>CM070620.1:94704127-95304127 GCA_036346255.1 Ampelocalamus luodianensis
GACCGGGATACTTTTCGGGGACTTGGTGGCGAGGAGGAGGGCGAGGCCGAGGAGATTGGTGGCGGCGGGAGGGCGAGGCCGAGGAGATTGGACCGTCTCGGCTCGTGGTGCTCGCCGACACGACCTTCGCGGCCTCCACCGCGTAGGCACCGACGTCCGCGTGACCCTTACACTCCGAGCACCGACGCTCTTGGTGGAAAGGGCAAGGCTAGGAAGCGATGAGGGCTGTGTTTATGTACATTGTATGGACTTTTATGGACTATTTGGACTTTTGGATTGTTGTTTCTACTATTCGTGTGGTATTGTGATGAATATATGCTCGTATGATATATTTGTGTCATATTGTTAAATGTGGATGGTCGAAAACAGGGAAACTCGCGAATTTTTCCGTGATTATATGCGAGTAGTGATTATATCTTTGGGACCAAAGGCGTGTGCTTCTTGTTGGTGGTGACCAAAAGTTACCGAAATATATAGGCATAGTGACAAAAAAACAAGTCATGCTACTCACATGTTCAAGTTTAACAATATACTCACATGCACATCTTGAAAAAGTGCGATACATGACAAGAGTACAACAAAATAACAAGTCCGACAAATGAGACCATTGTTCATTATTAAACCATAACTACTAAGTCTAGCACACTCACGAGTGCAACGAGGCCACTTTCCCTTCCTCAAAGCATCCGGATCCTCCTCCATTGCAGCCTTAGCACGGCGAACGCGCTCAAGCCTCCTCTCCCTCTCCCCCCTACGCTTAGCTGCCTGCCTCATTTTCACCTCTTCCTCGCGCTCCTTTTCTGCTGCCTCCTCTTTGCGTGTCTTCTCCAACAGCTCCTCGCGCTCCGCATCCCACTTCTTGATCCCTCCATATCTTGCTTGTCCTCCTCCTTGATCTCAGTGTCGATCCACTGCTCAAAGTCACATAGCGGTGGAGGTTCCTGCAAAACATGGGTCTGTTAAGCACGTAATGAAATGTTATTGATTCATCACAAGAACAAAGAAAAAGCCACTAATTTCTCACCAACAATCCAATGCGGATCTGTTGAGGCGTAGGGTCAAAGGCATAATTGTGACACATCCAATACCTCTGCCTGTACGTGTCCTCCTCATCAGATCTCGCCACCCTACAAGCATCACCGCATAGCACATGGGCACCTTTGGGCGCCACTAAGCGTTGGCAAGCGAGCGACGCATTGCCCACCGGTGTTGCCTAATCCGAAATACAACAAATTGTATGAACCTTAAATAATATGAACTACATATTACCGACAAATTAGAATACGATAGACAAATATTACCTTGGTTTACTAGCTTTACCACGCCTCGGCATCCTAACGATGGGAGAAAGCAGAGGCGACCAAGCGTAACTAAGGTTCCATAATACACAATACGAATCAATAAAACAAGTGAGACTAATTGCTTCAAACCCTAGGTCATGACTAACCTAATTTTGCATAACACACATGATATAGACCAAATCAATGCGTAAAAAGTGAGGAGGACAAAGAGGATACCTTGCTCTCGAAGTTGTATGGATCAATTCGAAGTTTCCACGGTGAAAATTGGTGATTCGAAAATTTCTACTGGTTGGGTTGAGTCAAAACCGAGAGAGGAGAGGAAGAAATAGAGCAAGGCTCGGGCTCGGCGGTATATAATTGAGCTCGGCCGAGATCGTGGCGCGAGTCGGCGCCATGAGTCACGGCGCAGGGTAACTGACTCGGCGCCATGAGTCATGGCGCCGAGGTACCGCCATCTTGGGCCGCCTCGGCCGGCTAGGGTTTGGTACCTCGGCGCCATGAGTCATGGCGCGCGAGTCTATACTCGGCGCCGTGACTCACGGCGCCGACCCCCTGGGTCCAAAACCGGAAATAAGACTAGCAGGGATATAAATGTGAGATTTTTACGAAAAAAGGGCTAAATTGCAAAAAATTCGGCATATTGAGCCTTCTTGCTTTCTCCCCTATGCTGGGCCTCTTCTGACTTTAATGGGCTGGTCTAACATGGGCCTAGCCACTAAACGGGCCAGTTTTTTATAGGCCACTATGGGCCGACCATTTTTTTTTTAGGGGTTAGAAATGACACGGTAGAAACGAAGATAATTAAAACAACGAGATATACATGAGAAAACCTTGCTCGAAAAGAAAAATAGATGAATTATATGTCTTCGTTTAAAAAAACAGACATAGACATCGGAGACTCGACGAGTCTCAGTGTGGGGTGGAGTTGTGAATGTATGAATTCACCTATCAGGTTTAAATCCTGGTACTCACCTTTACTTCAGCAGGAATTTTGTGATTTATCGCTGACCTCTATTTTTCTAGATGTGTGCTAATGAGGTATACTAGAGCGTATGTGCGTACAAGTCTTTGTTGTAATCGGAAAAAAGAAAAGGAAAAGAAAAATTGTTGGGTAGATAAATGCAACGTGTTTTTTTAACCATCCCTTGCATCCTCGTTTTCTTCTTGTCTTGTCGTTTCATCATCTGCTGTTGGTCTAACGATGGGCTGTTCGTCGCTACGATTCTTGGTTTGCTTGCTTGGTTGGAGACAGGAGGATGGGGCTTGCTTTGACGTCAAAATGGGCGGCCAAGTAGGGTTCAGAAGTGGCAACAGGTGGTCGTTATCTCATAGCAATTGTTAGGTCAACACATGTTGACATTTCTAGTATTTTGGCGCTACACTAATTCCCTTGTGTTCTTGTTCCTTCTTAAATTTTTGCAACTTGTAACATGTCATTATAAAAAGAACAAGTGTCTGCTTGATCAGATCAATCAGAGAGCACCCCGTGCCAATTTAGTCGTCATTCAGACATAATTCGGAAAGAATTCCATGTTACATCATTGCCGGATTCTGCACATTGAATCATACTCCTATCTCCTCTCCCTCTCTCTCAAAAAAAAAGAAGCATACTCCTACTTTATTTTTCCTTACAGTGCATGGTCGGTTGTAAAAATCTGGCCAATTCTCCTCACAGGATGAACACCTATCACAATTAATCAACTGAGCAATTTGAGAGCTACAGGTCTAGCAATGACCCTCCAACAGGGCAAACTGTACCCCCCATATCATGCTCCAATCGGAAGACCCACAATATCCAACACAACAATAATCCAACAACTCTGAAGAATTGTTCCCTATATTCCTTTCCAACAACTCTGAAGAATTGTTCCCTATATTCCTATTGGTTACAACTTACAATAATATCTCTTTGTTGCTACATTTTACACTCGTCGTGATCGGACAGGACCTACTTCATGACGGCCATGACAACAACGACAACAACATCATCAGCAAACATCAAAAACTCAACATCAGACAAAATTTAGGCCATTTACAGGACGAATGTCATCAGCTCCAAGGCTGGGATCACCGCGCCTTCATAGCGTGACCGTCGGCCCTTGATCCACAATGGGCATCGCTGCGTGGTGACGACTGCTGGTGCACCGTGGTGCGACCATGGCTGCGGTCCCGCGACGACCCGCTTCCTCTAGTCTCCCTTGCCCGGCTCTTCATCGATTCTATCTGTTCGAGCGTCTCAAGGACTTCCTTCATTGAGGGCCTGCTCCTTGGCTCACCTGCCAGGCAATTCAGCGTCAGCTGCGCCGCCTGAAGGGCTTGTTTGGAATTGTACTGACCCTCGAACCGGGGGTCCATGAGGCGGGCAAGCTTTCTCCGGTCAGCCAAGTAGGGCTTCGCCCAATCGACAAGGTTGAGTTGTCCGTTTGGACGGTTGGGGTCTAGTGCTCGCTGACCGGACAGCATCTCCAGCATCACAACTCCAAAACCGTAAACGTCACTCTTGACGTATAAATGACCTAGACACGGTTTAGAGCATGTAGTGAGAACAATCATCAACAGCTAACAAAGTAACTGCAAATAGACACTCGTAAATTCTAAATTTTTGTAGGATGAATGAGTGCCAAGTTGAGAAGGTATTATAGATATATGAAGTCAGAATTTTGTATGGATGAAACAATAACTGGAAATATTAATGGTATGAATGAGGGCAATTGAGTGCACATTATTTCTGCTCTTTTTGTGGAAAATGAAAGTAGAGGAATGGCCATTGTTATCACATAATTTCGTATGACAGATTATCCACTTGAGGCCTGAGGGAAGCAGGTGCTACTCATCCATATCTGATCCAAGAAGGCGGCCCACAGTCACATGCATACTTGTCTGTGCTAGCTAGTACCCCGTTAAACAAGAAATTCAATGACAAGAAATTGCTTCCTTTCTATTTAGGCAATATTCGTTTTTGCCATTGACTTTTCTTTCAACATCCGTGGTCCAATATTTGTATTGTCCCATAGCCAATATTCTAAATATATTATAGAGCCC
Organism: Ampelocalamus luodianensis; assembly: GCA_036346255.1. NCBI lineage: Eukaryota > Viridiplantae > Streptophyta > Magnoliopsida > Poales > Poaceae > Ampelocalamus > Ampelocalamus luodianensis. The sequence continues at coordinate 94,708,471 of CM070620.1, forward strand.
CAAAAAATGAGAACATGCACCCAATATGTAAATGTAAATGACATGAATGACAAGCCTATTTGATGTAAACACTAAATTTGGAAAGATGTGAAGATTGAGAAATCCGTGGCCATGTAGGACAACTAAACCTATTTGACATATGTTTCCATTGCAGGCAGCATTATCAGATCATATATATCTCTGGGTGGCAGGCATACGGACACATACCGGTGGCTACATATTCTGGAGCTGCATATCCATATGTCCCCATGACCCTAGTCGTGATATGCGAGTTGCTACCAGTTGGTCCAAGCTTAGCAAGCCCAAAATCAGAGAGCTTTGCATTATAGTTCTGCGAAAGAACTCTGTCAGCATTTGACCTGGATAAAGAACTAGTAGATAGAAGGTACATTGAATAGTACAAAGCTTACTGCATCTAGAAGGATGTTGGAAGCTTTGAAGTCACGGTAGATAACTTGCTTCTCTGATGCATGCAAGAATGCAAGTCCTCGAGCTGCACCAATGGCTATCTTCAGCCTCAATTCCCATGATAATGGAGCACATCCTCCTGAAAAAGGGATGCAGTCGGTTACAATATCATACTTTTTTTGTCAGTCAAGTAGTTGCCCATTATTCACACATCATGCATTTATATGTTTGTTGTTCGAGAATTTGACCATTAGAAAAGGTAAGCCACTGTCTGTATTCTACTATAGAAGTATTACAGAGAAAAATATATGTAGTGAGCATGAGCAAGGTCATCAACCTAAATTGTTTTCATTAAAATAACTAAAAGAAAGGATGATAAAAATGATCAGCACTCAGCATTAATAACTCACTTCTGAAAAGATGGTTTTCTAAGCTCCCTTTGGCCATGAACTCATACACAAGCAATAGTTCCTTGTCCTCCCAACAGTAGCCCAATAGCTTGACAAGGTTTGGGTGAGAGAGCCTTCCCAGAAAGATTATCTCTGACTGCAATTAGACATTGAGAAATTCCTATTAGATATGGTGGTTGTAGTAATATTTAGCAAAGTGATGACATCTGTTAGACTAAACTAAGAGAATTGAGTCGCATTTGTGGCCACAGTTTGCAAGGATATGCGGCACATTGCTGAAATAGTGCTTTGCCTGAAAATGCCAAAGCTGACCAAACAAAGAAAAACAACTGCATTGTGATAAACATGTGGCTTGTTGGATTTTTCTGGTCAGCAATTATGAACAGTTTAGTATCGTAGCACTTCCAACAATATGGTTCTGGTCAGAATTGGGCCATTGGCACTACCCAGATAACGCAGCCCAATTAAACAATTACCCGTTACAATTTAAAAAAACTGACAGTGAGGTCATCAGAAGTTAAACAAAGCACAAAGAACCATAAGCATGAAATGACCAGGAGAATCTTCAAAAAAATTGTGATTTATTTAATCTGTCCATTAATGGTGTATCAACTATCAACAGAAAGTGAACTGCATCCCTCAACTAATAATACAATAATAAGCTCATAGGAATTCTTCCGCTTGTGCTGATCGCAATTCCCATCAAGAGCAAACAAAACTAAGTCAAACCCCCAAAGCATGCCAGGATTCCCATGCTCATGCTCATCAACTTGGTATCCAAAGTTTCAAGATTTTTTTTTTAAAGAAAAGGACCAGACTTTACCTGCCATTCCTCATACCCCTGAATGCTCTCCGAGTTGAGTTTCTTGACAGCAATGACCATGCCAGTGCCACTCTTCGTGGGGTTCATCGTCTTCTCATCCACCCACCCTTTGTACACCCTCCCAAAACCCCCCTCCCCAAGGACACTATCCGGCCTGAAGTTCTTGGTAGCTGCCCGGAGCTCAATGAATGTGAATGTCCGGAGGTTTGGTGCCTCCAGGATCTGACCCTCGGGGTACACCCCCTCATCGAATCCACTGCTTGTACCGCCACTGCCGGCAGAGGCCATGAAGCTGCTGCCCACAGAGGAGAGTTTCCCTGTGGTGCTGTTGCTGGTGGTGGCACTGCTGCTTGTCTTGGTGGTCATTGTCCCTGTTATACAATTTGCCCACATTACCCTGGAGTACTGAGTTTGATTATGGGATAAATTTGTGAACAACATGGAGAATTCAGCTAAAGTAGGGGTCTTTTCTTCCCTTTCCAGGAAACAGTGAGGATTGCATGAGTATTCGACGGTTGCAGCCTGCATGATTCAGGAAAGGGGGAAAACTACTTTTTGGTGCTAATTTTTGACCTGCTGCTAAACAAAGATTCATCCATAGATGTAATAAAAGAAAAACTAAGAGAGTATTGAGCTTGGAAAACTACGGTTTGATCATAATCCGGTTAATTCCCTTCTCTACTCTCTACAACCAATACAAAGAACCAGGAAATCAAATTGTCCTGATTCTTTGTTACCATCCCTAAACAATTAGACATAGGGCTGTTAAGTATGAAATAAATAACAAACAGTCTTGAGCCAGGAGAACTAAGATTTGAAATGAAATAAAATTAGTTTCTATTGTTGAGAAAACCATGGTGTATTTATGATAGCAAGGTCAAATATTTGAGCATAAACCAAGAAATTATTCACCTAGGACAAGTCCAACTTGCAAGATCCGGGGATTGAAAAGATCACATGAAAAATTAGGAGAGAAGGAAGTAAAACCTCTTGAAACGGATTCTCACCTGGGCTAGATGGCCTGAAATCCACTGCTCCATGAGCTTTCCCTGAGCCACCGCAGATGTTCCCCATCTCTCTCTCTCTCTCTCTCTCTCCCCAGTCAAGAAGGAACTAAGGATGAGGTAAGGAAGGATGCCTCGTGGTGGACGTACACAAGAGGAGGAGGAGGAGGAAGAAAGGAGGGGGATGGGCATAAGAAGTCAAGGGGGCTTATAATAAGTAGTAAGCAGACAGCAGGGTGCAGGGTGCACCGGACGAATCGGACCGGACTCAAGCTTACCTTTCCTTTAAAACGCCAAAAAAAAGCGCGTACTTTCCATGGGTCCCAATGGAATTTTTTTTGCCAATTTAGCGGGGTTGCGATCGGTAATTACAGAAGTAACGTTTGACACGAAGAATTTGCAGTTTTGATACCACGTCTGTACAGTGATCGGCCAAATTTAACCTGGACGCGACACGTGACTATAAAAACAGCCTGTAACCGGCCGAATTTGGGACATCCATCCGGTGACAAGCCATCGCCTCGTTGGCAAAAATGGTCGTGACGGGCTGTTTTTGCACTACATCGGCAAATCGGGCCCGTCACGAGCCGTTTTTGCGCCACCTCACCAAGCAAGTCCGGCCAGCGGACTTATGATCACCTCGTCTGGCCCATCATCGATCGGATGCACAGTAATTTTGTCGTGCGCCAGCACGCTCCACCCGGAAGTTCGGGCAACATACACAGACAAGATCCGTCCACACGGCCGGACGCGTCGAAATCACACCAAAAGCACCCGCATGTCTTGTCTGTCACATCTGTCCCCTGCATGCATGCATGTAGTACCCACGTGCATTTCCCTCATAACGAACCGCGTTCTCATCCTCGCTATAAATATGGTGTTACGAGCGTGGCTCTTCGCTCGCACTCACTCATTTTTTCTCGCACTTATTTTCGCTTGTATTCATTTTGGCTCGTGGTCTCTCGCAGTTTCGGTTTTTCTTTTCGCAGAGGATTAAGTGTTGTTTAGAGCCGTCATTAGCGGTCATATCAACATATAATTTTTATGTATTGCCTTCATTAAATGTGTAGTTAGTTAATTAGTCGTAATTAATTAGTTGTAGTTATTTAGGCGTTATTAAATTTGTGTTGCAATAAATTAGGTCGTAATGAATTAGTCGTTGTTATATTAATCGTACATATTTTTTCGTGGCCTAGTTGAGTAGTGTTGATTACGTTAGTCCAAAATAAGTAGTTGAATCTACATGGTCATAATTAATTTATTGGTATTTAACGACTTGTACTTAGTCAGTGGTAGCTAATTACTCGTAAGTAATTTATTGGTAGGTAATTAAATTGTATACAGAGAAACAGGATGGTGTTTCATGATTTACAAGTCAATGAAGACAATAAGCAAGGGATCTTTATGTAGAACAGTATACAGAGATGTCATCCTATTGGAACTAATCATCTACAGTACCGGAGGATCAATCTGCCTCTGCACATTGATCAATGATCATACACAAGATATGGGCACAATGTGCAAAATGGCACAGCAGAGACCGTGCAGCCTTATATTACTGTGTATCATATGTCACGGGATTTGCAACACTCAGTAGTCACTATGGCCTAACATCACGTTGTGTGAGCACTTAAGATGCTGCTGCACTAGTTCAAATAGAACGCAGTGTGGGGTACAAACATGCTAAAATAAAGGAAAACAGTAAACAGTATCTACAACACGATTTAGCCAAATCAAAACATGAAATTTTATTATAGTATTGGTACCTTCCATATATAGTTTGGAACATGGTCTTCCAAGTAAGAAGCGTGAATCTTATACTGAATATTTACGTTAAAAATAGTGCAAGGTGGTATACTTAGCTATCCTGTGGGCAAAGAATCGGGTTGTTGTTGCTTACATGCTCTGTTTGTTGTATTGCGTAGTGTAAATCGAGGAGTTGTTGCTTTAGGTAATTTCAAACATGCAAGACTTGGTGTTTTATGCTGATGGTCTCGTACTGGTTAGACCCGATGGGTTGGACCTGTTTAGATGCCAGTACAAGGTGGTCTGGATGGAGGGGCTAGAAGCGATGAATATTCATGAGCTTCGGAGTTGCATGTGGAGGGAGTTCGACACTGAGGCAGCGACAAAGAAGTTTGCCATCGAGACGATCACCTACACAAGTAAGGGAGGGCAGGGAGTGTGGGAGCTCCTGAAGGTGAATGGAAGCATAGCATGGAGCTAGTATATGCTGATTGCTTCCCAGCCCAAGACAGCGATATACGGGAAGCCGATGGTATACGTGAAATTCATACGTAGGCCGCCGGGAGACCATGATGTGTCGGTTCCTCTGGAAGCAGAGAACCGCGAGCGGAGCTTGAAGACGGTAGCATGGAATCTGTTGCTTTTGAGGAAGTCCACGAGAGATGAGTTGTGCATAACTTTGTGCAAAATAAAGGAGTGGGACTCTGATTGTCAGTCCGCGTTGATTGCCACGAGTATCTACCTGACCAGCCTCTAGGGTTCGGGTCCGACGAGGACGTCGACCCAGGCTTGGATGGTAGCGAGGAGGACGCACCCTTGGGTCGTGGTCCTACCAGTGGAATTGTGTCTTCGGAGATGCCATACGTGGCATCCACACTTGATGACATCGCAGCGCGATCACTCTTACTGCCGCAAGAAGAAGGGTCCCAGTGGGGGTTTGATGCTAACACCCTCTTAGTCGGGCAGCACTTCCCTAGCAAGTCAGTCATGCAGTAAGCTATAACATAGTATGTCTTGTCCATCAGCTGTGTGTACCAGGTGCACCGGTCTAACCCAAGACATTACTCAATGAAGTGCGTAGTAGAACTGTAGAAGGTTGTCCTGGCAAGGTCAGCGCTCACGGAGCAAAGATCTTTGGCTCGATCTTCTCAGTTAAGGCGGTGACCGACCATACATACGAGCTTAGTGAGCCACTACGACAGCATCAAAATGTGACTTTCGCATATATGGCAAGCCTCATCAACCACCTAGTTGCAGAAGACGTGTCTGTCTTTCCCAAGGTGCTGATATCGGAAGTCGCCAATTTGTTTGGTTACCCAGTCAGCTATAGCAAGGTCTAACGACCGAAGCAGCAGGTCATTGAGTCCATGTACAGGACGTGCGAAGAGATATACAACCTTGTGCCGAGAATGCTACACCAAATTGCCGAATCAAACCCCGACATGTACATAAACAAGCTTAAAAGTGAAGATACCGATGGAGGGCCCAACTGCTTTATACTGGACCGGGTGTTCTGGGCTTTCACCTAGGCCATTAAGAGCTTCAAGTTCTGTCGTCATATGCTCACGATGGATGACACATTCCTCACGGGGAGGTACAAGGGCATCATTCTAACTGCGGTGGCCGTCGACGCGAATGACCAGCTTCTCCCGGTGGCATTTTCCATCATGGAGAGTGAGAGCACATCCAGTTGGTTGTGGTTCCTAGTGAATGTAAAGTAGACGGTGGTGGGAGACCGACGCAATGTATGCATTATCACAGACCGCAATGTTGGTTTGTGTCAGCCCTCAACACCATGAAGCATGGGATGGAACCCCCTCTCCAGTGGAACGACGTGCAAAACCGGTGGTGCATAAGATATCTTGCATCTAACCTGTTCACGTGGTTCTATAGTCAGAAAGTTATGAAGACGTTTAAGGCATTGTGCCTACAGAACCAGATGCGGAAGTTTGAGTCCATTTGAACAGATCTCGGACACCGGACTACGAGGCATACAAGGGAGTGCACTCCGGAGGTACTAGAGGGAGAGCAACCCAGGAGTGCCTTAAGTTTCTCGCAGTGGATTCATCGCGCATGCTCCTGAATTGGAGAAATAGTCCATTCTCTATGACACAAATGGTACGAGGTATGGGATTATGACGATCAACATGTCCGAGTGTACAACAGCGTCCTCAAAGGTGTGTGGTGCCTCCTTATCACCGCGATCGTCGAGGAGATATGGACTCACACTATTGGTTATTTCGTCAATAGAGCCACCGTAGCCAATCGACAGATAGAAGAAGGCAAGCAGTGGTCTGAGAACATGCAGTTGTACATAGACTAGAAGATGGAGAATGCCCAAATGCACGATATCCAAGTGATCGATGGAATCAGGAGGAAGTACGAGATCAGGATTCGGTAGAAATATGTCAACAGTCATGCCAGGGTGAAAGGAAATAGGCATGTACCCTGGGTGATGTGACAACATGCACCTGCAACAAGTCGAAACTCCTATACAAGCCATGCTCGCATGTGTACAAGACATGTGTGCAAATAAGGTAGATGTCTACACCATACATCTCCGAGTACTACGAGATGCAACACTTTTTTGGTACATGAAGTGCAGAGTTTCACTCGTACAACTTTGACATAAACTACAAGAATCTTTGGCCGGACAGGGTGCAATGGGGCTCGAACAAGGATTTGAAGACAACAAGGAATGGACGACGGTAGACGTAGCGCTTTTGGAATGACATAGATACCAGCCAATGTACCAGTATTAGCCGCACAATCAAGTTCAGGATATTCAAGGTCCTTGGGCACTCAATGAAGGATTGCTCCAACAGACCGAGCTCGTCTAGTCGTCATTCAGTGTTATAATTTAATGTATTGTCCGTCTTATTATGTTTTGTACAGTGAAACTTCTACAATACCCAGATATATCGAACTCATCGGCAAATTTATAGCGAGGATGTTGCAGAAGTGCAAGTGACTTGCGAAGAAGGCCAAACATCTATAATACCCAGATATTTCAATGAAAGATGCTCCAGTTCCACCATGATTTTCGGTCCCGCAGTGTGCGTGCGAAGAGCCGGCGAAGATCATTCAGTCGACACACCCAGACACCTCCGCCTGGGCATACTACACGTGCGGACATCACCTCGTAAGCGTTTCTTTCACACACATCGATTTTTCACTCCCTACGTTGATTTCCATAATTTTTTTTAACTTCATCACGTGTAATGGAAGCTAGAGATGCGTTGCCACTTCTCCAGTGAATCGATGGCCCGAAGATGAACGATAGGGCGTTCATCTAGCATAAGTACATGCTGAACTACTCGATGCTGGCTGAGACCTTCGTGCGATGTAAACCTTACGTACCGGACCCTATTGAGGAGGCACCGGAGAAGCCCAAGACTCGCCCGACGGACAAGGGGAAGGCTCCTACGACTGAGACCAGTGGCCGTCGTAGCTTCTCCCATCGCCCGGAAGCACTCCATATCGAAGAGGTGAGTTACGTACAATTCGCGTCCTGATTTTGTATTTACCCTTTCGTTCTTCTAACATCATGCAATCCTCCAGCCCGTATCGCAGAACATGGGGACTTTGACACATGACACCGACGTGGGGAGTCCCGAGACAAGGGGAAGGGGAAGGGGAAGGGGAAGGCTCTTGCGACTGAGACCGGTCGTCGCCGTAGTGTTTCCGGTCGTCCGGGCGCACTCCAAATGGAAGACTTGAGTTATGTACAATTTACATGTTTGTTATGTTTTTTACTGTATGATCTACTTACATCATAGAATCGCGCTACCACCGTGGGTAGGGACTATGGCACCGCAGAGACTAGTTTGCATCCTCCTTCATCTCGATTGCAATAAACCCGTGCGTGTATCATGTAATGTTTGAAATATCGTCAATTTTATGTATAAAAAGTTACATTGCAACTCCATTGAAAATATCAAAACTCTTTGTTCTCTGTTTTCATGTGGATATAGCGCACCGCAGCAGTACACACATAACATACAAAATATACATACAAATACAATAAAACAAAAAAATACATACAAATATAGCAAAACAAAATCACATAACACGGATACACTATGAAAGTAACGCGCGGCGCGAAGAAATCGCAGCGTGTCCGGCCGGTGACGGGCCGGAGATCGTAAGTCCGGCTGTCCACATGCCGGGCTTGGCCAGGTGGCGCAAAAACGGCATGGACGCACTGCAATTTCTTCGAATTGCAACAGAAATAAGTCTCGCTGTAGATGAGCATGGACCAGTAGTGTTCGTCAACTCTTGTCTGTACAACATTTTCCGACGATGGGCTTTGCATCCTCTTTTCTATGGACGACGAGGGGGGGTTCGGTATTTCCAGCTTCCAAGGCACCGGTGACTGGCAATGGCATAACTTTGCGTATATCAGAATGTAGCTCATGTATAGCCGATATGCAATGGGACTGTCCCCTAGCAGATAGCTCATGCATTCGCCGATGTGGCCAAAAAACACCCCGACGGACATGCCAAATCTGGTCCGTCACAGACCGTTTTTTAGCCACGTGTCGCGTGTAGGTCGAATCCGGCCGACTACCGTGCGGACGTGGTGTCAAAACTGCAAACTCTTTGCGCCAGACGCTACTTCTGTAATTACCAATCACAACAGCGCTAAATCGGCAAAAAAATCGCCCCAATGCTCTGAGTAATGCAAAGATGTACTATAGTGCGCGTACTTTTTATTGAGTTGTATACATCAATCAATTCACCCAAAAGCTTAAGCTCATGATGAAAGACAGACAATTTACTTATACTTCAACACTCCCCCTCACGTGTAGGCTCCCTCAGACCTAAAACGTGGAATAGAAGTGAGCTACAATTATTTTTTTTAATTGCACTAACTGGGTCTTGAACTCAATACCTCTTGGCTCTGATACCATATTGAGTTGTATGCACCAACTAATTCACCCGAAAGCTTAAGCTCACGAGGAAAGACAAACAATTCACTTATACTTCAACCCTTTCCATGGGTCACGATCCTCCGAGTGATGTAAATAGGTAACGTCGCTACATGAAATTGAGTATGTTGTAACACAGCGGCAAAGTACTTTATCTACCGTTCTAATTTTACTGTTTCAAATATTACTGTTTCAATTTTTACTGTAATAGTATTGTAGTTGTCGATTAAGGCCGTTGAATCTCGATCCAATAGTTGAGATGTATCCCTAATACACGACAATGTGCTTCTCTGATCTATTTCCACTTTCCATGGATTGATTAGTAATCTTCCTCGGTCCAGCTAAAGCCACATGTAAAAGTAAAGTGTGTATATATAGATGTGTGTGTGTTTTCTTTTTTGGAAAATGTATATGTGTGTATTGAATGATCAATTTTACTTGTGCTTGCAAAAACACAGACTAAACATATAAATATACTAATATTAAAGACAGTGACGTCGTTTCATAAGCTAGTAGACTATAGTAGTGACCATTCCAGATGGTAAGGAGCTTACAATAATATAATCTAGCTTAATATTCTCAAAGAAAAGGGGTGCCGATATTAATACTCCCTCCGTTTTTAAATACATGACGTTTGACCAAATGTGTAGTCAAACTTATCTAACTTTGACTAATAATATACAAAAAACTATTTAGATTGATCATGAGTGAATAGTATAATTAGATTTGTCATGATAAATATTTTCATAATATAATAATTTTGTAATTTTTTACTAACAAAATCATATGAAAAGTAATGGTCAAAGTTATATAAATTTGACTGCACGCTTGGTCAAACGTCATGTATTTAAAAACGGAGGGAGTATATGTTTTAAAACAACAATGTTTATAAGAAGAAAACTAGTTGTGAATTATAAGAAGAAAACTAGTCGTGAGTGACTTGGGTTTTGCTGGGATGTGGCTAGACATGGTCTAAGGACCAAGGAGCCACCTGCTGGCGATTTCTTTGACCAGGCAAGCTAGCTACAGTTCCTTTTAACAAATTAGATGGATGCGTGGTTTGTTGTTCTTGCAAGTCCTTTTCCCCTTGTTCTAAAAGCAGAAAGACAGGTGCAGAGATTACGAGATAGGGTGGTGCTTGAGATCTTGGGGAAGCTGACAATAGTAAATTAGTAACGCACTTACTGATGCTAGAATGTGTCAAAAGTATTGTGTTTTTGTTCATTTCTCACAAGTGTCAAACAGACAAATCTAAAACCATGCTTACATCATGGACCAGAAAACTACGATTGATTTTTTTTTTCCAGATGTGTTCACATGCATATTCTCCTTCTTACAGTGAAGGAAACTGCGGCCCGTGGGAGCTCCCATGTTGCTGTTCTCGCGAAAAGGCCCCTGCGTTTGTCGAATTGGCGTCGAGGTACCGTTTCGGCGGTCGGCGGCCGCCGGATCGCCATCGTACGTTCGGGATCAGACGGTTGCAGAGCCGTGCGATCGTAGGTTTTCCACGGACGGTCCGAATCCGTCCGTCCCATCTCCGCATCTCCGCCCCACCCCCGTGTGCCGCCTCATCCCCTCCCCTCGCCCTCGCCCTCACCATCTAAGGCCACTAGGGCAATGACTCGAGACTTATGATCAAAAGCTCATAAAGATTGTTTCTGTAAATCATCAAAAATACAGATCCAATATAAAAACAATTGATCCAGCCCGAGGCTCGAGCCGTCCCTGGCTCCTCCACTGGGGTTACTTTTACTGTTTCGTATCAGACGTATAAGTCCAACTCTCGGTGAAAAATCCCTTAAAAAATATTGTTTATCCCTTTTCTCAGCTTCAGTTGATGCAGATGGCCGAATACATACACTGCTGCAATATTCTAAACCTGTAGTGACTGCTCGTCCTAATGTTTGGCTGCAACACAAGCTAGCAGCCATGGAACTGTTCTTGAGGACGATTGAACAAATTGACTGACAGCAAAAGTAAAGAATCTTTTTTATCTTTTACCGATTGACCCAACCTAGTCGATTTTGATTCACCAGCTGTTATATGTGCTTTAATACTGATAGGATCAAACCAAGAAGTGGTGAAAGCACTAAATCCCACTCTACATGAAAGTGCATATATATGTGCTTTGATACTGATAGGATCAAACCAAGCTGCACAGGATGCATGATATCTGTGATTAGCCAACTGTGAATAAACAGTGCTCTATCACTTGCATATACATGGTTGACATTTTTGTCTTGACTATTGATAAGTGCATCCCAGGTTGCATCATACATATCTAGCACAAGACCAAAACCTAAAAGTGACAATTGGCAAAGTGCTCCTCCATTGATCTATGGTATGATCACTAGCAAGCATGATTGAACATGTAAAGTGGCGAAATGTGACGGCCTGCAAAATGCATTTATACTATCAATGGTTGAGTTGACAAAACCAGGAACCATAGAACGGGGTGAAGATATCATTGGTCCAAACACCACTACTGCATCTGCTGAAGCATTACAGATATCTAGTAGTGCTAAGAAAATGCCAACTTTTCTCTTTTCGCACAGAAGCACATGCACTTCTGCAATTGCAGTAGCCAAGAGTGAGATCATGATCACAAGAATGCATATAGGCACATGTCATTTTCATTCAGTTTTCTCATCTTCGAATGGTAGGCTAATTAGGTTTTGATGTACTATATGCTGAAGCAATGATTTATGCCATTTACTACTAAGATATATGTATGCATGGTAGGAAAAAGTCAGAAAAGCGCTCAAAAAGGAAAAATTGAGCCTTTTCTGAAGTTCCTAGTTGCTTCACTGAAGTCAGAATTATACAGACTCTCTCTCTCTCTCTCTCAAGCGTACACTACTACACTCCTTTTGCTTTCTTGTGGAAAGAGAAGTTACTAGGAAATTTGTAAGCTTGGAAAGCTGCCTCTGATCGATCGATATAATCAAAACGAAGACTACTATATTTAATTTCGTCAATCGGATCAGAGATGCTGCGCTTGCTTTGTCCAGCAAAGAGCCAAAGTCCAAAGTCTATAATTAGGCGGCGAACTTGGAAGTCCGGCTACCTGAAGAATACAGGAAGGAGACTCGTAACTTTCAAAGAAAGAAAAGAAAAGAATACAGGAAACTAAGGAAGGAAAGCGACATACCAACAATCTTCAGAACGCTTAATTGTCATCCAAGCTAAACTAACTACGAATAGTTTAGAATTTAGATTGTCAAATTGATTTATCTAGCGTGCTTTGCTGGCCATGCATGGGCATGCGACAGGCAAGAGAAGAAATTCGAGGGGGTAGCTTTCACACATGCATACTATTAGCTGATTGATGCAACTAGCTAGAGTTGAGGTCATCATCTAATCTAAGCACAGGTAGTTAATTGATTTGACGGTGCATACCACAACAACCAGAACAAGACAATACTGCCATTTGAGGTTGTTTGGAGTTTGGAGTGCATACAATACTTGGTCAAACCACACTAGCTAGCTGGTAGCTACTCAATCATTTGGTTAACCGAAGCAATAGCCGTTATTACTGTCTTTAGAGAAGAAAAAATATCAGTCAAAGGAAATAACTAATGGAATTCCTGGTGCATCTCAAGTGCTTTAATCCTCCTCACAAGTCGAATTATAAGTTGCATAACTTGTGATTGCATATATGCATGGCGAGGGTACTAGACGGGAGCACCATATACAAACACAACTCGGGAGCACCATATACAAACACAAGTCTGACTAATCCAAGGGTTAGAAATTCTCACGTTAATAAGAGAGAGAAAAACAAAATAATCTAGACTAATTTATTTGGCGGGCCTAAATTATAATTATGCATGTACCTTAAAAACAACTGTTAGAATTTCACGACAAGCACGACTCTATAAAAAAAATAGGGATGTACTGTACAGTATTGATTATAATTATGCATTTTACTTTTACAGTATGTGTATGTGCCAACCACGTACGCCAATGATAGAAAACTAAGTAATTAATTCTGCAACACGGTTTGGTTTGAATCGGCCGGCCTACAATATTCGGCCGGCCTCCCGCATCGATCAAGCCAGCTGGGTGAGAATCGGAGAAGAGACAGACAACTAGCTGCAGCACACTGGTAGCTTGTAGAACTATTGACTTTGACTTCAGTACTTAACAATGTATATTGTTAAATTAAAGTATCCCGTGGACTGGACTCATATTGTAGATCGATCGATTGCATTCACGTAGTCATGTAGTACATGTCTCTTCCCAATTAAGCTGAACTAATTGTTTTCTCTCTCTATGTGTATATATATACACACATGCGCGTGCTGAATAGCTATTATGCACGTGGACTGCGCTGCTCACGGCGCGCCAATCCACGCTCCCCATGGGCTAAGCGAGGCACGCCAGCTCGCGCGTTTTCCTCGTGGGATTGGTGGTAAAACACAAGCGCGCACGTTGCAAACAGCGGTAAAAGTCTTGGTATGGTCCAATCTAATAGTAAACTTACATAAATCCTTATTTTGTATGTGAATGTGTCTTTCTCTTGTTGTAGCAATATTTTTTTTATCGGAAGCTCCGATTCACGAACGGTTTTCACCGGTAGCTTGGTGACGACGAGAGTAACAGAATGAAATAAGTCTCATAAATAAAAACCTCTATGTGCGTTTACTAAAAAGATTTATTGCATATCGCTAAAAGAGATTTACTACAGCCTTCAGGTGACTTTACTACCATCTTAGCCAAGTATTACAGACGAATAGACAACTAACTAGCAAACAATTATTTTCTTGCTTAGCACATGAATGTTGTTTTTTTGTTTTCGCAATAAATTTTGATTGGAAGCTCCGATTTACGAACGGTTTTCACCGTTAGCTTGGTGACGATAAGGGTAACAGAATGATGTAAGTCTTACAAATAAAAATATCTCTGTGCGTTTACTGAAAAAGATTTACTGCATCGCTAAAAAATATTTACTATCGCCTCCACATGACTTTACTGCTCTGTTACAAAAAGAATTACTTGACTCCACTTATAGTTTACTACTCTGTTACAAAAAAAGATTTACTTCAACCTCCACATGACTTTACTGCTCTGTTACAAAGAAATTTACTGCAACATCCACATAACTTTATTGCCATCTTAGCCAACTAGTACAAACAAGTAGACAACCAACTAGCAAGCAATCGGTTCCTTGTTTTGTACACACGAACGTTTCGTTTCTTGTTTTCGCAATAACTTTTGAACAATATACGCATGGCTAGGCCGGGTACAAACACAACTCTGACTAATTTGAGAGGCTAGAAATTCCCACGTTAACCAGAGAAAACAACAAAAATAATCTAGACTAGTTTATTTGGTGGGCCTAAATTATAATGGTGCATGTACCGTGAAAACAAATGTTAGAATTTCACGACAAACACGACTCTATAAAAAATAGAGATGTACGGTACAATATTGATTACCATAGTCACACCAGATATACTCCTACAAAGCGAAACTACGTACCTACAATATTCGGGGGGAAAAACCATTTTACTTTAGAATAATTGATTATTTGCCACCGCAAAAAAGTGAATTTTAGAATTTGTCACTGAATGTGAGTATGACATATGAGTTCCAGTGGCAAATTCTAAATTACGCATGAAAATACAGTGGCAAATAATTAAATCTCCCTTTTACTTTTACAGTATGTGTACTGTGTGTGTCAACCACGTGCGCCAATGATAGTAAACTAAGTAAATTCTGCAACACGGTTTGGTTTGATTTTGCAGCATTCGTACCGGCGTCCTGCATCGATCCAGCCAGCTGGGTGAGAATTGGAGGAGAAAGAGACAGAGAACTAGCCGCAGCACACTAGTAGCTAGCTTGTAGAACTAGTAACTTTCAATTCCTGTATATTATTAAAGTAAAGTATCCCGCGGAGTCGTGGACTGGACTCATATTGTAGATCGATCGATTGCATTCACATAGTCATGTAGTACGTGTCTCTTCCCATTAAGCTGAACTTGTCGTCTATATATATTCTAATATACATATATAGGAAAATAGTATATATATATATGGTACTCCTATATATACACATATATATATATACATATATGTCTGTATATAGAGGGAAATGATGTTGCATACCGGTGAACTCTAGTACCACATATGACATATCCATACTATGAATTTTATATGTGGATGCGTGTAGTAGAGAGAGAAAATATAATAGAAGTTAAAGTTACAATGCCTATGCTAGATGAATGGTGAAGATATGTGGTACTAGAGTTCCAAGACATTCTAAAACCCCATCCATATATATATATATATATATATATATATATATATATATATATATATATATATATATATATCAAGAGAGAGAGTGAGTTCCAGAAAAATTTTATGAAAATCCACTTTTTAGTTATTCTACGCTTAGGCTAGCCCACTTCCAATGAAAATTTTAGATCAACTCACATTGGAATATATTCTACGCTTAGGCTAGCCCACTTCACACTGACCGAGCCGCCCCTAAGGAGCCCCGAACAGTCCATTTTGGACCACTAACCTACAATCCCCCCACGTGTCCAGTACGCGCTATGACGAGGTCGAAAATAATTGTGATAGCAATTTTACGATTATTTCATACGCGCGTGGCTAGACGTGCAATAAACTACAAGTAGAGTCTAGCAAATCTTTGTGTAACATAGCAGTAAAGTCATGTGATTGTTGTAGTAATTTTTTTTAGTGACGCGGTAAATCTTTTTTAGTAATCACAAATAGAGATTTTTATTTGCGAAACTTATATCATTCTGTTACCCTCATCGTTACCAAGCAACCGGTGAAAACCATTCGTGAATCAAAGCTTTCAATCAAAAGTTATTGCAAAAATAAGAAAAAACATTCGTGTACAAAACAAGGAACCGGTTGTTTGTTAGTTGGTTATCTATTTGTCTGTACTAGTTAGCTAAGGTGGCGATAAAGTTATATGGAGATTGCAGTAAATCTTTTTTATAACAGAGTAGTAAAGTCATGTGGAGGTTGAAGTAAATCTTTTTTTTTTTTTGTAACAGAGCAGTAAAGTCATGTGGAGGTTGGAGTAAATTTTTCTGTAACAGAGCACTAAAGTCACATGGAGGTTGTAGTAAATCTATTTTAGCGATACAGTAAATCTTTTTTAGTAAATGCACAAAGAGGTTTTTATTTGGGAGACTTATATCATTCTGTTACCTTTATCGTCTCAGAGCTTCCAATCAAAAGTCATTGCGAAAACAAGAAAAGAAACATACGTGTACAAAACAAGGAACCGATTGTTTGCTAGTCGGTTGTCTACTTGTTTATACTAGTTTGCTAAGATGGCAATAAAGTCATGTGAAGGTTGCAGTAAATCTTTTTGTAACAGAACAGTAAAGTCATATTGATATTGAAGTAAATATTTTTGTAACATAGCAGTAAAGCCTACGAAGAATTGAAGAAGGAGATAGCAGTCTACCTTAGCCCCTATATTCTACTTTTTTAAAATTGTTTATGATTCTACTTTTTTTTAATCTTTTGCAAGTACAAGAAATGTAAAAATCCGGTTTGGACTTGTAGTTATTGTCTATATTTAACATGGTTATTGAATAACTTGTTTTATCTTACTGTCTTCTATATATAATCTCATTATAACAAAATGTCGGCATTAACGTCCGGTGAAAAACAATTCATACATATTTACTCGTGGAAACATTCACTTTTACTGTTCCACAAATGCCCATTTGCTATGTTGAAAGTACACAGTAAAACAACATAACGCAATTACCATACATAAATATATAGTTTGCTGTCCGTAGCATAATTTTTTTACTGTAAAAGAAAAGATAGCTTGTCCATAAGTGTGGTGCGGCGGTAAAAACGGGAGACAATTACTGTGCAACTCGTTATGTTTTACTGTAAGACGTACGAGCTTGGAATAAACCATGAGGTTGGACCCCACGTTACATTTCCTCTGAAATTCCTATCAACTGAGCTATTCAATAAAACGTACACGTACACCGCCAGAACGAGACGATGTGACGTTTTGATGCGTCGAAATTACTGAGTTGTGCCTGCATGGGCAGTCGCGCGAAATTACTGGATTGTTAAGCGTGCGAGTGACGGTCATGTTCAGATTAAACGAGAGAGAATAATTCATCCAGCTAGCTGATTGATCAGTCGGGCCCCTGCCGTGCATGTATCTATCTAGCTTAGCTATCTCGATGGCGTCGGCAGTGTTGCTTACGCACGCAGTCTGCTAAAGTTAGCAGCCGTCTCCGAACATGCTCTTGAAAACACGATGCGAAGATCATGGAAAATCCCCAAAAAATTTGACAATGTTGACACAAACGCCATGTATCATGCCACAAAATTTCAGATCTAATTTCAATCTACACATGGAGAAACAAAAAGGACAAATCTTGCTGAAAATGAAATCCGAAAGGAAAAGAAAAGGATAAAGCTACTCTTCAATGAAATTTCTCCTTTTTGTTTCTCCTAGTATACATCATGTTTTAGGTTGATTTTTTCAAGGTGCTTGATTGCATTACGACGATCTAACCAAATTTATTTGAAAATTTTCATGGTCATCTGCATTGTATTTTGAAGAGGATCCACCGAGGTACAGGATGCACTGGATATGCCCTCCTCGTCGAGCTATCTACTGAAGGGTCGATCGGGAGACGAGCGAGGTAGCTAGGAGAGATGGACGATAATCTCAAGTGGAAATTACATTAAATTAACTGCTGGTACGTACACATGTACATCACATTAAGACCAGAATTTAGCCGGCCTGCGTGGTTTCTACTCGAGCAAGGTCTGAACCTGCAATATCGACGATCGATCAAAATTTCAAAGTCTCCTGTATGTGCACGCATGCGCGCGCTCTGCTGGACCATGCAATTAACTGAACGTACGCTAGGCGCAGCATAGCGAGCATATATATAAATCCCGGCCAATTATGATATGATCATGCATGCCATCTCCTTCTTCGTCGTCTCCAATTAATTAATTAACTAATGAAATCCGAAAAGACGACGACGACCGATCGACCACAAACACGTACCGGCCGGCCGGCCGGCGCGGCGCCTTCAGCTGTTGACTGGAGTAGTTGCCAATTGGCATGAACCCTGCCAATTTCATTCAGATTTAGGAAAAAAACATTGCAAACCGGCCACCGGCCAGTGAACAGCCAAGAAAGGCCTGAATCAAACAGCGTCG
Source organism: Ampelocalamus luodianensis (assembly GCA_036346255.1). Taxonomy (NCBI): domain Eukaryota; kingdom Viridiplantae; phylum Streptophyta; class Magnoliopsida; order Poales; family Poaceae; genus Ampelocalamus; species Ampelocalamus luodianensis. Next base: position 94,726,991 of record CM070620.1, read on the forward strand.
GGCTTCGCAACCCACCTTACAACTCAACTCAACGCTCGGCAGACAGCTGAAGCCGAGCCACTACAACCTTCTACTTGTCACAACACACAGAACGAAGTGCAGAGCACTTTTTTTAGATAATAAAAGTATATCTCCCGGCATCTGCATCAATTAGGAATGTACACAACCATTACACCATCATCAGCTAAAAGCTTAAAACAAAAAACGACCAAAAGCCAACAATGATAAACAAATTGTCATGCAAAGGCTAGCTTAAAAAAAACACCACCTAGCCCCGCCTCCGGGACCAGCCAGGAGATCGTCTACATGCGAACAGCAGCTGCACGACAAAAAGGTGATGATGGATCAGTCTCCGTAGCGACGCCTCTAAGAAGGGATACGACTCACGTTTTCGTCGCCGGATCCAACCAGCGAAGGTCAGATCAAGAGTTTTCACTCCGAAGCTCAGGTACCGGTTCTCCAAAACAACGCCTTCAAGAAAGTAATGCCGCTTAGGTCGACGTCGTTGCCGGATCCAACCAACGAAGGCCAGATCAAGAGTTTTCACTCTGGATCGAAGGTACCAGCGCTCTAAGACCACGCCGCAGCACGACCTCGTCACAGGATACAACCAATGAAGGCCAGATCGTCAAGACGACATCCGTAACATCCCCAACGGCCAACCGCCGCCAGCACCAAAGGAAGGCGACATCCACCGCAGCCCATGCGTTAGCCGGTTAAAAACCATCCACTAGGGAGGAGTCGAGCGCCGCACAAGCCACCGCCACCGAGCCGTCGTGATCTCTACCAACTACGCCAAATCTAGATCTGCACCGCACCACCTCAGTCGTCATGCCATCGACGAAGCTGCGTCGCCGAAAGAAGCCAGTGGAGAAGGGCCTCGGATCGCCACGCCCGAAGACGAGCCGACGGAGAAGGGCCCCAGATCCAACCCCGACGAAAGTCCACACCATTAGAAATCAGCGGACAGATGTCGGGCGTCGGGAGCGTGATGCAGATCAGGCACCACCACTAAGGAGAAGAAACCCCGCCGCCGTTGCTGGCCGGCCGGCGGCGGTGACGAGGAGGAAGGGAGGAGGGCTTGTTTGGTGGTGGAGGAGGAGAGGGAGGAGGAAGGGAGAGCACTTAGAAATTAGAACGAAACGCAGCCAGCTGCTCGCTAGGTCAGCAGTTCCTCCTTGATGGACCAAAATAATTCATCGCTACGTGAGGTCACGCTCACGCCTTGGAAGATCCCTAGCGTTTCTTTCCTTCCAAAAGCACCAAAATGGTGGCCGTGTCGACAGGGGCGGACGCAACACCGGTGCGCGCAGGGGCGTGCGCATCGGCTCCATCCACCGCGCCCCTGGAAACCCCCACATACAACGTCTCCTCCGCTGGTCCCTTCAATGGAGAAAGCACTGGCTGGGCTAGGGCGAAGAAGGAAAGCGCCGAAGGTCGAAGGAGAGCATCAGACAGGCAGCAGCAACGAAGAAGGATATTTGGGCTTTTGGGCTTGCATAATCCAATATCATAGGCCCACTTTCGCACTCCCCAAAGGCCAAATCCCCAATTCCCCATTCGGTCCCCGAAATCCCCATTCCCCATTCGAAATTCCCCGATCCCCATTCCACATTTTCACTCCCATTCAACCAAATCCCCAATTCACCGGCTCCATCCACAGCACAACTCACCTAGGGCCTGGCACGCACGGTGCGGCCGACGGCGACGGCGGGGAGGCGAGCGGGGCCCGGCTTGGGGTGAGGCGGCGGGGACGAAGGTGCGGGCCGCGGGAGGCCGAGAGCCCGAGACCCGGGAGCTGCGACAGGCGGGGGCGAACCGACGAAGGCGCGAGCCACGGGAGGCTGAGAGCCCGAGACCCGGGAGCTGCGACCGGCGGGAGCGAAGGCGCGAGCCGTTGGAGCTCGGAGGCCGGGACCCGGGAGGCCGGGAGCTGCGACCGGTGGAGGCGCTCGCCCGATTAATGAGGATAAGAATGAAGAGGATTGACTGTTTGAGAAATGACCGAATGAGGTTTGAGGAATGAGGATAAGACTATAAGAGGATTGACTGATTGTCTGATGTGCGTGGCCTGTGACTGAGGTTTGACACTTTCAGGTAAAATTCACAATAACTCACTCAGTTAATATCAATGTGATGTTGAGAACTTGAGAATTGAGATAATGTTGTGAACATGTGAATATGTGATGTTGTATTGTTGTCTAGTCTAGTTACATGTATTTAGTACTTATGGATTACATATAATTTATTGTAGATTTATAAAATATGGATAAACGGACTTTGCATAATTGTTTCTCTAACAATCCAAATACAAGTATTACTCCTCAAACCAATGGGAGCGCAACTCAACCAAAGAAGCCTCGGATTGATTTTAATCCCGATGACACCATTGTTGGAAAAGACAAAACCTTCTCATTAGTCTATTGTCTCATTGAGCTAACATTGATTCTTCCTGTGGCAACGACATCAGTTGAAAGAATCTTTTCGGCAATGAAAATTATCAAGACAGACTTGCGCAACAAAGTCTCAGATGAATGGTTCAATGACTTGATGGTGTGTTACACCGAGCAAGAGATATTCAAAAGCATTGATGATAAAACAATCATAGATCGTTTTCAACAGATGAAATCTCGTAGAATGGACTTGCCTCCCATTCTTAGTCACAACTAGCGGTTTTGCGGTATGTTCGTACTTCCATTTCATTTCAATGTTTGTAATTAATCATAATTTTCTGATTGTCTCACTAACTTAGCTACTTTTGTTCCACATATTGCAACTCGCACGTATTTACAGACATTCGGGTTGTTATGTTCATTAGTCAAGTACTACCTTAAGTTCATTTTACATTCTCGCTTTGTCTCTTATTTATTTATGTATGAATTTAAATTGCATTAGACATTCAAATGTATTATGTATGTTTGATACGATTTTATCATATTAGCTTCAGCACCCCCTCTGTTTCTGTCCTGCGTTCGCCACTGCGTGTCGAAGTTTCTCCTTTGCCTCTTTCGGGAAGCTTCGCCTCGCCTGAAGCTGAAGCCACCACTCTTCTGTGGCCTCGCCTGAAGCTCGGGTCTGGTACCCGGCTCCTGAACTGAACATGGCCCAGACCTGAAGACAATATGCACAGTCGACAAACAGATTATGGTACCCGGCTCCTCGTGTTGCACTCTCTTCGCTGAAGATTGCCCGCCGTCAGACACCTTTGTGGCCCAAAATTTGCTAATTTTGTTGGCCCAATTTTTACCGTGAAAAGTGGATACGCCACCTCATCCGCCGCGCATCTTGTCAAGATGCTCCACTTTTACTTAGCCGCTCTGCTCGCATATCCTTTCCAACAGGATGAGGATGCTGCAGGTGTATTCAACTGGGGACCTGGTCGTGCTTTGGAATTGGATCCGAGAACCTGGTCGTGGCGCTGCTGTGCACGCTCTGGTCGGCGGACGACGGCGCGCGAAAGTGGAAGCGGCGGGGCGGCTGCTTCCCCAGGGAGGACGTCGTCGTCGCGTACCACCGCGCCGTGCTGCTCGCCAAGTACACGTGAGTGATATCTCCCCGCTGAACGCTGCTGCTTTCCGGGGTTCCTTCAGATTTCAAGATAAGAGCAATCTTCATACGAGATTAGGATCAAGTGTAACTAGATTTGATTGAGGTGGTGACATACTGAGGTTGCTCCACTAAGGATCCGGACAGCGGAGTACATTTTGTTGTTGTTGTTGAGGGAGGGTGGATTACAATTATCTAAGGTGCGGCAATAGTGATCTTTACGAAATAAAACTAGAAAACAGCAAGCACAGAGATGTGGTGGACTCTAACATAGCTTAATAGGATTTTGTAACGCCCAAATCTTCGAATCTTTTTGCAAGATCTTCAAGAGTGCAGGATCAAGGATGATCAAACTTCAAAGTTTTGCCCGAAATGCTCAAGATTCGTTTCACCCCCCAAAAGCACCGAGCTTCTTCCCCCGTTTCCCCTTAACCCTAACCCTAGCCCCTTCCCTAGCCCTGCCGACGCCATGCCCTGCTCCGCCTCGGCCCTCCGCCCCCGCCGGCCGCGGCAGCATCTCGGTAGCCGCACCCCCTCTCCGTCGCCTTCCTCCCTCTTCACGGGTCCGCGTCGCCCGCGTCAACGCCCCGGCCGCCGCGCCCTCGACCCGTCCCATCCCCCTGCCCCGCCTCGACTGTCGCACAGCCCCGCCGCGCCCTCGGTTCTTGCGTCGTCTCCGTCAACGGCTCCTCCGGATCAAAACCCCTCCGCCGGCTATAAAAGCGCTTTTCCTCGGCGAATCACCGCCCCTTCCTTCCCTTCCCGAGCAAGAAAGAGAGCAAAGGAGTTGGAGGACTTACCTTTGGAAGCAGCGTCGCCGTCGCGCCGTCTTCCCGAGTTCCTTCTTCTTCCGTCGCGCCGCTTGCCGCCCGGGACCCTCCCTCCGGCCGCCGTCGCTTGTCGCCGTCGCCGCACCATCTCCCGAGCCCTCCTTCTTCCGGTCTGCGCGCGCGCGCCCCCTCCCCGTCGCGCGCGCCGCCTCATTCCTCCTCTCCTCTCTGCCTAGCCCCTCGCCTCCTCTTTCTTTGGCCGAGCGGGCATGCATGCTGGCACTGCTCGCCCGGCCAGCCTTGTGTGTGCTGCTAGCTAGGCGGGCAGCTCTGAAGCTGGGCCGCTTTCCCTTTTTCTTTTTCTTGCTGATTTTCTTTCCCTTTTTCTTTTCTTTTCCAAAAGAGAGACTTCAAAGATTTATTTCTCCCTCATTTTAGCTCCAAAAATTGCAAAGTTTGTTTCTAAAAATTTCTAAAATCAAGCTCTTTCTTTTGGTGCTAGTTTGGTTCTTTTGGAGTTCATTTGTTGAGACTTGTTATTTATTTAATTTAATTGCTCGTTTATTTCTTTTAAAGTGCGATCGATCGCGTAGAGTTCGGAAGCGGAGACCCCACCGATCAAGCTCAAGAATATCAAGATCATCTAGCCGTAGACCAGTGAGTCGACACTTTGATCATATTGAACCTACATTTTATGCAAATTATGTTCTTTTAAATATCAAATTGCATGCTTTATTTCCCTTATGCAAATGTATGTTAAATACCCTAAGGTAGTTAAATGTCATGTTGATGCTTTATTATTAATACACCATCCTTTGATAATTGAATTGCCGTACACCATTGTCACCCTAGTAAATATTTGGTAACTATACTAGTTTAGGCTATACTTAAGCGCCATGCTAGACTTGCTTAAGTATCGGGTATTATCTACCCCATTCATCATCTTTTGAAATGAACATGATTTTGGGCGGTCATTGGGTATAAATGACCGAGATGGTTATGATGTTGTATTTTCCTACCTCTTAAAACCCTAAGAATTGCTTATCACATGCAGGCGGATGGTATGATGGATGGTATGTTGGTGGGTGCTAATGCAGCCCAAGGAATGTTGGTGTGGATGGTATGTGGTATGAACACCGAGATGGTCCCTAAGGACTTAATCTGTGATGACCTCTAATGTAAAAGCGATGCGACCACATGTCTATAATGGTGTCGACACTGGCTAAATAATTTGTATCCGTTAGTATGAGTTGCACGAGCGGATGACCCGCTCGCCATAAGCCTATGTGGCTATGGGTTGGGGTGTGCGACTTACGGGTCTATGTGAGCGTAAGCCGTGTGGCGCAAGAAGTGCAGGAAAGAGTTGACGGGTCTATGTGAGCGTAACTCTTCTCGGGTGAAACCTTAGCGGGTGTAACAAATCTTGGTGGATGCATTGTAAAAGCCTTGTGCGATCTCCCTTGACTCACATGTCTACGGAAACATGTGTACATGCCAAGATGATTGTCTCTTGTGGGTAAAGTGTACAACCTCTGCGAGTGTAATAAAGCATTCGAATAGCCGTGCCCACGGTCAAGAGCGGACATGGGAACTTACAAGAGTTAGTTACTGTTTATAAAACATTGTGGGCGGGATAAAATGTGTGGTCATTGTGACCACGGTTTTAGTTTTCCACAGGTGGATGTACCCTAGTGATGTCAAGTGGTGGATGTAACCTCTATCAAAAATAAGCATGAGGTGGAGGTAACCTCTCTTGTTATAATTATTGCACAAGTAATCTCTTTAACAAATGCAATTTGGTTAAAGTGCTAAGTGATAGGACTTTTAATATTGGTACTTTAAATATTGCTTTGTGCAAATAAATGAACCCGAGCCATCCTTGTTAAGCCTTGCATGTATAATATTGCATCTTGTGTGTTGGCTCGCGAGCACGGTAGTTGTGCTCATCCTCGCTCTTTCCCCCAACCCCGAACCCGCAGATCATGGAGACTACGTGCACTACGAGGACCGGACGCCGAGGAGCAAGGACATGAAGAAGAGTAGCATAGTTCAGTGATGCGAGTCGCCTCGATCTGGTTGGCTCGTTGGTACTCGTGTACATCCTATATTATCCAAGCACGTGGCTAATATCGGTCGTACACATGGTACTCGATCGCTTGCTGTGGAGAGACTTACTCTACCCCTTTGCTTCGCTAACGTGCTCGAGATTTTGTAATGAACTCATTTGGCACTGATCGGCCCTTTTGTAAACTTCGACCGGCGTGGTCTATTTGAACTCTAATGCTTGTATTAATGCATGATTTGGTCTACGCAATGTATGAAATGATTCAACAATGTGTCTGTGAGGCGCTATCTATTGATCCGGGGAATAGCGCAGTTTTCTCACAGAGGATTCTGGATTACGAAATCCGGTCAAGCGATTTCAATTTGCTTGGTTTGTTTATGATACATGTATGTATGTCAAAAAGAGGATTTTTGAGAAATCAGCGCCAATCACGGCGAGATCTAGATGGTAATACTTTGATGTGATGTCACGGACATGAGTGTGCAATACTAGGAGTATCGAGATATCATCAGAAGAGAATTGGGTGATGCTAATGTTCCTTCTAGGAATCAGGAATTCAGGATCAGTTGCACTTTTGGTTGTTTGGTTTGGCAGATTTGTGCTTGGTTTCGGATATTTGATGTGTAAGGTACTGAACTCCAGTGTTGGTCCTGTTCTCCTCAAGAAATTAGGATGATTTTTAGCAAATATTGTTGCCATGCTGCATGGCTAATGTCTGCAATCGTGTGGTTATTGAGTACGATTGTGTAGTGTTGTTTGCTGAACACTGAATGGTGAATTCTTGTGCTACTTTCCTTTTAAATTTAGATTGCAAAGTACGCTCTTTCTTTCTGAGATCCATGAAAATCTAGTTGCGAAAGTGTATATTAATGCGTAAAAGAATACAGTTTTGTCAACCGTATGTTTTAATGAAGAAATTACGATCGAACATATTGAAACATCCAAGGATTATGATTTGTCTGCCGCATAAAGTTTGTTTTGATGATTTCTGAATATATGTTATTATGTCGTCCTACTGTGTGTTGCATGTGTTGTTTCCTATATCCATATGTTAAGCAAAGAAAACCACAATCACATGGAACCTTTCATCGTCTCAACCACAAGCTCGCCGTCACAGCCCGTGACCTTAAGACTTGGAGCAAAACTCTTTTCTCACATGCTAAATTGCAGCTCCACGTGGCTTTGGAGGTCATTCTCCGGCTAGACATAGCCCAGGAGCATAGGGACCTATTGCCACAAGAGCGGGAGCTCAGAACCGGCTTCAAGAAAAGAGTCATGGGGCTTGCGGTCATCGAGCGATCACGGAAAAGGCAAAATTCATGCATCACAAATCTGAAGGAGGGGGACACCAACACAAAAAATTTCTACCTAAAAGCAAATTCCAGGAGACACAAGAACCACATCCAAGGAGCAGGGGTGGGCTATCTCGCATGACGAGAAACAAGACACAATTCAACAACATTTTCAGAGCGTGTTGTCCCTACCAAACCCTAGAACCCTCGATCTAAACCAGGAGGCCTTGGACTTCATGACGCAAAACCTACAAGGCCTTGACATGCCCTTCTCGGAGCAAGAAGTCGCGGACACTCTTGCATAGATGCCAAGGGACAAAACACCAGGCCCGGACGGCTTCACCTTCAACTTCTATAAGTCTTGCTAGACTATCATTAAAGCGGACGTCCTTGCGGTGTTCCAAAGCTTTCACAGCCTACGCACAACTAACCTTCACCTTCTAAACACAGCAAACATCTTGCTCATCCCCAAGAAGGAGGGCGCAGACAAGGTGGCCGACTACAGACCGATAAGTCTCATACATGGGATTGGGAATTTGATCTCTAAGACTCTGGCATTGCGCCTTGCGCCGCATCTGATTAGCCTCATCTCAGTAAACCAAAGTGCTTTTGTCAGAACAAGAAGCATCCAAGATAACTTCCTCTACGTGCGTAGCTTAATCAGAAGACTCCATAAGTCCAAAACCCGACACTCTTCCTTAAGTTGGATATAGCAAAAGCTTTCAACACTGTTTGATGGGATTACCTTCTCGCTTTACGGCAAAGGCGAGGGCTCCCTAGTAGATGGACAGACTGGCTCTCTGCTCTACTGTCAACTGCTTCCTCCAGGGTGCTCCTAAACGGCGTCCCAGGTAGCAACATTAACCATGGGAGGGGCCTCAGGTAGGGTGACCCGCTATCCCCATTCCTTTTCATCTTCGCAATTGACCCCCCTCCAACGTCTGATTCACTTGGCGACAGAGGTAGGACATCTTGATCGCCCTCGAGACTGTTTCGTCAGGCTAAGAACATCCTTGTACGTTGATGATGCGGCCATCTTCATCTCCTCCTCAGAGGGTGACGTCACAACCACGACCCAGATACTCCACAGTTTTGGGAGTGTCGGGACTGCAGACTAGCTTCCGCAAAAGTACGGTCCTGCCCCTAAACTACGACCAGATTAACCTAGATGCGGTTCTTCAAAACTTCCCGGCAATTCGCTCTAGCTTCCCCATCAACTACCGGGCTCCCGCTCACTCACTAGAGATTAAGAAGGGTGCATTTCCAGCCCCTACTGGATAAAGCAGGGAGAAGGATGGCAGGGTAAACTGCTAACATCGGCCAGTCGAATGATTTTGGTGAAATCGGTGCTCACCTCCATCCTGATCTACTACCTCACGGTCCTCAAACTCCCAAAATTTACCCTTCATGTGCTAGACCGCATTAGACATCGTTTCCTCTAGGTTGGCACAGACGCAATCATGGGAGGTAAATGCAAGGTTAATTGGGCCAATGTTTGCTGACCAACACTTCTAGGAGGACTCAACATCCTCAACCTCGATAAATTCGCAACGACCTTAAGATTCCGATGGCTCTGGCAGGAATGGAAGACGGATCATAAACATTGGGTTGGAATAGAGATCCCATGCGACGACTCCGATCGCCGCCTTTTTGCAGGAGCTACCAAAATCACCATAGGGGATGGAAATAAAGCAAACTTCTGGTCCACACCCTGGCTCAATGGTACAGCCCCGAAAGACCTGGCCCCTAAGATTTTCCAAATCTCCAGAAGGAAGAACAGAACAGTGAGAGAGGCGCTACAAGATGGTCATTGGATTCAGGATATTAACATCCTTGGAGGTGTGACAGCCCATCATGTTCAGGAATTCATAGACCTCTGGAGAAGAGTAAGTGTTATCAACCTCGACTCCAATGCCTCGGATGATATAAAGGAAGAAGGCAGAGTTTGGACCCTCGCTGGGACCAAATGCTTGAAGTATTTCACAATCGTGTAATTAAGATACTTGTGTAAAAAACCATGTTGCCGCTTCGGCGGTTCTTGACTATTAATTTAATAGGCAGTCCTCCTGCTTGTTCTTCGAAAAATGGCGTCTGTCATTTCTACTGCATGCACTTGTGCGTTTAGACACGAGCATGACTGTATTCTTTTTTATATACTTCATATGATAGAATCATAAAGCTCACATGGTGGTAACTAATGATACAAAGGTGGCAGCCTGTAGAGAATTCCAAAGAAAGATGGAACAAGGGGTACTTACAGAGTGGATGTTGACATTCCTGCTGATGATTGGGTAAATATTACCAAGTTCTATGATGTGCTCATTTTCAACACTGGACATTGGTAAGTTAATTGTTCTCTAGCTTGGAGTTTTTTTACTCCAGGCTTTGCTATTGTCTTCATCCTTTTATATACTAATAAAGTAGAGTGAAAATTTCAGCTCTCTAATTTAGTTCAAGGTACTTACTGAGATTGTTCAAAAGTTCTTTGTGATACCGACCCTTAGCACTGCATATAAGTTTCCGAAAGAAACTCCCCTGGTTTTCTACAGAGGAGGAAAACCCATTGAGTCTCCACTTGGCATATATGATGGACTGAAGGTAGTCCTGAAAAGCATGGCCTCTTACATCGAAAGGAAGGTCCCAAGTAAATCGCTGAAGCTGTGGCGCACGCAGTCACCCAGGCACTTGTATGGGAGGTGAATGGGATCACAATGGCAGCTGTGTGTTTGATAGACTTGTAGAAGAACATGAGGTACCATTCTGATGGGTAGACTGTTTTGATTCAGATATGCGTGTCAAAATTCTGAGTCGTGAACAGAGGAGCGAGACTCGTGAATTCAGCGATTCAGGAAGCACTAGTTGGGGCAGATATTCAGTTGCCCAACCTGACTGACATGAGCGAATTCCGTTCTGATGCCCATCCAGCTATCTGGCCTGGGAGCAGGACTGCATGCATTGGTGCCTGCCTGGTGTACCTGACAATGACATCTTGGCTGCACGTATCTTGCGTTACTTCAAGCAGGGAAAAGGTTGGTGTTGTGTTGAAGTTCGGATTATGATCGCTACTGCTCTGTAAATTCTGTGGGAACAAAGGCCATGCTGAGTTTGGAACAAGGTAACTGAAAAAGTATCCGTGGTGCTTCGCGGAAAGCGAAGGTAGGGAGGACGAGATGATTCTTTTCTTCTTTTGAGAAGCAATGCTAGCGTAATTAGTCAACGTACTTGTCATTAGTTTTGCGGAGATGCTCAAGTCAGAAATTCTGTAGCTGCACGATGAAATTGCAGCCCTAACAATTAAGATGTGAAACTTACCTGCAACTAGGCAGTGCAGTGAAGCTCATTGTGAATGTGAAGCTCGGTTCAGGGCCACTGAATGTTCTTCAGTGCCTCTTAATGTTTGTTCTGGATCACATCATGACTGATCAGTGACGTTGAACCATGCCTCCACAGTTGTAATGCTTAATTTGTTTCAGTAAAGCTTCAAACAGGAACACTACTAGATTGGACATTGTACGTTTGGAATCCTTGCGATAGTCAAATTTCACAGGAGTGACATGAATTTTGTACCGAACGGTACGGTTCCCTCCGGAATTTATACAGGAATCACCTGTTCCGAACTGGGTTTTAACCGTTAGAGCAATTTGCTCAGTGAAACTATAAAGATTTCACAAGTTTGAAAAAAAACATCGGTATATCGGTGATACGTGGCCTCATATTAGATGCTATATTCTAATTTGTATGTCTTTGCAACCTCTTTACGGTGTTAGTGAGCAAATTTTCCTTCAATTGGTATCGTACCTCCGCAAAGACAGATCATCAAGATGGTTCTCACAAATCACGAGGGGATTGTGCGGTGGATATCTGGCTCCAATAGCGTGAAAAAAAAGGGTTGGCAAAAATAGCCAGGGAAAACTCTTGTCCGACTCCAACTCGTCACTCGCCGTAACAACCAACAAGCAAAGCAAAAGCAGAGCTGGAGATGCGACGCGAAGCAGATTAGGCCGCCCAAGAGGAAGAGACCGACAGACACAGGCCGGCCACCGAACGGCATCGCCGGCGAACTAACCTCGAGATCTACCCGCCGGCCGAAATGGCGGCGCCGTATGGTGAGGCGGCCTGGTCGGAGGAGGCGGCGCGGCGGGTCTGGAGCGGCGCCGTGCCGCTCCAGGTCCACCTCCACGACGCCGACGTCACCGCGCTCCCCCCGCCTCCGCCCTTCCTGGTGATCTCTCACGCTTCTTGGTTCCGTAGTTATGGGTCTCTGATCCTCGGTGCCCACTTCTTCGATTGACGCTGCCATCCAAATATTCATGCTTTTTTGCTAGTGGTTGATCCGAGTACACGATTCTTGAATTCTTGGCTGTTAGGATCAAAATTGCTGATAGGTCCTAGTTGTTTGTCAGATTTTTTTTTAGATAATGGAAGAGGCCTCTGCATCAAGTATGCACAGGATCTATTTTATTAAGAAGTCGAGTACCACAATGTCCAAAGATAGTTAAAAAGTAGCTGGAAGCCTTACGTTGTTCGTCAGATAAGTTGCTGTTTTAAGATTTTGTGAATCCTTGGACCTATGTACAAGACTTGCCCTTTTTGGCCTAGCGTAAGCTTCATCTGCTCATCCAAATAAAATTTTGAGACAAGCCCAAACAAAATTTATGGCGGGTGTAATTAGTAAGGTATTACTAGCTTATGAGGAATTGAGGATGAATTTGAACGGCAGCGGGTCGTCACAAATGAAACCGTCAGAGCTTAGATGGTCGTTTCTAGTCTATGTCACATACCATTTATGCAAAAACCTCTGTTTGCTGGTGCAAACATGATCTACATATGCTTTGTATGATGACAAGTATAGCATACGAAGTTTACTCCATTGCTGTAAGAACACAAGAAATTCCTTACGTTTGACATTAGTACCTATTTCACCTTGAAGACCAACCCGATAATCGTATGTCACATAGTTGCTTGCTTGCTTTGTTGGCATCTTATGTGCAAAGAGTTACTCAGTTACAGCATGATTGTCATTGTTTTCTTCCTTCTCACCCTCAAGTGCAACAAAATGCAAGCTATACTTCTGTGTGCAACACAAATGTTATATTGACTGCTAAAACTTTTGTTTCTATGGAAAGGCTCATCTTTCCCTCTGTGGGAGTGTCCTCTCTAACTTTTTAAGAAACATAATATTAGGATTATTTTGCAATACTGCGTTACCTTGTTGGTTTCATTTGACATTTATAGAGCTTCACTTTGTCTAGAACAGACTTTAGGGCCAAGAATCGGGTATTTGCCATTGTTGGTACCTGTTATAAAGGCTCACTTCAGCAGCGCACTCCCACCAGGTGTTGATACTGTTTGGTTTGAATATAAAGGGCTGCCGTTAAAATGGTAACATTTACTACCTCCTACCAATATTTGTCATGGTCAATTGCCTTTAATGTTTTATCTTCAGAACCCATGTTATTGTCGTACACTTTTAAATTGCTGGCTAGTGACTGCCTTTTTTATCTTTGCATTACTAGGTATGTACCCATTGGAGTTATTTTTGACCTTCTATGTGCAGATCCTGAAAGACCATGGAATCTAATAGTAAGGCTATAATTCCTCTTGTACTTTTGTTTTGAATTTTCCTATTATTTGTTTGTTTGCCATCTTGTTCAATTTGTAAGACGTTTTTTTTCCGGTTTTGAAGGTTCATTAATGAAGTCATGTAAGGGTGGATCAGTAGAACTCTCTTGATCAGCCATTTACACTGTGTGTTAATCTTTCGGTTTGCTAGAAATATTATTAGAGATTTTCTATCAAGTCTGCCTGTTGTTGAAGGTTTGGCTGCTGTGACTTAATTTTGGACCATGCTCTCGGGATCTAGTTACTTAAACAATTCAGTTCAGTGAAGAGCCAATTAGATCAGTGCAAATAGGCTTTTTGTGCAAGCAATGCACTTTGTCGTCCTTGCTTGATTGTAATCACCCACGCATCACTGTGTGAGGGGGGCCTTACTAGAGTAGAAACCGAGAGACAAACTAACTCTTTGAGTTTATAATACTTTAATTTTACAGGGTCTGTATGGTAAAATATTTGAAAAGTTGGGGATATTATTACGGGTAGTAATTTTCATTCGTGGTCTGAAAACATGAGTGTCCTTTGCATTAATCTGCTATTCTGCTCCTATGTGGTTTTCTCTGTTACTTGTGCAGTTGTTCATTCTATCCACACAACTTATGCATTAAACTGTAGGTTCATTTTAGGGGGTATCCTGCAGAAATTTTATCACCATGTGACGGTGAAGATAGTGTAAAGTGGAGCTACATCAATTCCCTGAAAGAGGTTTGTTTTGAGAACTATTATCACCCAATCCCTTCTTCCCACTGCAAAACAATAGAATGTAATCTTTTTCTTGTGCAGGCTGCCTTCATCATAACTGGGAACAGTAAGAATGTGATGAATATGTCCCAGGCTGATCAAGTTGCTCTGTGGGAATCAGTAATGAAAGGTGTGCTCTCCAGAAACAGCACGTCAATACTAACAATACCTCATAAGCCCGTTATGATGGATTGATGGTTGCTCATAAATTGACGCACCGAGCACTCTAACTACTAGTAGTTTCTACTATTTGAGTATGACCTATTCTTTTAATAGTCATATCTGCATTCTCTAACTACAATTGTGTTATTTTGCTCCCAGGTAACTTGTATGGTTATATGAATATCTCCACCAGGCTTAAGCTTGGACCATTTGAAGAGGATTGTTTGGTACGAACTTCCTCGGTGGAGAGCCAACAAGGCTCTGATGAGCCTGAATCTCCTGGATCTGGCAAACCATGTATGCTCTTTTGCACTGAATTATCTACATTCGTTATTAGTTGAACATTCTCATACCCACAAATTTTTGATATAATAGTGAAGTGATGCATAATTTTCACATTTGTAAAGCTTCATGTACACCTTTTAAGTTTATAATAATGGATTTGTGTCATATTAAGATATCTATGTCTACTGTGCTGGCTCTTATCAATTAATATCTGGTTAGGCAGGGTCCCTGTTCGGTTATATGTGCGCAGTGTTCAAGAAGACCTTGAGGATTTAGAAGATGCAATACCTGTTAGTGACTGGGAAAGCGTATCCTATATAAATCGGCCATTTGATATTCGGAAGGAGGAAGGTATGTAGCACTGTAGTGAAGGGGTTTATCTGCCTCTAGAAATCACATATTCACGAACTTGTTGTAGTGCTCTATGTTGTTTTCACCTTTTCTCTCTTTCCCCCGAAAAGTATGGTATAGAGACATAAGTTATGTAAATAAGAAATATTTTGTATTACCGCAATGTGGGGTTATCCCCAAACTGGAATGCACGCACATGTACATGTCTTATAAAAGCCCTCCTACTATTTAACTCTCTGCTTTGCGTCATCTTTCGAGCAGGCCAGGTTGGTTCACAATTGAAAGAGTTGTAAATTGCTGGGTTTACCACTTTATCTTTAACGTAAAAATTGACACTTTTATCACCCCTGAAACAGTGCAAACTATATGTTGTAGTTAATAACTTAAGACTATATATTTCTTGATGTTGACCCTTTCCTCATATCCTGTATTTCATAATGTTTTATGGTGTGGCAATGGCAGTGGTTTTCCTTAACATGTAGTTCACTTCACCCTATGGTGCAGGCATAAGCTACATTACCCTGGAGCATGCACTGAAAACGTTGCTACCCGAGTTCTTCAGCTCGAAGCCGGATTCAGCCCCTGATGATTCAGATATCACTCCAAGAAGTTCTCAGGAAGTAGAACCTGCTTCGGCAAGTCAGCAAGAGGCCGATGTGGACAAGAATTCTAAAGTGAAGCTAGTAAGGGTACAAGGCATTGAACTCGACATGGACATGCCGTTCCTTTGGTTGGCCAACAACCTGAAGAACCCTGAATACTACCTCCATATGTGTGTATATGTGGGTACAAGAAAACAACAGCTCAAGGGTAGATGAAAAGTTTAGGCACGACAGGAGTGCGTTCCAGGAATATCTGGTCTGTTCTTTGGTTAGTAGTCCGTAGACCTTATTCTTTGTACAGATGCTAAAATCTTAACCGTTTTGGTGTGCTGATCAGTTGATGTATGATATGGACCCTTTTCTGAGAGTTTGGAATTGGATGGTGAATGGATGCTTATTTTGCACTCGACAAAAATGCCGTGAATGTTATCCTGCCTGGCGCAGAACGGCTGATTCACATGCTAGATTATGCTATGAATTTGTTAGGAGAAATTCAATACATCATGCTGTGCCAAAGCCATAGCTCAGGTGTTCATAATCTGTTGACTCCGATGAATATTTACTCGTCAAGATATAGTTCTCTACGCCCATCTCCCCGAATTCAATCTCGTAACTCTAACGAGCCTCATCGCATCGCAGTTAAAAACTAACTATAAAACTAAACCAAAACAAAAGACCAACTTGTAGTATTAATTTTTTTTGTAACTGAACTTTGTAGTATTTATTTACTGGAGAGAGAGAGAGAGAGAGAAACGGTGCCTCCTCCGCGGGTAACGGCCGGTGCAGCGACGCAGTCGCTCCCGCCGGCCGTTTACTCTGCGCGCATCCACCCTCCGTTCGTCGCTCCCGCCGGCCGTTTACTCTGCGCGCATCCACCCTCCGTTTACCCGCCATTTTTTCGCCTTATAATAACTAACGCCTTCTCCTTCGTCTGATCTGATCCATCTCCCCGTCTCCTCTCCTCTCTCCTGGCTGGGTAGACACATACATCTCTTGGCACACGCACGCACGCGCATCTTGCAAATGGCGGACGAGAAGCTTGGCAAGCTGCGTGAGGCCGTCGCCGGCCTCACACAGATCAGGTCTCCGATCGATATGTGCTTTCAGATCACTGATGACTGACGTCTGACGAGAAATCTCTTCTCCGCCAGTGTTGTTTCTTTCTAGAGACGTCTCTCTTGGTTTGATTGTCTTCTTGGTGTGCATGCAGTGACAATGAGAAATCAGGGTTCCTTAGCCTCGTCTCCCGCTATCTCAGGTAATATGTGGCATCATCAAGATTTGCTCCATGAGAAATTGCAATTCTGCTCTGCTGCTTTCATCTCAACAATGATCTCATCATGTTTGTGCCTGCGGGTCATGGCGTGCGATTGCAAAAGCGGTGACGAGGAGCACATAGAGTGGGCCAAGATCCACACCCCGACCGACGAGGTGGTGGTGCCGTACGACACCCTCGAATCCCCACCTGAAGGTTCTTCTTCTTCTCCAACACGATCCTGGATTTGATACACGACATCGAGGCGACAAAGAAGCTGCTCAACAAGCTCGCCGTGCTGAAGCTCAATGGCGGCCTGGGAACGACCATGGGATGCATTGTAGACTTATCTGATACAATCTTAGAATACAAACGGTATAATAGCATTCTTTTTTCTTTTCATTAATTTCTGGATTAGCACCTTCAGAAAAAGGAGAGAGAGAAAAATCCTTGATTGGAACAGTAGCGTTCTCCACATGGTGCTGACATAGTGACATGGAAATAACAAAGCCTTGTTTATTCTCTCAACATGTTGTCCATAACATTACAGATCGGTCATCGAAGTGCGAAACGGATTCACATTCCTCGACCTGATTGTAATCCAAATTGAGGTGGGTTGAACATCATGCATGATTCATCCAGTGTTCCCTTTGACTTCACAGCAAACTCTTCTATCTTGCAAGCGGTATTCAATGTCATCATTTCTTTTACGGTCCCTCGACAAGAAATATGGCAGCAATGTGCCATTGCTTCTGATGAATTCCTTCAACACCCATGAAGACACCTTAAAGGTAAATTCTCAACAGCCAAATACCTCTTCACATTGGAGATCGGAAGCCTAGTTGAACAATTTTCTGAATGCTAACTAGTACACTTGCCCTACAGATTGTTGAGAAACATACCAATTCAAACATCGAGATCCATACATTCAATCAGGTATGTCAAGCCAGGTTTTTCCTTGGTGGTGCAAACTTGTTTGGATCATATTTCTCCTAGCTTTAAAAATATGCTACTTGACATTGAAACAATCTGTTCCAATGCAGAGCCAGTATCCTCGTGTGGTTGCTGATGAGTTTTTGCCATGGCCTTGCAAGGGGAAGACCAGCAAGGATGGCTGGTAAGCTATTCATACGTCGCTGCATCAGCAAATACATTTTAACAACAGACACAGAATAATTTAACTGCCTTTGCATTACACAAATATGTAGGTACCCTCCTGGCCATGGTGATATCTTCCCATCCCTGATGAACAGCGGCAAGCTCGATTTATTACTCTCACAGGTTTGCAATTATGTGAGGATACTATTAGCTCCCACCTTTAATCCGAAGTTTCCATGCATGTAACATTCTTTTTTTTTACCCTATTGCAGGGAAAAGAGTATGTGTTCATTGCAAACTCGGATAACTTGGGTGCTATAGTGGACATGAGTATCCTTGTGTAAACATGACATTCACTATTTACTTTTACAAACTTTCTGGTTAAGAAAAGAGATACCCTGCTTTGCAATACACTTAACTATTGATTAGAGATGTTGAACCATTTGATCCACAAGCAGAATGAATATTGCATGGAGGTATGTAATTGTGTAATATATGATGAAATAAGATTACATGTGGTTAGCTGGTAAAGTTCTACAAACTTTTTTCAGGTTACCCCGAAAACTTTGGCTGATGTGAAAGGCGGCACACTGATCTCATATGAAGGAAGGGTTCAGGTAAATTTATGTTCTTATTCCTTGTGTTGTGTAGGGCTCATATATGAAAGTGAAAGAAAGCGGTTGTGTCCGGAAAGTGGCACAAGGTAAATTTTTGTTCTTATTCCGAGTCGAACCACGTAACCGGGTATAAATTATATCGCTGATCTTTTGTAACCCTAATTGTAAACCCTCATATAGGACTCGGAGACGTAGGCATTGCCGAACCCTATAAACAAATTTGTGATCTTAGCGTGCACTACCAAATCACCATTTTTCTAGCCATCCTATGCTGTTGCAATTTGCAAAATAGTTTTATGAATAGTCGTGGGGAATTGCATATGAAAACAAAGCTGTTTAGGACTTAGGCATTTTTCTAGCGTTCCCTCAACATCTGGTTACTGCTTTAATGACATTAATTTTTTCCTTTTCTTTTTCCAGCTTCTGGATATTGCACAAGTTCCTGATGCACATGTAAGCTATAAGCTAGTGTACGCAATGATAATAATAAGTTATCATAGAAAATCAGATAAAAGTTACTGTACATTTTTTCCCTGAGATTGCTTCCACAATTTTCTGAAACATAGGTGAATGAGTTCAAATCAATTGAGAAATTCAAGATCTTCAACACCAACAATCTGTAAGTGAACAGATAGTTTTCATTCCAGTTTTAAAAAAAGATCCTTTCGACGTTATATAACGTTACTACCGGTTTTGGTAGACGGGTGAACTTGAAGGCTATCAAACACATTGTTGAGGCTGATGCACTCAAGATGGAGATCATTCCAAACCCTAAGGTAATAATGCATTTCATAAAACTCTTTTTCCGTACGGATTGCTTGTAGAGTTGTGATGGACAACTAAAAATTTCAGGAAGTGGATGGCGTGAAAGTTCTTCAGTAGGAAACAGCAGCTGGTGCGGCAATCAGGGTACTAACAAAATATTATATATCCATCATCGTACCTTTATCTTACATATGAAGATGACAACATATTTTGTTGGGCCAGTTCTTCGACCACGCAATTGGTATCAATGTTCCGAGGTCCCGGTTCCTACCGGTGAAGGCAACATCAGATTTGCAGCTAGTACAGGTTTGTATGATATGCTGAATAAATTCTTAGGTTAACACTCCTCTTTCTAACTGAAATTATTTTCACCTTGTAGTCTGATCTGTATACCTTGGTTGATGGCTTTTTACACGCAATTCAGCTAGAACAAATCCATCAAATCCCTCAATTGAGCTGGGCCCTGAGTTCAAGAAGGTCAAGCTATATACTAATTCCTCGCCAGAGAAAAGTTCAAAGATTAGTTTATGACCTTCAAATGCAAATAAGCTGATCTTCTTTGTTCATGTAATGGCAGGTTGGGAACTTCCTTGGTCGCTTCAAGTCGATCCCTAGCATTGTTGAGCTTGACAGCTTGAAGGTTTCCGGTGATGTTTGGTTTGGTTCTGGTATCGTGCTGAAGGTACTTTTGAAAAAGTTACTGAACTATTACAATATTTCTTGTAGTTACAGTTCTTTGACAAAATTCAGACTATTTGTGTGTATTTCTCAAAGGCTGTATGTAACCTGCTATTTTTTTTATGCCTGTATAAAACTTTACATGGATAATGTGCAGCTGATCTTCTCATATGATTGTTGTTATGACTATTTCTGAAGATATATATCTTGCAGTATTTAAAACTTGGAGTAATGCTGCTTCTTTTCATGCTTTATAGGGTAAGGTGGCCATCACAGCAAAATCTGGTGTCAAGCTGGAAATCCCAGATGGAGCAGTGATCGAGAACAAGGTACCTTTTTCCAAGATGCACACTCTCATTGGTGTTTCAAAGAGTTTTGCAGTTTAAAAGCAAATGTAGATCTAAGTTTTGGTCTGTTTACTTGTTTATCAGCATTTATGTAATTATGTTAGGTTCAGGATAGTTTTGAAGAGAAATACAGTACTACAAACATCCTTACACAGTTACACTAGTTAGAACATTTACACAAGTGATTAAATTTCAATATTTCATATCTGTAAAGCAATGCAAAACTTTATTTGAAATGTATGTTTATATATCTCAATCAAAAGGCAAGATTATAGCACCATCAATGTTTCTAACAAGATCATATTTATTCTTTTATTTCAGGATATCAATGGCCCTGAGGATCTTTGAATGAGCATCAGAGCATACTGCCTTCACAGTGGCAGATCAAATTTACCATTTTCTATACAATCAAACAGGTTCCATGACATTGTGGAGAATATTTTTGATCCAATTTTTCTTCAACATAATTAATAAGAAATTTAAGTACATTTCTACCTAAGTTTTGCTTCTAGTTCTAGACTTTTCTTGTGAGTTGGCAAACAAGTCCTGTTCAGGCAAAATATAATGTCAGCATATTCTCAATGACAGGTCTGTTAAAAAGAACGTGAAATGTATAAAACATAAATACATTCCTCTAAAATGTGTGAAACTCCACCAATACCTCATCAATGTTTCCCATCCAGTGCAAACAAAATCGGTCATTTTTCTGCAGGAGGGACCACTTCCAAAAGCTCTATATCCAGTTCAAAACTAGCTTCAGGCTGCAAAGAAGCATTGAATCAAACAACACCACTTCAATACTTGAATGCGCTGAAATACTAAATCAAACTACATGACCAAAAAGGAATCTCACTCATCCTGTTATGGAGCAAGATGCGACACATTGCAGCAGGCATGTGAACGGTACCGAGGGTACCGCAGCGACGCATGGACAGAACAAGGTACTGTAGCGCATGTGAACAGTGACTGTCGTTACTGTGGCACGTTATTACCCATGCATGCCTGCCGAGTTTCCCGGGATAAAGAATATTTTGTTAGGTAGGTTATTTTATGATTCCTTACCTATCAAGTTATTGTTATGGATATAATTTTATCTATTAGAAAGATTATTTTTAATAGTTGAAAAGATTAGATTGAATTGAAAGGTTTCCTTATAGATTATTTCTTAGACGTCAAGTCAAGTTGTTCCTATAAAAAGGATAGCATGTATCCATTATCAATCAAGCAATGAGAAATTAAGAGTTCAATTAGACCTCGGAGCCTCGCTACTTCGACAGAGAAGAGCCCTGCCAGTGGTTAGATGAGGGCAAGCGTCATACCCTCGGTCCTCGGACCCATACCCAACCAACCCGCACCACAACACATCCCCTTCTCACCATAACTGAGCTCTGGAGGGACAATTACACTCCTCTGCTAACCAACATACAAACAGAAGAGAAGATCAGGTCAGTAATATAGTAAAGATGGAAAGACCAAATTATTTTCTTTCACTTGTGCTAGTTATCCTTCTCCATACCTTTCCCCCTACTTTCATCCCCTCAGTTATCGTGTACATCGCCGGTGGAGGCTTCGATGCTGCCTACGCAGAGTATAACCCATTGGCATTGTCTACGAATTCCCGCTTTCGCTCTTTGCCAGGCAACGAGCCGACACCCGACAGTGAACTCATAAGGCTACTAGAGGAAGACACACAAACATCTTAGTTCTTATTGTCCTAGATCAGTAGTACTAGCATAGAGAGATCAGGAGTAGCTTGCCAGATAACCTGTGCAATACGTCGGTTCCCCGCTAGAAGCTTAGACTCACGGCTAGACACAGCAGTTATGCCACAGTATATGCAGTCAAAATGAACCTTCATGAAATAGCCATTAGTTGCAGTGTAAGACTGAAGGGCAGCGTGTAGATGGGAGCAGTTTACCAGCACATTTGAGCCCTTTTCAGCAGTTGGACCCTTCCCTTCAACAAGATCATAGTACTTCAGGCCATCAGCTGCTCCAGTGCTCCCAACAGTTCTCAGATCAGATATTACACAAAGGGGAGTTTAATTAATCACTACAGTGAAGATTGAGGATTCAGGAAGGCTTTAGTTTTGCACACATATGCAAAATAGAACAAACTGCATTTGCATTCCAAATATCCTATGGCTTAACAAACAAACAAAAAAACTGAAACTTCCTTGATATCCCAAGTCCTTTTGAAGGGCGAATTAGCCTCAATTCAGTCGTAAAAGAGCCAGCTTTAGGCAAAATCTGAGCACATAAACCAAGAAACCAACAGCGCACGGAAGCAGGCAGGCACAGTGACGTACGTGAAGATACGTAGTCCTCCGGCGGTATGGTCCTGCGGTCCCTCCTTGCGGCGGCGGCGAGACGGCTGTCAAGAAACCGGGCGAGAGGAGCTGCGCGGCTGCCCTCCGCCGGGAGACGGCGCCGGGGAGGCAGCATGGGGTACAAGTCTCTCTCGAAGGAGGAGGAGCGGACGAGGGAAGCGAATGGCGGTGGAAGGTTCTAGAAGGCAGCCAGGCAGGGTTGAGGAAGCCATGGGCGGTGGAGACGGGGGAGGGATGAGAGGAGCCGAAATGGCGCGCACAACTGCCGCCACTCCATCATATGCATAACCTGACAGGATACTAGGATATCAGAACATCCCATTTCCCCTTTTATATTTTCCTTTTATTTATTTACAATTATTATTAGATTTTTCTTTTCTTTCATCGTCATCTCGTCATCATCATTATTATTTGTTTTTTTTTACTTTATTTTCTTACATCTATAGAAGTTAGATTATACAAACTACAAACTGTGATATTGTCTGCAAATAATTAGTGACCTGCTTTATTCTGACATCGTCTGTGTGCTCCAGATTGTTTATTACCTTCTGAAACTTCAAATAATAAAGCTGGGGCCTCGCCCTTCAACTATAAGAATGCTCTGAAAAAGAGTGTCTATAATTCTCAGTGCTTATACTTGCATTCAATACGATTTAACCAAACACAACAAATTCCTTTCTCAGATACGGCACTACAAAGTACAAACCTATGCAATTTCATTTGGTTTGGACAAAAATGAAAGACTGGCCTGCTCACATCGATTCAAGGCGAAGGTATACAACAAGCGTGATAACAAGAGACATTCTGAAAAGGCACTCAAACAGACATTCCTTCCGTTCATAATACCACCAAGAACAAGAATAGTTTCTATACAATTTCCCAGTTGCCATAGCAATCTCAACTGATTTCTTTTTCCATCACTGGGGAGTTAAAAACCTAGAGAAACCATTCCCTACGCAGCCTCTGATTCTATTTTCTCTCGATTAGGTTGAGTAGATTGACCCAAAGATGGCGTATCTCAGGTCCAAAAGGTATAATATCTTAGCTTTGTACACATGCACTAGATTTCTATTGAATATCAATAATAATACCATTCCTAACTGGCCTCATCGGCCTTTCTATGTCGACAACAGTAAGGTTGCTCATTGGCGTTGTCGGCCTCGAACCTCCAGACAGGCTCAAGGACCGTTTCTTCTTTGGTGGCTCTTTGTCATCGACGAATGAGAGGAACTTTTTGAGGCTACGCTTCGATGGCCCTTTGGAGATTGCTTCTCCTGGCGGTTCATGTCTCAGGTATTTGTGTAGCATGATGCCGAAGTAGATGAGCAGTGCAAGGACACATGCCACACCACAGATGAGGAACATGCCCCAGAAGCTCTCAAGGCGGAGCTGGTTTGAGTCAACAAACTCTGTGCTGTCAGCTGTGCACTCACCTGTCTTGAGCCACTTGTCGTGGATCCGCTGCAGTTCCCCATTCTCCGACAGTGACAGAATTGCGGTGGACAGATCTACTTGCAAAGGGGAGTCCCTTGGAAATGCCTGATAGAGTGAACTTTATAAGGTGCCATGTTTTAATTCGTGAAACAAAGTAGGTATAGATTTAGACTTCTGCTGCAAATAAGTGCAAGAATAAGTGTTCCATCAACTATGTGGGCAGTAAAGTTAAAACTGTAAAGTTACCATAGATATTCTTTTAAGCAACTGTGATTTCAGGATTTCAATGCTAATTCGTTTTCTCTTTATATTTATAATCCATGTTAAAGAACTTAAGTTCAAATGTACTTACAAAGCCCCATCCTCTACTGGTGAAATCTGAGCCAGCAACCGCAATCTTGCAGTAAGTTGACAAAAACAGTTCAACATAGGGGCGCTCATCGACAATGGCACTAACACCTCCTTTCTTAGGACCTAGCTCGAGGGCATCAGCATATTCTTTCGGAGAACCGAGAGGTTTTAGCCTCGATTGTGAGATGTTCAGTTCTCTGACCATGTATTCTTCTGCAAAAGAACCAACTTGGAAACCAATTGGATAATCACTATTTTTCAGGTCATCAATTCCTCTTATAGAAGTATCAAGTTGTTGCACGGTCAGGATGGAAGTAAGACTCGCAGTATAGCTGGATTGAATGATCAAAACAACAAATAACCATATGATCAAGACACCACGTCCTAAGGTGCTCATAGTATTTTCTCCTGGGAGCGAATAGAGATGAAAGTAATTCATTAGAACAGAATGTTACATCTACCAAAAAAGATAGAAAGAAAAGGTTGGTTTACTCACTGTGTGCAAAAAACAAAGTCGAAAAGCTGAACCTGCAGACAATCAAAATTGAGACTATAATCACACATTTGAGAGCAAATAATCGCGCCATCAGGAGAGTATTTGGCGATACATGTGGAGAAGTACTTCAAAAACAAAACTAAGAGAAATAGAGAATAATGCATCACAATATCATATGAAAATAGACTGTGCATATGCAGAATATGTATCCAACCAATCTAAAACCACAACATTTCATTTCATTGTTGATCACTAGGTGTTCCATTTGGACATGTTAATTGGAGAACTTGAACAACACAGTTTTAAGGTGCTTGCGGTGTTCAACATATTGCACAGGACTTGTATAAATCTCAACATTTGTAAGTGAACTGATATACAAAGAACCGATACGAAAGGTGCAAGTTAGCTCCTTACCAGAAAATAGTTATTATTTGATCTCGTGGTGAACCGCGGAATTCGTCATTGATTCGATGTTCAAGAACCCAAACGACCACACCCACAATAAGAAACAAACACCCTGTAACGCACCACATCTCCAAAGTAAATGGCTGCAAGAATGCCCAGGAATTTGTTATATGTTTTTTAACCGGAGCCAAGATAACCAGGCCTGATTCAATGAAGGGCTGGGTGAAATCGGTAGTTAGAGTCCGATTCATTGTAATTGCGATATCCCCTATCGCTGCATCAAACTCCTGCAGGATAAGCTCACTAGATCAGTATCATATGATAGAATGTGCAAAAGAGAGAGAAAACAACACAAACCATTGCATGTCCATACTTACATTTGCCTCAACCATCTGTACGAGTTTGTCATAATGAGGATTTTCAGTACCACTCCCAAAAGGTACAAACTTGTAGGTAACAGGATAAGGAAGCAAAGCCAATGCCTGAGTAAAGACATCAATGCAATAGCCCTTCATTGACCCAGTAATATTGTCTTTCGTGACAAACTCTTTGAAGCTAAATCTGTTGGGGACACCGATTTTCAACTCCTTGGCATTAGAAGGAAAAACCCAGCCCCGAGGTCTCTGCGCAGTCTCCCCAGGCCAGATAACATCATAGAGATGTTGATTGGCTAGAGAACTATTAGGAGGCTTTGAATATAGAACCTCTGGAAGAACAGTCGACAACAAGCCAGAATAATTTGACCAATAACCAATGGTCCGCATGCCATTTCCAATGATGTTTATGACATCATAGGCAGGACGAATGAGGTCACCCCCAGCATCAAATTGCACCTGCCCAGATGCCCCACTGAAGTTTACCTTTCTAATCTTCTCCAATAAGTTACTTCCCATATCAAAAACACTCATTGCTTCAAGGTGAAGAGTTCCCCCAGTTTCATCACGCAATCTTGAGTCGTTTGAAAAGGAAATCCTCCCACCACCATCAAAGAAGGCATCCAGAGCACGAGCTACTGCCCATACACTATCATAAACATAAAAACCATAAGAACTTATGCGAAGATCACTATAGTTGTACTTCTTGCTTAACCTGCTCCACTTGGAGATCAAATTACTCTTCATCTTTGAGTTAGGGGTGTGTGGGCGTAAAGTAATAACACCTTGCATGCCATATATAGTCTCAGCAGGAACCGATGAATTAGCATCAAGATAAGCAGAAAGCCAATCAGTTGCAATCCATACATAGCCATTACCCATCATATTTAGTTGGTTCGCCAGAGAGAAAAGCTTGAGTCCAGGTCCCGCACTAGTATGGAGGATGATAACACGAGACTCCATATAACTAATACTAACCAACAAATTTAGGAGGTCACTCTTTCTTGCATTGGAAGAAAATCCAACCTTGTAGGAGATTTTGCAGCGCCTTGCAGTAAGTGCATCATCCAAAGCAGCAATGCCATTTCGACCATAATCATCATCAAGGTATATGGCAGTCACTATCTTCCACTGGTTGTAGTCGACAAATGCTGCCACAGCTGCCATTTGATAGAGATCACTGGGAGAAGTTCGAACAAAGAACGGGAACTGGATCGATGAGAGAGTTGCATCAGATGCAAAGGACATCAATGGGACTCGGAGCTCATTTGCGACATATGAAATGATATGAGCAATTGTGGAGCACTGTGGGCCAATGATTGCAATAACATCAGTTTCCATGAACTGCAAAGCTGATACAAGGAATATGGTGTCATCATCACAACTCTAGAAGACAAGCACAGACTATTTAACAATGCAAAACAAATGAAAGTGATATTGCAGCTACTCTACCTTCAACCATGCCAAGGAAACCATCATCACAATTTGTATCCCTCATATATACTTGTAATGTTGTTCCATTTAGAATTGTTGGATCAGAGTTGATATCCTCCAAGGCTGCACGGATAGCAACCACCGAAACACCTCCAATGGTGGAGTTGAATCGAAGAATAGACCCAATATTCACGACAGAAGGCCTTGCAGCTAAGCTCTTGCAGATCCCATTAGGGAAGAGGAACAGGGAGAGAACCAACAATACCAGAAAATCTACCTTCATTGTGGCTCAAATGGTGCAAAGGGCACTAGTCACTTATGCTGTTACACACATGTTAGCAAATTATTAATGAATTGGAAAACCCTGCCCAAAAAAAGATTGACCAGAACCATGCTGAGGAGTATCAACATTTGAAACTTCAGTTCAAAAGTTCAAAGGACAACAATAAGAAAAAAGGAACTCACCAAACAAATATCAATATGAAGGAATCAATTATAGCAATACGATTGATGGATGAACTGGACATTGCAAAGAAAAGCAACTTTAAAGAAAGAAGACAGATGATTAAACTAAATATATTAAAGATACCAAACATAAAATATTCATCTAGCATACCACACAATGTTTCGATTTGTGCCATGTCTGCTATCCTATATCTAGGAAGAAGGACAACCTCAAAACAAATCATAACGGTGATGAACATTCAGCTAAACAAAAGGTAAAGTGGATCCTAGGTTCGTCCGGTAAGCATCATTTGGTATCCACTTTGTTCATATGGCCTCATCCAAGAAACCAAGAAGCAATGTGGTCCTTCAGTGAAAGCCAAACGTGTGGTGTGGCCATCTTACTCTCTCCATAGATTCCAGTTTCCACACACTTTTGCTATGAAAAGAACAAAAACTGGATGGCCAAAGCTTGGATTGTGCAAGGCACAAGAACCCATGAAGGTATTTATTATATTCCCTGTGTCGATCAGACAGCAACAAACAAACAGACAGACAGACTTTATCTATGCTATGCTCTCAACAAACTCTCAAGGTAAGGGTGCTTCCTGCAAAAAGGAAACAATGCCCGAAATGGCAAGCAACCAAACGAACTGGACACAAAATTTAGCCTTTCACGCGTTTTGTGCTTATTTCACAACCAACGATAAACGGATTGAACCTCCAAGAACTCACCAGACGGACACCTTGCGCCAATCAAACCCCTCAAGAATGGCAAGAACTAATGGTGACTAGGGCCGATACTACTGGGGGATCAATAGCCAACAAGAGGAGGGGAACTAGTCCAAAAACGCAGCTTTCTTGCGAATTCCTGCTCAAAACCCAAGAAACGACAGCAATGTCAGGCACTGGCAGGAGGAAAAGATGGGGAATGGAGACCAACAATGAGAAATGGTGAAAAGATTTGTGCTAGTTCTGAAGTGGAAGCAGTCTGAGGAGAGATTTCAACTTACGAATTGGATTTGGTGCTCCCCTCAAAGAGGAAATCTTGGTCTCCCCGGCTGCTGCTTGACTCTCAAGACCCCATGACCCCCATGAGCTTTCGTTCAGCTCATTTGTTTGGTGCTGACCGCTGGGTATTGTAGGAGAGGGACAGCCCGGACAGGTGAGGGAGGGAGGGAGGGAGGGAGATGGGGGTGGTACATGGCAGGTGGGACCCAAGAAAGCAATTGCTCCCTGTGACCCAGGGGAGCACATGATCTTGCCACATTAGCCATAAGCCCATCACTAGAGGGTGGCAAGCATCTGTGATTATTGATTAAGCAATTTGACACTGTGTGCATATCAAAAATGGGTTTACTTTACATTCTTAAATTAGCCTTGGTTTTATGCTAGTAGAGTGACAGGCCAGAGATCTCTATGAAAAAAAAATTATTCCGTAAAAAATACCTAAACTGAACCGTGATCAAATAAATGTTAAAGAATGATTATAATATAGCTATTTCTATCGCATATATGAAATTCTTCACATGACTCTAAAGTAAATAGATTGAACCGTTACGCATGTTCACCGTTTTTTTGTTTGTTGTGAAATGCATGTTCTTAAATCATTCTCATGTTTGCTCTGAAATATTATACCCCTTTCGTGCTTACTGTATATCAACGATCTTCTACGATTAATAATAGATATGGATAGAAGAAATTAACCATAGGTTCACAGTATAGTATGATACACGTGGTAGACCAACGCTGATGCCATCGTCATCCGCATGCATCCACGTGTCAGAATACTTACTAATGGTGATGATGCCTCTGGCAGACCTGTTCGTGGGCGGCTCGGCCTGAGCCTGATTCGATTTTTCCGGTCAGTCTTGATTTTCGGCCCAAAGGTCCGACTTATTCTCCAAGTGAATTAAACATTAATATTTATTAAAAAGAATTAAAATAATATTATTTTATAGGAAAAAACGATATCAACCCGGGGTTTGAACAGGTCTACTCTAGCTCCACTGGTGTGTTCCCTTTGTTTCTCTCTACTGGTCGTGTACGTGTAGATGTAGGGCATTGAGCATATTCACACGGTGGTCTAATATTTGTAGCCCTAGCTACGTAGCTGATTGGGATTCGGATCCTCTACATTGGAGGGATAAAGCAGAGAATGAACAATACTCTACATTAGGAGCACCTCTCAATCGTCCGATCAAGATTCAATGGTTCAGAGCAAGTGCTACACTACAATTTCTTGTGCACAATAAAATTGGTTATTGTGCTACATCACCACATGGCAATCACTGTAGCAGACTTGTATACTGTGCGCGTATACCCCTCTGCAGTACTGTAGACAATCCGAATCCAGTTGATTGCCATTGTTGCGACCGCATGGAACCTTGAACCTTATAATGTGTGATTGGGCAAAGAAAGTGTTAAGTACAGTGACTCGTATTATAATCTACTATGAATTGGAGAGGTGTGCTGTAAGAAAAACTACATGAATCCTAATAGGATTAGAACTCCTACTTATCTTTATATTAGGATTCCTACTCCACTTTAGAGGAGGACTAGAAGAACTACATAAACCCACAAGGAGTGACCATAGGAACCTCTGAAGCAAGCAAGCAAGAAGCAAGCCAAGCAAGAGGAATTCATCCAAAGCAGAGGACGCACGAGATGATTAGATACGAGGTTATTCTTTAGCACTAAATTCTTGTGTAGGGTATGGATCCAAGTGTTCTAAAAGATTCGAGAGGGTTCTAAAAGAGCGATAATCCCTTGTACTCTTTTAAGGTCGTATTTAAGGAATTTACGACCGGTTTTGCAAAATCTTTTTCTCTCGTCATGGTTGCTTCGTCGCCGTTATTTTGTTTCTTTCTATAAGATTCATCTACTTTACTCTTGATATCGTGCACGCATGTATCGTACCTTACAAACTCTGATTTGATCGAGGCTACTACGCATCAGGAGTGGTATCGGAGTGTAACAGAAAGGTATAGATTATAGGAGGCTATATATAGGTTTTTCTTTATTCTATGGTCATGTCAAAATGATTGGATTCTCCTGCTGCTTGATTACATTAGAATAAATTAAAAGACATGAGCAGAAATGGAGGTTATATTCTTCCTACCTCAGATAAGAATGAAGTCGCTGTCTGCCTACATATATATGGATATATCAGTGAGTATATATGTCAGTTTTGATCTAATTAATCGCTAGCATTTCTTTGAGATTGTGGAGGAGTATCATGTAAATACTGTTAGAGATATGTTAGAGATAGAATAGAAAGTCTTTTATATTTCCTTATCTATACCCTTGTACACCCTATATATATTGCCCATTAGGCCTCTTCAATATACACACAATATTCATAACATGGTATCAGAGCAAATGTTAGGGTTAGAGTTATCAGAGCGCCCGCGGCGCTCCTAGACCGCCGCTCGGCCGCGCCGGGAGGAGCTCTCGCTCGGGCGGCCTCGCGTCGCCCGGTGCTCGACTGCGTCGGCTTCAAGCCGCCGCTAGTCTTCCGCCGCCAGATCCCAGGCGCCACCGCCGGATCCGGGCCACCCTTTGTCGGATCTGTGCTTCTTCACGCTGTGTCGCCCGGAGTCGCATCGTCGTCAGCCCGGTGTCGTTCGTCACCGGTCGCACGAGCCCGAGCCCGAAGCCGCCGAACGAACCTCCGTGCCGCCACCGTGAGCCTTCGCTGAGCCCGGCCGCCGCCGATCGGTACGCGCCCGAGGTCTTCTTGGACTGCTGTGGTCCAGATCTGCCCGACGTCGCCTCACCCGAGTTTTCGTCGGATCGTCCCGAGTCTCCGTTGTCGCCGGATTCGTCCGATCTGGGCACCAACATGGCCGCTGGGTGAAGATCCGGGCTCCTACCGCGCCGCCGCTTCGAGTCGCTTCCGGCCCAAGCCCCTGGCCCGAGCTCCTCTGCTCTTCACCCGCGCTCGCCCCCAACTTGAGCTCGGCTCCCGAATCCGCACCGCCGTTGCTGAGCGGGGAGGAAGAGGGGAGTGAGAAGAGGGAGAAGGGGGGAGAAGAGCGTGGTTGCAGATCCGGCTCCCCTCGATGGCGTCGCGCATTGGAAAGGGATCCCCTCGATGGCGCCGCGCATTGGAAAGGGACTCTGCTTGGTGCTCTGCTTGGTGGGTGATCGAGAAAAAGAGATCTGTGCTGCTTTGGTGTTTGGGGTGCTCGAGAAGACAGAGGCCATGTGCTTTGCTATGTGCTCCTAGAGGACACTTCTTGGTGGGTGATCGAGAAAAGAAGAGATCTGTGCTGCTTTGGTGTTTGGGGTGCTCGAGAAGACAGAGGCCATGTGCTTTGCTATGTGCTCCTGGAGGACAGGCCGACTACTAGTCGGTGGAGATTCTTCTGTTGCTAGCTATGCTGGCCCGATTGCCCGTTTGGTTATTCGGCTGTGCTTGGCTTGGCTGTTGTCTACATCTCAAGGAAGGATTCCGATTGGGATTGGGATGGCTCAGTTGTGCTTGCTATCTGGACTACATGCTGGTGTGCTATCTGCTATTCTGCTACTGCTAGTATCTACTGCAAGTTATTCTTTAGGTTTTTCTTTATTTGTGTTGTTGCTTCTGTTGCGTCCATCTAAGTTCGTATCGCTCAATCTTTGAGTTCGTCTAAGCCATGCGAGTCCACAAATTTATTGTCAGTCATAGAAGCATAGGAATTGCCTTATGCATGGCAGCAGCCGCCGCTCCCGCTCTTCTTTCTGAGCCGCGTGCAGATCGTAGAAGTCATTTTTGATGCCGCCGCTTTCTTAGCAGCCGCCTCGAGCTTTTAAGGTCGCCGCGCTTCTTTTGCGCCGTCGCCGTCTTGGGCTTCGATCTGCGCTGTCATGCTTCCACCTATTCCTATTCGACTTGATTTGACAGTTCTCTCTATTCATGTCGATTTCATCATCTTCTTCGTCGTGTTGCCGCGATCGACTTTTTCAGCCCCTGCACATTGTGCTTTATGGGTTGTCGCACGACCCGGATGGGAGGAGATCTTTTGATACGATATATTTTCCAAGAGCTGCATGCTACGACGACATTATCAAGACTCGGATTTTGGATTTTCTATATTTTAGTATCAACCATCTTCAAATGCAATGCTATTGCATACGCCTTGCATTTGAGGGGGGGTGTTAGAGATATGTTAGAGATAGAATAGAAAGTATTTTATATTTCTTTATCTGTACCCTTGTACACCCTATATATATTGCTCATTGGACCTCTTCAATATACACACAATATTCATAACAAATACGACCTCTTTTCTTCAAAGTGACAAAGGGAGAGAGGATGCAGCTGCAGCCCTAGCTTCCCAGTATCACTTTTTCCCTGCCATCCAATCGTGTTGCCCCCCTCCCGTCCGATCGAGTTTGCTGCTGGGTTCTCGGGCGCTTCTTCCTGCTCTTAACGTGTGCCTATCTCGCTCAAAGAGAGGTGTGTGTGTGTTACGCTGGCTTCCTCCCCCCTCTCGCCCTTCGCCCGCACTCACCTCGCCTCCACTCGCTGCGCCACCCCCCTCCTCCCTTCTCTGCTCCACCCCTCCTTGCCGCTCGCGCCTCCTCCTGCACTTTAGCCGTGTCGCCCCCTCCTCCCCTTCGCCCACGCCGTCCTCATCGCCCACCTCCACTTGCCCTTCCGCCAGCGCCGCCTCCACCGCCTCCTCCTCTTCACCCGTGCCGGCCCCACTCTTTAATTGTTCTTCTTTGTAGAGCTGGCACACCCCACACTCCTTGCGCGTCCTGGAGCATCAACTGCATTGTCTTCGTGGTCGGTCGTCCGCCTCTTCCTCCCCGATTTCCACCGGTGGTTGTGCCAGGTACAGCGAAAACAATGGATCGGGTGAATCCAGTTGTTGTTCTTCGCCTTTTAGCTTTTCTTGCGGTCCTCGCAGCTCTTGCCTTGTCGAATCCAACAGCAGGCACCGCCACCACCACTGTCGTGTCCAGGTGTGAGGTTTTCCTCCATTCCCTAGATCTATTTCGCTTAACAAAATTAGAGAAATCAAGATCTATATTGCTCTTTAATTTTCCTTCTTTGTAGAATATAATATTCAGCTCCAAATGAGTGAATTATCCTCTCTCTAAACCTGCTTGATATGCTGCTGCTAAAGCAGATGTGTATTGCCCAGGGAACAAGACTATCTCTTCCCCCTTTTTACCGGAGGAAAAGTTGAAGGGGAGCAAGGAGCTGCAATTCATGTTGTGTTGCTTGACGATGGCACCGGTTGGTTGTATCTTCTGGACCAGAGTCGTCTGTCAAACTTGACATTGTTGTTCTAGAAGGTGATTTCAACATTGAAGATGAGGAAGGCTGGACAGGAGAGGAGTTTGGTAGTCATGTAGTGAAGCAGCTTGAGGGAAAGCGACCTCTTTTAACTGGTGATGTCCAAGTCACATTAAAAGAAGGTGTTGGCACAATTGGGAAGCTCACATTCACAGATAACCCTAGCTGGATAAGGAGTAGGAAAAATGTACTACCTCTGTTCTTTTCTATTTGACGTCTTAGAATCCGTGCAGTCAAAAATTTTACGGTTTGGCCATTAATATATCCAAAACTATCTAGATTAGTTATATAAAAACTACATCATTAGATGTTTTGTTAAAAATAATTACAGAATTTTATTATTATATATTAACATAAATTTTATAAAAAGTAATAGTCAAAATCATGTCTTGGAGACCATAAAAAGTCAACAAGGTCAAACAAAAAAGAACATTTGAAGTATATCGAGAACAAATCAAGAACCTTGAGCAATAGCTAGCATGAGAAATCAATTAAACTGTATCAAAAGTTCACAGCACGGACGGACGGACGATGCCAAATTAAGCTGAAACATCACTCTCATTGTGGTCCGTATATTATATCAAATTTAAGCGTCTCTCCTGCCGGAGTCCAACCAAACTCGATCCAAAGCATGTATGTTCAAATATTTCTTTCCTCTATCTGCGTAGCTAGCATCCTTTTTAGATAATAGAAAAGAAAAACTCTCCTGGCCTCTGCATCAAGGATGCACACAGTCTAATCTATTAAAGAGTTTAAAGTATCAAAACAACCAAAACTGTTAAAAATGGATTGAAGCCTTACAAGCAAATGACGACTGAATTTTAAACTCAATTATTAGAAATCTTGTGACTAAACTGTTACCTATGAATGCATAGCTAGCTAGCATCTACCTGTTTTTACGAGGATTTTCCGTACCATCAACATTATGGTCGCATTGGGATTTAGGTCTGTTTGTTTTGAATTCAGGGATTTCACTGAATTTCATAGAAATTCCGCAAGAGTTTTACATGAAACAATTCATTTCATAGAGGAATTAGAAGAAGAAAAATCTCGCGTTCCAAACAAGTCCTTACGATGGACGTAGATTTATTGAGTTTGATTAGTTTCCGAGCTAATGAGTTCTTCAGTTTAGTAATTTAGTCATGCTTATTAAGTTCCACGGCATCAAGTAGTAATGGACCGACTCTCATCCACATGCTTATTACTGATTGGTAATCAGTCTTGTAATGGACCGAGCAATCGAGATTAGAAGGTGAGGATAACGTCAATTAGGCTCTATTTGGAATACGAGAATTTTCTATTTACGTGAGAATTGAACTGTTTTCATGAAATTCTTGAAAAATTCACCTGAAATTCTTGTAAAATTTCTGCATTCCAAATCAGCCCTCCGTGTGTTCCAAACTACTTTTGCTCGTGCTTCATCGCCATTACAAGCTAGGGTATTTGCATCTAGCCTAGCAGCTAGCAAGCATTTTCCTAGTAGATTTAATTGTCCACCCCTTGCCTCACCTTATATGAACAAGCCAGGTGATTGCATCGTGCTAATCTAGCTAGCTTGCTGCATATATTTATATGATTGGTATTATTTTCCATCTTGCAAGACATAACAACCATATTTTAGCTGTCGAATCAGACGGTGCCTTCTTTTTTCTTTCTTCTTCTTCTTCTTCTTTCCCTCTAAACACAGAGAAAGACTCAGTGCTTAGAAGGGAGAAAACTTAGTAGTGAGGTTGACACATGTGATTAGCATCGGATGCTGCCTGAAAATTCTCTGGCTTTACACTCAAAATCTATGTGAAGCTAAATGTATACTAATATAGTATGGTATACCAACCAAAAAGTCGTTTTTCGATCGTGCATCTGCTGACTCTCCGTCGTCCATTGGGAAGAAAGGAACAAAACATTAATAATAATCAGAATGCGATGCATGTATTAGACAAAGTAATCACATAAACGCGTGAGAGTCGCCGAGTCCGATAAATCCAGATCGAATGCATGCTGCGATCGTGCATTGCACCA
Organism: Ampelocalamus luodianensis; assembly: GCA_036346255.1. NCBI lineage: Eukaryota > Viridiplantae > Streptophyta > Magnoliopsida > Poales > Poaceae > Ampelocalamus > Ampelocalamus luodianensis. The sequence continues at coordinate 94,762,759 of CM070620.1, forward strand.
AACATGCGAATTCGATACTTTCATACAACAGCTGGGACCGGGAAGGAGGGCATTGTGAACTAATGGAGCGTTTGGTCGGAGAAATAATGGTATTATAGGATAGGTTGGTCCACCTTATTTTGTACAACCTCCGTTCAAAAATGCATGATGTTTTGGCGATTAGCACGGTCTCTATGTCCAACTTTAACCGTTACTTTCTATATGATTAAGTCAGTAAAAAAATACAAATTTATTATATTATAAAAATATTTATCATGACAAATATAATAATACTATTATCTCATAACAAATCTAAATAGTTTTTCATATATTATTAGTGAAAGTTAAAAAAGTTTGACTACACACTTTGTAGAACGTCATATATTTCTCAATAGAGGGAGTAAGTTTTGTGGCGATACCTTTTTTTTTTATATATATGTTCGATCTACCGGCAAATTAGGAATCTTGGAATGGCGCGGATTCCGAATAGAATTGAGTTAAGACGTAAGATACATTGTTCCTAACATTAATCGGCCTTAGCCGTGTGGTCCTCGAAATTGACTCGCGGGTTTTGGCCAGCGTGCGGAAGGAACTAGATTATCAGCGATCCCCGGGTTTCGGTAATTCTACACGACATGAAAGTGGCGTCGGAGCTTTTCTCTGAATTTAAGCTACAAGCAGTGAGAAGGTCAGCTAATGCAGCCGCCCAGGTACTAGATTAAGATTCCCTTCCTTCTTATACTCTGATGTAATTCATGATTGTAGCCGTGTGTTAAACGAGCAATAAAACTGTAGCTCGAGCACCTTCCAAGAGAACTCTTAAACTGAACACCCTGTAAAAAGCAGAGGGGATAGAGTGTGCTCGGAACAGGCAACAAGTTCAGGGCAAGAAAAACACAGGAGAGAGCTTTGCAGTGCAGAATCAGAATTTCGTTTGTGCATAGGAAACCGTAGCCACCGCGTTAACGTAAAGCTGCAGATCACGGCCTACTAGGTAAGTAGACGCAAGGCATATACGGTGGTCGGCCGTGACTTTGAGAGTCAGCGACGAATTGGATTCGATTCTCCGAGAGTTTCTTTTTCTTCTTCTTTTCAGCACACAAGGTGATACGGTACCTGAGGATTGCTTCTGCAGCCTTTCTACCGAATCTACCCTTTAACCAAAGTAAATAACATTTTTTGACTAACTAAAAAAGTTTGGTAAACTGATCTTTCTGCTTTAGCTTTACTAATGATCCGATTGGACCACAAATCATGGGAATTTCGCAAGAAACAGTGCAATTCCTCTGAAATTCTCACGGGATCCCTCGTTCCAAACGGGGAGTTGTATCATGTGAATCGTTTGTAATGGTTTGGCTAATCAACACGACAGGGTACCAAGGAAAATATCATGGAATGCAAATCAGAATTCAGGTAAATCCTTCATTAATACCACCGTAATGAATAAATTGGTATGAAAGCAAAAGTAGGTAAAGTCATGACACTGAATCCTATTGCAAGTCTCTTAGAATCTATTCCCTCCTCTTCTACTCACCAGACCAAATAATTCTCAAACAAAAAAGTTGTATCATGTGAATCGTTTGTAAATTCTTAAGTGAATCGGTATTCAAAAGGTCATACAGCCTATTTAGCTGCCAACCTTGCATAAAATTTCTGCCTTGTTTTGATTCTCCTCAAAGACCTGAGTGCAGTTAGAGCGCTAGTCCACCCTTTTGCTTTGGTTGGTATCATGTTCCTCTTCGCCAGCTTCCTCCAGTTTAGCTTTTGACTCGTTGTACTCCAGTAGCTGCCCATGTAAAATAGTCGAATAACTATTGCGTTTTGATAAGACTTTTCATAGACACAATAAAAGAAGAAATCGGAATGAAAAAGAAGTATATATATGCTGGCACTAGAGAATGTCGTCAACATTCTGGGGTTCATCACAAAATGTTTTGGGACTTTTTGGTTCAGCCACATAGTGTATAGCACTAACGAGAACTAACCAGCCACCCGTATGCATTCCATAATAGTATTCTGTATGCTGCTGAAGTAAAGACCAAGGTAGAAAACTGAAGGAAATACCATGGCAAAGGTTAACAAACTGACCGGTTTTACTTCTCCATTCCACAAACAGTGCGATCGGGGATACCAGGTGAAGTCAGTGGACTCAAGCATGCTACAAAATAGACAAAGATGACCGAACGAGAAGTTCGGTGCGACGGGTTACATCAAGCGGCGCGGGGGTCGGTGTAAGTGCTATGATGGTTTCGGTGAGAGCCGGGTGGGAGAGACTTGCCGACATGAAGAGAGTCATTGATCAACCTACACATGACGAAGTATGAGATTGCTTTATGAAGATAAGACTCGGTCTTCGGAGAATGATCGAGAAGGAATATTTTGATAATTTCACCAAAAACCCGTCTTGATGGCTTTTGGCTAAACCGCAGCGCAAAAAGAGGTGATTTAGGTCAAGAGAAGATGAAAACGACGCTTTGAGATGCGTGCATGAGTGAAATCCGTTTGTGTGTAGGCTTCACGGATGTCTATTTGAGATGTCTATCTAGAAGCTAGCCTTCACTATAAAAGGGGAGGGTGCTGGTTGTGCACCTCCCAACTCTTGTACTAAGAAATCCTAGTTTGTATTTTAGGGTGATGAGTGGAAAGTAGAGGGGTTAGGGTTTTTGAGAGTTGGATTGATTGTATACTCAAGTGTTGAACTTTTTTCCTCCATGATGGAGTAGCTATAAACCAACATCAATCTTAAATTAATCCAAATAAGATTCCTCAAGATAAGTCTCCTCTTGTTCATGCTCTCACTTTGGTGATTTTTGGATTTTTGATGATCCTTTGGTTTTCCTTTGGTTTCTTGTGATGATCTTGCTTGCTGTGACATGTGAAGGTGCCTCTAGGATCATCTTGATCATCTTTTACTCACGAGCAAACTTTTGGATCAAAATTTGATTTTGGTTCAGTTTTGGAGCAATCTTCACTCAAACGGAAAAAAGTCAGAACTTTGGCAATGATCTACACGATTCTTGATTCGAATAGGTTTCTGACATCTTAGAGAAGGAATGTTTCAAGTTTTATGAAATTTGGAGTTGTGGATCAAAAGTTATGCCAATTTTGGATTTTGGTTTCGGGCTGATTTTCCTGTTTATCGTGCTGTTTTTACTGCCCACCTGATAGTATTGCTACTGTTCACTGGTATTACCATTTTGCGGTACTATTGCACTGTTCACCGATATGACTGGCACTGTTCATCAATACTATTTGCAGTTACTGTTTGACATCGCATTTTTGCGTTTTTAGTTGTATGCTTCGGGTTCCGATTAGATTCAAAACAAGACTTCCGCTATGCTTAAACATTGATCTTCATAGCTTTTATAGCTATTGAAGTGAAAATTGAGTTGAATCCGATCAAAGTGAAAAATTAGGTCGTGCTCTTATTCAACCCCCTCTAGTTGTCGTTTCGATCGAACAAAAACTAGCAAACAATATTAGTAGTTTATTACTAACCAGGTATTACAATGTCACCAAGGCCAAGCATAGAGAACGGACTTGCAACATCTGCGGTTGGAAATAGAAGCTATGCCAAAAAAAATGTTGAATCAGATTAATTGAACTATTTGTAACAAAATGGAACCAAATTACGAGGGTGTAAAATAAATTTGAATTCACTGAGACAGAACACTAACCTTTATTGGAGCATCAAATGATTTAGCAACACTGATCATTACTGGAGTGAAGAACACCCAGAAAATGTCTTACACAAAAAGTGCAGCCTGAAATTGCAAAAGGAAACTGAGCAACTACCCACATAACAATATTAAGAATGATCAGAGAAGGATTCAGTGGCAATTTGTGGAATTAAATCTATAGAGATGATTCAGCCATAACAAATAAAATAACTGCAACTAACATTTTCAAAAGCAGTACAGTTACAAAGCAAGGATTAAAAAACTTTAGAACATTCATTGAACCAGTACAAAGTTCTAAATTATCATATTCATGAGATAGTGCTATCACAGTTCAATACTCCTTGCCCAAGGATGAAGTGGTACAGACTAGGCATGCCACATATTTTGGAAAAAGTAAATCATGAATAGTTAACTTGCCAACATGGTGCACCAGCCAGAACCAATTTTGAAAATTGAGAAAAAATAAGATATCATCACAGTAAAAGTAAGCAATGATTTGAAACTTGATTCTACATCATAAAATCAAAATATGAAAACAAGGCACATTTTCTCCAACGCTTTAGTGGACTAGCAGAAAATATACCAAGCTTGTTAAGAGTAGATGGATGCAATACAATGATACACCCAATCACAAGAGAAACAAATTAAAAAGGTATATTTTGAAATATGTCACTCCTCAGTTTGTGGTTTTAAAATATACCACTTCTTAGTTTTTTTTTGAAATATGCCAACTGAGGAGTGGTATATTTCAAAATTCGCCAATTAAAAATCCTTATACAGTACAGCAAAGCAATACATTGGTTTCCTAGAAAGATAGCAGACTGTTCTTTTCATAGCCAAAAGAAAGTCAAGCAGAAGTTCTAGAAGATCAGGTACTTCAAATTGTACTCATGGTACCTGTATGCCATGCTCCACTAAGTAAGGATTATGAAAGCAGAGAGGTGAGAAAAAGGAAGATATGTGGGTGACTGAAATAATGAAAAGTGTTCTTACAAGTTTCACCAGAAAATAGGAATATATATGTTTGAGTTCAGTACAACCTTTGAGTGAACCCATACCAAGAGAATAGCACCGGTTTTGAATGATCCTAGTGATAGCATCTCAATTCCCTGCAAGATAAAAAGTATTAAGGTTCTGTCCAACTAAAAATTGGGGAGGAAATTAAACCATATTTATCAAGGTTTCAACCCATAATTATTTTAGTGATGCATATTAACCTCAACTCAAAAGTAGCAGTAAGGACAAAGCTGAATACCAAAAGCAATTCCCAAAACATTGTTTGCTAGCTAATGCTTCTTCGCGGCATACCACAGGCAAAAGAAAAATCCATGGATTGAAGCAACGACTTGAGACTTGGTGAACTCCACCGAGAGCGCTAAAATAAGAAGTTGATGAACTTAAAACATCACCACGACTCAAGCTTGTAAAGAGGGGACTAGCATGATAAAATTCCAATACCATCGAGAGAGGGAATCCTTTTTGTCTTTGTCAATAAGGTAAGGCACATAAGAAGTCGTATTATTACACCGGAAGTAGCAAAAGCATTGCAAATCTTCTGGAACATATCTAGTTCACCCAGAAAAATGAGTGTTGGGACCGGATTTATGAATCCAAAGCCTTTGTGTATTTTTGCATCAGTTCCTGATCAGTAACTAGTGCACACAGTGGATACAGCGTTGATAACAAGTTCGAATCATGATTCAACGTAAAAGTAATAACAAAGTACCAACTTTAAGACCACTTATTACAATAAAGATCACATGATCTCAAATCTTACAACAGCGGAAACAACAAATATTAAACTCTAAGTGATGACCCATCAAATTGTTCACCGACATTTGACTCGGGAGCATAGCCTAGTACTTCTGGTTTCCTTCATCAAATCCACATGCGAAGTAGTTGTAATTCTCCTCCGTGTCGTTGAAGGCTTCTGATATTTAATTTAAGTGTAGCACATAAGTACATAAAGTACTCCGTAATCTTAGGAAAAATGCATATACATAGTTTTAACAAATGGGGCTTATATGGTTCTTTTGCACAAAGCAATACTTTTTACATAAAGCATATTTTACAAACGTAGTTTCAATAAATAAATTAATTGATTCACTAGTGAAGGTTCTAACTACCAGTCACTAGTATCGAGACTCTAGCTGCCAAGGTTTAAAGAGTAGGCTTCTAGCTGCCCAACAGACTCTAGCTGTCAGAGCAACAATCCAAAAGTTCCAACTACTCCTGGATTCCCAAAATAATTCTTTGCAAACAAAGGTAAAATCTACCATGTGAAAATGCACCTTGCCCGCCCTTGACCGTGGGCACAGCTATTCGAATAGTTTTACACTCTGTGGAGGTTGTACAGCTTGACCCACACGAGATAATCAGTTTATAATGTCTGTCTGAAACACTTTCGAATGTGTGCGACTAAGTGATTATCACAAGACTTTTACAATACCTCATCCTTACATTAGCTCACCCGGTGAGCTTAACCCAAGTCATGGACGTCAACTACCATCAACCCGGAGCTCACCATTGCGGGAAATAACCCGCTCGAACGTGGAGTTCATTTACCAACATACGGCGCAAGCCCCAACAGACATGGAAGTTCACTTACCATGTTGCACAACCCAAGATATGAAAGTACATTTACCATAACCTGCATATCTCAAGATATGAAAGTACATTTACCATAATCAAGAGAACACCTATCACTACGGCCTACAAGCTTAATGCTTGGACTCGGTAAATTAGTTGGCCAGGTCCTCCCCATTCTGGAAATATGGTTGTACGGTACTACTCGGTTTCGATAGACACAAGCATCGGTCCTTAATCGACCAAGACGAGACAGTCAAAACTCAACCCACTCGCCCCAGTCTAAACAAGTTTTCCACCATTTTATTTTTCAAACTACTGGCAATACCTATTGCCATACATTTCTCAAAAATATTTGCATAAAAGGTAATAATAGTTTTCTCCTAATGGGTGATCATGACCAACAACGTATGTCTAAGCAATTCTACCGTTTTAACTATTCCAACAATATTGTAATCAATATCGTGAATTTTTTATGCTAGGGTGACAATGGATCATGGATAACTACTTCAAATGATAGTAATATCAAGTTAGAATTAACTAATAACCTAGGATTTGAACTTACCATTTTATGTAAATAGCAATGTCTATTAATTTTGAAACTTAAAATAGATTTTAAAAAATATAGGTACAATAGGTCAAAGGAAACTTAACTTCGTCGAAGGTTGAGGTCACACGTTCCAGTTGGTCCAAACTTGCTTCGGCAACGTCGGATTCTACACGCGCGAAACGAGATAAAATAAATAAATAAAAAAACTAAAAAATATATAATTAATATCAATATAGAGATATTAAATTTAGATGAATTTAGGAACAAGAATCGATGGAATCGGAGGTCGTATGAAGGAGAACGAGCATCCGGAAGTTTTGTTGGAAAGAAAATCCTAAAATTTGAAAAGGATGGAATATTCCAGGGAATATACTATTTTGGTTTTTGGATGAATAACAGTAAGAGTTGACAATTGGAGCCCACATAATAGTGAGAGATATGGCAAGAGAACAAGCATTACAGAGGATGGCAAGTGGGACCAGAGTGTCATAGAGTGAAAGGAGAAGGCACGGGAAAAAGGAAAACAGAGCGGGGCAACTGGCGGAAAGGCATGCACGATGCCAGTAAGTAGCAGTGTGGGAGCGGGCGGCGACCAGCAAAATGGAACCATGGTGGTGTGGGAGCGAGCGCCGGAGGAGCTCCGAGGCGACGGTGCAAGGCCGTGCAGTGGCGCCGGCGGTGTGGCAGCGCCCTAGGGAAGTAGCAGGGCTAATCGAGGAGGTCGGAGAGTGGCCGAGGCGGTGCGGCAACGGTGCCGACGGCGGTGGAGAAAGCGGTGGCGGTGGCGCTCCCCGAACACGATTCGGTCGAATTGAGGTGAGGAATAGGTAGAATATGACCGGGAATGCGACGTGACGTGGTCCAATCGGCGAGAAGCTCACCGGAGAATAAGGGTGGAAATGGGTCGAGTCGAGACGGCTCGAGCCAGGCTCATTTAGGCTCAAATGAACAGTGAGCTCAGCTCGGCTCATTTCGAAAGCGAGCCAGGAGGGAGACTTGGCTTGGCTCGGAATGAAGCTCGAGCTGGCTCACGAGCCCGAAATTGACGAGCCCAGAAACAACATTACAGACTTCGATCAGAGGGGTAGGTTTCTGCTAACAAAAAATCTGAACGATTTCCACATTGCAATCAATTAATCCAAACTGGTCTTACTAGATCAAGACCCATTACATCAGTGATTCAATTCATCCAAAAACAAGCACATCCTAATAAATGAAATCGCAAGAACAACACAGAAACAAGCACATTGGCGCCGCGGTGGAGTTCATCGAACCAGGGCACCAGGTGCCCCCACAGAGCGCGAAACGCGCACTCGCCTACGCCTTCCTCTCCGTCTTGCCCTTCTTCGACCACGTCCTACTCGTGGCAGCCTCCAAGGACTGCACAGTGGCCAAGCTCTAGAGGGAGGTCGTGGGCTCGTGGCCGTGCTCGGTTTGTGGGATGCAACCACCGAGCAGGCGCAGGCCACCAGCATCCTCAACTTCCTGCGGGACAAGAGCTTCCTACTGCTGCTGGATGACATGTGGGAGCGCCTGGACCTGGAGAGGGTCGGCATCCCGCAGCCCTTCGGCGTGGTGGCCGAGCAGGTGAGGAAGGTGGTCATGGTGTTGAGGAGCGAGGCGGTGTGCACCGACATGGGCTTCCGCAAGAAGATTAAGAATCAAGATGGAGTGCTGGCGAGGAGTAGGGGAAAGGGGCAGTGCGGTGGAAGCCTAGAAGAGGGATCAGGGGGAATTGGGGATCGGGGGTAGTTGTGTAGGGTTGGGAACTTGGGGGAATTGGGGATTTGGGCGCTAGGCCTTCGTGGGCCGAGCCAAATGAGGCTCGTGAGCCGCTCGCAAGCCAGCTCGAGCTCGACTCATTTTCTTTGCGAGCTGGATAGGAGGCTCGGCTCGACTCGAAAATTCACGAGCCCGAGCCGAGCTGGCTCAAGCTCGTTGAGCCGACTCGGATCGTGAGCCTCAAGTTATTTTTCCAGCCCTACCAGAGAAAGAGATCGGGCAACGAAGGTGATTTTGGCCTAGAAGATGAAAATAGTGAAATTTGGCGATGAACTACAACCAAAAGTGAAATTGATTGAGAGGAAATGATCATGGAGTTCGGGAACACGACGTGACACGGTTAGGACATCAAGAATCTCACCGGAATGATGGGTACACGGAATGGGTGTGGCGGTTGGTGCTCAGGAAGACGACAAAAATGGCGTCAACGGTGCTCAGTGGTTGTTGGGAGTTGGAGGAGAGAGTGAAGGGGATGAAGGAGGCTCAGAGACTTCAATTTAAAGGCTTGGCCTAAATTTGAATGGACACTATCACGAGCACAATCGTCGGCGACATCACTGCCCGGTTTTGGAAACGACCGAAATTGACAACGCACCAAAGGATTGCGGTAACGGAGGAATTAAATGTGTGCGATGATGGCGGTGCCATGATGACATGGATGGCGTGGCAGAAACATTCATGGGCGACGCGGGGAATGTGGGAGCGCACGGCGCTGGTGGTGCGACTCGGCATGGCTCGTCGCAAGAGCAGTGTAGGCAGCGCGCGGCTTGGGTGCGGACGCAACAGGGACACAGCCAGGTGCAGCCAGGCGCAAGCATGGCCAAGGCGCATCCGGTCACAGCGCTAGTGAGGTCAAGAGTCGGCCGGGCCGAGGGGCGGGGCTGCTTGGCGCTGGCGGCCAGAGAAAACAGTCGGCCGAAACAGAGCAAGGCAAAGGAAAAAGAAGAGAAAAGAAGAGAAGAGAAATAGGGAAAAGGAAAAAGGAAAAAGGAAAAGATTTTCGGCGCAAAAAATGCAATAAAATGAAATTATGAGATTTGCATTTCAGAGAAAATTCAAATTTAAATTTGAATTTGAATTTCGGCTGAGGTTTGAAAATGAGGATAGGTGAATTCAAATTGAGAATTTGAAGAGAATTGATTTGATATTTGAATTGAGATGATGGAATTTGGATTTGGATTTCGGATTTGAATTTTTTTAAAAATGCAAAAACTCCAAAAGAAATCCAACACTTTGAATTAATTAATTTGAAATAATTTTTTTGAAAAAGGCCAAAATTTGGGATGTTACAATGAGATATCCCATATCCATATGAAATGTTGTCACCAAAATGTATATGTCCATGTGAGTTAAATGTTTAGAAACAATAGAGACGCTCTTTAACTTCACTCTTTGAAATTTCTTGTGCAAATTCGATCAATTTTTTTTGTTATGGATCAGTATCATGTTCTCAGAATATAGTGAAGGCAATTTCCTAGTTCCACTCCAAAATGACTTGGTCTACAAAAACATCAATGCTACGAAAAAAATCAAGTCCATTCTAGCTATGACAACAAGTCAGAATATGAACTCTTGGTCAACACATTATTGTTCAAATGTATGGTAAAATGGCAATACTAAAGATGCAACCAAATAATGCTCTATGATAGTAGACTAGTAGTAGAAACATAGTTGTATTAATTTTACATGAGCTACAGAATTGAATCAAACAGAGCGAGCAACGAAATGAAGGTGGGGATGACATCATTATTCCATCCTTTTGGAAGAAAACATTTTATGGAAGGCAGCAACGTTGCACTGCATAAGAAAGAAGCGAACACAAACATTTGTTAAGTTCACAATTACAGTATCAAGTTTTTACATCTGTGGAAAATCACTTCAAATAAGATTTGGAATTACCGGAGAGCGACAGTGCCAAGAATGAAAAAGTAGGCAGTGAGAACAGCATTGACCATGTCTTTCGAGAGAAACTTGAAAAGAAGGAACAGTGACAAAAGCATAGCACTTCCCACCAAAGGGAAACGCATAGCAATAGCATGCTCCTTGGACATTGTCTCCTGCATTAGAACAAATGCAAAAAAGAAGTTGGTCAGAGCCATATAATGGAATGTTGTGATTAATCTATCACACTAGCTAGTATCCAGCAGATACATAAATGTATAATTTTTTTTTGAAGAGTTGGCTTGACAGAACGGTAACAACCCACATAGACGGTAAGACATGCTGTCAATATCGCATTCACATTTGGGTTTACCTTAACCACAAGAGGTGCCAAGATCAAACCTGCTATCTTTTATGGTATGCACTGAAATTCAGCCTTCCTTTTTGTTGGACCGAAAAGGCGACTAGAGGGGGGGTGAATAGGAGCACGATCTATTTTTCTCCCAAATCGAATTCAATACGAATCTCACTCCAATAGCTATGAAAGCTATGAAGATCAATCAATCATGCACAGCGGAAGACTTGTATTGAATCCAATCAAAACCCCAAAGCAAAATCAACACAAAACCAAAACACCAATTCTCGGGCGGTCTGACCTCTCACGGGGGCGGTCAGACCGGTTGGCCTAGCGGTCGGACCGATCCAAGCTGTCAGACCTCTCCTTCTGGTCGGACCTCTAGTTCAATGAACAATGAAATCACCAGAAAAACCAAAACGCAAATTGATCTAACTTTTGATTCGTGCGTCCAAACTTCGTGAAACTTGACACACACCTTCCCAAGGATGTCAGGAACCTATTCCAAGCAACGATCGTGAAGATCCTTGCCAAAGTTCAGACCTTTTCCCGTTTGAGTGAAGGTGGGTCAAAAACCGAGTCAAAACGCAAATATGATCTTGAGACTTGCTCGTGGGTGATTGATGATCTTGAAGATCCTAGATGTATTCCCACATGTCACGACAAGCTAGATCACGGCGAAACCAAGCAAAACTCGCGGATCAAAGAAAGACTCAAAATCACCAAATAGAGAGGAAGAAAGCAAATAGACTCATCTTTGATGAAACTTTCTTTGGATTGATTTGATGTGGTATTGGTTTACAGCCACTCCATCAATGGAGGACAAAGACTCAATACATGAGCACGAAATCAAATCCAACTCTCTAGAACCCTAACCTCCAACTATCAACTCCCTAAGCACACAGGCAAAAACTAGGGTTTTCAAGTAATGAAAGGGTTGAGGGTGCACCACCTCCTCCTCTATTTATAGTGGAGGCCTAGACCTTCTAGAAGAGTTTCCATAATGGGCACCCGTTAAGGCCCAAAACAAACGGGTCACACACACACGCATTTTAAAGCGCCGTCTTCATCTCCTCTTGACCTAATCCGCTTCTCCAACGCACCGTCTTGCGCCGCGGGTTGGCAAAAGGTAACCAAGGCGGTATTTGGTAAAATTACCAAAATACCCTTCTCGGTCCTTCTCCAAGACCGAGTCCAGACAGCGGCACTCGCTGTTCGCCACGTGTAGGTTGATCCAACGGCTCTCATCATGTCGGCAAGTCTCTCCCATCCGCTCCCACCGAAACCACCATGGCACTTGCACCGACCGCGCCGCTTGATTCAACGGCCGCACCGAATCGCCTGTTCGGTCACCTTTGTCCATCTTGCACCATACTTGAGTCCAATGACTTCACCCGCACCGTCGATCGTTCGAACCTCGGCTCTCCAAGCCTAGTCCCGATCATCCTCGCCGTTGACCGTCGTTGACCACCAAGCAACTTTGCACAACAATAGACAAGCAAATCGAAACCGGAACAAGTTCTTCACAACTTGACCCACGTTAGTCAAAACATGCATCATGCAACACATATGCAATGAAACCCATGAACTTGACCTAACAAGCAACCATCGCCGCCACACGGCCGACAAGTTAAGTGAAAACCGGCCGATCGCCACCCTTGGCCGGCCCGACCGCCAATGTAAGGCGGTCGACCGCCACCCGAGGACTTAGCCAAAATTTCAAAGATCGAAATCCGCAACCTCTCGAAATTTCAAACGAATAGAACTTTTGCCTCGAGGCTCCAAAATTATGGGACCAAGTGCGAGAATCTCTCACTTGCCTACACCTCTATTTTTGGCCCACTCAAAAATCCAATGCCACTTATATGGTCGGTCGGACCGCTCATCGACGGCCGATCGCCGCCCAACCGGTCGGACCGCCTACCTGGCCGGTCAGACCGCCAGTCCAATTCACCCGAGGCATGGGCGGTCTGACCGCCACCATGGCGGCCGACCGCTTGAGACTGACAAAGACAAGCACTTCTCCGAAAACGCGTGTTTTCGCAAACCCTCAACGCCATTGCCAATTGTCTCATCATCCTAAGATCGTGCGCATATCCCCATGATATCCACACTTTTTGTGTTTTAGTTGATAAACATAACTTACGTCTGAGATAGCATGTCACAAGATTGTTATCCAAAGTATAATAGAGGGATTTAGTGCATTCTGTAGCTAACCTACCTATATTACAATGTCAGATCAATATTATGCTACTATCCTTTTTGTTGTGTTACAAATTACAACCTATTTGTACTGGCACCAATTCTTGGAGCATATTTTGTACATCTTTTTAGAGATTGTGTGTTTTGTATTTCAACGTATACAATATGAATACAAGAAAGTTAAACAGCGAAGAAGAATCATGCTTAGTTTGCCTTTGATTTAGTATAGCAACTAGAAACCGAAATGTTTCACATGAAATGGTATTTGTGTCTTTTACTACTTAGACTGAATCATTTTCTAATCCCAGTGAACAATATATTCGTTACCCATGCAAAGCCTCCTTAGTTCAGTTAAGATTGCTCAGGAGTTTGCTTTGTCCATTGTTCTATGTTTGGTTGATCCCAGATTGTTGCCTCTCTTCACGTGATAGGTAAATGGTTTCTCTGTCTTTCAATTTTCCAGTTTTTTTATATTGTATTCTTTACCTACTAAGTGCCATTGCTGCAATTAGTTTTTGGAACTGATTAAAATTGCTATTTAATAAGCTACAATGTTGTTTTTGTTTGAAACAATTTGAGATCAACGCTTCACACTGTATCTGCCACTCTCACCATACTATGGTGATCTTTTTAATCCTAACAGAGCTTTCCTTTGGTGAATCTCTTTGATTTGAGGAAGACGTTTTTTTTGGCAGAAGAGACAATAAGCTAGCAATTGAAGCATTGTTCTAGAGTTGGTCGGCTTCAAATTCTTATAGGATTTTACCTGAACTCATTTTTAATGTTTCTTATCTATTTTGAGTGTGTATTGATGACCCTTTCTGCTTCGTTCCTATGAATATTTGTGTTGACTGAAATAGGTCAGGATTTACCCTTATTTCAACCAAAAAAAATTTGCTACGGACCTACAGTGCTATTTGCAATCTACTTTTAGAACATATACATTGTGTACATGACATCGCTGCATTTATATATAGGAAACTTGATTCATATATAGGATTCATCGATGTGCACCTGTCTTATCTTATGTCATGTGGGGCCGCCACTACCAGCGCCGGGGACGCACACAAGGCACAGCTGCCTCTTTCCGCACGCGCAGATCGGGGATCAGCGCCGATTAGTGGCTAAGAGAGATTTCAGGGATTAGCATGGCAGGCTACAATCAAGGAGATTGGGGAGAGGGTTAGTTTCCTTTTGTTTAGGAGGCCAAGCGCCTATATCAGGGCTGTAAGCAAAAGCTGTTGAGGGCAAGCAATAACAAACATATTCTAATCTGTCTCCCTTCTTCTTAATCTCATCCCCTTCACCATTGGGCGTCCAGGCAAAACCCCTGGAGCTCCTACCCTCCGATTCTGAGCCACGAGTCGGGTCCTCGCTACCTTGGGAGCTGACGCCCTTGACAACTTGGTATCCGATTCCAGGCGTTCCTCTTCCACCCACTGCCTAACACCCACCACCGCCGCGCCATCTTTCCCCACCCGCTCAGTCTCATCCATGGCTGAACCAACCTTGGCCGACCTCGCGAGCCTCATTCGCGCATTGTCCACGACGGTGGACACCCTCCAGACCACGGTGGATGCGCTCCAGCAGGAACGCTCAGCGGCGTCCTCGGCGTCCGGCGCACGAACGCTCCACACCGGCGAGCACCACCACAACCGCCCTCCGCGATTCCAGAAGATGGACTTTCCCAAGTTCGACGGCAAGTCCGATCCCCTGGCCTTCATCAATCGCTACGAGTCCTTCTTCACCCAGCAGCGCATCGCGGAGGAGGAAAAGGTTTGGATGGCCTCCTACAACTTGCAAGACGGCGCCCAGATTTGGTACATCCAAATCCAACAGGAGGAGGGTACCCCGCCATGGCGCCGCTTAACGGAGCTTCTCAACCTCCGTTTCAGGCCGCCCCTACGCTCCAACCCACTGGGCGAGCTGCTGGCGTGCAAGGCGACGGGCTCCGTCGTCGCCTACCAGGAGCGGTTCGAGGCGCTCCTTCCCCGCGCCGGCGTCCTCACCGAGACACAGAAGGTCCAGATCTTCACCACCAGCCTCCAACCGCCGCTCAGCCTCGACGTCGAGATCCTCAATCTGCAGTCCCTGGCCGTCGCGATGAGCCTTGCCCGCAAGTTGGAGCTCCGCAATCATCGCGCGCGCCGCGCCGCACTCCGCAACACCGGCCTCATCGCCCCATCTCCCAGCCGCGCCGCATCGCGGCACCGCGCCACCGGCTGCCGCCGCACAACCGCTCTCCGTCGAAGGCGCCATGTGGCGCCGTCCCAGCGGAAATGGAGGAACGCGCGCGCCGCCGCCGCTTCAATCGCAACGAAGTTCGGGCGCGGCCACAATCGGGTCTGCCAGCGCATCTTCCTCCTCGACCTGGCCGCCGCAGACGACGACGACACCACCGAGACCGACGAGACCACCGGCGAGGAGCCCCTGATATCGCTGCACGCGATCGCCGGAGTCCGCACCAGTGAGACGATGCAGGTGCGCATCCGGCTCGGCGGCGCTCCTCCTCGCCTCATCGACCGGCCGACGCACAACTCGTCTCGAAGGCGGCGCCGCACCAACCTTCAGCTGCGGTCGCTGGGCCGGCTGAACGTCACCGTGGCGAACGGCGAACGCGTGACATCCCCCGGCATTTACAGCGCCACCGCGTTCAACATCGACGGCGAGATTTTCTCCGGCGACTTCTATGCCCTGCCCCTGGCCGGCTACGACGTCGTGCTCGGCACTCAGTGGCTGGCGATGCTGGGGCCGATTCTATGGGATTCCGGTGCCCTCACCATGTCCTTCTGGCGTCGCAACCACCGCGTCTGTTGGCAGGGCATCGCCGGCCCGCCCGGGCCCGCGTTCCAAGTGTGCGCCGTCCTTGACCTCCTCACCGCCGTCCTCAACGAGTTCGCCGCTGTCTTCACCGAGCCAACGGGCATGCCACCGCCTCGATCCAGGGACCACAGCATCAACCTACTTCCGGGATCCGCGCCGGTGGCCGTCCGTCCCTACCGATACCCCGCATCGCACAAGGACGAGCTGGAATGCCAGTGCGTCGCCATGCTCGCCCAGGGCATCATCCGCTGCAGCACGTCAGCGTTCTCCTCTCCGGTCCTGCTCGTCAAGAAGGCCGACGGCTCCTGGCGGTTCTGCATCGACTACCGCGCCTTGAACGCCATCACCGTCAAGGACGCATATCCGATACCGGTGGTTGACGAGCTCCTCGACGAGCTCCACGGAGCGCGCTTCTTCACCAAACTAGACCTCCGCTCCCGGTATCATCAGTCGGATGCACGCCGAGGATGTCGCCAAAACCGCTCCGCACTCCACGACGCCTCTACGAATTCCTGGTCATGCCGTTCGGGTTGTGCAACGCCCCGGCGACGTTCCAGGCGCTGATGAACGACATCCTGCGCCCGTTCCTCCGCCGCTTCGTCCTCGTCTTCTTCGATGACATCCTCATCTTCAGCAACACCTGGGCGGACCATCTGCGGCACGTGCGCGCCGTCCTCAACGTCCTCCAGCAGCACCGCCTCTTCGTCAAGCGTTCCAAGTGCGCGTTCGGCGTCGACTCCATATCCTACCTCGGCCACACCATTTCGTCGACTGGGGTGTCCATGGACCTGGCCAAGGTGCAGGCCGTCTGGGACTGGCCAACACCTCGGTCTGTGCGGGCGGTCCGCGGCTTCCTTGGCCTCGCCGGGTACTACCGCAAGTTCGTCAAGGAATTTGGGACAATTGCAGCACCACTCACAGCGTTGCTGCGCAAGGAGGGGTTCTCTTGGTCACCAGCTGCCGAGGCGGCTTTCACGACGCTCAAAGCCGCCGTCACCACCGCGCCCATCCTCGCCCTTCCGGACTTCAGCCGACCCTTCATCGTCGAGTGCGATGCCTCTACGCATGGCTTCGGGGCGGTTCTCCTGCAAGACCAGCACCCGGTGGCTTTCTTCAGTCGGCCTGTGGCACCGCGCCATCGCTCCTTGGCGGCCTACGAGCGAGAACTCATCGCCTTGTCTCATTGGTTCGCCATCGGCGCCATATCTCGGGCCGACGCTTCACGGTAAGAATCGACCATTTGGCCTCAAGTTCTTGCTGGATCAACGCTTGGCCACCATCCCTCAGCACCACTGGGTGGGCAAGCTCCTGGGCTTCGACTTCTCGGTGGAGTACAAGCCGGGCAGCACCAATACGGTGGCTGACGCTCTGTCCAGACGCGACACCGAGGACGCCGCGATTACTGCCATCTCCGGGCCGCGCTTCGACTTCATCGACCGCCTCCGCCTCGCCAACACCGACGAACCAGCGCTGGTGGCGCTCCGGGACGAGATCACGGCCGGCCAGCGTGCGGCCCCGTGGTCCCTCATCGACGGCATCGTGGCGTTCGACGGCCGGCTCTACATTTCCCCGGCGTCGCCGCTGCTCCACGAGCTGCTCTCCGCCGTGCACGATGACGGCCATGAGGGCATACAACGCACCCTCCATCGACTCCGCCGCGACTTCCACTCCCCCAACCTCCGCGCCGTCGTCCGAGACTACATCCGCGCCTGCGCCACATGTCAGCGCTACAAGACCGAGCATCTACACCCGGCCGGCCTGCTCCTCCTCTCGCCCTCCTCACGACGGTCTGGGCTGACATCGGGCTGGACTTCATCGAGGCCCTGCCGCGCGTGGGTGGCAAATCCGTCATATTGACGGTGGTCGACCGCTTCAGCAAGTACTGCCACTTCATCCCCCTCGCGCACCCATACTCGGCTGAATCCGTGGCGCAGGTCTTTTTCGCCGAGGTGGTGCGCCTCCACGGCGTTCCCCAGTCCATGGTCTCGGACCGGGATCCTATCTTCACCTCCACGTTCTGGAAGGAGCTGATGCGGCTGACTGGCACCAAGCTTCACATGACGTCGGCTTTCCATCCCCAGTCCGACGGACAAACAGAGGCGGCCAACAAGATCATCGTCATGTACCTCCGCTGCCTCACTGGTGATCGTCCTCGGCAATGGCTACGTTGCCTCCCATGGGCAGAGTACATCTACAACACCGCCTTCCAGACGGCCCTCAAGGACACGCCGTTCCGCATCGTCTACGGCCGCGACCCGCCCACCATTCGCTCTTACGAGCCAGGCGAGACGCGCGTAGCGGCCGTGGCCAAGAGCTTGGCGGAACGGGACGAGCTCCTCACCGACGTCCGTTGCCGTCTTGAGCAGGCGCAAGCACTCTACAAGCGTCACTACGACAAGCACCACCGTGAAGTCCACTTCGCCGTCGGTGACTGGGTGTGGCTCCGCCTGCGACATCGCGCAGCGGCATCCCTTCAAGCTCCACCCAAGGGGAAGCTGCAGCCACGATTCTACGGGCCCTACCGCGTCGCCACCATCATCAACGACGTCGCCTACCGCCTAGAGCTGCCGCCGGGAGCACGCCTCCACGACGTCTTCCACGTGGGCCTACTCAAGAAGTTCGTCGGCTCACCGCCAGCAGCGCCACCTGCCCTTCCGCCCATCCATCATGGCGCCGCGGTACCGCAGCCGGAACGCGTGACTCGCTCCCGCCTTGCCAGGGGCGTACGCCAAGTTCTAGTGCATTGGAAGGGGGAACCAGCGACCGCGGCCACCTGGGAGGACGTCGACGGATTCATCAACCGCTACCCAACTTTCCAGCTCGAGGACGAGCTGCTCGTCGAGGGGGGGAGAGATGTCATGTGGGGCCGCCACTACGGTAGCCGGGGACGCACACAAGGCCTGTTGCCTCTTACGCGCACCGCGCAGATCGGGGATCAGCGCCGATTAGTGGCTAAGAGAGATTTCAGGGATTAGCATGGCAGGCTACAATCAAGGAGATTGGGGAGAGGGTTAGTTTCCTTTTGTTTAGGAGGCCAAGCGCCTATATCAGGGCTGTAAGCAAAAGCTGTTGAGGGCAAGCAATAACAAACATATTCTAATCTGTCTCCCTTCTTCTTAATCTCATCCCCTTCACCATTGGGCGTCCAGGCAAAACCCCTGGAGCTCCTACCCCCTCCGGTTACGAGTTACGTAGCCGGGGTCCTGCTACCTTGGGAGCTGACGCCCTTGACATCTTACCAGGTCATAAACTCGTTTAGAATTTGTATACTCCCTGTCTCTGACCATGGTCATGAACGACCAGCTTCACCCATCTTAACAGTGGCAACACAATATGGTAACCAATCTTACATTTGTGTTGTTTACCTGGTGTGTATGTACCCTCAGTGATATGTGAAGTCTACTGCTATGACCCAGACATTCCTTATTTGTTTCAGTACTATCTCTCTATCTATTCATCTCCGTTGTCTATTCATCTCCATTGTAAAGTTGATCTAGATATATCAACATGCTTCGCATTGTTAAATGTATTTTACCTTCCGAGCATTCTGCCAAAATTCACTCTGCACAGCGCGCGCAAGCTTATCTAGTGATATAGAGAGGAACCAATGTAGGGTAAAAAAGAATTTACATAACCAAAAATACACATAAGCGTACAAGATGCGGACATATCAAGCCCTTTTCTAATCTCAAACCCAGTTTCAACAATGGCAATTTCGGAACCACATCATTTCAACAAGACACTTCCACACGAAACAGCAATGAACAAAGCGTCAAAAAAGAGCAGCATTCTAGAGGGGGAAAACTGGATACTTCAGTGTCACCAAAAACATGTCATCACGTAAGAGGATTAGAAGCATACATCCTCTTTCGGCAAGACATTAAAAGCATACAGAATTCAGATAGCCTCTTCCAGGTAAGTTCACAGGGCTGTTTTCAACTGTAATTCAGTATGCAACATTTGCTTGCTGTTCGAATGTTCTCAACAGATCAGTCCAGACCGACAAACATCATGTCCCTTTTAAACACAGCAATGTGAGTGTCATAGCACAGACAATCAGATATCACAGGTTAATGTCGGATTGAAATGGTATCAGAGACTATTTGAGCTTGTTCTTTGACGTTTTCCAGACCTTCGTCTGTTTTGCTTTGTCAAAAGATGACGCCTCAACACGTGTTGTTATAGCTCATCATCGACCTGGGTGGTACCACTGTAGATGACAGGAAGAAGGGAGAAAAAGCATGTTAGCGAAGTAGAGTTAGAGCAAAGAAAAGTGTATTGTGTAGATGTACAAGCATGGGTTCATCCATAATCTACAAGCACAGTAAAACGTCCAACAATTGCCATAGCATTGTGACAAAATGTTATTTTGGAAATTATGTTCAGAAGGAAAATATCAGATTTCATCTAAACTACATTCCTATCTGTGTTGATACATCGCAGCGCCTAATTCATATTCATGTTGATAAATCAGACATGGCATACCTTGTGGACTGACAGTGCTTGCTAATATCTTCACATAGGGTCCTACTCACGTTTCCTGATTCTGCAGGGCTTGTTTTTATCCACTCAGCAAGCTGCAGCCGAAACCGAAATAAGATTATACACACTTACACAGGGCCTTTGTTTCAACTAACATGTAATTCAAAAATGAAGCATAGCTATCAAGCAACCGAGGAACTCAGATGCTATTTGCTAAAACCAAACTATAAGACAATGTATAAATGTCACCTACCTCATCCTCAGTTTCCTCCAGTAACCTGGCACCATGAGTTCATACTTGTCATTTCACACTTAATACTCAATAGGCTCTATTCAGAAATCACCAAAAAAAAGAGTAAAACAGCATCTATACACAGCCAATAAATTTGCACTTTTAAAGCACATGGTGACTAAAGAATTTGTTCAGCCTTGGATTCGAGTCAAGTAACCAAGAACATCACTTAACTAGTAAAAAAATGGCACATCAGCTATCAGGGAAGGCCTGTGTGTACAAGCATGTAAAGGCAAAGAAAATATAATTGCAAGAAGTTTAATTTTAAGTTTGCTAATAAGAAACTCCCAGTCCCTTTTAGTTTGTGAAATCAATTTGGAGTTCAACATTTAAAATTCTTTGTGAAAACTGATGTCCTTTTACCAAGGAAAATTGAGCTTATCAGAAATGGGGGAGAACCCTATTACAAAGCTATAACAAGAGGTGAGCTATACAAATAAATATGTTACATCCAGCAAAAAAAAGTCATTTTATATAGACATCAAGATATGAAAAATAATCATGAAGTTTGGCAATGAAATGTTTAAGGGGGACAGACCGACAGATACACTACAATTGTTGGCATTGCCATTGCCCAAGTGACTAGAAGTCTAATTAGCTCACAACATATGTGCGTAGTTTTGTAACATTTTAAGTGAGAAGAAACTATGTAATATGTGCGTAGTTTTGTAACATTTTAAGTGAGAAGAAACTATGTAAATACTGATTATTCTATCAGCTAAATTCATAAGTAGCACTGAAATATATTATACCTTCCACAGAAGGTGGATAAATTTTTGGAGTGTACTTGTGCTGCAGCCTTGTTTTCTACAAAAGAGCAATAACATAAGCAGTGTATAGTCAGTAAGTAGAAATAATTTTTCACCACTTGTATTTATTTATTTATTGGTAAATTTGTAATGAAAGCAACACAAATCTAAAGGTAGCATTTATTGTTTGATTGCTATTAAAGGTATTCTGCAAGTTCATTTCCTTGTATTGGAGACTATGTCATTGAATTCCAGTTGCTTGTAATAAGTCTATAATGGTGAGCAAGGATCAAAGAACCGGTCCCGGCCAATTTCCCGGTCGCTGGCCGGAAACGGTAACCGGCCGGTTACCGGAATTCCAGGTTTTTTTCGGATGAAATTCGCTCGAATTTGATTAAAAACCATCCAAAATTCAAAAATTAGAATTTGAACTTACAAAACCCGGGGAAACCGGCCGGGATTTTGGATCCCGAACCCCCCGACGGTAACCGGTAACCGACGGTTACTGGCCGGTTATTTTTTCCCTGATGATGAGCATATCAGCCATGTTCCAAAGCACAAAGGAATTGGTGGGCTATAAGAGAGTGTACAATTCTAAAATCCTGAGATGGAGCGTGTAGGAGAAAAACTAAGCAGGCAGAATGCATTAACATAGTACAAGAAACTATGGGCTGACCATATCAATCCGGTCTTTATTTTTCTGATACAGTTACAACTTACAAGTCATCAAAAGAGTAAATAGGAGCCACAAACTAGACCAAAAAATTACCAGTTTGAAAACTGTTCCAATCTGTTACTTTCACCCATCCTTTTTCACCTGATTCCAACTGCATGTAGTAAAAGGTATTAGATGGCTAAAATGCTTGGGCAGATGCTGACATTGTATTTATCAGATCAATACTTAAGGAAACTGATAAGTGATAACTTAATTCATATATACCATATCTATACAACCTAAAATTGGTCATGGTGTACATTGTACAGTAAAAAAATGCCAAAACAATCACATAGATTTATTTTCTACCTTCTGCAGGGTATAATCTTGCATCTTATCACACAGGCCATCCAGAAGTTCTACAACCCGAAGCTCACTGACTCTGCACCACAAATACAGAATCAAATTACATATCAAACGAAAATAAATGGTAAAAATATGTTTAAGTTATTATGTAAGTATGTGAAGCCAAATGATGCCTAAGATGAACAAATAGACTCCGCGTGAATGTTAAATTAACAATGGTTAATCCTACTTTTTTTTCCCAAAAAATGTGCATGCAGATGTAAATATGGAAAATCACTGTGTGCTTATACTGGACATCAAACAAATCTACTTTACTATAAAAGCGCATATTCCACCAGCATTGAAACATCAAATAGTCAGAGTGTGATGCATAGGATAGGAATGTTCTTCCTCATCATTGAACACAAGAGTGATCATGCTGGTTAACATACCTGTAATCAATGACCTTCCCTTCACGCTGACCTTTTGAATTCAAGCGGTTGCGCAAGTCCAAATGATTTCTTGGTTTCTCCTGCATTAGAGAACCCAGCAATAGTTAATAATTGACCAATGGTGCCAGTAACAAGGATCTCGAAGAATATATGCTATTAAGATTATGGGGTGGTTGTTTTGTCAACTAAAAAAGACTGACATAGGTACTTTAATGGTAGAAATTACTTAATTAGAGCCAATTGAAAGAAAGTTTACTTACACTTGAAATTCCAATCTCTAGCTCCGCCTGTAAAGAAGATCAACCGATACATCAGGACGTTTACAATGTGCGTTTCAAATTGCTGAAAGAATGCTTTGAAAATTCAACTATGTCCCCAGGAAATGCCTGAAGATCTAGGCCCCGATCTGCCTCCGGACCATTGCTTCACGAGGAGCGGTAAAGATGAAACCTTGGAAGCCAACTTCTACCTCCGGTTATGTAAAAACGATTTACGCACACAGGGAAGGATGCTCCAAGAACGATCGAATTGTACACAAACGAACTGGGAGAGAGAGAGGAACTGACAGCAACGGCCTTGCAGGCGGCGCACTTGTCGCCGATGGCGGAAGCGGAGGTGAAGGAGATGGCCGCCGCGAGGATGGTAGCGAGTAGTAGGAGCATGCTGGATCTATAGCTTACTCCTCTCGGCTCCATCTCCCGCGATCTCGATGTTCAGCGTCCACTTCTGGTTCTTCGCCGTGATGGTCTATTTGCAGATGTGACCTTGAGGTCTTACACATCTTTAAATACGTCCGTACCCTTTTCCGAAGCTTCCGGAGTCTGGACTTCCTTCCTTAGTCCTTACCACTCAGCAGTTTACCATACTCTCCCATTTCTTACTTTCTTTTGGGCAATTGGCCATGAAAAAATCTTTAAAAAACAACCAAAGAAAAAAGGAAATTCGAATTTTCATCGGTACACCTACTTGTAAGTTGTAAGATATTCATGGTGCCAAAAACACAAGTCATAAGATGGAAATCAAGATTGGAGTTCCCTGCATTACACTTGCACCTTCAGGTCACCAAAAAGGTAAAACCTTAACATTCCTGTATTCACATAATACAGTTGCAGCACGGCAATGGCACACTGTCCTACTATATCCTTGGTGCATGGTCTTCTTTCTGTAATTTCAGTTACATACATCAAGTCATGAACCGTCGTTCGGCTTATTTCCACTCGCTCATCAGATCAGCATCCAACCAGGAGAAGCGCCTCAAGCTCGCCATGCGGACGACTTCTCCTGATCAACATTCTCTTCCCACCAAGTAGCATTCTGCACCACAGATTCCCTCTCACCTGGTAAAACTGATGCTCTGAAGAAATGCGGTTATGAAAGAAGACTTGCTGCTAGTTGAACAATGCAAAATAACTTGTTTGACATTAGTATGATGACCTGAAACTGATTTGGCTAATTGTGTTCCATGTTTCACAAGATGAAGCAATTCATCCTATCAACTAAGTGGCATGAGATCCAGACCTTGTATCCTCTTCTGAGAAATTCAAGCGAGCTTCCTTGTTCTTCTTGCAAACCAAGAACTCTCAAGAGTTCTTCCTTAGCCTAAAAGAGAGAAAAACACGGTGCATCATACCCAACAAGTCCAAGAGATGTCAAGTGAATTCATGCAAGTAATTTATGGTGTGACCTGTCCCAAAGTAAACCGAGCTTCACTCTCTGCAACACATGCATAAGAACCATCAGCCTGCATAAGCATGACCTGCCAGGGCCCTAGACAAACAAAAACTTACTAGATCACTAGTTGATGGCGATGAATACTTGGCAGCAAGATCTTGAAGAACCTTTTTCTGAAGAAGAAATTTGGGAAGTGATGAAGAATTTTTTTTTTTTTGAAATAAATCCATATTACACCCCTGAATTTTGCAGAGAGTCCAAAATACCCTCTGAACTCCAAAACCGTTTGGTTTGCACCCCCAAATTGCCATTACCATCTCACCCAACCCCTCGAGCCGAAACCAGGTGGTTTTTCCCCTACGTGGCATCCACGCTGGCACAGTTACACCTCGTCAGCACCTTCATGTGTGCCTCTCAGCTCAAGGTGTAGCCGTTCAACTCAGTGAAGAAGACAATGGCCGTTGTCATCGCGTCCCCGCTCGCCGCCAGGCGCCCCCTACGCGCTCCTCGAGGGAGCGTCCGAGGTCGTAATGCTCCGATGCAGCAGCGTCATCGACAGCAGCTGCTCAATCGAGAACCTCACACAAGCGAAGACGAGGCGGGTGGCCAGCGCCATCGATGCATACTAGGAAGTCGACAGCGGCGGCGATATCCCCAGCGACGACGGCGATCTTGGGGGAGTGATGGAGTTCGGTGGAGGCGGTCCTCGACAGCAGTCTTGCTTTGGCGTGTGCAGGGGGAAGGGAGGTGGAGGAGAGGGAGGCAGAGAGGAAGGAGGTCCTGGCCGAACTCCCCATGGCACCGCCTCTCTGCTCGCGGCCGGCGCCTCGACGCGTCGCCTCGCCGCCACCGCCGGCGGGCTTGGCCTCGCGCCCGACCTCTGCCTGGCTCGTCGTCGCGTGCTTGGCACGCCTCCCTGTGCTCCAACCGCCCCGCGGCTTGCCGCCACCGCCTCGAGCTCTCGCCCAACGAGGCCTCGACACGCCTCGGCCGTGAGCGCTCGACGTCCGCCGATGTCGTGAAGCGCCGCGAGCGCCGCACTGGGCCGTGGAGGTCGGGCTCATCTCGTCCGAACTCATCTACCGGAACTCGGGCCCCTCGATGGCGATGCTGTTGTCCGTCAGGATGCCACACTCCCTCACTATCGCCTTGGTCATGTTGATGTTGCCGCCGGTGACCGTCCAGACATTGATGCCGGCGGCGTGGCAAGTCTTCACGGCTTCCCGGACACCCGACCGAGCGGGTCCTTGATGCTGAACACGGCTATTAGCGTGTACCCTTCATTGGGGATATTGCCACCGCTGCTCCGCCATCCACTACGCGAAGGTTTCCTTGAGCTCCGCAACGTCGAGGGTGACGGAGGAGGCGGCCATGCGGTGGTGCGCCGTGAAGGGGCTGGCGGCAACGACGACGGGGAGGAGGGAGGAGGGCGGTTTGGATGCAGCGGGGGTGTGCCAGTTCTCTCCGTAGAAGGGGCTGCCGGAGCTAGGGTGCGGGGGGAGCGGGGCGGAGGAGGGGGGTCAAAGGCGGCGGTTGGGGGCGGAGATGACGGCGGGAAGGAGGGCGGGTTGGATGCGGCGGGGTTGCACCAGTTCTCTCCATAGAAGGGGCTGCTGGAGCTGGGGTTCGGGGGAGCGAGGCGGAGGGGTCGGAGGTGGCGGTTGGGGGCGGGGAGAGCTCGGGCTGCTACGGGAGCGCGCAGGAAGAGATCCCAGCGCGGAGAAGGGGGATGGAGTGGAGAAGATGGCGGCTGAGATCAGATGGGCTGGGGAGATGGAATGGAAAAGAGGAGCGGATATGGGCTGACTTAGATGCCACGTAAGTCAAAACCGATGATGTGGCTATCAACATGGCTAAAACCATCAATGAAACCAACATAGGGTGTAATTTGATCTGGTTTTGACAATCAGGGGGTGTAAAGTGAACGGTTTTGTAGTTCGGGGTGTTTTTTGGACTCGAACCATAGTTTATGAGGGTAAAATAGACTTATTCCTTTTTTTCAAGGATGCGCAAAAGCTTTGCACATCATTCCATTAAGACGAATAAAAACTGCAGGTACAATGGAGAGTGCAAATCACATGAATGGCGAGAATGCCATTCAACTCGACCAAGAGAAAAACAAAAACGAAGATAAAGACTGCAAGAAAGAAGCCAAAGAGGCTGATTGCAACCTAAAACCGAAAACAGATGACGATGAACAGGTCTACAACCGAGAAACAAAGAGAAAAAAAGACCAGTCCTGCTCAGGGGAAGTGATCAAGAATCAACCATCGGAAAAAAAAAAACCGAGTCCTGATGGGTTTACTGGCCTTTTTTACAAGTTAGCTTGGCAGGTGATTAAAGAGGATGTGATCAAGACTATGTAAGAAGTTTTGAACTTGCAGGGTAGAAACTTTTTCAGGTTGAATGGAGCACATATCACATTAATTCCAAAAAAAGACAAAGGCTATTACACCAAAGGATTTTTGGCCAATATGTCTTATTCATAGTTTTGCGAAATTGGTGTCGAAACTCCTAGCAGCACGTCTATCCCATTATCTCTAGAAACTAGTAGATTTGAATTAGAGTACTTTTATAAAAGGATGTCCTTTCTTGATAATTTAAAATATGTCCAGTGTGCGGCCAAGCTATGTCAGCAGAAAAGGAATACTAAGATGCTCCTCAAATTAGATATTGCGGAAGCTTTTGATACAGTCCTGTGGCCTTTCTTGCTTGAGGTTCTGCAGCATAGAGGTTTTGGTGTGCATTGGAGAGACTAGATCTCTTTGTTGCTATCATCAGCAAGCACGAGTTTTGTTGAATGAGCAGTCGGGATAACTATTTCATCATGAGCGTAGACTGAGATAGGGTGACCCTTGGTCACCATTGTTGTTCCTTCTTTTCATGGAAGTTCTTAACAAGATGGTTCAGAAAGCCAATAAAAGGAATGTGTTGTAGCCCACAGGTAGAGGTATAAAATATTGTGCATCCTTTTACGCAGATAATGTAATGATGCTGGTCACCCCTTCTTTGGCTGAGTTTGAAATAGTGAAAATCGCTCTGATATTTTGGTGAAGCTCTAGTTTACACACAAAAATGGAGAAGTGCTCACCACGCCCATTTGTTGTTCCGAGGAAGAACTAAAAATAACAGAGGACGATTTTCATTGTCGATCAAGGATTTTTCATGCTCCAATTTAGGACTTCCACTGTCCAACAAGTGGCTGCGATGAGCTCATCTCCAACCAATTGTTGACAAGGTGGTTGCCAAGCTGCCCAAATGGAAAGGTTCTTTGTTGAATTCAAGAGACAAATTGATAGTTGTTAAGCATGTTTTGACAAAGAATACCGATTTATCAACTCATGGTGATGGAAATCCCGAAATGTTGATTAAAGAAATAGACAAGAGAAGGAGAAGTTGGTTATGGTCGGGAGAGGAAGCAATTAAAGGAGGAAAATACCTAGTCGGTTGGAGCAAAGTTTGTCGACCATTGGAATATGGTGGACTTGGTTTGTTAGATCTGAAAATAATGGGATATGCATTAAGGTTTAGATGGTATGGTTGAAAAGAGTTGACAGCACAAGGGCTTGGTCAGATATATATCTCCAACAAGAGAAGACAGTGCAAGCTATGTTTGAGGTTTCTATTAAAGTGGAACTAGGGGATGGCAATCTTTATTTGTTTTGGAAAGATAATTGGTTGGATGGCACTTCAGTGAAAATTGTCGCACCAAATCGGTGGCATCTAGTTAGCAGGAAAGTAAGACAAAATCGCTTGGTGAAGTATGCTCTAGCCAACAATGAATGGATCAAAGACATCAAGGGAGGTCTATCGATTATAGCCTTGAGAGAAAAAAAATTTGTTGTTGAACAAGGTGTCACAGTTTCAGTTACAAGAAGGCAGAGAAGGCAGCATTTGTTGGAAGTAGTCGTCTTCATTATCATACAATACAAACTATGCTTATAAAGCCTTTCTCAATGGAGCTTTAAAGATGTCTTGCAGCAAGCAACTCTGGAAGTCAAGAGCGCCGCTAAAATGCAAGTTTTTCGCTTGGTTGGTGATACAAAAAAGATGTTGGGCAGCAGATCATTTGAGACGAAGAGGGTTACAACTGTTAGAGATATATATGTATATGTGTTATTCCCCATTGTTATAAAGGGTTCTTTGCATATTCACCACATGTACTTATGTATA
This sequence comes from Ampelocalamus luodianensis, assembly GCA_036346255.1. Lineage (NCBI taxonomy): Eukaryota > Viridiplantae > Streptophyta > Magnoliopsida > Poales > Poaceae > Ampelocalamus > Ampelocalamus luodianensis. The sequence goes on from CM070620.1 coordinate 94,791,416, forward strand.
TATACTGGCCCATTGGCCCCATATTGAATACAAGCGCTATTCATAACATGGTATTAGAGCGAACCTAGGGTTTGCTGTCGCTTGTCCTCTCGGCCGGCGTCGCCGCCGCCTCCTCGCTGGCGCTCGCCTTGGCCTCCGGCGCATCGCCGCCGCCGCCTCTTCGCACTCGGCTGCCGCCTCGACGCCGCCGCTGTCGGCCTCTTCCGAGCGGAAGCTGAAGCTCATCTTCGCCGCGATCATCCGACCGCCGCCGCCTCACCGGTCCTCGCCGGCCGCCGCTGGCCGCGGCCTTGCTCGGTTTTTCCGAGTTGCCGCCGCTGGCCACCCGCATCTGAGCCCGAAGCCGCCTCGCGCTGTGAGCCGCCGCCACGAGCTAACCCACGCCTGCCGCCGTCCGTTGCTCGCCGCCGCGCCCGCCGCCTCGCTCCGTCGCTGCGACGCCACGCCGTTGCCGCCACTTGGTAGGGAAACCCTACCGAGCTCGTGCCTTCGTTTATAGTGAGCCGCCCACATCGGCCCGTAAAGGAAAAAGAGAAAAACGCCGTTCTAACGGGCGCGCGCCGTCGGCCGCCGTTAGATTTTCGTTGTCTTTGTCGCGCCAGCCGCCGTCGTCCGCCGCTACCAATGGGTATCGCTTTCTCCTCCTCGTTCGGTGATCTTCGATGGTGTTAATTACACCGACTTCGTGTCTCACATGCGCATCCACATGCGTGGTCTTCGCTCGGGCATCCTCTCGCGATGTTACCGTCCGCTTGCCTACACCTCCGACGAGCCTACGCTGTTGCGTTGCTCCCAACAACCGACAAAGCCGTCTGCCAGAGACAACTCGCTTTGCCGATGATGAGGCTATCTCGCCTACCAAGAGGCTCGACTTCTACAAGGATCGCTCACCACCTACACTCGGGCAGTACGACGACGACGCCGCCGCCGCCGTCCTCATCGCCCGATCCAGCCTCGCTCTTCCGAGGTTGTGGGACTACCATCGCTACAGATGTGGACTCACCTTCGCGGCGCTTACGAGCCCTCCGGTGATGCTCTCTACCCGTCCGTGGTCCGCCAGAGCACTCTCTTCAACAGGTGATGCTATCGTTGACGCTTTACGCCGAGCTCATTGCTGCGGCGCCGCTTGACTTCTCCAGATCGCTGGCCGCCGCTTCCCGCTGCCGCCATGCGCACGGCCGACCGAGTTTCAGCCGATCTACGAGTTCTTACTCGCCTTCGCCCCGAAGTTCGGCGTGCGCGCCCGGCTCCTGCACGCCACCTCGTGGTCACTCTCGAGGCCCTATCGAGATACGTGAGGAGGAGACTCGCCGAGTGGTGCCGCCTACTACCACCCTCCGTGCTCGCCGCCCCACCGCTACACCGATCGCTTCCACGCCGCCAAGACACCGCCTCCTCCGTGGGCCGCCACAGCGATGGTGGCCGCTCCATCCGGCGGTGGTCGCCTCACCGCTCCTACCGCAATAAGGTCGGCCACATTGAGTCCCGGGCTACAAGAAGCGCCGCATCTTTCTCGCCGTTCTACTAGCACTAGCATCGGTGCTTCTACATCGACGCATGCATCGACTTCTTCGCAGCTTTCTCACCGAGCGTGAGATAGCCGCACTTCGACGCCGCTGCCGCCGTGTTCTCCTCGACAGTTCTCGCAGCTCGCATCGACTTCTGCACCGAGACCACCTCCTACACATCAGTACCTCCCGTGGATTCTTGATTCGGAGCATCTTTCACATGACTCGATTCTTCCACTGCCTTTCCTTACACCCTTGATTCTCCCTCGCTGTTCTTCATCGCGATGGTACATCTCTTTCTCGCTCAGTCGAGGACCTCTTAGCAACTCCTCTTTTCATGTTCCTTCGTTGCTTATGTTCCTCGCCTTACCATGCGCCTTCTTCTCTCACGGGCGACATCGATCTTGGTTGTCGGGTCATTCTCGACTCGACTCTTGTTGTGTTCAGACCGCCACACGGAGCTCGTTGGTTCTCGCCCTCGGCGCCTTGACTCACAAGCCTCTCGGGAGCTTGACTGCTTCACCTTCCTTCCGCCGCTACCATTGCCACCGCCTCTCAATCTACCACCTCGCCTACCAGCCTCTTTCCAGCAGGTGGCATCACCGCCTTGGTCATCTGTGTGGATCTCGCCTGCTGCCTATGGTTCGCCGTGGTCTTCGGGTCTGTCTCAGAGATGTGTCTTTAGATTGTCGGCCGTAAGTTAGGTAAACAGATTCACTTCCTTATCCTCATAGTGAGTCGGTGTCTCAAAGGCCCTTTGATCTTGTTCATTCAGATGTTTGAGTCCTCCCTTCTTTTCGAAGGGGGTCATCGATATTATATCATTTTATAGATGATTTTTCTCGCCACACTTGGATATACTTCATGTCTTCTCGAGTGAGGTCTTGTCTATCTATAAATAATTTGCCACTATGGTCCATACACGCTTCTCCACCCTATTCGTGTCTTCGGCCGACTCACGGGCGAGTACTCTCTCGTTACTGCGTAGCTTCCATCGAGCAGGTGGTACTCGCCGCCTCCCGTCCCGGTGCTCATGCTCGAATGGTGTTGCCGAGCGCAAGCATCGCCATCTCCTTGAGACGGCTCGTGCATCGATGATTGCCGCCTATTCCACCTCACTTTTGGGTCGAGGTCGTTTCCATCGCCACCTATCTCGTTAACATCCAGCCTCTTCTCGCTTCGGTGCGATCCCGTTGAGCGCCTTTGTGGTCTTCTTCCGACTACTCGCCTTCGTCTGCTTGGCTGCGTTTGCTATGTTCTCTCGCCTCGAGAACGTACCAAACCGATCGCCACCGTTGAGTGTGTCTTTCGGGATACAGGCCGAGCACAAGGGATATCGGTGCTGGGATTCTCGCTGGTCGACGGATGCGGATTTCTGATGTGACTTTCGACGAGTCTCGCCCTTCTACCCACGCCCTACCTCCTTCGGCCGGCTTCCTCGTGGAGTCTCGTCCTTTTGACCTTTCCGATACACCTATATCTGCCTTGCCCTTCTCCACCTGGCCCCACCGAGTCTCCACATATTCCTCCGTGGCCTCTCCGCCGTTGTCGCCGCCGCTCGGCTCCTCCGCTCCTCCCACTACACCCGCTCTACACTCGTCGACCTCGTATTGAGGATCTTCCATTGAGCCATCTTCTCCCGATGTTCTATCTTCTCCGATGATCCATCTTCCCCGATGGGTTATCTTCTCCTCCCACGCCTCCGCGATCGTCGATCGATTCGGCCTCCCGCCTGCTTTGGTTTTTTCCGTGCAATGCACTCTTGAGCCTGTCTCCTATCGTGATGTCTTGTTACTCATCCCGAGTGGCGATGCTATGGCCGAGGAGATTGCTGCCCTCGAGCGCATCGGGTACTTGGGATCTTGTTCCTTTCCATCTCACTCGCCCCATCACGTGTAAGTGGGTCTATAAGATCAAGACTCGCCTCGATGGTTCTCTTGAGCGCTATAAGGCGCGTCTTGTTGCTCGTGGCTTCCAGCAGAGCATAGTCGTGACTACGACGCAGACTTTGCTCCTGTGACTCACATGACCACCGTCCGCACTCTTCTTGCAGTGGCGCTCGCTCGCCACCGGTCCTGCTTTCGCCTTGATGTCAAGAATGTCTTTCTTAATGGCGAGTTGCGTGAGGAGGTCCACATGCTTCCGCCACCGGGTATTCTGTTCCTAAGGGTATGGTCCGCCGCCTTCGCTGTTCTCTATGGCCTTAAGCAAGCCCTCGTGCTTGGTTTGAACGCTTTCCTCCTGTAGTCACTATCGCTGGCTTTTCACCTAGTGATCATGATCCCGCGCTCTTTGTCCACACTTCGCCTCGTGGTCGGACTCTTCTTCTTCTCGTATGTTGATGACATGATCATTACGGAGATGATTCTGAGTACATTGCCTTTTCAAGGCTCGCCTTAGTGAGCGCTTATGTCGGATCTTGGTCCTCTTCGTTACTTCCTTGGGATTGAGGTTACTTCCACTCCAGATGGTTTCTTTATGTCCCAAGAGAAGTATATTCAGATCTTCTTGATCGCGCCTCTCTCATCGGACAGATCGTTGAGACTCCCATGGAACTCAATGTTCACCTCACTCTCTCGATGGCGAGCCTCTTTCGATCCGACTCGCTATCGCCATCTTGTTGGGAGTCTTGTCTATCTTGTCGTTACTCGCCCGGATATCACTTATCCCGCCCATATTCTCAGTCGGGTCAGATTCGCTCCCACTCAGTCCACTACACCACCTTCTTCGAAGTTCTCATGATACCTTCGTGGACTATCTCTCGCCGCCTTTTCTTTCCACACTCCACTGCATCTGCCTTGAGCTTATTCGGATGTTACTTAGGCGGCCGATCCTCCGATCGCGGTCTCATCTCTGCCATCGTGTTTTTCTTGGTGGTTCTCTCATTGCCTAGAAGACGAAGAAACAGCATCGCAGTGTCCCGCTCGAGCGCAGGCCGAGTTACGTGCTATGGCTCTCTTGACAGAGATTACTTGGCTACGGTGGTTACTTGAGGATTTTGGTGTTTCGTCACTACACCGACTCCACTCTTGTCCGACAAAGATGTGCTATCGATGATGCCGTGACTCGTGAAGCATGAGCTTACCAAGCATATTGGTGTTGATGCTTCCTTTATGCGGTCTTGTGTGCATGATCGGTGATTACTCTCAAAGATGTGCCTTCCGAGCTTGGATAGCGGATTTCTTCACGAAGGCCCGCACTGAGCTCAAGATGGTTTCTACTCTCCAAACTCAGTGTTGTTGATCCACCATGAGTTTGAGGGGGGGTGTTAGAGATATATATGTATATGTGTTATTCCCCATTGTTATAAGGGGTTCTTTGCATATTCACCACATGTACTTGTGTATATATACTGGCTCATTGGCCCCATATTGAATACAAGCGCTATTCATAACAACAACATCCAGAATGTTGTGTGCGACAAGAGAATGAGAAAATAAAACCAGGGGCGAATCCAAACCCAGGGAAACCTGTGCTTCAGCCCTGGGGTGTAGGACATAAAGCCCGTAGAGAAATTGCCAAAAAAGCAGAAGGCAGTGGGCTTAGCCAAGGAAGGAGCTAACCCATCCCAAGGCGTGGCCCAAGTCGCTCCGCCCCTGAATTATACAACATCTTGTAATGGGTTGTGTGGTGGCCAAACAAGTTTGGTATGAAATTCTTTCTACATCAGATCATGGTCGGATCACCCTGGATGGGGTTGTCGGCTTGACGGACTGATGGATTGATTCAAGAAAGAAAGCTGTCTCAGAACATAGAAAAGGATATGATACGCTCATAATTTTGGTCATGTGGCAGTTGCAGAAGGAGAGGAATGTTAGGGTCTTTAATAATAAATATTATACCATGCAAGACATGGTGGAAGTGATCAAACAGGAAGGCATGTTATGGGCTCAGGGAGCAAGGAGCAGCGTGTTTGAGTTTCTCGGCTCATAGTGTTGTTTTATACGTCTTTTCTTTTCGATTTTTATGTTGGCGGTGCCCTAATGTAAGCACTGCGTCGTTGTAAGACCTTGGCGGGTACCTTAAAGCACTGTGTCATTGTTGTAAGACCCTTCCTTGGGTCATTCTTTCTTTTTAATGAAATGATGCGCAAAGCTTTTGCGTGTTCTCGAAAAAAAATACAACTTGGCTGATATCACCCCAAGAGAACTCCTTTTTTATGTTAACTAGTTTGGTCTTCTATTGCAAAACCAACAAGAGGAATTGAAGGATACAAATTGATATTGATACTTCAATTTGTCATCTTTTGAAGTGAAGAAATCCAATGAAACCAAAATTTAGTATTGTTAGTGGCCAAGGACCGAGGGTAGGGCACTCGCCTCATCTAACCGCCGATGTGGCTCTTCCTGCCGAGGTAGCGAGGCTCGAGGCTTAGTTAAACTTTTGATTTCTCATTACTTGATTGATAATGGATACATGCTATCCTTTTTATAGGAACAAATCGACTTGACGCCTAAGAAATAATTTATAAGGAAACATATCAATCCAATCTAATCTTTCCAACCTTCCTAATAATTAAGATCATATCCCTAATAATAACTTGATAGATAAGGAATCCTAAAATAATCTGCCTAACTAACTATTCTTTATTCTAGGAAAGCAATCGGCATATATGGAAATAATCGTGTACATAGCACCACTGTGCATTGCTCAGATGAGCTACAAGCACTGTGGTATCGTTTCACAGCTGCGCTTGCGCCACCTCGTGCCTTTCTCCGTAGCATTACACCCTCGCGCAGGCGCTCGCCCTCGAGCCGCAGATGGTGGCCACGCTGAAGTTCTTGGTGGCTCCATGTTGACAAGAGTATCCGGTACCGACGTCGGTTCACTTGAGAGCAAATCAGTGACACTCCAACATATGGCGCCCAAGAAAGAAACACTTTAACATGACATGGCATCGAGGAAAACGCCGGCAACATGGGAAACTGGCATGGGGAAGCAGTGACGCCCGTATTGCCATGGAGCGTGATGATGGCGGGGAGGATGCGACGGTGGCGTTGGCCCCTCAGCCATTGCGCTCCGCATCACCTAGGGCACGTTGTCGGCCGGTCGTGCGGAAAATACCACCATCGACAATGCAGCAACCCTTATATCATCCTGAAACTAATGGTTAGACAGAGAGGGTGAGTCAATGTCTAGAAAGCTACTTGAGATGCATGGTATTTGTTAATCCAAGAGAAATGGTGCAGTTGGTTATCTACAGCTGAGTGGTGGTACAACACTAGTTTTCATACTACATTGAAGATGACCCCCTTCCAGGCATTGTATGGATTTCCACCTCCTCGATCATCAAGTAGTACCGCGCATTCCCAAAATGAGGAAGTGAAGGGATTGTAGCAGTAGAAGGCAGCTAGCCTTACAGTGTAATCAGGATAATCTGCTCAAGGCTCTAACAAGATGAAAGCCTATGCTAAAAAGAAGAGAACTGAGAGAGAATTCAGATTGGGGACATGGTTTACCCAAGATCCAACCATACAAACATACTTCTCGAGCATACACAGATCATCAAATCGAACTCCAAGTTCTATGGACCATTTAGAGTACTGGAAAGAGTTGGCAAGGTTGCCTATGTTATTGCTACCTAAAGGCTATCATTGTATCCCACCTTTCATGTGAATCAATTGAAGAAGTACAAGGGTGATAAGGCAAAGTGCCAAATTGTGAGCTTCCAACGATTGACAATGAGGGTAACATCAAAGTGGCTTCAGATCATTTATAGAGAGGCGTGTGATTCCTCGAAACAATGAATCGGTGGTTCATGTTATGAATATTGTGTGTATATTGAAGAGGCCCAATGGGCAATATATATAGGGTGTACAAGGGTACAGATAAGGAAATATAAAAGACTCTATATTCTATCTCTAACATATCTCTAACACCCCCCCGGCAAATGCAAGGCATATGCAATAGCATTGCATTTGGAAATGGTTGACAATAAAATATGGAAAATCCAAAGTCTGAGACTTGATAATGTCGTCGTAGCATGCAGCTCTTGAAAAATATGTCGATAAAAGATCTCCTCCCATCCAAGGTCCCGCGACACCATAAAACACAATGTGTAGGAGCAAAGTCGATCGCAAAGAACATGACGAAGAAGATGATGAAACCGATAAAAGGATAAACCGCAAGTTGAATAGGAATAGATAGAAGCATGACAACGCAGATCAAGTCTAAGACGCGCGACGCAGAATGCACAAGAAGCGCAATAAAGACGCAGTGCACAAGAAGCGCAATAAAGACGTAGAGAGCACAAGAAGCACAACGGATGCACAATGCAAAGAAGCGTGGCGCAATGCACAAAAAGCGCAATGCAGACGCAGCGCGTAATAGCGCGCGCAATGCACAAGAAGTGCAACAGAGACGCAGGCAATGTGAAGCGCAACAGACAAAGTGCACGTAGTGCATGAGACGCAGCGCATAGGAAGCGCAACAGACGCACCGCACAGAAGCGTAGACGCAGCGGCACAGAAGCTTAATAGATGCATAAGATGCAAAAGAAGCGCGACGCAATGCACAAGAAGCGCAACAGCCTTAAAAGCTTGGGGCCGCGGATTTGCAGCGGCTCGAAGAAAAGAGCAGCGGTTGCTGTCATGCAAAGAAATTTCTATGCTTTTATGACTGATAAGAAATTTGTGGACTCGCATGGCTTAGACGAACTCAAAAATTAAGTGATCTGATTTGGATGGACGCCATGAAGAAAACGACACAAAGAAAGAAAAGACTTAAACTATAGCTAGCAACAAATACTAGCAGCAAGACTTAAACTATAGCTAGCAACAAATACTAGCAGCCGCAAAAGAATAGCTAGCAGCAAGGACAAAGAATAGCTTGCTACAGAATAGCTAGCATTACTAATGAGCACACAGCGGTAGGCCGGCAGCACGCAATCTCCGGTATTCTCCACCAAACATTATCTTCTACCTCCCTCCACCAAACATTATCTTCTACCTCCCTCCACCAAACAGCAGCAGCGGCACTGCAAGGAAGGAGGGCGGCGATGGCATCGCTCCAAGGAAGGAGCAGCAGCGTCGGGGCAAGTCGGTCCGGCGGAGGCTCAAGACGCCGAGCGGCGACGCCAAAGAAGATGCCACCAGAGGATCCGATCCGAGCCGTGAAGACGCCAAGAACATGCCGAAGAAGACTCGACGCCGAGGCGCTCAATCCAGTGGCGCAATGCCGGGCCGCGTCGGAGGCGCATGAAGCGAAGAGTGCTCTTTGGCGGAATGGTCCGCGCATGCGTGCGCGACAGCGCAGACGAGGCGATGACGAGAGGCCGCCTCGTGAGCAAAGATCGGTCCTCCCGGGCAAATGCAGCAGAACGGCAGAGGCTAGGAGGCGGCGAGGTAAGAAACCCTAACCCTAATCTTGGCTCTGATACCATGTTATGAATATTATGTGTATATTGAAGAGGCCCAATGGGTAATATATATAGGGTGTACAAGGGTACAGATAAGAAAATATAAAAGATTCCCTATTCTATCTCTAACATATCTCTAACAGTTCAATGGTTAATTTACTAGTTGAATCTACCTCCTTCTGCTGCGACTTGGGAAGATGCAGATTTCATACAAAGAGTATTTCCCAGCTTTGTTCCTTGAGACAAGGAACTTAAAGAAGGGGAAATTGTCAAGAACTCGTAGTTCCTTTCGGTTATAATCGAACCGGTATCCTGATGTGCAGAGAGCATGGAAGCAGAAGCTAACATGAAGATCCTACGGTGTCGATGAAATAGAGTCTTGACACCAACTTCACTTAAGCGTGCGCGTGCACTTGATGAGAACTGACCTTCGGATCAATATCTAACGGTCGAGTCTGATTCACCTGGAGTAACCGCAGGAATGGAACGTAGTTGTTATTCACCTTCGGATCAATATCTAACGGTCGAGTCTGATCCAACGACAAGATCGACAAGATGCTCAACGACCACCCCCTCATCAAGTTCAAGTAGCACCACCCTCCAACCCCTAGCTATTGGCGTCTGCGCTTCTGGAAGTGGAATCCCTACTCTCTTTTTTTTTTTGTCAGTCTTGACAAGATTCAAGCTCCAGGCCTTCAAGTTTCTCTAGCTACTTATCAAGATCAACGATGTACTAGTAGTAGCTTTGCTTAATTGGTGGTGCACATTATCTCAGTTTGCTTTGATAAGAACTCGATGTATGAAGAGTCTTCTTGATAGCTATGTCAAGTACCTTATGAAAAGAGGAGAATCAGAATTCAGAAATAGTTCAGGTGATGAAGAATTGGTGAATTTGTTTCATCTCTGTTTGGCATACTGTTTATAATCTCCAGGGGTAACCTCTTACCTCTGAATGTCTGTTACATGTATGAATCTGAACAGAACAGATTCAGTTACCATCTCAGCCTCTAATGAATGCAAGCCTCTAATGAATGCTTACCACAAGGCTCCTGATTTAGTTACCTTCTCAGCTGAACAGAACAGTTTGGTTTTAAGTTCTGCATAATCTCCAGTAGCAATGTTACCTCAATCGCTGCATGTAATCATGTAATGTACAGATGAAGCTGAACAGAATCTGCGTGTAATGACACTGACAGTCACTGAAGCAAGTAACTGCACAGCACGCAAAAGGCAAGAAGCTCGCATCTTATATACATAGTTACAACTTACACAAGTAATTCGTACTTCTGTCACATATCTACTGAACCAATCAAAAGTGAAGATTCTACAAGACCAGATTCATTTTTCATTCACTAGTAGAGTAACAGGTGATGGTGCTTCAGGACTGCAGGATGCTTCACAGAGGCAGAGGGAAAGAGCTTGCTCGCTATGACTACGAGCACCAGTTCCAGCAGCCAAGCGAGGGCGGCATCCGGCCGGTTCTCCTAATGTGCTCTGCCTGCTCCGCGGCCCTTGCAACCGCACGGTTTCTTTTCGACTCCGCGACGGCCCGCTTCTTGTCCGCGGTGTGCCTTGCGGATGCGAGCTGACTCATCAACCTGTCTTGTGCCCGGGCACGCATCCTCTCCACCTCAACCTTGAGGAACAGAAACCATGAAAGATTCATTAACATGGACAGTATTTTTTTTATAAAAAAAGTCAAGCGTGGACAATGGTACTTTGCTTCCACAAACATGAAAAAGAATAGCCGTTTGAATTACACGCTCTTTGATTTCATACATTCGAACATGAACATCTGTCGCAAAGCTTACCAAACGAATAGTAGTAGCAAAAGAACCTACTATGCCATATCTGAATGGAGTGTTACTAGGTGTTTATCTCGTGCTATTTTTGTTCTGAGATGAAGGCAATATTTACTCTTTTCTTTGTCTCGAGGCAAGATATTACTCAAGGTACTACAGCCACGCTGTAGTAATGAGCAGAAGATACCAATACTTGCATATGCTAAAGATAACTCTGTGCTAAGCAGATCAAGCATAATATGAAGGAAATATGCAGTGAATTCAGATAAAATTGAGGTGATCAGCTACTAACTTCCTAACACAATGGTAGCTTGAGCTTCCGTGTCTCATACTGTCATACATGTCCACATAACATGATGTGTGTTATTAACAGTACTAAGAGGTTAACATATGCTATTAACAGTACCAAGAGGTTAACATTCTATCCTCAGCTAAACAAACTGACCATGTAGGATCATCTAATGTGCATGTACAACATGGAAATGCTGTGGTAAAAGAATATAATAAGGCTGCTAAAGTTTCAAACGAAAGAAAATGCATCTCAAATGAGATGCAACATTCTATCAGAGATCCATGGCCATTCTTATATTGGATGACAGCAAATAACTTGCCTCAATTTTTCTCATTTCAGCTTCGATTTTGGCTTTCTGATGATCTTCCCATGCTTGGATCTTGATCTCTTCTCGTTTAAACCTGAGAGTAAGAGCCACAACATAGTATTAGTAAGTCACCAAGAACACGGAGAATTTTACAAGACAGAGAAAGACACTTAGATGTAAGCACCTTGCTAAGTATTTGGCCTTTTCCGCCTCCTCCCAGGCAGCTGCACGGATTTCAGTTACATTATGTGTAGATTGGTCCATAGTCACTGTCTTGAGCGAAAGTGATGCATCCCTTTCCTCTTCCTTCTTGCTTGCCCATGCTGCAATGTTCGTTTTACCTAGCTGGGTGCCAAGAAGCATTATCTCTCTCCTAGTCTTCATTTGCAGTTCTTGTTCGCTAATTCTGCATTGCTGCATTCACCATGGCTGATAACAGCACCAATTGCATTGGGACCTAATGTCCTTCGTGGAGTAGTTGGCGAGAGCAATCCGACTTGTTGCTCTCACTGGTGTTCCTGTCCGGATGGTTCTTGGCTTGCAATCGGAGTCATTTCAGTACCCATATCCTCATTGACACTGACCGGACTGTTGGCGGGGAGGTATGCATGTTGAGGCACTCTGAAGCGCGGTAGATGAATCATGACGACTAAAAGTTACTGCACACATTCAAAATTTTACGCATTTATGATTTTGCTTATTTTCGAGTTAGAACTTAGAGGAGATGCAAACTGATAGATTGCATTGTTTGTTTTGGAAACAAGGGAGAAAGGTATTTGTCACTCATGATTCATGAAGGCTAAGGGTAAATGTACTATACATAGTGTTGAGTTTGAGTGTGATACGAATTGAGTTTTCTACTCCAACTCATAGTTCTACTCCTACATGGAGCCTTTCATGTACCACTATAGATATATCTCTGTAGTCCATAGGGAAAAGTAAGAGCTTCATTATAAACATCTTCTCGTATAGTGATATTGACTTCGTGTGCTCGTAGTTTTCACCAAAATGGTTTGTCACGTAAAATTTGTGTCTTCCGTTCCTATGTTGTTGTGCGTTATTTACAATAAGTGGTATCTCAGCTCAGGAGATTCAATCGGGAAAAAAAATCGTCAGGTCGGCTCTGCTCGCATCCCGTGAGTTGTCTGTGTGCAAGGAGGGGATAGTTGCATGCGCCTGTCCAATCGGATCGAAACAGATCCACAAGACCGGCGAACTCGATCTGTTCATGACTGCGTTATTTACAATAAGTGGTATCACACCGGGAGATTCAATCGGAAAAAAAATCGCCAGTCGGCTCGCTCGCATCCCGTGAGTTGTCGTGTGCAAGGAGGGGATAGTTGCATGCGCCGTCCAATCGGATCGAAATATCCACAAGACCGGCGAACTCGATCTGTTCATGACTTTCCAAATGCACTTTATATCCTTAACACACCCTCAAATGCAAGACGTATGCAATAGCATTGCATTTGGAAAGAGTTGACACTAAAATAGGAAAATCCAAAATCCGAGTATTGATAATGTCGTCGAGCGTGCAACTCTTGGAAAATATGTCGATAAAAGATCTCCTCCCATCAAGGGTCGTACGACAACCCATAAAGCACAAGGTGCGGGAGCAAAGTCGACCGCAGCAACATGACGAAGAAGATGATGAAACCGACAAAAATGGAAAAGGTTGTCAAATCAAGTCGAATAGGAATAGATAGAATCATAGATTAATTGGCGATCGCGTGTAACGAGCTAGCAAGAACAAAGACCAACAGATCTTCGCAGCACCAACGCACCGATGAGAAGATCCAATGGTCACAAGATCCTCACCGCTTCTCAAGAATGGCCATTGAATTCCAAAGATGCCGTTCTCATCTCCATCTCCCAAAATATCTCCCACCCGAAAGCAAAACAGAGGCTTCGCTTGGGCAAGTGAAAAGGCCACAGCAACAAAAGCCATCCAACTGGACACAATCGGGCCATCCTAACCATCTCTCTCTTCTTCTCACGCACATAGCAAGCACAAGCCACCAACGCAGCTTTCTCTCCACCGACACCGCACACCAAAAGGCAGGAGGTTCTTCGCCGTGATGGTCTATTTGCAGATGTGACCTTGAGGTCTTACACATTTTAAATACGTCCGTACCCTTTTCCGAAGCTTCCGGAGTCTGGACTTCCTTCCTTAGTCCTTACCACTCAGCAGTTTACCATACTCTCCCATTTCTTACTTTCTTTTGGGCAATTGGCCATGAAAAAATCTTTAAAAAACAACCAAAGAAAAAAGGAAATTCGAATTTTCATCGGTACACCTACTTGTAAGTTGTAAGATATTCATGGTGCCAAAAACACAAGTCATAAGATGGAAATCAAGATTGGAGTTCCCAGCATTACACTTGCACCTTCAGGTCACCAAAAAGGTAAAACCTTCACATTCCTGTATTCACATAATACAGTTGCAGCACGGCAATGGCACACTGTCCTACTATATCCTTGGTGCATGGTCTTCTTTCTGTAATTTCAGTTACATACATCAAGTCATGAACCGTCGTTCGGCTTATTTCCACTCGCTCAAGCTCGCCATGCGGACGACTTCTCCTGATCAACATTCTCTTCCCACCAAGTAGCATTCTGCACCACAGATTCCCTCTCACCTGGTAAAACTGATGCTCTGAAGAAATGCGGTTATGAAAGAAGACTTGCTGCTAGTTGAACAATGCAAAATAACTTGTTTGACATTAGTATGATGACCTGAAACTGATTTGGCTAATTGTGTTCCATGTTTCACAAGATGAAGCAATTCATCCTATCAACTAAGTGGCATGAGATCCAGACCTTGTATCCTCTTCTGAGAAATTCAAGCGAGCTTCCTTGTTCTTCTTGCAAACCAAGAACTCTCAAGAGTTCTTCCTTAGCCTAAAAGAGAAAAACACGGTGCATCATACCCAACAAGTCCAAGAGATGTCAAGTGAATTCATGCAAGTAATTTATGGTGTGACCTGTCCCAAAGTAAACCGAGCTTCACTCTCTGCAACACATGCATAAGAACCATCAGCCTGCATAAGCATGACCTGCCAGGGCCCTAGACAAACAAAAACTTACTAGATCACTAGTTGATGGCGATGAATACTTGGCAGCAAGATCTTGAAGAACCTTTTTCTGAAGAAGAAATTTGGGAAGTGATGAAGATTTTTTTTTGAAATAAATCCATATTACACCCTGAATTTTGCAGAGTCCAAAATACCCGAACTCCAAAACCGTTTGGTTTGCACCCCCAAATTGCCATTACCATCTCACCCAACCCCCTCGAGCCGAAACCAGGTGGTTTTTCCCCTACGTGGCATCCACGCTGGCACAGTTACGCCTCGTCAGCACCTTCATGTGTGCCTCTCAGCTCAAAGTGTAGTCGTTCAACTCAGTGAAGAAGACAATGGCCGTTGTCATCGCGTCCCCGCTCGCCGCCAGGCGCCCCCTACGCGCTCCTCGAGGGAGCGTCCGAGGTCGAATGCGTTCGATGCAAAGCGTCATCGCCAAAGCAGCGGCCAATCGAGAACCTCACACAAGCGAAGACGAGGCGGGTGGCCAGCGCCATCGACGCATACTAGGAAGTCGACAGCGGCGGCGATATCCCCAGCGACGACGGCGATCATGGGGGAGTGATGGAGTTCGGTGGAGGCGGTCCTCGACAGCAGTCTTGCTTTGGCGTGTGCAGGGGGAAGGGAGGTGGAGGAGAGGGAGGCGGAGAGGAAGGAGGTCCTGGCCGAACTCCCCATGGCACCGCCCCTCTTGCTCTCGGCCCGGCGCCTCCCTGACGTCGGCTCCCTGCCGCCACCGCCGGCGGGCTTGGCCTCGCGCCCGACCTCTGCCTGGCTCGTCGTCGCGTGCTTGGCCCGCCTCCCTGTGCTCCAACCGCCCCGCGGCTTGCCGCCACCGTCTCGGAGCTCCTGTCCAACGAGGCCTCGACACGCCTCAGCTCGTGAGCGTTCGACGTGCTGCTGGATGTTGTGAAGCGGTCGCGGAGCGGCCGCACCAAGGCTGTGGAGGTCGGGCTCATCTCGTCCGGACTCATCTACCGGAACTCGGGCCCCTCGATGGCGATGCTGTTGTCCGTCAGGATGCCACACTCCCTCACTATCGCCTTGGTCATGTTGATGTTGCCGCGGTGACCGCCCAGACATTGATGCCGTGGCGTGGCAAGTCTTCACGGCTTCCGGACACCGACCAAGCGGGTCCTGATGCGAACACGGCTATTAGCGTGTACCTTCATTGGGATATTGCCACCGCCGCCCGCCATCCACTACGCCGGCTTTTTGAGCTCCGCAGGCCGAGGTGACGGAGAGGCGGCCATGCGATGGTGCGCCATGAAGGGCCGCGGCAACGACGACGGGAGGAGGGAGGAGGGCGGTTTGATGCGCGGAGGTGTGCGCTTCTCCGTAGAAGGGGCCCGAGCTAGGAGTGCGGGGAGCGGGCGGAGGAGGGGTCAAAGCGGCGGTTGGGGCGGAGATGACGGCGGGAAGGAGGCGGGTTGGATGCGGCGGGTTGCGCCGCTTCTCCATAGAAGGGTCGCTTGAGCTGGGTTCGGGAGCGAGGCGGAGGGTCTGAGGTGGCGGTTGGGGCGGAGAGCTCGGGCTGCTACGGGAGCGCGCAGGAAGAGATCCCAGCGCGGAGAAGGGGGATGGAGTGGAGAAGATGGCGGCTGAGATCAGATGGGCTGGGGAGATGGAATGGAAAAGAGGAGCGGATATGGGCTGACTTAGATGCCACGTAAGTCAAAACCGATGATGTGGCTATCAACATGGCTAAAACCATCAATGAAACCAACATAGGGTGTAATTTGATCTGGTTTTGACAATCAGGGGGTGTAAAGTGAACGGTTTTGTAGTTCGGGGTGTTTTTTGGACTCGAACTATAGTTTATGAGGGTAAAATAGACTTATTCCTTTTTTTTCAAGGATGTGCAAAAGCTTTGCACATCATTCCATTAAGACGAATAAAAACTGCAGGTACAATGGAGAGTGCAAATCACATGAATGGCGAGAACGCCATTCAACTCGACCAAGAGAAAAACAAAAACGAAGATAAAGACTGCAAGAAAGAAGCCAAAGAGGCTGATTGCAACCTAAAACCGAAAACAGATGATGATGAACAGGTCTACAACCGAGAAACAAAGAGAAAAAAGACCAGTCCTGCTCAGGGGAAGTGATCAATAATCAACCATCGGAAAAAAAAACGCCGAGTCCTGATGGGTTTACTGGCCTTTTTTACAAGGTAGCTTGGCAGGTGATTAAAGAGGATGTGATCAAGACTATGTAAGAAGTTTTGAACTTGCAGGGTAGAAACTTTTCAGGTTGAATGGAGCACATATCACATTAATTCCAAAAAAGACAAAGGCTATTACACCAAAGGATTTTTGGCCAATATGTCTTATTCATAGTTTTGCGAAATTGGTGTCGAAACTCCTAGCAGCACGTCTATCCCATTATCTCTAGAAACTAGTAGATTTGAATTAGAGTACTTTTATAAAAGGATGTCCTTTATTGATAATTTAAAATATGTCCAGTCTGCGGCCAAGCTATGTCAGCAGAAAAGAATACTAAGATGCTCCTCAAATTAGATATTGCGGAAGCTTTTGATACAGTCCTGTGGCCTTTCTTGCTTGAGGTTCTGCAGCATAGAGGTTTTGGTGTGCATTGGAGAGACTGGATCTCTTTGTTGCTATCATCAGCAAGCACGAGTTTTGTTGAATGAGCAGTCGGGATAACTATTTCATCATGAGCGTAGACTGAGATAGGGTGACCCTTGGTCACCATTGTTGTTCCTTCTTTTCATGGAAGTTCTTAACAAGATGGTTCAGAAAGCCAATAAAAGGAATCTGTTGTAGCCCACAGGTAGAGGTATAAAATATTGTGCATCCTTTTACGCAGATAATGTAATGATGCTGGTCACCCCTTCTTTGGCTGAGTTTGAAATAGTGAAAAATCTGCTCGGATATTTTGGTGAAGCCTCTAGTTTACACACAAAAATGGAGAAGTGCTCAGCTACGCCCATTTGTTGTTCTGAGGAAGAACTAAAAATAACAGAGGACAGTTTTCATTGTCAGATCAAGGATTTTTCATGCTCCAATTTAGGACTTCCACTGTCCAACAAGCGGCTGCGATGAGCTCATCTCCAACCAATTGTTGACAAGGTGGTTGCCAAGCTGCCCAAATGGAAAGGTTCTTTGTTGAATTCAAGAGACAAATTGATAGTTGTTAAGCATGTTTTGACAGCAATACCGATTTATCAACTCATGGTGATGGAAATCCCGAAATGTTGATTAAAGAAATAGACAAGAGAAGGAGAAGTTGGTTATGGTCGGGAGAGGAAGCAATTAAAGGAGGAAAATGCCTAGTCGGTTGGAGCAAAGTTTGTCGACCATTGGAATATGGTGGACTTGGTTTGTTAGATCTGAAAATAATGGGATATGCATTAAGGTTTAGATGGTATGGTTGAAAAGAGTTGATAGCACAAGGGCTTGGTCAGATATATATCTCCAACAAGAGAAGACAGTGCAAGCTATGTTTGAGGTTTCTATTAAAGTGGAACTAGGGGATGGCAATCTTTATTTGTTTTGGAAAGATGATTGGTTGGATGGCACTTCAGTGAAAATTGTCGCACCAAATCGGTGGCATCTAGTTAGCAGGAAAGTAAGACAAAATCGCTTGGTGAAATATGCTCTAGCCAACAATGAATGGATCAAAGACACCAAGGGAGGTCTATCGATTATAGCCTTGAGAGAATTTTTTTTTGTTGTTGAACAAGGTGTCACAGTTTCAGTTACAAGAAGGCAGAGAAGGCAGCATTTGTTGGAAGTAGTCGTCTGCATTATCATACAATACAAACTCTGCTTATAAAGCCTTTCTCAATGGAGCTTTAAAGATGTCTTGCAGCAAGCAACTCTGGAAGTCAAGAGCGCCGCTAAAATGCAAGTTTTTCGCTTGGTTGGTGATACAAAAAAGATGTTGGGCAGCAGATCATTTGAGACGAAGAGGGTTACAACATCCAGAATGTTGTGTGCGACAAGAGAATGAGAAAATACAACCAGGGGCGAATCCAGACCCAGGGAAACCTGTGCTTCAGCCCTGGGGCGTAGGACATAAAGCCCGTAGAGAAATTGCCAAAAAAGCAGAAGGCAGTGGGCTTAGCCAAGGAAGGAGCTAACCCATCCCAAGGCGTGGCCCAAGTCGCTCCGCCCCTGAATTATACAACATCTTGTAATGGGTTGTGTGGTGGCCAAACAAGTTTGGTATGAAATTCTTTCTACATCAGATCATGGTCGGATCACCCTGGATGGGGTTGTCGGCTTGACGGACTGATGGATTGATTCAAGAAAGAAAGCTGTCTCAGAACATAGAAAAGGATATGATACGCTCATAATTTTGGTCATGTGGCAGTTGCAGAAGGAGAGGAATGTTAGGGTCTTTAATAATAAATATTGTACCATGCAAGACATGGTGGAAGTGATCAAACAGGAAGGCATGTTATGGGCTCAGGGAGCAAGGAGCAGCGTGTTTGAGTTTCTGGCTCTCATAGTGTTGTTTTATACTGTCTTTTCTTTTCAGATTTTTATGTTGGCGGGTGCCCTAATGTAAGCACTGCGTCATTGTAAGACCTTGGCGGGTACCTTAAAGCACTGTGTCGTTGTTGTAAGACCCTTCCTTGGGTCATTCTTTCTTTTTAATGAAATGACGCGCAAAGCTTTTGCGTGTTCTCGAAAAAAATACAACTTGGCTGATATCACCCCAAGAGAACTCCTTTTTTATGTTAACTAGTTTGGTCTTCTATTGCAAAACCAACAAGAGGAATTGAAGGATACAAATTGATATTGATACTTCAATTTGTCATCTTTTGAAGTGAAGAAATCCAATGAAACCAAAATTTAGTATTGTTAGTGGCCAAGGACCGAGGGTAGGGCACTCGCCCTCATCTAACCGCCGACAGGGCTCTTCCCTGTCGAGGTAGCGAGGCTCTGAGGCTTAGTTAAACTTTTGATTTCTCATTACTTGATTGATAATGGATACATGCTATCCTTTTTATAGGAACAGTCCGACTTGACGCCTAAGAAATAATTTATAAGGAAACATATCAATCCAATCTAATCTTTCCAACCTTCCTAATAATTAAGACCATATCCCTAATAATAACTTGATAGATAAGGAATCCTAAAATAATCTGCCTAACTAACTATTCTTTATTCTAGGAAAGCAATCGGCATATATGGAAATAAGCGTACTCACATGCACACAGTCATCGTTTCACATGCGCTACAAGACACTGTGGTAATCGTTCACGATTGCGTTGCGCCACCTCGTGCATTTCTCTGTAGCATTACACCCCTCGCGGCAAGGCAGCTCGTCCTCGAGCTGCAGTGGTGGCTACAGTTGAAGTTCTTGGTGGCTCTATGTTGACAAGAGTATCCGGTACCGGCGTCGGTTCACTTGAGAGCAAATCAGCGACACTCCAACATATGGCGCCCAAGAAAGAAACACTTTAACATGACATGGCATCGAGGAAAACGCCGGCAACATGGGCAACTGGCATGGGGAAGCAGTGACGCTCGTATTGCCATGGAGCGTGATGATGGCGGGGAGGATGCGACGGTGGCGTTGGCCCCTCAGCCATTGCGCTCCGCATCACCTAGGGCACGTTGTCGGCCGGTCGTGCGGAAAATACCACCACTGGACAGCGGCAACCCTTATATCATCCTGAAACTAATGGTTAGACAGAGAGGGTGAGTCAATGTCTAGAAAGCTACTTGAGATGCATGGTATTTGCTAATCCAAGAGAAATGGTGCAGTTGGTTATCTACAGCTGAGTGGTGGTACAACACTAGTTTTCATACTACATTGAAGATGACCCCCTTCCAGGCATTGTATGGATTTCCACCTCCTCAGATCACTGAAGTAGTACTGCCAGATTCCCAAAATGAGGAAGTGAAGGGATTGTAGCAGAGAAGGCAGCTAGCCTTACAGGTAATCAAGGATAATCTGCTCAAGGCTCAGAACAAGATGAAATCCTATGCTAAAAAGAAGAGAACGGAGAGATAATTCACAGTTGGGGACATGGTTTACCTGAAGATCCAACCATACAAACATACTTCTCTGAGCATACACAGATCACTGAAACTGAACTCCAAGTTCTATGGACCATTTAGAGTACTGGAAAGAGTTGGCAAGGTTGCCTATAAGTTATTGCTACCTAAAGGCTATCAGTTGTATCCCACCTTTCATGTGAATCAATTGAAGAAGTACAAGGGTGATAAGGCAGTGCCAAATTGTGAGCTTCCACTGATTGACAATGAGGGTAACATCAAAGTGGCTCCAGTATCATTTATAGAGAGGCGTGTGATTCCTCGAAACAATGAATCGGTGGTTCATGTTATGAATATTGTGTATATATTGAAGAGGCCCAATGGGCAATATATATAGGGTGTACAAGGGTACAGATAAGGAAATATAAAAGACTTCCTATTCTATCTCTAACATATCTCTAAACCCCCGCCAAATGCAAGGCATATGCAATAGCATTGCATTTGGAAATGGTTGACAATAAAATATGGAAAATCGAAAGTCTGAGACTTGATAATGTCGTCGTAGCATGCAGCTCTTGAAAAATATATCGATAAAAGATCTCCTCCCATCCAAGGTCCCGCGACAGCCCATAAAACACAATGTGTAGGAGCAAAGTCGACCGCAGCAACATGACGAAGAAGATGATGAAACCGACAAAAAGATAAAACTGTCAAGTTGAATAGGAATAGATAGAAGCATGACAACGCAGATCGAAGCCTAAGACGGCGGCGACGCAGTGCACAAGAAGCGCAATAAAGACGCAGTGCACAAGAAGCGCAATAAAGACGTAGAGAGCACAAGAAGCACAACGGATGCACAATGCAAAAGAAGCGTGGCGCAATGCACAAGAAGCGCAACAGAGACGCAGTGCAGAAGAAGCGCGGCGCAATGCACAAGAAGTGCAACAGAGACGCAGTGCACAGGAAGCGCAACAGAGACAAAGTGCATAGAAAGTGCAACAGAGACGCAGTGCATAGGAAGCGCAACAAAGACGCACTGCACAGGAAGCGTAACAGAGACGCAGTGCACAGGAAGCGCAATAGATGCACAGTGCAAAAGAAGCGCGACGCAATGCACAAGAAGCGCAACAGCCTTAAAAGCTTGGGGCGGCGGATCTGCAGCGGCTCGAAGAAAAGAGCAGCGGTTGCTGTCATGCAAAGAAATTTCTATGCTTTTATGATTGACAAGAAATTTGTGGACTCGCATGGCTTAGACGAACTCAAAGATTAAGTGATACAGATTTGGATGGACGCTGCGGAAGAAAACGACACAAAGAAAGAAAAGACTTAAACTATAGCTAGCAACAAATACTAGCAGCAAGACTTAAACTATAGCTAGCAACAAATACTAGCAGCCGCAAAAGAATAGCTAGCAGCAAGGACAAAGAATAGCTTGCTACAGAATAGCTAGCATTACTAATGAGCACACAGCGGTAGGCCGGCAGCACGCAATCTCCAGTATTCTCCACCAAACAACAGCAGCACAGCCCTCCACCAAACATTATCTTCTACCTCCTCCACCAAACAGCAGCAGCGGCACTGCAAGGAAGGAGGGCGGCGATGGCATCGCTCCAAGGAAGGAGCAGCAGCGTCGGGGCAAGTCGGGTCCGGGCGGGAGGCTCGAAGACGCCGAGTGAAGGCGACGCCAAAGAAGATGCCGACCAGAGGATCCGATCTGGAGCCAGGTGAAGACGCCGAAGAACATGCCGAAGAAGACTCGACGCCCGAGGCGGCTCAATCCAGGGCGCAATGCCGGCTGCGTCGGAGGCGCATGAAGCAGAGGTGCTCTTTGGCCGGGAACGAAGTCCGCGCGCATGCGTGCCAGACGAGCAGACGAGGCGGATGACGAGAGGCCGCCCCCAGGAGCAAAGATCGGTCCTCCCGGGGGCAGCTGCAGCAGAGAACGGGCAGAGGCTAGGAGGCGGCGTAGGTAAGAAACCCTAACCCTAATCTTGGCTCTGATACCATGTTATGAATATTATGTGTATATTGAAGAGGCTCAATGGGTAATATATATAGGGTGTACAAGGGTACAGATAAGGAAATATAAAAGACTCCCTATTCTATCTCTAACATATCTCTAACAGTTCAATGGTTAATTTACTAGTTGAATCTACCTCCTTCTGCTGCGACTTGGGAAGATGCAGATTTCATACAAAGAGTATTTCCCAGCTTTGTTCCTTGAGACAAGGAACTTAAAGAAGGGGAAATTGTCAAGAACTCGTAGTTCCTTTCGGTTATAATCGAACCGGTATCCTGATGTGCAGAGAGCATGGAAGCAGAAGCTAACATGAAGATCCTACGGTGTCGATGAAATAGAGTCTTGACACCAACTTCACTTAAGCGTGCGCGTGCACTTGATGAGAACTGACCTTCGGATCAATATCTAACGGTCGAGTCTGATTCACCTGGAGTAACCGCAGGAATGGAACGTAGTTGTTATTCACCTTCGGATCAATATCTAACGGTCGAGTCTGATCCAACGACAAGATCGACAAGATGCTCAACGACCACCCCCTCATCAAGAAGTTCAAGTAGCACCACCCTCCAACCCCTAGCTATTGGCGTCTGCGCTTCTGGAAGTGGAATCCCTACTCTCTTTTTTTTTTTGTCAGTCTTGACAAGATTCAAGCTCCAGGCCTTCAAGTTTCTCTAGCTACTTATCAAGATCAACGATGTACTAGTAGTAGCTTTGCTTAATTGGTGGTGCACATTATCTCAGTTTGCTTTGATAAGAACTCGATGTATGAAGAGTCTTCTTGATAGCTATGTCAAGTACCTTATGAAAAGAGGAGAATCAGAATTCAGAAATAGTTCAGGTGATGAAGAATTGGTGAATTTGTTTCATCTCTGTTTGGCATACTGTTTATAATCTCCAGGGGTAACCTCTTACCTCTGAATGTCTGTTACATGTATGAATCTGAACAGAACAGATTCAGTTACCATCTCAGCCTCTAATGAATGCAAGCCTCTAATGAATGCTTACCACAAGGCTCCTGATTTAGTTACCTTCTCAGCTGAACAGAACAGTTTGGTTTTAAGTTCTGCATAATCTCCAGTAGCAATGTTACCTCAATCGCTGCATGTAATCATGTAATGTACAGATGAAGCTGAACAGAATCTGCGTGTAATGACACTGACAGTCACTGAAGCAAGTAACTGCACAGCACGCAAAAGGCAATAAGCTCGCATCTTATATACATAGTTACAACTTACACAAGTAATTCGTACTTCTGTCACATATCTACTGAACCAATCAAAAGTGAAGATTCTACAAGACCAGATTCATTTTTCATTCACTAGTAGAGTAACAGGTGATGGTGCTTCAGGACTGCAGGATGCTTCACAGAGGCAGAGGAAAGAGCTTGCTCGCTATGACTACGAGCACCAGTTCCAGCAGCCAAGCGAGGCGGCATCCGGCCGGTTCTCCTAATGTGCTCTGCCTGCTCCATGGCCCTTGCAACCGCACGGTTTCTTTTCGACTCCGCGACGGCCCGCTTCTTGTCCGCGGTGTGCCTTGCGGATGCGAGCTGACTCATCAACCTGTCTTGTGCCCGGGCACGCATCCTCTCCACCTCAACCTTGAGGAACAGAAACCATGAAAGATTCATTAACATGGACAGTATTTTTTTTATAAAAAAAGTCAAGCGTGGACAATGGTACTTTGCTTCCACAAACATGAAAAAGAATAGCCGTTTGAATTACACGCTCTTTGATTTCATACATTCCGAACATGAACATCTGTCGCAAAGCTTACCAAACGAATAGTAGTAGCAAAAAGAACCTACTATGCCATATCTGAATGGAGTGTTACTAGGTGTTTATCTCGTGCTATTTTTTGTTCTGAGATGAAGGCAATATTTACTCTTTTCTTTGTCTCGAGGCAAGATATTACTCCAAGGTACTACAGCCACGCTGTAGTAATGAGCAGAAGATACCAATACTTGCATATGCTAAAGATAACTCTGTGCTAAGCAGATCGAAGCATAATATGAAGGGAAATATGCAGTGAATTCAGATAAAATTGGAGGTGATCAGCTACTAACTTCCTAACACAATGGTAGCTTGAGCTTCCCGTGTCTCATACTGTCATACATGTCCACATAACATGATGTGTGTTATTAACAGTACTAAGAGGTTAACATATGCTATTAACAGTACCAAGAGGTTAACATTCTATCCCTCAGCTAAACAAACTGACCATGTAGGATCATCTAATGTGCATGTACAACATGGAAATGCTGTGGTAAAAAGAATATAATAAGGCTGCTAAAGTTTCAAACGAAAAGAAAATGCATCTCAAATGAGATGCAACATTCTATCAGAGATCCATGGCCATTCTTATATTGGATGACAGCAAATAACTTGCCTCAATTTTTCTCATTTCAGCTTCGATTTTGGCTTTCTGATGATCTTCCCATGCTTGGATCTTGATCTCTTCTCGTTTAAACCTGGAGAGTAAGAGCCACAACATAGTATTAGTAAGTCACCAAGAACACGGAGAATTTTACAAGACAGAGAAAGACACTTAGATGTAAGCACCTTGCTAAGTATTTGGCCTTTTCCGCCTCCTCCCAGGCAGCTGCACGGATTTCAGTTACATTATGTGTAGATTGGTCCATAGTCACTGTCTTGAGCGAAAGTGATGCATCCCTTTCCTCTTCCTTCTTGCTTGCCCATGCTGCAATGTTCGTTTTACCTAGCTGGGTGCCAAGAAGCATTATCTCTCTCCTAGTCTTCATTTGCAGTTCTTGTTCGCTTAATTCTGCATTGCTGCATTCACCATGGCTGATAACAGCACCAATTGCATTGGGACCTAATGTCCTTCGTGGAGTAGTTGGCCGAGAGCAATCCGGACTTGTTGCTCTCACTGGTGTTCCTGTCCGGGATGGTTCTTGGCTTGCAATCGGAGTCATTTCAGTACCCATATCCCTCATTGACACTGACCGGACTGTTGGCGGGGGAGGTATGCATGTTGAGGCACTCTGAAGCGCGGTAGATGAATCATGACGACTAAAAGTTACTGCACACATTCAAAATTTTACGCATTTATGATTTTGCTTATTTTCGAGTTAGAACTTAGAGGAGATGCAAACTGATAGATTGCATTGTTTGTTTTGGAAACAAGGGAGAAAGGTATTTGTCACTCATGATTCATGAAGGCTAAGGGTAAATGTACTATACATAGTGTTGAGTTTGAGTGTGATACGAATTGAGTTTTCTACTCCAACTCATAGTTCTACTCCTACATGGAGCCTTTCATGTACCACTATAGATATATCTCTATAGTCCATAGGGAAAAGTAAGAGCTTCATTATAAACATCTTCTCGTATAGTGATATTGACTTCGTGTGCTCGTAGTTTTCACCAAAATGGTTTGTCACGTAAAATTTGTGTCTTCCGTTCCTATGTTGTTGTGCGTTATTTACAATAAGTGGTATCTCAGCTCAGGAGATTCAATCGGGAAAAAAAATCGTCAGGTCGGCTCTGCTCGCATCCCGTGAGTTGTCTGTGTGCAAGGAGGGGATAGTTGCATGCGCCTGTCCAATCGGATCAGAAACAGTCCACAAGACCGAAGCTAACTCGATCTGTTCATGACTGCGTTATTTACAATAAGTGGTATCACAGCTCAGGAGATTCAATCGGAAAAAACGCGTCAGTCGGCTCGCTCGCATCCCGTGAGTTGTGCGTGTGTGCAGGAGGATAGTTGCATGCGCCTGTCCAATCGGATCAGAAACAGTCCACAAGACCGAAGCGAACTCGATCTGTTCATGACTTTCCAAACAGACCCTTATATCCTTAACACACACACCCCCCCTCAAATGCAAGACGTATGCAATAGCATTGCATTTGGAAAGAGTTGACACTAAAATAGGAAAAATCCAAAATCCGAGTATTGATAATGTCGTCGTAGCGTGCAACTCTTGGAAAATATGTCGATAAAAGATCTCCTCCCATCAAGGGTCGTACGACAACCCATAAAGCACAAGGTGCGGGAGCAAAGTCGACCGCGGCAACATGACGAAGAAGATGATGAAACCGACAAAAATGGAAAAGGTTGTCAAATCAAGTCGAATAGGAATAGATAGAATCATAGCAGATTAATTGGCAGTCGCGTGTAACCAGAGCTAGCAGCAACAAAAGACCAACAGATACTGGCAGGCACCAACGCACCGACAGCAGAAGATCCAATGGTCACAGCATCCTCACCGCCCTCAGCAAATGGCCATTGAATTCCCACAGCATGCCGTTCTCATCTCCATCTCCCAAAATATCTCCCACCCGAAAACAGAAAACAGAGGCTTCGCCTTGGGCAAGTGAAAAGGCCACAGCAACAAAAGCCATCCAATCTGGACACAACTGGGCCATCCCAACCATCTCCCTCTCTTCTTCTCACGCACATAGCAAGCACCAAGCCACCAACGCAGCTTCTCTCCACCGACAGCCGCACACCAAAAGGCAAGGGAGGTCGAGCCGAAGGCAAATCCAGGAGGCAGTCCGAAGAAGATTCGGCGGCAGACCGAAGGAGCGAGCATGGTCTTGAGAAGCGGCAATGGTGCCAAGGAGCTGGCCGCGAAGAGGAAGCAGAAGGCGGCGCGGATCCGTGTGGTGCGGGTTTGGGAGCAGGCGACGACGGCCGAAAGAAGCGGCAACTCCGGATCGAGGCGACACCGACGCCGGGTGAAGAAGACGCCGAGTGAAGGCCGCTGAAGAAGAAAGCTGCTGAAGACGACCGCACAACGAGGACCCGGTCGACGGCTGCCCCAGATCGAAGAGGTCGGCGTCGCCTCACGGCGGAAGACGAAGAGGCGACTCCGGACCGAGGCGACGCCCGAGACGGCAGTAGCCCGGTGGGAGAGCACAGACGGCGACGAGAGGCCGCCCCCGGGAGCGAAGATCGGTCCTCCCGAGGGCAACGCGCAGC
Organism: Ampelocalamus luodianensis; assembly: GCA_036346255.1. NCBI lineage: Eukaryota > Viridiplantae > Streptophyta > Magnoliopsida > Poales > Poaceae > Ampelocalamus > Ampelocalamus luodianensis. The sequence goes on from CM070620.1 coordinate 94,818,700, forward strand.
GGAGGACGAGCGGAGGCTAGGAGGAGGCGGCAGCGGCAGCTGTAAACCTTAAACCTAACCTTTGCTCTGATACCATGTTATGAACATTGTGTGTATCTATTCAGAGGCCCAATGGGCAATATATATAGGGTACAAAGGGACACAAGTCTAAACCCTAATACAATAAAAAATAACATAAATACCCTTATATCCTTAACAGCCTTATCCACTACAGAAGCCGAGCATACGGATATTTCTAAATCTTGCAAAGAAGTCGTTTGGCTAAGAGGTTTGTTTATTGAGCTTTGTAGAAGTACATCTTGTACTACAATATTCTACGACAATCAAAGTGTTATTTGTCTTAGGAAGGATCAAGTGTTTCATAAGAGAACGAAGCACATTGACATCAGATATTATTACATTCAAGATGTAATTGCTTAAGGTGACATTAAAGTCAGCAAGATAAGTACTCATGATAATCCAGCAGAAATGATGACAAAGTCAGTTCCTACCGCTTTGCTCAAACTTAGTTGGTATCATTCAGTAGTCCTATAGACGTTCGACGCACAAGGTGTTCGTGTTAATCTATTTCGAGGAGATCACGTTTTGTTTTGGCTACAGGAGGAATTTGTCTAAAGGTGGAGATTATTTAGTTTGAGTGTGATACAAATTTCATTTCCTACTCCAACTATAGTTCTACTCCTACACAGAGTCTTTCATGTACCATTATAAATATATCTCTGTAATCTATAAGGAAAAGTAAGAGCTTTATTGTAAACATCTCCTCATATAGTGATATTGCCTTCATAAGCACATGGTTTTTCCCGAAAGGGTTTTTCACGTAAAATATGTGTCTCTCGTTCCTATTTTTCTGTGCATTATTTACAGGACACAGAATCTATTAACATGGTGAATCATGGAAGACTGATGAAGCTATGTTACATAAAGCCCAGGAAAGAAAGCCTTACTCGCATTCTTACATCTCCTATTGACTCTATCTAAAATAACAAACAAACATGTAAACTATCTCCATTTGTCTATGCATGTATTGCATCTTTCCCTAAACTGCTGGAAGGCCAACAAAGCTTTGTGCATTGTCAAATCAGATATTATCATTTTGAATTATACTGGGTGGACGTGACTGATAATGTGGTGATGTACTGATGTTGATAGTGTGTGGAGCCCTCCATGTTCTAATGCTCCACTCAACTAATGGTAAGAGAAGATCAGTAGATTCTTAGTGGAAGGATTAATCGGACCACATATTGTACCGCAAACTACTTTATGAAAAGTGGAAGAGCTGAGGTATGATGACATAAATAGTGCACTCCTTACCAGCTGAATCAGTTATTGTACTTTCTGCAGCAAGTGCAACCTTTGCACAAGGCTCCGCTTCTGGATAGGGATCCGGCGGGGCCCAATTCGCCGCTTTCTGCCACCCAATTTCCCTCTTCTCTTGGCTCGGGTCGATCCTCTTAGTATCTATCTCCTCCGTGGCCTCCAGCACAACCTTCGTCGCAGGCAGCCTTCCGCCACCAAAGCTAGCTTTCTCCATCTTCCTTGGGGGCGCTCCACCAGCCCGACTAGGACGGTTTGTCATCGGGCTGGCGATCCATTTCTGAGCATCATCCCACTTTGATGGTGGGGGCTTTGAGAATGGAGGAACGGCCGCCGCCGCCACCGACCGAACAGAGGCCCCTCGCTCCTTGTGGAACTCAAAGTTGGAAGACACGCTCTCTGAGGACTCAGAAGAATCCTCCTCGGGCACCCTGACCCTAGAACCCATGGAGTGGATGTCTCGCGACCGGTGTCCACTCCCTGTCTCAAACGAGGATGAGGATTCCGATATGGTGCTCACCACATCCACATCCTTGTATTCTTCGCAAATGCTGCCTCCTCCTACATCAAAACACAGCCAGTTTCACACTCTGAAATCAACTAAAGATTAAAGCAATCATTGTTTCTCACTTTCAATTCAGCAAGTACCCACTAAAAGCATATGACCATCGCACTTGTACCTGAAATCCCGCGATATATGTGAATAAACACAAAGGAGATTTGACTTTTTTATGCCCTTCATAGCCCCCCATGATGACAAAAGAAGAAACATCTCAACGACTATAATGACGAGTCACAATGGGACCCGAGTCACAATTCGCCAACCACAGTTCAGCAAGACAAGGCCAGAGACACCTTAACCGGCTCGTCATGCCACTAAATTAAGCATGAAAAGATCTCCTTCTTCCTTTCGAGTATTGAACTCCAAAGGACAGAATAAGATTGTCCGTCTCCATCTTAGAGCAACTTTGGTGAATGCAAGCTTGAAGATCATTTTTTTTTCATCTACCACTCAAACTACCAATCTCAGACTGCAAGCAACTCGAACAACCAAAGATGAGACCAACTATCCCATATACTTTCAGCAACAAACAAATAAATGAAGGGAAAAGCATCTGTGACTGCAGGTGTGTGACTGCAATGGTCAAATGGGACCAAAATTCACCCCGTGTTCACCACCAAATGGTCCAAATCGAGCAATGCAGGCAACCAAAACCTCCAAGGTGAGAGCTTTACAAGAAAAACCGAAACAGTAGTATCAGCAGTGGGGGAAGTGAGAAAGAAAAGGGAAGAAAAAAAAAAGCTCACTGCGTGCATCGTAGTCGGCGTCGGATCTGACGGAGGACTTGGGCACCGCGCCGTACTCCTCCTCCTCCCCCTCCACCCCGGCGTCCTCCGCCTCCGGCCCTTTGCGCCGCTTCTCCACCCCCAGCAGCATCGCGCGCAGCCGCTTCGGCGAGAACCCACCGCCCTAATTAACACACAGACACAATAAGCAGCAGCACCGCATTACTCCAGCGATCAGACGGAGCGGACAAAAAAATCGAAGAGAAATGGGGGTGGTGGAGAGAAGAGGTACCTGGGTGGGGAATGGCTTCTCGATGCGCTCGTAGTCCATGGCAGCGGCGCGGCGGATGCGGAGTTCTGCGGCTGCGTGGTGTGCGGCTGTGGGAGTGCGAGGAAGAGGTAGAGAGAGAGAGAGAGTGATGAGGGGTGGCTTAGCTCGGGACTGTGTGTACTTTGACTGCAGTTTGACGGATACGGAGGTGCCGATTTGGGGCTCCCCTTCCCAAACAATTTACACTCGTTACCACTGGTCAATCTTGTTATTGCCACTTTGCCTGTTTCTCTCTCTCCTCAAATAGACTGTCATGCTCAAACATCTGATTTCATACGATGTTTTTCGGTCATTCATCTCGCACGTGAATAAATCTCCTCCCAACAGCAGTAAATATGCAACAAATCATCAACAAATATGTAACATCACACGCACCCTGACAAACAACATTACACACATCCGATGCAACGAACGCTCCTCCACATGTAGAATTGGGAAAATATCATATTCTCACCAAAATTGCATGAAAAACGCCAACTTAGCTACGTTTAAAAAACTACTTCAAATATATCAATCAAACAAATTTTGATGTTACAACATTATAACATTTTAAAATGATAGTTGCAACATCCGAAAATAAATATCACAACATTTAAAACGAACTTATAAAACATTTTGATTCCATATGTGCAACAACAATCGGTGACATGGTTGGAACAAAACAACAATTGCAATGAGTTGCAACATCCGAAAATAATTGTTATAACATTTAAAAGTAACTTATGAAACATTTTGATTCCATGTGTGTAACAATTAGGGTTGAAACAAAACAACAATTACAATTAGTTGCAACATCCGAAAATAATTATTGCAACATTTAAAACTAACTTATGAAATATTTTGATTTCATGTGTGCAACAATAGTTGGAACAAAATCAAAAAAATCAGGAAGATGTAGTTGCAAACCAAGTCAAATCACCTATTACAACAATGAGTAGCAACAATTGCAATGAGAAAAAATACACCTCATCTGCTACTGCAACATCCAAAAAAATATAGTGCCAACATAAAACATTTCAAATCACCTATTGCAACAAGAACCCTATTGCTACAACAAACACAGGCACTAGGCTTTGTTACAACAAATCGAGCGAACGCTTGCAATAAATCCTACTTGGAGGTGGCCACCCTCGCAAAGGGAGATTTCTTTGCAAGCTCCAATCATGGCAGACGGCCTCCCTCGAGCGCTGTCGACATCTGAGATTCTCATTACAGAACGGACAAACAAGAATATAAAGGAAAAAATGGAGATTGCTATCTATTCGCCAAAGAACTAAAAACGGTGATGTATATTGCAAAGAGTATACTCTGATTACAGGGAGAATGATTGTGAAGAAACGTGGATTAGGGTCAAGATCAGGATCTGTCTCGGAATCTCATTACAAAGGCACATAGGCTGGGTCTTTTATAATCTACAATACGTCAGCAGTTTGTTGCAGTGGTGCCTCTTCATGCCAATGGTTGCGTCTCTTCAAGTTAATCATCGCGTCCCTTCGTGATGACCGTTATATCTCTGAATAGTATGATCAATATCTTTTCTCCACATGTAGTTATCATTAACCACACGTAGATAACCGCTTTCTAGGACCTCCTCTATGGGGTAGAGGTCCTAAAGTGGTCCGAAGAAACCTATAGAGCAGGTCCAATAGGACGTCCTAAAGAGGTTTGAGGGTGGTCCGGGAAAGACTCTCGGGCCCACCTTCTGACTATCTAATTGATCTTAGGTCCAGCAAACTAATTTGGGCCTAGTAGGGAATCTGGTTTGTTTATAAAGAAATAAATGTATAACCGAATAATTTTGACTAATCAACAATCCTCGTTAAGCGTGACCCCATGATGCGAGTGACAGAGAGAGGAGGATAGGGAAGCGCGTGCGAGCTATGTGCAGTGCCATGCACAACAAATAGGAGATAGAGGGAGAGGGAGAGGATGGAGGAGGCTATATAGAAGTGAAAGCTTCAGGCCTGTAATTCCGAAGCTTCTCCTAAAACTCAACCTCCGACCCCCTCACCGAGCACCTCGTAAACTGTAGCACCCTGTTGTTCACAACATTGATATAGCTCCTTGTAAGTGAGCTTCAAAGGGCAACTACCACACCACAAGTCATGCCAAAACAATACACCTCTCCCATTACCCACTTGGTATTCTACCCCTTCTAAACCAACTTTTTGCCTTATGCAAACCTCTCCAAAACTACAACATATTACCCCCTGTGCTCGACTAAAGCTCTTCCCATGCATATACTTCTTCCTTAGCAACTCACAGCAAGGATCAAGATCACCAACCTCTATTCTGAAAATCCATTTACAAAGTAAGCAAACATTCATAATTCTGCAATCAATAAAACCCATTTCGCCAAAGTCTTTTGGTCTGCACATTGCAGCCCATTTTACCACATGGTATTTCTTTTTTGCACTCAGCCCTTGCCAAAAGAACCTAGCTCTGATCGAATCTATTTTTCTCTGCGTAGTTTCCTGCAATAAGTAGAAACCCATAGCATACATTGGGATGCTACTTAAGCTTGAGTTTATTAAAATATATCCCCCAGAGAAAAGTTGTCCACATTTCCAAGTACCTAACCGTTTTTCAATTTTCTGTGCTACAAACCTCAATTCTACTATAGATAAACTCTTGTCATTGATTGGAATCCCCAAATACTTCATCAGTAATGTGCCAACTTGACAATTGAGAAGATTAGCAATTCTAGTTCTCTCCTCTTCTTCAACTCCAAAAACAAAAATATATCTCTTTTGATAGTTGGTCTCCAAGCCAGACATACATTCAAAACAATACAAGATAAATTTTTTGTTTGCAATTGAATCCTCGTCATTCTGTAGGAAAAGAATTGTATCATCCGTGTGTTGTAAATGAGTGAGACATCCTTTTACCAAATTTGGGACTAGACCTCTAATCTTTCCACCTGCTCTTGCAGCTTCTAACATAGTTGTCAGTGCTTCTCTCACTAAATTGAAAAGCAAGGGCGACAAGGGATCTCCTTGTCTCAACCCTTTGTAAGTTCTAAACTATTCTCCTTTTTCCCATTCAGATTAACACAAACTCTACCTCCACTCACAAAGCTCCTAATCCAGTCTATCCATTTTCCCACAAAACCCTTTAATCTCATAACTTCGAAAAGAAAACTCCAATGGACTTTATCATGAGCCTTCTCGAAATCCAACTTTAGTATAATTCCCATTTGTTTACTAACTTTCAACTCATGAAGGACCTCATGCAAAATAACCACTCATCAAGAATGAATCTATTGGGTATGAAAGCTTTTTGAGATTTACTAATTATTTTATTGGCCACCATAGTTCATATGTTTGCAGCCACCTTAGCTAGGATCTTTCAATTTGGGGATCAAGGTTATTACCCCATAATTTAGCCTATGAAGAGCAAGATCACCTCTATATAAATCGTCCAGCGTCTCTTTCAAACATTCCTTAACTGGGGCCAGAATGATTTATAAAACTCCATGGGAAAACCATCTGGACCTGGAGCTGTACTTGTCTTTATATCTTTAACTGCTGACTCCAACTCCTCCATTGTAAAAGGTTGAATTAAGAGCTGCCTCTCCTCCACCGACAACCTTCCTGACTCTTCCCAAATTCTGTCACTAAGTCTAACATCAATTTTGCTCAGAACCAAACAGCTCTTTGAAATATGTAGTTATGTGATCATTTAACTCTTCAAGACCAGTTAACACTTTATCCCCTTGTTCCAGAGAGAAAATAGAGCATTTCCTTTTCCTGCCATTAGCTATCTTTTGAAAATATCTTGTATTAGCATCACCTTCAAGAACCCATTTATTCACCTCCTCTCTCTCTCTCCAAAATAGCTCCTCATCAGCATAAATCTTCTCATGCTCTTCCTCTAACGAGTACCTCAATGCCCAATATATCTGAGGTTGAAAGGCCACACTACGCTGCCCTAATATCAATAACTCCAATCTGATTCATGACACTTTCCTTTCTCCTTTCAGTTTCAGCTCCTAGGTTATTCCCCTAACCTCTCAAATACTGTCCTAATGTTCTTACAATTGTTTGTCATTTATCCATTGAATTCCTACTCCTTTCATTTGACAATTTCTTCAACACCAGCTCCCTAAAACCTACATGTCTTAACTAACTAGGTTCAACTCTAAACTGTCTTGATTTCTTTTTGACATACTCCCATGTGTCTACTAGGATTGCAGTATGATATGAGCCCACCCATGTCTTAAGCTCTTTGCTGTCGTTACTTGGTAAAATTGTTCCCAATCATAATTCTCACTCGGCGCTTTTCATACCCCCACTCCTAAGCGCCACCGGGCCCCACCCGCGGCCCCACATGGCGGTGGGCGTGAGTAAGAGGCCCTGCCAGGTGGTGGCGATGTGTGACTCGTCGTGTTGCGAATGAATGCCACGCTGGTGGTCGCTGCCTGTGGGCCCCCGTTCCAATCATGCTGTCCTTGTTCGTATTCTCAACATGTGACCGAGCAGTCTGAGCTCGCTGCATCTCCATGACATGTGAGGCACTGAGGCCGGCGTTTCAGTTCGTTCCACATGAGCTGAAGCCATGGATGCATGGTACTAATACTGGGTTAATTAGGCCAGTCTCAGTGGAGGTTTCATGTCCCAGTTTCCAACACACCCATATTTTGGAAACAATGCAGAAGAGTTTCATCCCCATGAAACTCTCTCTACTCCTATGAAACTTTTATCATCTCTCTCTTCATCAATACAGTGCCATGTCAGCGTATTTAATGTCCATGAAACTCTATGAAACCCCCACTGAGACTGACCTTAGTACTAAACTGCAAGTCAGCTTTGTGTAAAGCCTGATTAGTGGTTGGGATTCGGGTCAGGGTGAGCTAGGCTAAAACTGAAAACCAGGTGCTCTATTTGAGATACACTCCTAGTCCTACCTGTTTAGCCATTTATATCGAACTGTTTGCACATTGATTAGCACAGAATGATTGTGTTGTTTCAGGGCCATGCACAGATGATGAAAATGCCTGTGGACCAGCAGGGCCATGTGAATTAATTGTTCAGAGTTTAGACCTGACTACGAGTAGAACCGTAGCGAGCAGGATGGATTATCAGAGAGAAAACATATAGTAGTAGTTCATTCATCGGCTGCTATGTACGCTGGTACAGCTAGGTGTTGTTCTCGGTTGTACTTGTTATCTACTGGCAGTCTAGTATCTGGTTAATTCACTTGTTCCTGCTAAACTTGCACAGTTAATGCAGCTTTGCGATTTGCGAGAAGGGGTTGGATGAAACGGGTCCATATATACGGCATGTCGTTTTGCCCTGAAGCAGCAGCAGCAGCAGCAGCCACTAGCGAGTTCCCTGAAGCCTCTGACGGTGACACTTCCCTGCGACATGCAAGGACGATAATGTTAGGTAATGTATAGTTGTTTACTTTTAATAAAAGAGCATCATGTAATCAGTTTTAAGTGAAACAATAGAGAAGAAAATAGAAAAATAGAAACGCTGCCCTATGCAGCAACCAAAAAAAAATCTAACGTGATCGCTTCTTGTTTTGCGTGATTGCTTTCTGCCGAGTATTGCTTCCAGGGTACTCTTGCTTCCAGTGCATATGCGTGCGTCCGATTGATTTTATATAGTACGTGAGTGAGTTCCCAGAGCCACAGCGTGTGCCTGTGTCTTCATCCAAGGATAGCTTCCAATACGTGTTCGAGCGTGGGCTTCGATCGGCTTCCAGCGCATCTGCCGAGCGCCATTCACGTTCTGCCAAGTGTTCTGCCGAGCGGATCAGCTGAGTCTTCTTCGGTTTGGCCCAACAGATAAAGTTCAGTCCGTAGTGCGAGCAGCCAGCTAGCCTGTGTCGTCAGTCCGATCAGTCCTCTCATCTGATCTGTATCTTCACAAGATTTACTGCTATCATGGAACGTACGTATATAGTCAAGTATCTCTACGCAGTAATGAAGGATAGTCTTCAAATATTGCATACATGCAGTCTCCCCGAAGATCGAACTGAAGCTAGATAGTGCATGCCCTCAAAATGGAACTCGATCAATTCTTCAGTAGCAGCCAGCACCTTGCTAGCTAATACTAGTAGATAGCTAATGACTAGATCAGCCTGAGGAAAAAGTGATGCTAGTTAATAAGAAGCTTAATTTACCTTCTCATCTCTGATAGGAAAAGAAGAGACGAGGTAGCTAGAGCAATTCACAACTTGATCAATTAATGAATCTTTTGTTTTGCACAGTGCATGATTTCACAGTTCAGGACTTCACGTGTACAAACATTACAGCGCAATGCAGCCAGTTAATTAGTTGTGCATGCTGTTGGTCTGTAGCTAGCTGCAGTGTTCAGGTCAGAATTAAGAAAATGAATAAAATGTTCAGAGAAGAGCAGTAATCTGTTAGTGCAATGCACAAACAAGCTGCAGATATAATTAATCCCCGCTTTTATCAGTTACTAATTATGCAAACCAGCCGAATCAGCCGCTGAAAATGTAGTACTAGTATATGGTTACATTGTAATAATTGTATGTTACTTACTGAATTCTCATCACTTTCGGTAGTTCCACCTGCAGAACTCAACTTTGAGCAAGCCCTGCAGATGCTATACATAACTCACACTGAGTCACTCTGTCACTGACAAGTGAAGTTACAGCAGAGGTCGCTCCTTTCGTACCTCTTCTCAATAACAAATGTAAACTAACACATAATACATGTATACTGTCGATTACTGTAGTGTTTGATCACACAATTAATCTGGTACTCTCTCTACTTCGCAAAAACAAGTTATTTTGAAATGTGTGTAGTCAAACTCTGAAATTTTTTGCTATCGATAACTTTTAAGATATTTAGATTAGATATATGAAAATCATGTATGTGTGTTCTTCTCATAAAGTACTTTCATAATATTATAATTTTATGAAACATTTGATTATTTGCCACTTTAAACATGTGCATTTCAGAATTTGCTACTCCATGTGGGTCCCGAGACCACATGTCATAGACACATAAATGGTAAATCTTGAATTACAAATCTTTTGACAGTAGCAAATGATCAAATCTCTTTAATTTTATTGGTCTTTACAAATAATTACAACAATAATTAATAATCAAAGTTGTATTTTAATGCCCGGTGAAGGTTGAAAACGACTCTGTTTTTGTACGAGAGGGAGTAGTTAATTACCTACTAAAAAAACTCTTTTAGCAATGCAGATCGATCCAAGAAGCTCACACTCTTTAATTATCAACTTACGCCGTGCTGCGATGGCGATGGCGATGGCATCCAGCCATTCCCCCAGCTGCTGCGCCGTGGGCCGCGACTTGGGGTTCTCGCTGACGCAGGCGCACGCCACGTCGAGCACCCTCGCCGCCTCGTTCCGGTGCATCCTGTCGCCCACGATGCCCGCGTCCACCACCTCGTCTCCCGCCGCATGCGCAGAGCCCACGACGTCACGTCCCGGCCGCCACCCACGGGCCTCGCCATATCCACAGGCCGCCGCCCCGTCACGAGCTCCAGCAGCACCACGCCAAAGCTGTACACGTCGTCCCGGCACGTGGCCACCGACGAGTGCCCGTACTCCGGCGGGATGTACCCGAGCGTGCCGACCAGGTCCGTCGTGACGTGCGTGTCGTCGTGCGCGCGCACCAGCCGCGCCAGGCCGAAGTCGGCGAGCCGGGGCTCCAGGCGCGCGTCCAGGAGGATGTTGCTCGACTTGATGTCGCGGTGCAGGACGCGCGACTCCGACGACGCGTGCAGGTGAGCCAGCCCGTGCGCCGCGCCGCGAGCGATGCTCAGCCGCGTCGGCCACAGCAGCGCGCCGCCGCCGGCGTCCGCGCTCTGGTGGAGCCAGTGGTCAAGGCTGCCGTTCTCCATGTAGGGGTAGATGAGCAGCCGGTCCTTGCCCACGCGGCAATATCCCTGCAGCGACACCAGGTTCCGGTGCCGGACGCGGGAGAGCGTCTCCACCTCCGCGCGGAACTCGCGCTCCATCTGCCAGAAGTCGCCGAAGAGGCGCTTCACCGCCACGTCCCGCCGGTCGGGTAGCGTCGCGCGGTACACTATCCCGAACCCGCCGCACCCCACGATGCGAGACTCGTCGAAGTTGCCCGTCGCCTTCAGCACGTCGTCCAGCGTCATCGTCCGCTCGCCTCCGCCGCCGTGATCGGAGTCGTCGTCGTTCGGGAAGAGAAGCACCAGCGTCAACCTCGCCGCCGACTCGAGGCTGCCGCTGTAGAAGGCATGAGCCCGGTAGAAGAAGTATCGGCCCAAAAGAATCCAAGATCATGGGCTCTCTTCTAACAGCCCAATGAGCTTAGGAAACAAGATAGAAAGATGGACTTAGCCCATCCAATCATTACCGTCAGATCGGTTGCAACGGACGGTACAGATTCCTCCGCGTCCACCACCCAGCACCCGCCGTGCCACGTTTTCCCCACGTGCTGCCACACGAAGGACCCGGTCCCATGCATCTTCTGTGTCCCCCCACACCTGTGGCTGTGGCTGTGCACCTCTCTTTGTGCTTTCTCCGCGAGATCGCAATTGATAATCCTCATCTTTTAATCACACTTTTACCTTTTGTTATGTCTCTCGGATGTACTTGAATTGCACTAATCTAAATGGACTTTTTTTTTTCTTCTATCTAGCTTTACTCTTCTTTCCTATACTTGTAATATCCCGAAACGCCTTAACGAGAGAACGAAAAGTATTAATGGGGGTTTTCTAAAAAAAATTAACCCTCATAAGGACCTGTGCGAAATTAAACAGAAAGGGATACGTGAAAACGAGATGCTTCGAAATTCTAGCGTACGGAAGGATCAGTTGGATCTGCAGAAGTGGATCCAAAAGCCCCTAAATCAAACCCTAGCCGCATTTTCTTGTTTTCCCGTGCGCCGCCACAGGGCAGCCGCCTCATCTCCTGTGCTTGCCCGCGTGCGTGGAGGCCATCACCCGTCCGCGCGTCACCACTGCCTGCATCGGCGCCAGCTCGCGTGAGTGCACCTGCCGCGTGACGCTAGGCCGCCTGCCCGCATCGCCATCTGCTGGTTGTCGTTCGCCCGCGTGGAAGCCACTCGTTCGCTGCCCTCGTGGATCCATCGCCATCTGCCGCTCGGCCAATCGCCTGCTCGCGTGCGTCGGCTCTTCCGCCCGTCCGCGTTGCTGCCTGGAGCCGCTGTTTCGGCCAGCAGCCAATGCGTGTGCGCCTGGGTTTTGGCTAGCACGTGGACGCCGGGAGCAGCTTTGGCCAGTGCGTGCATGTGGCTGGGTTGGCCGCGTTGCTTGCCGCCTGCCCGGCGTGGAAGCCGTGCCGCTCGTTGTTTTGCTGCCGTGTAGTGCTCATGTGGCCACGTTTGCATGCTGAGAGCATAACTACAACACGCCAACTAGGAGAGAAGCAAGGGAAAATCAACAGAATTAGTACAACAGCGGCTGTGCAAGGATCAGTAGGAAGAAAAAAAAAGGAGTTTGTGAGTTTGCCACTTTTCGTCGTAGGTAACGATCTGGTTATTCCTTCTTTCTTTTGGTGCTTTTAATTAGAGATTAGAATCGAGATTAGAAGAAAGAATTAGCATGTTCCTAGTCGGGGAAAAATCGATTAGTAGATTGGTCTAGTCATTTGTTTTATTGTACGATTATTTTGGATACTTTAATGGCGAATTTTGGGATTGTCATGTACTAGTTAATTGTAGAGAATTTTAGTATCTTTCCATAGAATATTTAACCATGTCAAGCGGACAAGTAATTTTCGAGTTATAAATTTTGTAAGGTTGTTGTCTTTTAGCAGCATCTTAGTAAAACATGGATTAAAATTAGTAAATGAGCTAATTAGAGTTTATGATCTACATGAAAAGTGTAGATAACTGTCTAATGATTCTAGAGAGTCCAAGATCATGAATTTTGGTTGGGTAAAATAGGAGATATGATTTTAGGAAGACTGCTGTTCGGAAACCTTTGTTGTTTTAGCACCGAGTCAGCTAGGGGCGGCTGACCGGAAAAGGGAGAGTGTTGTAGATGGGGAAACGTGTAGGAGCGACGTCGTTAATTGTTGTTCTTGTACAATTGTTGCCTGTTTTGAAATTGAGTGTTTAATATAGGAGAGGTGTCGTGCTTGTTGCCATCTTCTAGCCGAACCGTACGTCGCAACTAGTAAAGGCAAGTGCATGGTAGACAGTGATCAATGGTTGATCACTGTATTTCTGTATCACTCTTTACCATTATTGTTGTGCTTTTATGTTTATTTAATTGCAAGCAATGGAATGATCATGGTTAATGTCTTGTTGGATATTAGAAAATTGGATATTGTTAAATATGATGAAAATATGAATGCTATGCATTTTGTGCATTCATAAGCATCATTGCATATGAGGTGATCATGTTGATCACAACTCCACGGGAGTGGAGGAGGTCCCCGATCCTTTCGGAGGACGGGCTTGAGAGTGAACATTGTCGCGAGTGTTCACTCATTGCTATCTGCATATCTGTGAAAGAAGTGCATGTGGACATGTAGTGTAGAGATGCATTGAAAGGAAATTAAGTGATGATTGTGTGTGAGAATAAAGAGGTGATGATTGCATGAAAGGGCATGAAAATAAAGATAAGAGAACAGATGATGATATTGGTGTTATTGATTCTGTTGATTTGGCATTGTTTATTGTCTATTGATGTATTTCTTTGAGTCGTGGACTCACTCTTGCTCTCTCGCTTTTAGGTGACCATTGATGGTATTTTGCTTGGGAGGAACAGCGACGTGGAATAATTTCATACTCTCAAACTTGATTCATTTGTCATGAGAAACATTCACTTCATTATGATGGAATATCTTTTAGGACATGATAAATATTGAATGATCCTAGATGGTTGATTAGGATTTGTTTATTCATTGCATAGAGTTTATTCGATTGGTTATCGTTAATTTTAGATTATTATCTTGCTATGCTTCTAGAGTTTAGTTATCTATGATTGTCAAATCTTTATTCATATTTTATTGTGACCGTGTGATGGTTGTGATAATGTATTGATTGATGTAATTTTAGTGTAAGTTGATGTAAATTAATTTGTTAGGGTAGTTTAGTGGCATTCCGGGCTCGATTGTGCCGAGGTGTTACAGATTGGTATCGAGCGGGCTTTAGGTCCGTGGTGAATAGATTAATAATTTAGGTAACCTAAAATTGCTAAAATTTGCTTTAGGACTAGTAAACTCAACTAAAATTTGCTAATTGTTAATTAACTTAAAATTTGACACACTAGTTCACGATGGGGCGGGTATGGGACGAGTATTGCTCTTACACTTCGATATGTTGTTATCTTGATGTATGAGTTGATATTGGTTCTTTGAACTTATTGTGTGTTGTTGATTGTGGTTGATAGCTATGCTAAGAGGTAGAGATTGTTGTCATGACCATAGGCATGGCAGTTGTACCACCATTCGTAGTATGGGGTTAATGAAGAGTGTTCTCTCTGTAATTTTAGTTAGAGAGGTTGGGAATGAGTTCTTTGGGAAGGTTATTGTTTTCCTTGGGTTTGCATTTGGTTGTTCTTGCTATAGTTGCGATCGATGTATTTTTCTTGGGTTAGTGGTTATAGTGCAGTTGATGGGTCCCAATTGGTCTTTATTGGTTCCATAAAGTGATTATTTGTTCTCCGACTATTGAGTTGTTTTGTTGATTGTGAGCGTTGTAAATTGGCAAGATTGATCTTTTCACGAGGGTTCGCCTTTCTTGTTGGGAAACATCACTCATTTGTTTGCTTGGTATTTTGGATAACAAAGTTTTTTTCAAGTCCTTTAGCATGTGAAAACTTTGACCCTATGTATTTCTTTTGGGTATTTTGAGTGTTGAAATTGAATGCCTCTCTTTATGAAAGAAAGTGTTAAAACCACTTTAGTGGTGTCTTGTTATGGTTAAGTGAGAGGTTGTAAGTAAAGAAATTAATGGATATGGTATGGATTATCAAGTTTGATCGGTAGTGTGGTGCATAATCGATCTTAACCAAAATCTTTGGAAGTGTAGTTAATTAATTTGATGGTGTCTTGTAGTAGTTCTTGATGAACTGTGATTAAGAGTATGGCTATACCTAATTGGAATCAATAGAGTTGTTAAGAAGTGTTGTACATTGATGAACTGGTTTGACCATTAAAAATTTTTAGTTTGCTAAACTTGTTGGATTATTTAGTCTCAATGGATGAAACTAACTGCGTGGGAAGGAAAAGTTGAGGATATGTTAGATTAATGCCTTAACGGATATTAATCTTGGAGTTATCTTTTCTATCGATACTTGGTGATCATATATAGCTACTAGATATACATATTTCGTACCATGATTAATTGTTGGATTTGTGTACAAAAGATTGAAGGGATTGAATATCGATGGATCTAGAATTTATGGGAGAAGTTATGGATAGTTCTTCTATATAGAATGATGGAATGAATTTGGTTGTAGTGTTGTTGAGACGTTTGGTTGATAGAAGATTTCAATTATTGAAGTTTTATTGTGATTTTGCACCAAATTATGAACATGAGGTGGAACGGTTGAATATGTGTTTGCAAATAT
The DNA here is from genome assembly GCA_036346255.1 of Ampelocalamus luodianensis. Classification (NCBI taxonomy): domain Eukaryota; kingdom Viridiplantae; phylum Streptophyta; class Magnoliopsida; order Poales; family Poaceae; genus Ampelocalamus; species Ampelocalamus luodianensis. The sequence goes on from CM070620.1 coordinate 94,834,153, forward strand.
TCATGTGATTTGGAAAGGAAAGTAGGTAGCATCTAGTTTTCATGATGAAGTCGATTGATAGCAACAATGGTTGGAGTGCAATTGTTGTGTGTTGAAGTTAGGTGTTGAGCATCACTAAGATTTGAACTGATGTGATTTGATAGATGACTTATGCTTACATGATTGTGGAATTGTCGGATGATAGCATGTCCTTGATGAAAGAGTTTTGGTAGAACCTTTTGACTAGTGTAGTAGATCTCTGCTAGAATAAAGTTGTTGTTGTAGTGAGCTTGTAAAGTTTTGGTAGACTCTCGATTTGAGGTGAGATGATAAAGTAGTATGAAACAATTTGGTGGGTTTTTGGAGAGTGTACAATGGAAGAGTATACTATGACGATTTTTGTTAACGATGTATTTTTCGGATGTTAGTAAGACTGTCAGCAATGGATTGTGAGTGGGTTGTTGATTCTTATAGAAAGAAGGTAATTTGATCGTCATTCGTGGTATCGCTCAAATAAAATGTTTTGAGCTTTGCATTGGTGATCTTTTGGAGTTCATGATTTATGTGGTAGCTGAAATTGGTTTGAGCAAGTAGCGTGTTGGAAAGCTTTATTGGTTCTTCAGTGATTCTTGTGATTTGGTCTTAAGAGCTCTTCTTGTTTAAGTTGGCAAAGTGACGTTGTAACCAAAGAATTTTTTTTTTTGTTATAGGAAAGAGTGAAGTAGAAGTATCTGAGATTCAAGTCAAGTTTTGTAACTCGCAGTTTATTTGAAGTGTGCCTAAACTTTCTGTTTTTGTCCAGAAGAGTTTCGATTTTCAAAAGCAATGTTTTATTCTTATTTGAGGTTTGATATTCTCTTTTTGCGGGACTTGTGCCCTCAACTGTGGTCTCCGCTTTTGCTTTTCCGAGATCCTTGTTATTTAATTATTTCTTTCGGTCTTTTGTCTACTACGAAAACAAAACATTTTTTTGTGTGTTTGAAAATTATTTTTATTTGCCTCTTCTTTTGAGAAAGGAATAATAGATTTGTTTTACAAAACCTTATAGAGTGTATAGTGGAAGCGGTTAATAGCGGTAAAAATATGATGATGTGAGACCACAGGTTGCAAGTTATTTGAAGACCATTGGAGGAAGAATTGATTTTGTGATATAAATCTTGTATAGAATTGGATCCAAAAGAAATGATGGTCATTGAGGTAAAATTAATTATGTTGTTACAACTAGTAGAACCAATAGTGAATTGTAATCCAAGAACCTTTGTTCATTGGCGGAATATTGAAATATTCAAAAGTTTGAATCTTGGTCAATTAGTTAGAGTATTGCGAATGTGTATGTTGTGGTCGTGTGGGTGAAACGGAATGGTATGGTTTAGTGAGTTCAAGATTGGTGAAGTTAATTGCTTTAGGCGGTTACTTGATTAGTGAGGAATATTGATATTAATGGTGAGTATATTGTCCGGATTGTGAGATTTTATTGTGCGGATTGTGAGATTTTTTTTAGTCATCGGATCCGAGGATCTCCTATCAAGTATACCGTAAGTTCATTGTAAGAGTCTTAGAGGTTGAATCGGGCTTTGCTTTTTATGCTAGCATCTTGGTTGCCCATGATTAGGTTCGAGAGTTGTGGTGATCTTTGATAGAATCCTTTGGATGTAGTAAATGAGTGTGTGTGTGCTGTGAATTTCAAGTTGATTATTCTTAAAGGATTGAGGTGATGTGATCGTGGGTGAAATCTATATTGAGGTGCGTTGGAAATTATTTATCAAAATAATTCATTTGGTAGTGGAGTTGGCTAGAGCATGTTATTGTGGATTAGTATAGTCTCTCTACATGAGTGTGGTTGTTGCTTTCGGGTTGACCAACGCTTTGAGGTTGTCAGTTAAGAGGAAGTAACAGTGTGATAATTTGGAATCCCAAGATTTAAATGAAAGTTTATTTCTAAAATAAGGATTGAGGAAAAAGAATGTTTTCTCGGGTAGTGGAATGCTCTCTTGATTCTTGTTCGAGCTATGTGTTATGACAGTGTCATTTGCAATTTGAGTTGGCTTTTGTGGGCATGTGTGATTCTTTCCGGTTTAGAAAGAATAAAGGAAAATATTGATTTAGGCATTCGAGTGATTTTTTCCTTTGGCTTACGTGGTGTTTATTTGCAAACCTGTCTACTTGGAAAGTGGAAAGGTTCTTGAGATGAATCTTCAATTTTGGATTTGACTCTTTTCGTGGGAGTTTGTAATGTGTGGTTACGATAAGAATCCTTTATTTTCAGTTGGATTCTGTTTGCAAAATAGTTTGTTTAATAACGAGTTCTGTTATGTGTTCCTGGTTAACGGTTGTGCTCCTTGTTAAGGTGAAGAAATTGATTAAGAGATGGAACAAGAGTTCCATGTGTTATGTGTTGGTTGTGTGGTTTGTGCTGAAGGAAGGTTGACCCAAGGTACATTGGTTTGTTTCAAAGTTGCGGTGATTTTGGAAGATAGAGTAGCGCTAAGACCATCTCGAGTCCTCGCGTAGGGTACACAACGCTTTGTGTGACCCGTGACGATGGGGTACTTGAGAAATGGAGTTGAGGTTTTGTTAGAGCCGTTGACCCACGAGTAAGACCGTGCCTTTGAGTCATGTCCATTGAGTGACTCGAAAGGTCGAGACGAGTGTGGAGGTGTAAGACGTTGGAATCCGTCAAGGTGCGGTGATCGCATCGGGCCAAGCGAGCGACTTGGGAGCTAGAGTCTCGCATGCGCGAGCGAAATCCGAATTGTTCACGTCGAGTATGTGCTATTGGTTGTTGTCCTTCGAGTAGAGCAGCGGTAGAATTCGGTCGAATTCATTTAAGGGGGTAGAATGTAATATCCAAACGCCTTAACGAGAACGAAAAGTATTAATGGGGTTTTCTAAAAAATTAACCTCATAAGGACACGTGCGAAATTAAAGCGAAAGGGATACGTGAAAACGAGATGCTTCGAAATTCTAGCGTACGGAAGGATCAGTTGGATCTGCAGAGGTGGATCCAAAGCCCTAAATCAAACCCTAGCCGCATTTTCTTGTTTTCCGCGCGCCACAGGCGGCCGCCTCATCTCCTGTGCTTGCCCGCGTGCGTGGAGGCCATCACCCGTCCGCGCGTCACCACTGCCTGCATCGGCGCCAGCTCGCGTGAGTGCACCTGCCGCGTGACGCTAGGCCGCCTGCCCGCATCGCCATCTGCTGGTTGTCGTTCGCGCGTGAAGCTACTCGTTCGCGCCTCGTGGATCCATCGCCATCTGCCGCTTCGCCAATCGCGCTTCGCGCGCGTCGGCTCTTCCGCCCGTCCGCGTTCTTCGCTCGAGCATTGTTTGCCAAGACCAATGCGTGTGCGCCTGGGTTTTGGCTAGCACGTGGACGCCGGGAGCAGCTTTGGCCAGTGCGTGCATGTGGCTGGGTTGGCCGCGTTGCTTGCTGCCCTGCCGCGTGGAAGCCGGCTGCTCTCGTTGTTTTGCTGCCGTGTAGTGCTCATGTGGCCACGTTTGCATGCTGAGAGCATAACTACAACACGCCAACTAGGAGAGAAGCAAGGGAAAATCAACAGAATTAGTACAACAGCGGCTGTGCAAGGATCAGTAGGAAGAAAAAAAAAGGAGTTTGTGAGTTTGCCACTTTTCGTCGTAGGTAACGATCTGGTTATTCCTTCTTTCTTTTGGTGCTTTTAATTAGAGATTAGAATCGAGATTAGAAGAAAGAATTAGCATGTTCCTAGTCGGGGAAAAATCGATTAGTAGATTGGTCTAGTCTGTTGTTTTATTGTATGATTATTTTGGATACTTTAATGGCGAATTTTGGGATTGTCATGTACTAGTTAATTGTAGAGAATTTTAGTATCTTTCCATAGAATATTTAACCATGTCAAGCGGACAAGTAATTTTCGAGTTATAAATTTTGTAAGGTTGTTGTCTTTTAGCAGCATCTTAGTAAAACATGGATTAAAATTAGTAAATGAGCTAATTAGAGTTTATGATCTACATGAAAAGTGTAGATAACTGTCTAATGATTCTAGAGAGTCCAAGATCATGAATTTTGGTTGGGTAAAATAGGAGATATGATTTTAGGAAGACTGCTGTTCGGAAACCTTTGTTGTTTTAGCACCGAGTCAGCTAGGGGCGGCTGACCGGAAAAGGGAGAGTGTTGTAGATGGGGAAACGTGTAGGAGCGACGTCGTTAATTGTTGTTCTTGTACAATTGTTGCCTGTTTTGAAATTGAGTGTTTAATATAGGAGAGGTGTCGTGCTTGTTGCCATCTTCTAGCCGAACCGTACGTCGCAACTAGTAAAGGCAAGTGCATGGTAGACAGTGATCAATGGTTGATCACTGTATTTCTGTATCACTCTTTACCATTATTGTTGTGCTTTTATGTTTATTTAATTGCAAGCAATGGAATGATCATGGTTAATGTCTTGTTGGATATTAGAAAATTGGATATTGTTAAATATGATGAAAATATGAATGCTATGCATTTTGTGCATTCATAAGCATCATTGCATATGAGGTGATCATGTTGATCACAACTCCACGGGAGTGGAGGAGGTCCCCGATCCTTTCGGAGGACGGGCTTGAGAGTGAACATTGTCGCGAGTGTTCACTCATTGCTATACCGGTATACGCGAAAGAAGTGCATGTGGACATGTAGTGTAGAGATGCATTGAAAGGAAATTAAGTGATGATTGTGTGTGAGAATAAAGAGGTGATGATTGCATGAAAGGGCATGAAAATAAAGATAAGAGAACAGATGATGATATTGGTGTTATTGATTACTGTTGATTTGGCATTGTTTATTGTCTATTGATGTATTTGCTGAGTCGTGGACTCACTCTTGCTCTACTGCTGCTTTTAGGTGACCATTGATGGTATTTTGCTTGGGAGGGAACAGCGCACGTGGAATAATTTCATACTCTCAAACTTGATTCATTTGTCATGAGAAACATTCACTTCATTATGATGGAATATCTTTTAGGACATGATAAATATTGAATGATCCTAGATGGTTGATTAGGATTTGTTTATTCATTGCATAGAGTTTATTCGATTGGTTATACGTTAATTTTTAGATTATTATCTTGCTATGCTTCTAGAGTTTAGTTATCTATGATTGTCAAATCTTTATTCATATTTTATTGTGACCCGTGGACGGGTTGTGATAATGTATTGATTGATGTAATTTTAGTGTAAGTTGATGTAAATTAATTTGTTAGGGTAGTTTAGTGGCATTCCAGGCTCAGTGTCGGGCTGAGGTGTTACAATACTTGCCAACGATATTTCCAAAAGGATACACAGAAACGAGAATACGACATACACCAATTTAATTTGCTTGGTGCTTTCGCTCTGTGTACTGCAAACACATTAGTAAGGCGTAGTAACATGTGGTTGTCTCAACGTCAACAACCGACTCACTACATGACATAACTACTACTTGCTTTTTTTTTTATCTATACGCTAGATCATGTAGTGATGGCAATTCAGAAAGGTAAAACTAAGATAGTAGGCACGGCTGCAAGACTAGAAGAATACATTTTACTTTAGTAAAGCAGGAGACATTGGTCCAAGGAGATCACATGAGATGAAACAAACAACATGATCAGCGGGACCACAGGAAGCCAAGCACAAACCATCCATCTTAACATGCAGGCTCCTCACCCTTTCTTTCCCCCAACTCTTCCCAACCACCAGCTCTTCTTCCTCACAGACTCGCTAATCGAAAAGATCCTCCGAAGCCACCGAAATCCCAGAAACACCCCGCTCCAGCGCAGCGTAAGCGTAAGCGTAGCACCCGACGGCTAACGAGGACTTGATAGGCACAAAAAAAGTCATCTAGGGTGCAATCTGCAAAAAGGTGCAGTCCCCAGTTCTTTCCCAACCTCTTCTTGCCCGAGGAGGAGCCCGCCTCCCGCGAACCCTAACCCTGACCGCTGCAGATTCCTCGGGGGGGACGCCGCGTTGATGGACGGCGGCGGCGACCCTATTGACGATTTCCTCATCGGCGGTGGCGGCGACGGTGGCGACCTTGCCATCTTCTGCGATGCCGTGCCGACGCTCGCCGGCGACGGAGGGTACGGCGGTAGCAACAAGAACCATTTCTTTATTCTTATTAGAGTAAATGACAACTTAATTTGTGAGCTCGGTGCGTGGATTTTATAGTCTTTCTGTCCTTGTCGCTATAGTTTTTTTTAAAATAATAATAATAATAATCTGCGGGCGGCGTTAAATACGAAGTTCTTCTTGTGATTTGCATATCTCATAGCTTGCGTATGTTCTTGCTAAAAATAATGGGAGAAGCTTCTGCATGTGGCAAGAAGCAGTTATGAGCCTCTGCAACTTTGCAGTCTAATAAGCAGTCTTAATTGATGTAAGTTAGGCATAATCTGCTGGTTCTTTTTTCTGGGGAGATTGCAGCTCATAAAGTCTTAAAGAATTGCAATGCTGCTTTGGTCACAGGTGGGTCTCAGCTAATGTTGCGATAATACCCGTGTACCACTGGTTAACCCATGTTACAAATCTGAAGAATTACCTCTCAGTCCAGCTTATCGGTAGCAAATCAGTGATTTTGCTGTACCCTTCTTGTAGCAATAGACACTTGTGTACTAAATGCTAGCTGGCATAGGATGTTCCATGCTTCCGTACCCAGTATAGATATGTGAGCTATGTGCATAAATTTGACCCTAAATCTTAGTTTTGTAGCACTCACCATTTGAAATGTGATAAAAATAATCTATTGTTGCATACTTCAGCAGCTACAGCGCCCTTGGATATTTCCTTTTTTATTGACTATTGACTGCTGTTTACTTGGCACTTTGTTGTAATTGCGACAGGCTTGGGATTGAGGATGTCAGTGGAGATGCTTGTGGTCTTGAGCAATCTAATTTGGGGAAAAGGTGTGTCAGGACTCAGGAGATTCTCAATCTTACTCATCTGATTTTTTAAGTTTATTTTCTTACATTTTGTTGAGCTGTGGAAATTGGATAGCTTACTTGTATCTTGGTATTTCATTTCCTGGGCTGTTTGCTTAATGTTGATACCTGATACTCTGATAGTACTCTCAAGGTTCAATCTCCAATTATGTAACTGAAAAATTTGCTGCACTGTGGAAATTGGAAAGCTTCCTTGTATCTTGGTATTTCATTTCCTGGGCTGTTTGCTTAATGTTGATACCTGATAGTACTCTCAAGGTTCGATCTCCAATTATGTAACTGAAGATATAGTGGACTTTTTAAAGCATGTAAATCGTTAATGTTACTGATAAGTCTGACTGTCTGAGTAATGAGTAGTGACCTGGTAGCATAATGCTGTGAAGTCCCTTCCGTTGTATTTTAAATACCATGCAACACAGTATGTTTGACCTCTTGTGCTTGCCAATGGTACCATTAACACAACCAACATAGTGTTTTAACATATTATGTATTTTCTTGCTTCATTTATTTACTTAGCTAGCGCATGTTTGATTTGCATTACAGCAATAGTAACATCTTTGATTTTGTGCAGAGGTAGAGATGAACCATCTTCATCTGGTCCAAAGTCCAAAGCTTGCCGCGAGAAAATACGGAGGGATAAACTGAATGACAGGTATGGGAAATTGGCGATATTAACACCTAAACCATCTCTGCATGCAGAAAGCATGTATTTGCACATACCTGTATGGCTTTCCCTCCGTATCGGTATGAGCTGTGATCTAATTTTTCAACTGCAGGTTTCTTGAATTAAGTTCAGTTATCAATCCTGGCAAGCAAGCTAAGTTGGATAAAGCAAATATCTTGAGTGATGCAGCTCGTATGTTGGCACAACTCAGAGGCGAGGCTGAAAAGCTTAAAGAATCAAATGAGAAGCTGCGAGAAACAATCAAGGACCTTAAGGTATCTTGTTCCCACAAGACTATGCTTCCTACAATACTTGTTCATGGCTGTTAAACTTTTGCTTTGTCCTGAAAATGCATTTCTTAGCTGTGCCCAGTTTGATTTTCTGTGCAACGTTGGTCTTTTGTCAATTAAATTACTAGATTTGTCATCCTTCACTAATTGCATGTTTGGAGTTCATTGATCTGACCTCCCACAGTCCACACATCTATTAGAAGTCTATATCTGGCCAAAATTGTAGGTTTTGTTTTACAAATGTCTATTATTTTTCAGGCAGAGAAGAATGAGCTCCGAGATGAAAAGGTGAGTCTGAAGGCAGAAAAGGAGACACTGGAACAGCAAGTCAAAGCAATGAGCGTAGCTCCTACAGGATTTGTTCCCCATCTCCCTCACCCAGCTGCGTTCCATCCCGCTGCTTTCCCTCCATTTGCGCCACATTGCCATGCTCCAACAAACAAGAGTGCTCCAATCCCCGCAGCGTTCCCCGGGATGGCAATGTGGCAGTGGTTGCCTCCAACTGACGTGGACACAACTCAAGATCCAAAGCTCTGGCCGCCGAATGCTTAAGTGCAGAATGCTGACTTATGCTGCTATTCATCCATTTGGCAAATTAGGTCTGGTCTCCCTGGAGAGGAAAATAGTCCACAATGCAGTTCTTCTTGGTGTGCGTAACTGTTGTTTCCGACAGTTCTTTTCAACTCAATTGTCCCATTGAGGGGTGATGCCTGTAATTAATCTGGATCTTAACCCTCCTGCTCGACAAATATTCCATTGATCTCGTGTCTCTTGTATGAGTATGAAGTGTGGAAGTTGTGTAATTTCTTAAGATTCTATATTTAGAGACTTCTTTTTTAGCATTGGCTTGGCAGTACTTGTCTTGTTTCTTGCGAGAGTTGAGCATGTGAGCACATGCACATCAATAGAATGTCCTAAATTAGATCACATTTTCTCCGCAGCCCGCTCTTCACATCTGATATATGAAATTTGTCTGCCATGTGGAAAATTTGTTCATGGGCGACTCGGTGTTACCAGACCGGCAGATATACTCAAGGATTAAAAGCCCAGAACTGGTTGGAAAACCGCTCGAGGCCGGTAACGGTAACCGTCTGGTTACCAGAAAAACAGGGGAAAAAAACAGATAAAATTCAAAAACTGATTTGAATTGAGGTGCTTTTGAAACCGGTTACCGAAATGGTTACCATCCAAAATCGAAAAACAAACACAGAGAAAATCAGTTATAGGTAATTAGCAATTGGAATAATACAAATATTAATTTAAAAGTGTTTAATGAAGTAACAATTCTGATACATAATACTTCAAAAAGGGGGGATTTGATCATATGCCACTACTAAAGATTGTTAATTAATTATTTGTCACTCATGTGTGGATGACATGTGGCTCTGGGGCCCAGATGTCATCCACACCTGCAGTGGCAAATCATCAAATCCACTCTTTTAGAGTGACAAATAATCAATTTTCCCTTTAAAAAAAGCTTATTTAGCTCATACAATAGGTAATCTATAGGAAGTGCAATAATCTAAGCATATTTATTAGATGAATAATGCAAATATTAATTAGAGGATGTTGAGACTTGCTCATACAATAATTCAAGCATATTTAGCTCATACAATAGGTAATCTAACACAAAAAAATGCTTAAATTAACCTAAGAAGTATATTATACAGTCTTAAATTCAAATTTAAATTTGAAAATCCCGACCGATTTTTTTCATATCGGTACCCATCGGAATTTCCGGTAACCAGTTACCGCCGGGATTTTGATCCCTGGATATACTTCCTATTTTGCTACTCCATTACGTTCAGGGACAGGAGACGTACAGCCTTTTTTTAGAGTTGAAGTGAGGAAAATAAATTGAAAAGGTTTCATTAATGTACTATCATGACAACAAAAAATGGGGGAAATGTGTTTTTACAACTCAAAACCCTACATTTTTTGCCACAAAAAAACCCTTCCTATTACCTCGAACAAGCGCAAAGATGCGTAATAAAAAACTCAATTTTATCATCCTCCATTTTGTTGGGGTAAGATTTACTGTGGAAAAAGTGGTATGACAAAGGTACTCTAATCAAGTACTGTAATAAACCCAGTACTAAACTAGCAAACTAATAGGATTATGAATTGGATCAAGCTGATCATGTGTATGAGATATCCTATTCTGCCTTCTGTTGTCCATAACGGCACTGCACTGATTCCCCTGCGATGAGCTTCTCCAGGGCATCTGATGGGAGGCCAATCATCTCGAGTGTCTTCCCCCAAACTAGCTGCGATGTTTCAAGGTTATGTGCTTCTTCAGAGGCATTCATTGGATTACAGTCATATGAAATGCAAGCACAAACAGGCCAGTCTTCGGACTTCAACACCTCGCAGTATTCCGGAACCTGGGGGTCAGAAGCTGCAAATAAAGTACTTCTTGAACCTGCATTAGATAAGAAATGAAATATTGCGTATATCAGAAGATGAACAGATTGTTAACTGACAGAAGGGCAACAGACAAAAGTTCCAGAAGTTCACCTTCTTGAGCATCAAATATGAAGTAGGGAATCAAATGATATGCAGCAACCACAACCTTAGGGAGGTCCCTTGCCTGGGTCATGTGATGGACGTTCAGTCAACGTCCAAAGAATAAAACAAACAGAAGGAAAGCATAAATTGTACTGCAAACGAATCGTGGTTCAAACGAATGATGAATAGATATTCTTTGTTAGGGACAGTGAACTTGAAACTTAGAATAGATGCGAACTGATTTTCTGACAACATATGCACATTTAAATTAATGTTTTTTTTTCATCTGTCATTAACTCATTATGTTCAATTACTCAGTACAGTAGAGAATGATATCCAATAATCCCGATGTTTCTCCAAATGTGGATGCTTTTCCTTGTTTGTAGACATGTTATAAGATGTAGGGCACTATTCAAAGTAGGTTGGTGGCACGTCCACAAAGAAACACTTCGCATTATCACCTCCTGAAGCAGCATAAATCACAGGACAAAGAATGAAATGAGGAAATGGAACTCACAACATTTGTGTGGACTATCCCAGGAGAGGCACAAATAACATTGATGCCAGCCTCTGCAGGAATTCTCTTGTGAAGCATGCTGCTAAATTTTACCTGAGTGTGAAACGAGAATAACTCAGAACTAAGTAACATGAAATAATTTGCACGAATAGCTTAAATACTGATACTTTCGATGTGGAAACAATTAAATAAGTATATGGGAACTGGCATTTCACAGGGAGCAACTTGCTATTAGCAATCCGTAGCCTCTATGATACCTGTGCTAACTTGCTATTTGAGTATCCCAACCAACTTGTATATTTCCGTTTTCCAGAAGTCATGTTCATATCTTCAGTATCCACAAAACCTATTGTGTGCATCTAAAATTGAAGACAAGCCTGTTAGATTCCTGAAGTGTATCTACAAAGTTGTTATATAGCTCATTCTCGATTGACATTAGAAATGAGTTCAAGTAAGTTTTAAAAATGTTTAGGTTAGAGTAAATAGATGATTGTATACATGATCAGGAAATGTGCTCATAGCGGTCAGTTCCCATCAGTTCCTAAAAATAAACCTACTCGTAGCAGGAACTGGTTAGGGTAGAAAACTCACAACTGAATTAACATTTACAATTCTGCTTGGAGAGCCTCGAAGAAGGGAAGGTAGAACCAACATTGCCAGTAATGCTGGCGCAAGATGGTTCACTTGCATGTGTTCTTCGTATCCATCCTTCGAAAAACGCTGAGGCTCTACAGGGAAGGGAAAGAGTTAGTTATCTCTGGTACATTTTAAATACTTTATACTGTGTAACTTGTAACACACAAGTTGGGTCAATTTAGTAGGCCAAAATCAAAAGAATCAGGTCAGTATTGATGTATACAGACCTCCTATAGAGAAAATGCCAGCATTGTTGATCAATACGTGTAGGGGTGCCATACGAGCATTCCAGGCATCAGCAAATTTTACAACTGAGTCTAGGGAGAGCAGGTTAAGCTCCATTACCTTAAAAGTAACATTCGAAAAAGTGTCAAATAACCTGCAGCTAAACCACGTAAATGTATTTACCAATTAAAATATGTATTTGCAATAGGGTTCCTTCCAATTGATTAGATATGCAAATGTGAATATATGTGTAGGCAACATACTTCTTAATATTCACTTGGAACTCGAGCCCAACAAAACCAGAAACTTAAATTTATATCTAACGACGAAGAAAAAAAAAACCAACAATAAGGACTCAAATCATCCATTCATCAACAGGAAGCTGTAGCTAGTGTATTCACAATTACCTCAACATTAAGTGGCCTTCCAAATTCTGATTTTTCATTCTGCCATTTCTGAATCAGCTCATGCGCCGTGTTGGGTCTCCTAACTGCCATCACAAGATGGGCCCCTGCCTGTGCAAGTTGTCTGTTTTGAACATGAGGGCGAAGATACACTTGGCATTAGTTTCAGAGCAAGATGTTAGTATCTTATGTGGAGCTTACACATTTTCAATTTTCTAATATTTTTGTACAGTGCAGGATGAAACACAAATCTATTGAGGCAAACATAACTCCATGCAAAAAAAAAAAAAACCCCACAGTTTGCAGTTAAATAGAACACAACAAGAAGATTTAGTTGCTCCAAAATGTAATGAAGGTGAGAAAAGAAAGAAATCATGCAGAGTAGCCTGAAAGATTTTGCCATTCTTGATGGGATACCTCACAACAAGCTCACAAATCTGCAAAGCCAGGTGCATATTTGACAGGTTCAGCACAGTCAGTTTGTGAAGTATTTGCTTTCAAGTAAAAGATGAACTACGGTCAAATACTTAATCCACTAACATGTGCATAAAAGAGAACTGTGCCATACGATACTAGTATCCTTTCATTAACTTTAGGTGGATACATAAATCAATTCAACTCTCTGTTAGTGATTTTCACCACGTAAGAAAAGATGCATCAAGCCATGCTAAACAATTACTCCCTTCAGTCACAAATACATGTCATTTTGGGATACGTGTAGTCAAACGCTGTCGATATCTTTTTAAATATTTAGTTTGAATACATGAAAATCATATGTATAGATTTATCTCGAAAAGTATTTTCATAATATTATAATTTCATTGTGTGTTATAACTATATTACCGACGGTGACGGGCGATGCAGGTGGGGGCTGAGGCTAGGCGATCCGGCGTGCGGGATGGCGGGAGCTCGGCGATGCACGGCGCTGGTGGGGGGCTGAGGGGCAGCGCGACTCGGGCGGGGATTGAGGGTTGAGGCGCAGCGAGGCGACGCGTGGAACTGCGGGAGCTCAGCCCAGCGCGACGCAGGCGGGGATTGAGGGTTGAGGGAGTAGTGAATAATCTAGTTCACTCTTTTCTTCCAGGTTTGGCTACTGACTCTAAAGACTGCGAACCAACAAACATCACCTACTAAGAGTCAGACACACTCTTAGTCTCTTAGCAGTTAGTACCCATATATTAATACACTGTGTTCTCGAATGCTAGCGCAATTACTCTCCGAATTCAGAAAATACGCCTAAAACCAAACAGCTGTTCCGCAGTCGGCAAATGGCAATGAATGAACTGTTAAAAGATCCCATCTTGAATCTACAAGGGCAAGAAGAGTAACAAGGGGAAGAAGAAGAAGAGGGAGATAGAGGGACCTGGCGATCTCGAGGCCGATGCCGCTGGTGGCGCCGGTGACGACGACGGAGACGCCTTCGAGCGGGGGCAGCTCGAGTGGGTTGGCGAGGTGGCTGGCGGCGATGCGCTGGAAGAGGAACTCCCCCACGACGCCCAGCCACCCCCGCCCCCACTCGAGCCACCCCAGCGCCTCCTTCCTGCCTCTCCGCTCCGCCTCCTGGTCGGCCTTGGAGGCGGGGCCGCCGCCCTCCACGTTGGCTGCCGGGGCGCGACGGTGGCGGAGTTCGCCGGCCATGCGGGAGAAGAGGAGAGAAGAATCTTTGGGCTTTGGGTGATGGCGGCGGAGTGCACCTGCTGCTGTTGTGCTGGTAGTGGTGGAAAGAGATCTATAATACAGCTGTGCCCTTTGTCTTGCTGTGTCCCTCGATGATTCGATTCCTTCATTTTAATAAACTCACTCTTTTATATTTGACAAGAAAGCATTTGGTGTTTCCTTTCCTTCTTTCTCAGTTGATGGTGATTTCAGAGCGATCTGAACATTCAACGGAGAAGAAGATTGACCATGGTGTTACCTATCATCATGCTCAACTTTGTCGCACACACACAAAAAAACTGATCTTTTTGTTTAAGGCTATGTCCTTAATTACATGCATGTAATAATTCTGAGAATCTGATCGTTGTTGGACGGATGGGGTGAATCAATTATATATCCTACTATTCTTTTTAATTACACACTGTCTCTGTATTGTTTGAGCAACAAGATGTAGACGAATTGGCTGTATTGACACTTCTTTGAATCGTATTTACACATATGTTAGGTTTTTTTTTTGGCAAATTTAGCACCGCCGCCGCACGGCACGTTATCAGCCGTGTGACAACCAACTGTCGCGCCACGCCCGCCACGTGTAGGTTCAAAGTTAGGTTAGGCGCCGCTTGATTTTCGTTTGAATTTTAAAATATAGTAAATGATTTTAAAAAATTATGAAATTTTATGTGGAGCCTCCCCCGTGTACGTGTCATAATTTTATTTGGGATTTTTACGTTAGGGTTAGAGTTTAAAGCAAAATTCTTGTCATCCGTTATTCGTTGTCTTCCTGTCTTGTCATCCCATCTCTATCTTTTATTTGAATTTTAAAATGTAGTAAATGATTTTAAAAAATTATGAAATTTTATATGGAGCCTCCCAATACTGTGTATTTAAGTAGTTAGATGCTAGCTTAGGATTACCAATTTACCCAGAAGTGTACTTAAGTAGTTAGGTTTGCTAGGTTTAGCAATGTACCAAGAAGCCAATTTTTTTGCCATAGACTTGATCGTTTGTAAATTATTTATTGCTGTGTAGCAATTTTTTATTATTCGTAAGTTTTTCATTAGAAGCTAATTTACCTAATATTATGTAAATAATTAGTTCTAAATCCGTAATTTGTAGTTAAGAAAATGTCATATGATGCACTTACTGTTGGCGAGGTTAAATAGTTTTAAATAATTAGAAAATATGAAAATAATAAAAGCATGCACTGCTAGTTATTCATGCAACTAATTATTTCGTAGTAATTTATAATGACATGCAAGTTATTCTAGCATGCATGCACATGCTAGCCAAAATAATGACAGCATGCGTTGCTAGTTACCATACAAGCAATTAGTTGCTACATACTCAAGTATGCATGCACCATGCAATGAACACACACATATGCAATTAATATTTTTTAGCAAAGGGAAAGAACAAGGGTTAACATGTGTAATTATTGAGGCGAGGTTGATTAATTACAAAATAATTAGCACAAAATAATTAGAAAATAGAAAAATAACGATAGCATTCACTGCTAGTTATTCATGCAACTAATTATTTTGTGCTAGTTATTTTATGATCATTATCAATCTTCTCACTAATATTCCGTCTATTTCATGTGTTGCAAACCATATCTCTACTAGCGCTTCTTGAACACTTCTACGATGAGGACTACCGGTGCAAGCTGTGGATCGCCAGTGACACTGATGGCCCTTTGCCCCTGCAGTTTCGGGCGGGAAGGGATTCTGGAGCTGGATTGTCGCTACGTCCCGATCCTCCGGGCACGGCTTGTTGCCCCTTGCGAGGCTGGTGTCCCTCGAACTACACGATTTGGACGATGAAGATGCATGTCGCTCTTTAGGCATAGAAGTGTGGGAAGCAGTGGAGCCGGTGCCATGGAGTACTAGAAGGATCGGATGGCATTGTACGCCATCTACCAGGCAGTGCCGGAGCAAATCATGTATTCCCTTGCCGAGAAAGACACAAAGAAGTTGGCATTGGGGCAATCAAGATGGCGCACATGGGGCACGAGCGTGTGCACAAAGCCAACCTGCAGATCCTCAAGAAAGATTTTGAGGGGTTGAAGATGGAGGAAGGTTGAAGATCTTGTCGGGTGGTACAAGAGGCCAACCTGCAGATCCTCAAGAAGGATTTTGACTTGTGCGCGTGCGTGTATGACTCCCAATATTGCTGACGTTGCCATGGCATGCATGTGTGTGTCGGAACCAACTAAAACTATCTCATTGTCCAGCTAGCTCCAGGATCAAGAAGGCCCTACATTAATCGAACAAATCCCAAGATTCTCTTCGTTCTACCTGTTTGTTAAGGTGATTTGTAAGAATATCAAAAGCTATTATACCAAGATGTATTTTTCTCACAATATTCACAAACCATTTAATCAATATTTACCTCATACGTGAAGAATAATCTAAACCATAACAAGCCACCGACTTCAACGCATGCCAACACATGATTGGTTATTTGCTACCAACACCTCTATACTGCTTCGGTTATATTGGCTCCATCGGTGAGTTGTCCGCGATTGCGCAGGTGGTACATGGATACTTGCATCTAAATAGAGTTGTTTTCGTGGCGCAATTCTAATACATACTTCGATCTTATATCTGATCGATCTGTACCGTTGTAATCTGGATCCATCACGATCGATAGCGTACATTTTTATCTTTTTTTTTCACCGATTAACATGAAAATTTCTATTCATTGAGAACGAACGTGATGAGTTTCTTTTGACTTTGTTTTAATAAGATAATAAGAGAGAGAAGATAGATTTTTCTCAATAATTAATCAATGCCAGTGTCAAAGTAGGGTGTGTGAACAATCCATCTTGGTATAATAGCAACTGGTATGCTCACATCACATATGTGGAGGAAAATTGTATTCATAAGACTGAAAATTGCTTTACAGTTTTGCACAACAACGCCTAAGATCTACGACGTGGATACATGCGTACAAAGAGTTGACACCTCAATTAATTTCTCATTACTAGTGGTTCCCCTACGCGAAGACGAAGCTATGTCATGGACAGTGTTGCCAAGAAGGCATCCAATTTCTCGTTGTCACCTCGAGACAAGAACCTGATGCAGATGGGCGGCCGCGCCTCCATGAGCGTCAGCATCGACGACAAGAGCGACCCGAGCCCGTCCCCGCAGATCAGCCCGGACGCCACCGCCGGCGAGAGCATCCGCGCCCTGCCGCCGCCGGTTTTCTCCCACAGGTACAGCAACAGGCTCCCGATGCACATGCCGATGGGTATGTTCGGCGGCACGAGGAACGCCACGGCCATGCCCACGGTGCTCGGGATGTAGCGCCGCACATGCCATTGCCTCCGGTTAGCCACCTCCCGGAACAAGCTCAGCGCCAGCGCGAGCACAAAGAAGAGCCGGCAGAGGAGCATGCTATGCTTGGGCAGCCCGTTCTGGCCGAAGCTGAGCATGGCGATGCCGCGGTACACCTTGGCGTAGGGGACGTCGGCGATGTCATTGGCGCCCGTCTTGTACACCTTGTAGAAGACCCAGAAGACGGTGGGGTTGATGACGCAGCCGAGCGCCGTGCCGATCACCTCGCTGATGAACACGGCGCGTGGAGAGGTGAGCGTTAAGTACCCCGTCTTCAAGTCTTGCATCATGGCGGCCCCGTTGGACAGGGTCGCCATAATGATCCCGCAGGCGACAAGGCCTGCGACCACGCCACCGCCCTTTAGGCCCACACACGAGCCAAAGATGAGCATCGCAATCTTGCCATAGGTGCTTGAGAGGTTCATGTCGGCGATGCCATAGCCATAGGCGTTGCAGAAGGCGAAGACAGGCGCGGCGAGGTAGGTGAGCGCAACATGGTGGTACCTCAGCTGTGGGTAGAGCAGGGGGAGGGCAATGGTGGAGACGATCGACAGGAGGACATAACTGCCGATGGTGACCGAGTTGGGTATCTGGTCCCGGAGGAACACCTGCGCCCTGCGGCGGTCGTCGAAGCTCTTCACTGGCTGCTGCTGGTCAGCTGCGTTCAGGCACTGGAACGGCTGCCCATTACCACCACCACCTTGCATCAGCTGACTACGCCGTTTGGACATGGCGCACAATGTCCGGAACATGATGGTCAGGAAGTTGAAGAGGCCGTCGGCGAGTATCATCGATACGCCGATAAACACCTTGTAACCCCCGATGCCGCTGAGGCTGTTGGGGCCGAGGTTGCGGTGGTACCAGATGCCCTCCTTCGTCTCAATGTACGGCCAAATGATTCCCCACGAGATGACGGTCCCGAGGAGCATGGAGATCATGATCATGTGCGGGCATATCATCCCGATACCGACGTTGGTCATGGAGAAGTCGAAGAGGAACCTGATCAAGGAAATGAACGACGCCGTTCCATCAGCGAAGCTAATCATTAGTGCGTGTCTAATTGGCGCAGAATAGATAGATATACTAGATCTTTGTAGCTCTTGCGTACCCATGTTTATACGCCTCAAGGCCAAACGTGGGGAAGGCTTTGAAGCCGCAGCCCCTCCCTGAGGCGAAGAACCACTGGAAGAGAGACCACACGATGGTTCCCCCAAATGATTTGAACAGCATCGTCACTTGCCGCCTGCAGACACGTAAAATTGAATCGATTAAGTTATGTAAGACATCACATACACCAGTACTGCTTGATTCAGCCAATATATATGTTCATGTTGATGATACGTACGTACCTTGCTTGTTTGGCGCCTTGAGGGGTATGGAAGCTGTTGATGAGGTGCGCCGTGGCCGTGCCGCTGGGGTATGTCAACCGGTGTCGAATGATCATGACCTTCCTGAAGGGCATGATGATGAACAGGCCAGCAAAGCTGACGAGGAAGAGGAAGGTGAACATCCGGCCAATGCTCGGCTCCTCGATGTTGTTGTCATCCTTGACGTCCCCTCCAGCTGCTTTCTTGCCCATCGCGAGGACGTACGTTCCAAACCCACCTATATAAGAAAGATTGACATGACATGCACGGTTATAGAAAAGAAAAGAAAAACAACAACATGGTAAAGTAGAGTACGTAGAATTAATGCTATATGCTATGCTACATACCGCTGAACGCAATGGAGGTGCAGGCGACGACACAGGTCTGGATGACGGTGTTCTCCTGGCGGGTGAATGGCAGGTGCGACACCTCAAAATAGTCGAGAATGCGGATCAACGCACGCGACAGGTAGAACCCGGTGAGGCCGGCTGGGATGCTGAGCGATGGGAGGAAGCCCGAGCTCAGGCTGATCTTCATGGCGACGACACTAAGCGTCACACCGAGGATGAAGCTCACCACCAGTGACCGTGGCGTGACAGTCTCCGACAGCGATGGCACAGGCTCCGCCTCGAAGGCGCGCTCCGTCGACAGGCCTTCCTGGAAATCATTGACAGGCTCCATTGTAGGGAACTTTAATTAATATATGGTTTTTCCGACTAGGGGACCTCAATTGTTATTTGATTCTGTGTGTATGTCTTGGTTGGTTAGCAAACCAAGACATACACACAGAGCCAAATGCTGGTTGCAATGGAAGAGAAGGGAGGAGA
Organism: Ampelocalamus luodianensis; assembly: GCA_036346255.1. NCBI lineage: Eukaryota > Viridiplantae > Streptophyta > Magnoliopsida > Poales > Poaceae > Ampelocalamus > Ampelocalamus luodianensis. Next base: position 94,853,490 of record CM070620.1, read on the forward strand.
GGCTTTTATAGAGAGAGAGCTTGGCAGTTAATTAACAGGCAATTCTTTCCAAGAATAGTTTGTCTGCGTTTGCTGCCTTGGACCTTACCTAGCTTAGTTTTTTCACACTTGTGTTGATCTGTTTTGAGTTTCTAACCTGTAACATATGCCAGAGCATATGTATATTATTAGTATCACGAACCAAACAAAGAGCAATAAACTCATGAAAAAAAAAGGAGGGAAATAATGTTATGTTACTAAATATAGCAGGGAAAAAGAAATGGAACTAAATTGGAAGAGCTCTTCCGGCCACCTTGCAGTTTCCGTTAATTACCTGACACAGCACTGAACAGTTAGAATTCTCCATCAATAGCACACGAACCAAACGTTCAACTTCTTTCCCTCTATAAAGCCCCCGTCTTCTTGTCCAATTCAGCTCGAAGATCACCTTCCACATCGCCCATCACAACCTCTCCGACAAGTTGTCAGAGGCAATTTATCGGAGAGAGGAAAGGGCACAAAAATGGAGTCGATCAGGCGGTGATCCAAGGGAGGGTGCGTCAACAGAGCGTGCATTCCAAGGGGGCTCATTCCAGCATGGACGGAGCAGGCCATCATGCGCGTGTTAGACACGTCGGTTCTGTGAGACTCTTCGGTTCCTAGTCCGCACTTAATGGCCTCCAGCCGATATATGTAACTTTTGGCTTATCAATCAATATAATGTATGTAATTACCCTAAATATTCCACGCTTTCATGGTATCAGAGCAGATCGCACCTGCGACTGCACCCTTTCGCTAAATCTACCGCTATGGCGTCATCCCGCGAGCAGGAGGCCGCCGCCGCCGCGCGCCACGAGCAGGAGGCCGCGCAGGCACTGACCATCTCCGAGGCCGCCGCCATTGGTTCCCTCCACTCTCAGGCGTACAGCGTCCTCAACACCAAAGCCCTTGTCCCTATCGTCCTCGACCTCGCCTCTCAATGCTCATTGGGCTCCTCAGCAATCATGTTGCCCTACATTGAATCCAAGAAAGGAGCATGGCATGAGGCATCTTACACGGAAGGCAGCATGAAGGGCATCTATGGTTACAAGGTAATAATGGCAATCGATTTCATTTGTTTTGGGACGTCTGCACTGTGAGGACCCGCGTTTTTAGCCTTAACCTCGTAGCAGTAATCGGGGTTTAGCAGCGTTTAAGCCTTTCTTAGTGGAGAGTTAACGACGGTATTAGATTGCTCCTAAATTAGCCGAAGCGTATCGCGTCATTCAAGCATACCACATCATTCTTGCACTCTCGTCATTCAGCACAACAGTTGATCAAGTAGGTAAATAGAATGCATTATCAATTGCATTAGACAACAAATCGACAATTGCATTAGATAATACATCAGTAGTTCATTTTACACCAACAAAATCTAGAAGCATTGGCATCATTACATCAGTGCATCTTGCATCATTTAACATTAAAACAAATTATTAGCACAAGTGCCCAGACTCAATTCCCTTCTACTCACAAGTGCCACAGCGCAGCCTCATCCTTTTCAACAGTCCAGCCACGTTCACCTGCAAAACGCACAGTGCGTTCCTATCCACTTGCACAGCTTGTCACCACTGCCTTCACAGCCGAGAACATCCTTCTATTTCACTGCCCCCCACTCATTCATTTCCCCCCATTCTTCTCTCCCAGTCCAGAACCGAGCCAGCCAGGGAGACCAAAGCCGCCAGGAGCTCGGCATCGCCACGGCCGGCGACACCACCTTGCTCACCGCTGGCATCCCCACACCAAGCATCGGCAGCCATCCCAGCAGAACAAGCACACCAAATCAATCCCATTCCACATTCCATCACCATGTAATCAAAATATACTCTTTTTTTTTAGCTTGAGGTAAGCACTCTTTTACCTTGTAGCTACATTCTTCCTCTCCAGTAGCACCTCCACCTCCAGATCCACCCCTCTAACCTGCATTCATGCACCGTAGCGATCATCAGTGAGCATCTAGCGAGACCTAATGAGCTTAGTAGGGGGGGGGAACTTTGGTGCATGGTGCCGGGAGGCCGAGCCGGTCGGGCTAAAGCCCATGGGTCGCCAGATCTGGCCGCGGGAGTGCGGAGGAGGGCCGGTAGCAGCGGCGACGCCGGGTGAAAAAGGAGACCAGGAGGCAGCCTAGGGCCGGAGCAGGGCCGAGCCTAGGGGAGCGACGTGAGGCCGGATCTGAGCCGGATTTGGCCGAGTAGGAGCCGGCGGTGGCGGAAGAAGAAGAGAGGAGAGGGAACGGACCGGCAGTGCAGGCGAGGACCCGAGCGGCGGCGGCACCAGCCCCTGGCCGCGCCGGGAGCGGACGACCACGAGGGGGACGTGAGGACCGAGCCGAGGGGAGGCGAGAGGCGCGGCGCGGGCCTCCGGCCGCGCCGAGAGAGCAACAACCGGGGGAGCCAAGGCCGGCGGTGTCGGGTGAGCCGAGAGGAGGAGCCGGGTGTCGGGCCGGGTAGCAGGCGGCGCGGCCGGGGGCGAGAAGAAGCGGCGCGGCTTCGGGTGGAGAGGAGAAAAGGGGATCGGGAGGGAGAGAGAGTGTAGGGGAGAGGGTGCCGTGCGCGTGTGTGCTTAGGGGAGTCGGCTGAGTGGAAGTAAGAAGGGGAGAGAAGAGAGAGATTAGGTGAGTTTAGATGGGAGTTAGGGTTAGGTTAGGATTTTAGACTTAGGGGTAGGTTTCCTTTATTTGCGGTAGAATATTGTCTTCTCAGCGGTAGTTGCTAGTAAATTAATTGTCAGCCGCTAAATGCTTGCGACTAATTAGTTAAGCGCGAACCTCGGGTGTTCGATCTTAGAGTAAGTAGTCAATAGAACGGCTATTTCAGGAAGTGCTAACTCCGCTTAGGTCTCGAAAAGGTTTTAGTTAATTAAAATGTGCTAACTGGTAGTCGCCACTAACTAAGGTACTCCTATTATCACTCAAATCAACTATGTATTTACTTATATTATTATTCGTGTTGCCGATTTGCTACAGAAGACGAACCAGCACCGACAGGAGCAGCTGAGCAGAATTTTATCGACACCAACCTTTCCTACTTCTACGAAGGCAAGCGATCCTCTTGAACATGAATATAGTTACTTTAAAAATATACCCTATCTTGCACTATTATAAGTATTGCATCAAAATGGTTTGCCAAAACCTAAAGAAAATGATTGAGATAAAATGATTAAGATGATTGAGAAAGAATGAGACTTACTAAGAGGGTAAAAGGGGGCCCTGGCTGGGGAGAAACGACGATGATGACGATGAGGTAAGAGGTGGGCCCCTTTTTACATATGGTTATAATATAAGGACCAACAAACTCTTGCTCGGTCAGATGCCGTAAATTCAGTGCCAACCATTTTTCCGTTTCGGCGGGCAGAAAATGCTACCTTGTTACGTGACTATGCTCTCCACGTCGGGTAAGTAATAGGTGTGAGTGAGTGATACGGAGGAACCCAGGACCGGTGGGGGAAAGTCCGGAAGTGGGGGATCCATTGCGCTATAGCGCTAAGGTGGAGTGTTGAGTGCAGGATAGAAGCTGCCTCAACCAACCTCACCAGAACTCGGTGGATGATGAGGTCAGCATCGTGATTAAATCTGCACCGACGGAAGGTGATGGGTGGAGAAATTAATCACGTAACCTGGAAAACGTTATGTATTCTGATCTCGATCCCGCATCTAAGGCAATGTGGTGGAGCCTGTTCATGGAGAGTTCAGAATAGCTATGGGTAAAGTGATACAAAGCCTGCGCAGTGCTAAACTAAATCATGAATTCATGCCAGTCTCCAGGATTGGAGTCTACGGGAACCACAGGGGGTCTTTCGTCTCTCCGAGTGACTAGTAGAGTTTTTCAGTATTAAAACTTGCCACATAATTATCGAGATCTATTTTCTAAAGTGAGATGATTTAGAAGTTGTGATAATGAATAGAGATAGTGCATCCTGTGCATCTTTTGCTATTAATGGTTGCTGAGTACATTCGTGTACTCAACCTTGTTAGTATTCTCCTTTGTAGATCCTAGTCCGACCGGGAACTATCCCGAGTGGGACGAAGGACTTGCAGGTACAGAAGCAACAGGTGGAGGAGAAGACTTTGAATAAGAGGACCCAAGGTGAGTTGAGAGCTATTTTGGCATGTGGGACGAGTAGGCTACCGGTACTCCTGAGCCGACAAGAGAAGCGGGGAAGTTCTCTTGGGTAATTGTATAAAATTTGTATTAAGACCTTAGCCCTGCGTGGCTAACTGTTGAATAAAGGACAATTTCTATCTTATTGTTCTGCTGCGTAACTCTGGTGAAAGCTTACTATTCGTTAGAGCAGTGTTCTACTGAGCAAACGAATAGTAATCCGTGTGCCTAAATGTTATTACCCCGAGATAATGACACGGCGCGTCACATGCACTATGTTTATACCTTCAATATTTACTTTACTGTGGACAATCCCACAACAATGAGCACTAAGCACATTAGGCGCCGGAGGTTAGCCAGCAGTCGCAACCAATGCCTCAGCGAATGCGGACGCCAACCATCCTTAGCTTTGATGACCGCCGCAGGGCAAAGATATTCCCGGAGACAACATCCACTTGCCCTCCGCCGTCGTTTCCTCACCTGTGAATGTGCTTCCAAACATCTAAAACTGCGCCCCTTATCTGATAAGGCCTACCTGGCCTTGGATCGCAGCCACCAACCAACTTGAAGCAACAAGCACACGAACAGGAAGGAGGAGGCTACGGAGGAGATAGAGAGGGGGATTTCCTTACTGTTCCGCCCCTCGCCGCCGGTGAACGCAAGGGGGAAGCAGACGGTTCTACTTGCATCTGGGCTTTGGGCTCATTCTTGCAAGCGAGCAGCGGACAGGAAGAAGACAGCAGCAACAAGTGCTGTGGGGCCCAGGTGTCATGGAGAGAGAGAGGGGAACACCGTCCGTACGGCCCGCTCGAGGCCCGCAAGCCCACCCGGTTTCTCTAGGGTTTTAAGGCAACCACCATCCCCCACCTTATGAAAGCGAGAGGGGAGCAGCAGCTCACTTGCCTATCTCGCGCCGCCGCTTCTCCTCGCTGCACTCGAACCACGGAGAGAGAGAGAGAGAGAGGGTAGGAGGAGAGGCGCGAATCGCAATCGAATCGAAGGAAGGAGCTCTCCAACTCCAGATCCAAGGTGAGCATCCGTACCCCCATCTCAAATCGCTTGCAGGTACAGCTATCCCGGGTCCGTGGGCAATCGACGCGCGGTGTTGTTCCGTCGAGTGCAATGGTATAGGAGTAGCAATTGTTTGTCTCTCTCTCTCGTTGTGGAATGTTTTGTCGATCCATGCCTGTAGATTTTGGCCTTGTGGTTTGGGACAGTGTTGGGATGACGGCGAGCAAGTTTGATATTGTAGATCTCTTGCGAGTTATGTTAGTCTTCCTAGTAATGCTAGCTCTAATTCGAGGTGTTGCTGTTCGAGAGAGCAAGAACAGAAAACCTTTCCGAATTCTCTTGCCTCGAGGAGGTGGATGGATAGGAGCATTTGCCATCACCTTCTCACCCACTGCAAATCGATAAGAGAGCTCCGAAAAATCCATGCCCAGGCTCTTGCCCGTGGCCTCCACCCTCACCACCAGTCCATTTCGTGCAAAATCTTCCGGTCCTATGCGATTCTGGCCGGGCTGCTGATGTGCGCAAGTTGTTTGATGAAATCCCCCACCCTGACCTTATCTCCTTCCCTAGCCTCATGTCCCTCTGCCTCCAGTTAGATCGCCACCAGGAGGCCGTATCCTTGTTCTCAAACGTCGTCACCTCTGGTCACCACCCTGATGGCTTTGCCGTTGTTGGTGCCCTCTCGGCCTCTGGTGGGGTTGGGGATCAGCGTATTGGTAAGGCAGTGCATGGCATGATTTTCGGTCGTGGATTGAGCTCTGAGTTGGTCGTTGGCAATGCTTTGATTGATATGTATGGTCGATGTGGGAAGGTTGGGACTGCACTAGCGGTGTTTGATGCAATGGATTTGAAAGATGAGGTAACCTGGGGTAGCATGCTGCATGGTTACATGAAGTGTGCTGGTGTAGATTCAGCGTTGTCCTTCTTTGATCAGATGCCTATGAAGAGCACAGTTTCTTGGACAGCATTGATCACTGGTCATGTTCAGGGTAAGCACCCTGTCCGAGCTCTAGAGCTTTTTGGTATGATGGTACTGCAGGGCCACCGTCCTACTCATGTTACAATTGTAGGTGTACTGTCAGCTTGTGCTGACATTGGTGCTCTGGATCTAGGACGTGTCATTCATGGCTACGGAAGCAAATTTAATGCCAGCACAAATATATTATATAATTGTTAGCAATGCTCTGATGGATATGTATGCAAATAGTGGAAGCATTGAGATGACATTTCCTGTGTTCAAAGAAATTCAGTTCAAGTATTTATTCACGTGGACAACTATGATCTCAAGTTTCACTGTCCAGGGTGATGGGAGGAAAGCTGTTGAGCTCTTTTGGGACATGCTAAGGTCTGGGATAGTCCCAAACAGTGTGACCTTCATTTCAGTTTTGTCAGCATGCAGCCATACTCGGTTCATACAAGAAGGTAGAGAGTTTTTTATAAAATGCGTAAAATCTACAATATTGATCCCCAGATTGAGCATTAAGGATGTATGGTTGATTTGTTAGGGCGGGGTGGACTACTGGAGGAAGCAGCGGCTCTGATTGATGATATGGATGTGGAACCTGATATTGTTATTTGGAGATCACTTCTTAGTGCATGTCTAGTTCATGGTAATGATAGATTGGCTGAGATTGCTGGAAAGGAAATTATAAAGAGAGAACTAGGGGATGACGGGGTTTATGTGCTGCTTTGGAACATGTATGCCTCAACAAATAGTTGGAGAGAAGCTCTGAAAATTAGGAAGCAAATGTTGGCTAGGAAGATCTTCAAAAAACCAGGGTGTAGTTGGATTGAAGTTGATAGTGTTGTCCATGAATTCTTGGTAGAGGATAAGACACACGATGCTCGGAGGGAAATTTATGAAACCTTGGAAGACATGGATAGGCAGTTAAAGATGGATCTTAAATCATCTTCAGTGGAATAAATGGCTCATTAGTCTTTGTTGATGGAGAAGTTATAATATAGAAACATATACTGGACATTTCTTCCTTGATAACTTATACGAGAAACTTTCCCACTTCTTTTGTATTGAATACCGAATTTAAGGATCCTACAGTGTAATTAATGCAGTGTTGAACTTTCAAATTTTATTCCTGTAACTCTAGATCAAATTATAGCTATTTGATTCTTATAAATTGATGGCAAGACATTAAAAATTTGTTTGACTGGTTTCAGTAACTGGGAAGTCATGGACGTATTGATGTTGTTTCATTGAAAACACAATTACAGAGGGATTTATTCTAAATGTCGTGTTGTTCTCCTGCAAACTAATTAGGCTGTTCAATATTTGCATGTTGATTGGTCAGTTTGGTAAAAAAATAATACAATACATATCACATGCATGTTCAGTAGTATGATTTTGCCAAGTTTTGTGCCTGGAAGATGGAATTAGTAAATGTATGGATGTGTGACTTCGCAGCTGTACGGCTGAATTCATGGCTAAGTAGAATCGTGTTTTGTAGATCCGGTTAGTCTCGTACGTGACATAAGCGGATACAACGCAATGCGTATGATTTGTTAGTTGCAGTTGTATGCGTATGATTTGACGGTATTTCTTGCGTGGATAGGAATTACTAGCATGTTAAATACCACGGAATTAGTAAATGTTTGGATGTGTCATGTTGTAACGGTACGGTTGAATTCACGCCCTAAGTAGAAGCCTGTTTTAGATATTTTCAGATGTGGTTAGTCTGCTACCTAAGGTAGCACGCAGCTTAGGTGGCAGTTATAGGCGGGTGATTTGACATTGTTTCGTGTGTCGATATGAATGACTAGTATTGTCGCTAGTTTCATGGACATAGGGTTATGACAAAGCAAAAATGATATTCCCCTGTTGGTCTCCATCAAGTCTTCAGTAGTGTTCTTTTACCTGGATCTGTCTGATTGTTTTTCTTCTGTGCTTGGCAGTCACTGTTGTGGTATTTCTCCCAACCGCCACCATGCAGAACGAGGAGGGTCAGATGGTGGACCTGTACGTCCCCAGGAAGTGGTATGTTTATCGCACTCTCAGTGAAATTATGTCTGGTTGCCTTGGTGTTTATGTATGCTAAGCCTGTATTGGGTCTTGCAGCTCAGCCACGAACAGGATCATCACTGCCAAGGACCATGCCTCGGTCCAAATTAACATTGGGCATATGGATGAGAATGGGCTGTACGATGGCCGCTTCACCACGTTTGCTCTCTCTGGATTCATCCGTGCTCAGGTAATCATCTGTGTTCTAGATTCCGCCTGGTGAAATATATCTGAGAAGTCATGTTTGTGAATCATCAGATTACTCTGTCTTATTCCCATAGAGGGTATATTTCCTACATGTTCATGAATTGTAAGTTTTGTCGTGGTGGCCGACATCTTGACATTGAATGGGGTTATATGCATTTTGTGGTGTGTTGCTATGCATTGCTTGTTCCATTTTGTTTGGTCTGGTCATATTGAGTAAACATCTGCCACAGTGCCACGCTGGGTTTATTTTAGTAGAAATCTGATATGTTTACATCTGCCTGTCAATTTTGCTAAGTTTTTGATATTGCATTGAACCTCACCCGAATTATGCCATGTTTAAGTACATGGGCTTTACTAATACATTGACTCTCTGTAACTCACTGAGCTAGCATCATCTTTGCCATTAGCTTACACTGATTTTACTTTTTATCTTTCTGTCCGCTGGGCTAATTGTTGTCACCCCAATAACTAAAGAATATCAAGACTGAATGGTTTACTGCACTAAGCTATCCTGTGCATGATTGTGGGAGCATGCATGCCTCTTTTTTTTTTTTTCCTTTTTACATCAATGGGTTCTCATTTCCTTTTGGTTTTGACAGGGTGATGCGGATAGTGCTTTGGACAGGCTGTGGCAGAAGAGGAAGGCTGAGATCAAGCAGCAGTAGATCTTAGTTGTGGTTTCCCTGGAAGAACTTGTTTTGGTTTAATGCCCAATCTAGCTCTTGGGTATTCAGTTGGTACCATTATAGCTAAGACTTGTTGTCACTTAGTTTCGTCTGAGCCTGTTGGAAGTTTAATATGTGTTGAATGATATTCATATGTTGCTACTTCTTTTTCCTGAGTTGGTTGTTTCTTATTAAGAGTAAATTTCGGGGAACTACAGGTTTATTGTCAAAACACAAAACTACAGGTTAAAACAACAATTTCGCAGAATTGCAGATTTAAGGGGCAATTTTTTTCACAGAACTGCAAATTTTCAGTTTTCTAGTCGTATGCTACAGTTCTGGACACTTATCCACGTGCAAGTGACACAAATTAGTCTTGCGTGTTTATTTCGTTGTTGGGTAGTATCACTGGTAGGTGGCCCTTGCTGTTATGCAATGAAATCTCAAAACTTTAGTTCTGTGAAACGTCTGTTTTTAAATCTGTAGTTCTGCCAAATTGTTGCTTAAACCTGTAGTTTTGGTAATAAACATAGTTTTGCGAAATTTGTTCTTAGTATGATGATGATCAAACTCCTCCCAGAAATTGAGTAGACAAATTTTTTTTAGAGTACACACGGGACGTACTCACGCACACACACATGTCTACACACGTGGGTGCGTCTTAAATACACATCTAAACTAGGGCAGGATTTAAATCCTACGGAGCGTAAATACGCGCTTTGACCATTAAACATGTACTATTTCTTGAAAACCCCAAAGGTGAGCATCAAGGTGTCTCTCACGCACCAAGCCAACTGACCGAAGTCAGTTTCTCAATTGAGTAAACAACTGGGAACAGTTGTGCATCATGTTTTGTTATCTACTATTTACTAGTTCCACCTACCAGTTCCACCCAATGACCCAAATAACTTTTTTTGTCCTAACAGTAAACATTTACCCAAACCGGCCTTTCCCGAGTTCATATATACTACTCCCTTCGTTTCTTTTTACTTATGTCCAAAACTATCTAATTTGGAACTTATGTCCAAAACTATCTATATGAACTCTGTGAATTACTATTTACCAATTCCACCCAATGACCCAAATAACTTTTGTTGTCCTAACCGTAAACATTTACCCAAACCGGCCTTTCCTGAGTTCATATATACTACTTCTTTCGTTTCTTTTTTACTTATGTTCAAAACTATCTAAATTGGCTATATAAAAATTATATTGTTAAAAATACTTTATAATATTATAATTTTATTATAATATCTCAATGTAAAGTTTCAGTTAAAAAATACTTCTATAATTTTATTAGAATATCTTAACATAAAGTTACAAAAAGTAACACTTAAAGATGCATTGGGAGACCATGAAAAGACAAAAATGTTAAGTAAAAAAAGAACTGATAGACAATAATTGCAACCTCTCAAGACCTTTTAACACTACTTATTTCCAGGAATGTCCATGCATTCATACGAATGAAGGTTGTTAAAATCACGACTCTGATCGTAAAATCATACGATTCTACAATCCTACAGCACCAATACGATCCAAATCACACTTATTAGAATCGTGGTAGAATCATGCATCACCTCAAATTATAATAGATTGAGATGTTTGGTTGTGTCCTATCCTAAATTCAAGTTGTATGATAAGTACTAAGTAATTAGTAGGTTAGATATAAAGATTTGGAGGTTTTGAATCATAAAAAATTATTTTACTTTTTATGTAAAATATTCAGGTAATGGCAAGGTTGTTAAAATCAATATTTTAGATGTTGCTCTAAATGATATGGATTCTAAACTACGATTTAGACATTTATCAATCAAATTAGATGTCAAATGATTAAATAAGTATTCATATCACTCTTGGAATACACGACACATTGAAAAAAAAAATTTGTATTTTTTTAGAATTAGATAGAATGTTAGATTCTACGATTCGATCCTGGAATGTGATCCTACCGAAGTGTCTCCAGAATCACGATTGTGACAACTTTGATACGAATTAGGGAGCACCTCTAAACACCATTACACATAGCAGGCACATAATCAATCAAGGACACTATTCATACGAGCGGTGCTATTCATATGATATTCGCTTGTACGATTACATGGGAAGAGCGTGGTACGCCTATCGTAACAACAAACAATACTACATTGACCATCGTCCGTAAAGCATTTCTCTGTTCGTACTAGTTACGATGATGCTACCAAAGGGTAGCTAGTTTTTGGCTCCAGCTGGCTTTGCCAAGAAGCATGCGAGCTATCCCTCCCAATGGCGCCCTCCGGGAAGAAGCCGCCGGGCACGCGCTCTCTGCCGGTGAGGTACAGGATCCTGAGCAGCTCCGCCGGCGTCCGGCTGTAGGAAAGCGAGTCCCTGTCGGCGGAGAGTACGTTGGTGCAGATCCTGCCCTCCGTGCCGAGCTCCGGCGGGGGGCACGGTGAGCCCCTCGTCCTTCACCCCGCACTGCCCCAGCCGGTTCCGCGGCGCCGAGACGTGGCCGGTGAACTCGGCCACCGTGGTGTCCTTGTACGGAGGCACCGTCTCGCGCATCCGCTGGAAGAGCATGGATCGGATGACGGCGTCCTGGCCTGCCTCCACGCCTAGCAACCCTGCAAGAAGCTGCACACATATATACATGCATGGCTGACGGCTTGATGTGAAGCAATGGTATTGTTTTCAACTAGTGATCTTGCAGATTTCTTGTGCGCGCGCAAGGACATGATGTGATGGACGCATAGATCGATGGCTACCTTCTTCCTGGCGTAGCCGTCGATGATAGGGTTTGTGCCGGTGTCAACCGATCAACGCATCCTTTAAACAAGTTACGCCAGTTGCCTCCCAACAACTAATCAATAATCATACTATAATAGTAGTTTTTATTCATGCCACACAGAAGAACACATAACCCAAAATCCTTTAAAACCTGAGAAATAAGATCTATGTGATGCAACTCATCTTGTTAGGAACTAATGTACTTAATTAGGCCAACCAAACATGCATATGCACACAACCACCGCAAAGTAAACATCAGGTCATCTAAAGTAATCAGTTCTAATCTACTCTCTGATAGACATGTTCAGAGAATCTCTGCTGCATTTCCATTCGTCAGCTCCGTAGATGTAAGTCGAAACATCATACAGCTATGGCCTTGTGAGCTGCATCAACATGCAGGATACAGGATACTCGGAAGAAGCAAAGCCTCCATTAGTAAAAGGAAGCAATTTCCATGCCAGATCTCAGTTTCTTTTACCATCTTCCAGTGCCAGGTAACTTGTTGCTACAGCCTACAGGAACAGCAGTAAACAAACCAAAAGGCCATACATAACAGAGCCTGGCAAGTTACAAGATAATGATAGGGAAAGCTAGGGTGGGTATTGTATAGTTGACAAGAGTATTGGAATATGGTGTGGATATCATGAGGATATGTGCACGATATTAGGATGATGTTACAATTGGCAATTACACTTTTGGTTTGCTATTTCTCGTGTTTTCGGCGAATGTCCCAAGACCATCGAGTTGGTGATCGATCTGGCGTTGAAGCGGTCGACCGCCATTGAATGGCGGTCTGACCGGTTTTGTGCTGAATGTTGATTTGATTGGCTAATTGGTTTTGAGTTAAGTCATATCCATGTTTATCCTTGTATATGTGTTGCATATTGCATGGTTTCACTAACGTGGGTCAAGTTGTGAAGAACTTGTTCCCGGAGACGATTTCTCTGTCTATTGCTGTGCAGGTGTTTTGAAGGTCAATGACGGTCAACGGCGAGAGGATCGGGACTAAGCTTGGAGAGCTGAGGTCCAGAACGATCATGGATGTCGGGTGAGGTCAAGTGGCTCAAGCGTGGCGCAGAATGGACGAGGATGACCGAACGGGTAGTTCGGTGCGACGGGTTGATCAAGCGGCGCGGGGGTCGGTGCAAGTGCCTTGGTGGTTCTGGAGGAATCTGGACGGGAGAGACTTGCCGACATGATGAGAGCCGTTGATCAACCTACACGTGGCGAACAAGCGATCGCCGGCAGGTGGACTCGGTCCATGGAGAAGGATCGAGAAGGGGTATTTTGGTAATTTCACCAAATACCGGCTTTGTGACGGTTGGCTAAACCACGGCGCGGGACGTCGCAAGATGAAGTGGTTTAGGTCAAGAGATAATGGTTTCAGCGCTTTAAAAAGTGTGCGTAAGTGTCCCGTTCATGTTGGGCCTTAACGGGAGCCCATTAGAGAAACTCTTCTAGAAGCAAGGCCTCTCTATAAATAGGGGGTGTGCTGGACAAGCCACCTCAAGCACTTCATTTGCAAACCCTAGTTTGGTTTAGGGACTTAGAGAGAAAGAGAGAGGCTTAGGGTTCTAGGGAGATGAGTTGATTGTGTGCTCATGGATTGAGCTCTTGTCCTCCTTGAGGGAGTGGCTGTAACCAGCAACATCATGATTCAATCCATGGATGATTATCCAAAGATGTGTCTCTTTGTGTTTTTCCTTCTCATTTTATGATTTTGAGTCAATCTTTGATCTTTTGGTTTTTGGTTGATCTCTTGCCCACTTCTATCTTGCTGTGATGTGTGGGAATACATCTAGGATCATCAAGATCATCAATCTCCCACGAGCAAGTTTTAGATCGTGTTTTTCGTTTTTGCTCGGTTTTGAACCTTCCTTCGGTAAAACTGAAAAATATCAAAACTTTGAAGTAGATCTTTTCGATCGTCACTTGGAATAGGTTCCAGATATCATTGGGAAGTTGTGTTCCAAATTTGGTCAAGTTTGGCCGTGTAGATCAAAAGTTAGATCGATTTTCGGTTTTGAAATAGTGCTGAAATTCGCGTTCTGTGCTGATTTTACTATTCACCGGTCTGACCGCTCCTGTAGCCGGTCTGACCGTCCGTACCGGTCTGACCGCTCCTGTAGCCGGTCTGACCGCTCCTGTTCATCAACACTGTTCATCAAGCTGAAAAATTGTGTTTCTGATTGTTTCTTACGGGGTTTGAAGGAATTCAACATAAGTCTTCCACTGTGGTTTTCTATTGATCTTCATAGCTCTCATAGCTATAGGAGTGAAATTTGTGTTGAATCTAATATTTAAAAAGAAAAATTTGGTTAAGCTCCTATTCACCCCCCTCTAGTCGCCTTTCCGGTCCTACAATTGGTATCAGAGCACGGTTAGCTCTTCTTATAGATCTTAACCGGTCTTTGGAGCCATGGCGACTGACAAGTATGCAAACAAACCACATATCTTTGATGGATCTGATTTTTCTTATTGGAAGACTCGTATGCAATTCTACATCGAGGCTCAAGGGCACGCTATTTGGCTTAAGGTCAAAAATCCATATGTTGTGCCAGTCGATGACGATGTGATCACTCCAGATGTTGAGGCTAATAGCAAGGCTCGAAACTTTCGATTCAAGGGCTTAGTCGATCCGAGTTTGAGCGTGTTGCTCATTTGAGGTCCGCTCATGAGATCGGAGGACTCTTTGTGATTACCACGAGGGTTCTCTGCGATCAAGGAAGTGAGACAGAACCAACTCAAGAAAGAATACTCAAAGATCGAGCAAAAGCACGGTGAGTCTTTAGATGAGTTGTGGGAAGGTTCTCCAAGATTGCATAATCTTGCTTTGTGGATCTTGTCTTCACTGAATCAGAATGCACGCCGATTTTGGGTGCTCTTGATGTGAGAGTTTGGGGATGAAAATCACTTCCATCAATGACAACATCGTCATGAGTGAGCTTACCATGGACAAGCTCTACTCGAGGTTGAAGATGCATGAGATTGACTTTATCTCGCGTCTCCCAAGACAGAGTCGATGGCGTTAGTGGTCGACCCTTCTAAGGGTAGTTCTTCCGATTCTTTTGATTTTAGCTCATCTGGTCTTTCTTTGTCCGCTTGGCATTCTTTGAGCGATGAGTAACTAGAGAAGATACCGAGGATGACTTAGCCTCCTATCCACCGATTCTCGAGAGCATTCAACAAAGTAAGAAATAGGAGGAGAGGTGGACCTATCACTTGTTTTGAGTGTGGTGAGCCAAATCACATTCGCTCCAAGTGCCCCAAGTGAAGGGCAAAGAGGAGAAGGATTTTGGAGACATCCACAAGCTAAGGATGCAAAGCTAAGAAGCCCAACTATCGCAAGTTAGTCAGTGGGTCCTTGCCGCTCTCGAGAGTGTTGATATGAGCGATGTGGACTCGGGGACGGAGGGCGACGACGATGACTCCCATGGCAAGAAGAAGACTCATGATTTCACGGCATGTGCTTCATGGCGGGGCGACCACGACGTCGACTCCTCCAACGACGACGAACTCTTGGCGATCCCGACGAGGTCCGTCGTGCGAGGAAGGAGGACATATGGCTTGTTGACTCGGATGTTCTCGACACATGATGGAGATTCTAGATGGTTCTCCTCCTCACACGTGCATCCGGCAATGAGTTGATCACATTTGGGGATCTTCGCTGGGACCGTGATGACCAAGGGCACGGTGCGCGTCAACAACAAGTTCATGCTTAAGACGTCGCTTTGGTAAGTAAGCTAAGGTATAATCGCTATCTGTTTCTCGTTTGCTTGATGAAGTGCGGAGGTAAGGTTTAAGAGTGGCGAGTGTAGAGTTCGGACTCTTGGTGAGAATGTTTTTGGGATCACTAGGTTTGAGAGGATTTTTAGTCTTGATTTGATGTCTCATCCGCTTCGATTCTAGATGTCTTGTAGCTTCTGATTCTCATGATCTAGTCTTATGGCATCGTAGACTTGGTCACATAGGTTTTGACCACTTGACTAGAGTTAGTAGCAAGGATTTGATTAGAGGGTTGCCTAGGCTGAAGGTTGTTAGAGACCTAGTGTGCGCTCCCTGTAGACATGGTAAGATGGTTTCTGCTTCTCATCCACCTCTTACTTTAGTAATGACTGATGGTCCAGGTCAGCTTTTGCACTTAGACACTGTTGGTCCTTCTAGGGTTCAGTCTGCTGGTGGAAAATGGTATGTGCTTGTGATTGTGGATGACTTCTCCAGGTATTCATGGGTTTATTTTCTGGTTTCTAAGGACGAGGTTTTTGGATTTTTTAGAGAATTGGTCCTTAGACTAGCTGTTGATCTTCCTGGAGCTTTGAGAGTCATTAGGAGTGACAATGGGACAGAATTCAAGAACTCTTCTTTTGCCACTTTCTGCACTGATAGGGGAATTGAGCATCAGTTCTCTTCTCCTAGAGTTCCTCAGCAGAATGGCGTTGTAGAGAGGAAGAACAGGACCCTTGTAGAGATGGCTAGAACCTTGCTAGATGAGCATTCCACACCTAGGAGATTTTGGGTGAGGCGATCTCTTTGCTTGTTATGTGTCTAATAGGGTTTTCTTGAGATCTGTGATTGGCAAGACTTCTTATGAGCTTAGATTTGGTCATAGGCCTAAAGTCTTTCATTTCAATATTTTTGGTTGCAAGTGTTTCATTCTTAAACATGGCAATTTGGATAAATTTGAATCTAGATGTTCGATGGCATATTCCTTGGATATCTGCTCATTCTCGTGGCTTTCGTGTATTTAATTTGGATACTAACAAAATTGTTGAGACTTGCGAAGTCACTTTTGATGAGGCTAGTCACGGTACTAGACCCGATGTTTGCAGTACACGAGTTTCGATATTCGAGAAAACATCTTCGTCGACGATGACTCGAGGATGAGGACCCAATTCTTCCTCAAGTTTCTTACGAGATGGTTGGAGAGCTGCTACCACTACCCGGCTTGGTGAGCGACCTCCTCCTATCTTCACCGACGATCCGAGTGGCTCTGCTCCTACCTCCGCGACTCATGAGGTAGAGGCCATACGCACCGGAGCTCCTCTTCATATTCGGCGACGACATCCGCTGAGCGGATGATTGGGGATTTCAATGGCGAGTCACTCGCTCCAGTTTATTTCTCCGATTCTCATGCACATTACGCTTTTGTCGCGTCTTTTGAACCCGAGATGTCACCCATGCTTTATCGATTCCTCTTGGGTCAATGCCATGCATGAAGAACTTGAAAATTTTGAAAGAAACAAAGTCTGGACCTTAGTTGAACCTCCACCGATATTCATGTAATTGGAACAAAATGGATTTTTAAAAATAAGCAAAGTGAGGATGGGTTGGTAGTTCGCAACAAGGCTAGGCTTGTAGCTCAAGGTTATTCAGTGAGGGCTTAGACTTTGAAGAGACATTTGCTCTGTCGCTAGATTAGAAGTCATTCGCATCTGCTAGCTTTGCTTCTTCTAAGGGCTTTAAGCTTTTTCAAATGGATGTCAAAAGTGCATTTCTTAATGGTTTCATAGAAGAAGAAGTCTATGTCAAGCAACCTCCGGCTTTGAAAATCATAAGTTCCCAAACCGTGTTTTTAAACTCTCCAAAGCCTTGTATGGATTGAAGCAAGCCCCTAGAGCTTGGTATGATAGGCTTAAGAGTTTCCTACTTGATAATGAATTTAAAATGGGTTTGGTTGATAAAACCTTGTTCACTCTCGGGCATGGCGTTGATTTTTATTGGTTGATTTATGTGGATGATATCATATTCGGTGGTTCGTCTCATGCTTTGGTGTCCAGATTTTGATTCTATGAGCAAGGAGTTCGAGATGAGCATGATGGGAGAATTGACCTTCTTCCTTGGTCTTCAAGTCAAGCAAGCGAAAGAAGGCACTTTCGTTCATCAAAGTAAGTATACAAAGACCTTCTTGGCGTTTCGACATGGGAAGCGATGAGACCAATGTCTACTCCCATTGCCACAACCACCGTCTTTGGACCACGATGAGGATGGAGAGCCCGTGGATCGGAAGAGTACCGCAGACATGATCGGCTCCTCCTCTACCTCACGGTGTCGAGGCGGACATACAATTTCTTTGTGTGTGCGTGCGCTCGATTTGAGCTTCCTCGTGCTTCTCATCGTCAAGCGATGCGGCGCATATTCAGTACCTTCAAGACACTCTTGATTTTGGACTCGGTTTTCTTCGATTCGCTCTCTCTATTCGGGCGTTTTCGATCTCGATTTTGCGGGGTGTAGAGTGGATAGGAAGAGTACTACGGCACTTGTCATTTCTTGGGCACATCTCTTATTTCTTGGTCTTCTCGAAAGCAGTCCTCTGTTGCACGATCCATCGCTTAGAGGCCGAATACGTCATTGCGACAGCGGTTGTTCTCGAGTTCTCTGGATTTTGTCTACTTTGCGGGACTATGGATTATTTTTGGAGAGTGTTCCTCTTTTCGTGACAACACTAGTGCCATCAACATTGCCAAAACCCGATTGCAACACTCTAGGACCAAGCACATTGATATTCGATATCATTTTCTTAGAGACCATGTTGAGAAAGGTGATGTTGTGCTTCATTTTGTTGAGTCCGAGCAGCGAGTTCTTTGATATTTTCACTAAGGCTCTTAATTCTTCTCGTTTTGCTACGTTGGGAGAGTTAGGGGTTATTAGTCCTCTTGGCCTGTTTTGAGGAGTTTTGCTCCTTTGCATTCATTGTATCATAATGCATTTTCAATTCTACAACTTGCATTGTAATATAACTTCATGGAGCTTTGATTATTATCCTTATATGACTTGATTTCATACTTTATACCTTGCCATGTCTTGTGTTAATGTGCTAAGACTTCTGTTATGGCTTTTTCATATGTAGCTTAGTTTTTGCCATGATAGTTTTATTATCTGTGAGCAATTTGAATCAAAACATAACTTTTTGAGTCTTGTGACTAGTTTTGCTTTAGTGATCCTCTTATGATTCACGCCATGTCATATACGCTTAATTGAGTCTTGAATCTGATATGAGTTTTAAAATGAGCTTTGGAAGTCCTTAAGTCAAGCAAATGAAAAATTATAAGTTTTTCTGCGAAAAACCGATCTCACCAACTCTTTCTCATGAGACGGCTTGCCATTGTACTAGGCTTGAACTCAGGGGGAGTTTTGGATGACCTAGATCACTCTCTTAAGCTTTCTTGCTTGGGATGGTCGCGGCAAGGCTTGAGATCTAGCACATTGCTAAGAAAACAAAATTTCTTTTGGTTGAAGCTTAGGAGGCCGTTGTGGATGGCTCCTAGTCCAGGACTTGCTTTACTAAGATAAAACCTAAAGTCTTTCAGCAAAGTGCTATAATGTGATAAAATTCCACTTGCTTGAACAAATTGATTCATAAAATGCTCAAAATTGACTCTTTGTCTAATTTATGGGTTCCATTTGGCTTATAGACATGGCTTGACTCCTTCTTGGATACCTTTAGTTAAACTATAATCTTCAACATCTTTTCTTGCTAAGCCTTTATTTCAACTCAAATTATTGCTCTGTTGGCTCTAGCTTGCTATATATGTTTTGCCATGATGGAACTTTGCTACTTCACATAATATGGTTTGGTGTAATACTTGTCTAGTCTTCTTGGATAATTCTCATGGCTCCTGTTGCTAAAAATGAAAAAATTGCAGCCATTCCTGTCATTCATGCTCTATCTTCTTCCATGGTTCTTCTTGAATACATTGTCAAAGGGAGAAAGATTGGTAAAAATGTTGTTTTAGAGCTGTTTGGAGTCTTAGAGAGAAAGTGTTCTTTCATGACAATTGGTGATCATTGTGAGTGGGAGCATCTCATTTGCATTCATTTGGTTTTATTGCCTTTTCTGAATCTGAATTGCAATTCGTGAATACTCACCATGATCGAAGGTCAAATAGAACAATTGTTCTTTCATATGGACCTTAAGTGAGATTTTTGGCGATTCTCTGAAATTGAAGTCATTGTCTTTGTCCTTTGCCTTATCTCACTTGCCTTAACTATTCTGAAGCCAACTTGGTCATTTTCATGGCTTTCTCTTGCTTATGGACCAAGTTGTGCCTTTGCGCGAAAACGACGATTCTTTACTTTTCAAACCACAAACTTACATTTTCTGGAAGATTGCCAATGTGTTCATCAAGGGGGAGATTGTGGATATCATGAGGATATGTGCACGATATTAGGATGATGTTACAATTGGCAATTACACTTTTGGTTTGCTATTTCTCGTGTTTTCGGCAAATGTCCCAAGACTGTCAGGTTCAGGCGGTCTGACTGGCGCTGGAAGCGGTCAGACCGGCCAGGGCGGTCAGACCGGCCATTGAATGGCGGTCTGACCGGTTTTGTGCTGAATGTTGATTTGATTGGCTAATTGGTTTTGAGTTAAGTCATATCCATGTTTATCCTTGTATATGTGTTGCATATTGCATGGTTTCACTAACGTGGGTCAAGTTGTGAAGAACTTGTTCCCGGAGACGATTTCTCGTCTATTCTTTGTGCGGTGTTTTGAAGGTCAATGACGGTCAACGGCGAGAGGATCGGGACTAAGCTTGGAGAGCGAGGTCGTAAGCGATCATGGATGTCGGGTGAGGTCAAGTGGCTCAAGCGTGGCGCGAATGGGCGAGGATGACCGAGCAGGTAGTTCGGTGCGACGGGTTGATCAAGCGGCGCGGGTCGGTGCAAGTGCCTTGGTGGTTCGGAGGAATCGGGCGGAGAGACTTGCCGAGCATGATGAGAGCCGTTGATCAACCTACACGTGGCGAGCAAGCGGCGCCGCGAGGTGGACTCGGTCCATGGAGAAGGATCGAGAAGGGTATTTTGGTAATTTCACCAAATACGGCTTTGTGACGATTGGCTAAACCACGGCGCGGGACGTCGCAAGATGAAGTGGTTTAGGTCAAGAGATAATGGTTTCGGCGCTTTAAAAGCGTGCGTAAGTGTCCGTTCATGTTGGGCTTTAACGGAGCCCATTAGAGAAACTCTTCTAGAAGCAAGGCCTCTCTATAAATAGGGGTGTCTGGACAAGCCACCTCAAGCACTTCATTTGCAAACCCTAGTTTGGTTTAGGGACTTAGAGAGAAAGAGAGAGGCTTAGGGTTCTAGGAGATGAGTTGATTGTGTGCTCATGGATTGAGCTCTTGTCCTCCTTGAGGAGTAGTTGTAACCAGACAACATCATGATTCAATCCATGGATGATTATCCAAAGATGTGTCTCTTTGTGTTTTCCTTCTCATTTTATGATTTTGAGTCAATCTTTGATCTTTTGGTTTTTGGTTGATCTCTTGCCCACTTCTATCTTGCTTTGTGATGTGTGGGAATACATCTAGGATCATCAAGATCATCAATCTCCCACGAGCAAGTTTTAGATCGTGTTTTTCGTTTTGCTCGGTTTTGAACCTTCCTTGGTAAAACTGAAAAGATCAAAACTTTGAAGTAGATCTTTCGATCGTCACTTGGAATAGGTTCGGATATCATTGGGAAGTTGTGTTCCAAATTTGGTCAAGTTTGGCGTGTAGATCAAAAGTTAGATCGATTTTCGGTTTTGAAATAGTGCTGAAATTCGCGTTACGTGCTGATTTTACTATTCACGGTCGACCGCTCCAGAGCGGATCGACCGTCCGCATCTGATCGACCGCTCTGTGGCGGTCGACCGCTCTGTTCATCAACACTGTTCATCAAGCTGAAAAATTATGTTTCTGATTGTTTCTTCTGGGGGTTTGAAGGGAATTCAACATAAGTCTTCCACTGTGGTTTTCTATTGATCTTCATAGCTCTCATAGCTATAGGAGTGAAATTTGTGTTGAATCTAATATTTAAAAAGAAAAATTTGGTTAAGCTCCTATTCACCCCCCTCTAGTCGCCTTTCCGGTCCTACATATGGGAATAGAGTCAGTACAAAATTCATGATTCCTACACTGCAGTAATGCAACGATGGACCTTGCACAGGCGCACGCATGCTCGCATCCACATTCCAGAGGTTTATGAAGAAGATGCACATGCACCTGGTTGCACGCCCAAAAACATTGGGAATGCAGAGAAGTTTTTTTTTTTAAAAAAAAGAAATGGGAACTATGTTGCTCATATTGATGCCAATGCACATGTTTTTCTTGCAAAAAAGAATAAACATGGCACTTATGCGAAGCAGAACAACTCGCATTCAGTATTCTCTAAGTTATGCAAAAATGCAATAGCCAAACTGAATGCAAACTAGTCACTGGGTTAAATAATTAGCAAATACTTGTTAACTCCAGGCCTACAGGAACTAAGCAAACAAAAAGCTCTTCAACTAATTTCTAGTCTATCCGCTATGCACTTGGCTGAAATGTACCTTAGTCCATGTAGCGAGGTGTTGTTTGGACAAAAAGCTCCTCATCTTCGTCGTCATCATCGTCTTCATCAGCACCTACAATTGCTCGGGTGATGCTGCGAGCGAGGGTTATCACTGTCAATCTCTGCAACAAAAGAAAATCAAGTTTGTTAAACATTCAGTACCAATACAAATGCGTCAGTAACTACTGATTTGGGAATGCAATACGTGTCTTATGTTGCGAGAATTAACCAGGAGGCTCTTCCAAGTGATCCGTTTGCATAGGCTGCACTCTGTAGTTCAAACTAGTTAAGGGAACACATTTTTGGAAGCAGGAAAGCAGAAATAACTCAAGACCCAGATCTTATAGCTCCCCATTTATGACTAATAACAAATAGAAAGCCTGCATTAACATAGAATATATTGACATGATTCATCAATTACACACAGGGACAAATGGTGGGTATCTAGGACTTTTAGTGACGCAATTTTTATGGACTCAACACCTTATCTCAGAAAGTCATCATTCATCAAATTCAGACACTATATATCAACATATCTCCTTCGACTAGACTAGCCAGTTCAAGTATACCATCAGTATGGTCGTAAGCTTACTCCTAATACTTACACTTGGCATTATCCTGAAAGGTGTTTCCTATGGTTTTAACTAGCTGAAATGCAGTAGATACCCATTTACTGTGAGGAAGATAGGTATGCGGAGACAGTATTTGTTCTGTTTAGATATTCAACATATGGGGCAGAAAGATATCATGTTAAGGGATGTTGATAATCCCAAGTCAAAGCATGTTTCATGTATACAGGCTTAATTAGTTAAAACAGAGAGAACAGAGAAGAGGAATTCTTTGAGCGTGGCCGCATAGAAAGACACAAGTCCAGAATTTGATGCGGTAGCAAGGTATATCATCTAGTATAAATTAGCAAGAAGTGAAGCAATTTACAGGATACGTATAGTTTGCATTATCTGAGACTGATGGCTTGCAGGGAGCGTTTACAACATTGGGCATTGTTGATGTGTCATTCAGCGCACTAGCACTTGCATTTCTCTCCTTCTGGACATGTTCTTCTCTGTTAGCTTCAAAGCTTTTGGGAGTACTACCTGTTTAACAAAGCTTGCTTATCTTTTAAAAAGCTTGATGGTACATCAACAGGATAATGTTAGAATTCAGAGATGAAAGAAGCTTTTCAGTCACCAGTTAGTTTGATTACACCCAGGCATGTGGCTGTCCATGCACTGTGGTCTGATACTGGTCCTATCAAAAGTGGTCACTATGTTCTGTACAGGCCCTTTGGCCCTGTCTCAGTTCTCATCAGATCACAATGGTGCGTAGTTTGACACAGGAAGACATGCCTGACGTGTGACCATACCAATGGCTAACAATAACCTTTTGCCAGAAAGATACACACCTGAAAGCTCCGACCATATTTTAGTATGGTTTGAGACATTTTCAGGAATTTCTGCTGATGGTGTAGCAGCAGCCCTTGGTTCTTCTGCGTGCTGTGCTGAAGTAGCTGGTTGCTGGGCAACATTGCCATCAATTAGTTGTGATACAAGCATAGTGGCAAGAACTAGAGTTGCATCGAAATCAGAATTTGATCCATCATCCAATGCAAATTTAGGAACCAAAAGGACAGGCCTGCAATTCATACAAAGACTCACGAGGACCAATCCAAAAGGATAACAAAATTCAGTAAGTATGACAACTTACTCGCCAGCCTTCTCAAAGAACAGGAGAATATCAACCTCACATCCTTCACACAATGTTAAAAAAGCCTAGTTAAAAGGAGAGAAAAAAAGGAATAATCAATTATTTGCCACTACAAAGGTGTGGATTTTAGGATTTATCATTCCATATGTGAATGACAGCTGGACCTTAGAGAACATATCATAGACACATAAGTGACAAATCCTGAATTTATATATCTTTGACAGTGACAAATAATCAAATCTCAAAAAAAAAAAAAGGAAAACTGTCAAGCCACATGCCATTGAAACACTTGACTATAAAACAAAGCTATTTACCGTCATCAATTATTAAACAGAATGAATCTTTTTTTTAAGGGAAGAGGGGTTGCGTGGCGTTGGACTTTTGTTGTGTACTGGGCTATTTGGGCCCGTTTCGGATGGGCTATTGAGCCAGATCGCAAAGGACGGCACGCGGCCCAGCCCTAGGAGCGTTACGCTACCTGGTGGGCCCCAGAACCAGATGCTAGGGTTCACGAGCCCTCCCCTCCTATAAATGATTCCAACACTATCCTTCCCGACCCTTACGCCACCGGCCACCGCCACAGCAGCTCTCTTCGGTCTCCCTCGCAGCAGCCTCCTCGAGAGATCAAGGTGCGTTCTCTCCTCGAGCTCTCGCGATTCGGTGATCTGTCTCTTGGTCTGGTACTCCACCTTCTTGTGCTGCAACTCTATGCGCGTGTGCGGCTCAAGTACGTAGCAAGGGTTGGTGGTTTTAGGATCTCTGGTTGGTGTTGTATACAAATAAAAAAACAGCAATAATATAGATTTACCACCTGCAGTTATGTTGGATCTTTCAGTAGACTTGGTTCATTTTCATCTATCTAGTTGTGCATATATATTTTGTACCTGTGAATGTTTCATTCAGTTGCTTCTTACTCTATAATGCATGGTTTATGTGTACCACATTTTTTTTTTTGACTTTCTGATTCACCTATGGTTAGATGTGTTCTGGAGATGAGATTGACGGAGATGCAAGGATTGATGAGACACGTTGCAGGGATATAAGGCGCTACAAGTGTGAATTTTGCTCAGTCATTAGGTCGAAAAAATGTCTCATCCGAGCACACATGGTTGATCTCCATAAGGTATAATATTTCGTAGGTCTTTTAGGCACATGGGCCAGTTTATGCTTTCTTGCGTGCTTAAAGTCTATATGCACCTTTTTTTAAATAAAAAAATATTGATACACGTCTATCTTGTTTGGATTATTTTTTGTACCAGTGGGTTCTGTTGAGTTACAATATTC
The DNA here is from genome assembly GCA_036346255.1 of Ampelocalamus luodianensis. Classification (NCBI taxonomy): domain Eukaryota; kingdom Viridiplantae; phylum Streptophyta; class Magnoliopsida; order Poales; family Poaceae; genus Ampelocalamus; species Ampelocalamus luodianensis. The sequence goes on from CM070620.1 coordinate 94,878,569, forward strand.
ACTTTGCATCATAGAGAAGTGAATTGGTGAACCATTGATGCTTCATTGTACTTGAAATAGGAAGTCAACCTCAAAGTGTGTTTGTTCCATAGATCATGTTCCTTCTCATAAACTGTACCTATCATATTCAGTTACCTGGGCCTTTTGCTTGTTGATATTTTATGCTTTGGTTGGAATTTTGGATCAATGATTATATCCACTTTTCTTTATATTTCCATCTTTCTTTTTTGTTTTCATACTTTTGGAACTCCATACGATATTGCTATATTTTAATTCCCTGTCTTTTTCTCAAATTTATCTATAGGATGAACTGGACAAATCAGACATTTACGATTCAAATGGTGAAAAAGTTGCTCATGAGGGTGAAAATACCTGCCAAGAGTGTGGAGCTAGTTTCCAGAAGCCAGCTCATCTGAAGCAGCACATGCAAAGTCATTCTGATGAGGTTGGTATTTCTGTCTGTGAATCTAGTGTGAGCTCATTGTTTTTTTATTGTAGTGGCATTGATGGCTCGCCTTAATGGTTCTAATCACAATGGGCATGAAGCATTTAAATAGAAACATGCATTTACTGTGTTTCTGGATATGTGAATCTGGCCTTCAGACAAATTGTTTCACTCTGTACAATCTGCTGAATACAATTGTTTTGCAGGGTTTAGATACTTAGCAGTGTGAAGCATTGGATCCCGTTAGAGAACTCCAAAATGCGACGAGGCAATTTAATATTGGCTGGACTAGTAGCAGGTTGGGATGACCTCCTGTGAAGCTCCAACAAGATTGCCTCCTTCACGCTCATTCAGGAGGTTTGTACTTGCTTATACACGTTCTCTTCTATATTAATCATTACATAACTTTGTGGGATATCTGCTGCATCTTTTTGTTTCCAATGAAGCAGTGATCTCTCTCTATCTCTCTCTCTCTGGATGTACTCACATCTATTGGCTTGTGTATGTTCATAGGGGCACGAAACAAGACTGCTTTATGATCGACTAGATACTATCTATTTTACACCACAATGTTTCAAATCTTATGTAATGGATCCATTCAGTATATTTGGGAGTCCACCTCTCTCCTTTTTCTACTGTTCTCTTTCTCATTATTTCTTTGGGCTTCTTGTTTGGGGTCCATAGTTGGAGAAAGGAGGGGATCCAAAATCAAAATGTCATCTCAGAAAGCTAGGGCCTTCTCTAATAGGTTCCTTTAGCTCGCTATGGTGCTGATAGCTCCTTCGTCGCCATCTACATCTTTTTTGTTCTTTTTTACATGAAGCCTGAAATTAGCACTCAGCAATTAAGGATCAGATGGCTTATGGGTCTTTCGGGGATAAGGGTGGCAATATCCATACTTTATCCTGCTACATCTTTGTGGGCTTCCTTGTGGGAGCTTTGAGAAGAGGTGAGAGGATCCGATATCAAAATGTCATCTCAGAAAGCTAGGGCCATTCTTCATTGGTTCTCAGCTCGCTATGGTGATAATATTCAAGCTAGGACCATTTTCTTCATTGGTTCTCAACTCACTATTGTGACAATACTCTTTTTATCTGTCATTGTACGCATTCCAAGTAAACAAATCGTGCTAAAAGGAAAGTGCTGAACTTGGGTCAGTTAATTACCAAGCTTTGACGTTTAGGTTTTTGTTGCATTATATTTATGTAACCCATTTTCCTTGATAGTTCTAAGAAAATGTGTATAACTGTTTGGGTGAATCGTTGTTGTTCATTGGCCCTGTCATGCCCTTTTGGTTACCACTTTTGAATTCAGTTTTGAACATACATTTCAGTTAGGTCAACAATTCTAGTGTGCTTCCTTCATCATAATCCAATTATTGAAATAGATTGCCCTCTTGTGAACTGTCTACGACAACCTATGAGGTTGAAGTGTTTGAGAGAAGGCAGATATGCGCCACTTTTTGTTGTTTTTCTGGTAGTGTATAATACAAGATCTAAGAAACCAGCATAGGAACTATTTAAGTTTTGACTCATTTTCTTGTTTGACTGTAGAGACCTTTCATTTGCCCACTCGAAGACTGCCCATTCAGCTATAGAAGAAAAGATCACTTGAACAGGCATATACTTAAGCATCAGGGGAAGTTGTTTACTTGCCCTATGGATGGTTGTGACAGGAAGTTCAGTATCAAGGCAAATATGCAAAGGCATGCTAAGGAAATCCATGAGGATGAAAACGCCACTAAAGGCAACCAGCTGTTTGTTTGCAAGGAGGGCTGTAACAAGGCTTTCAAGTATGCTTCAAAGCTGAAGAAACATGAGGAATCACATGGTATGCCCTCCCTGGCTAATAATAGATTAGGAGATCCATTGTTAAATCAATAGTTAAGTGAAGTTCATTCCTTGTTATATTCTTCATGTTATATATGATTTTTTATGACCAGCTTATGGATTCGCCAAATCTGTGTTCAATTTTGTAATTTTTTGGCAGTTAAATTGGACTATGTGGAAGTTGTATGCTGTGAACCAGGTTGCATGAAGACGTTCACAAATGTTGAATGTCTGAAGGCTCATAACCTGTCTTGCCATCAATACGTTCAATGTGATATATGTGGGAAAAAACACCTGAAGAAGAACATTAAACGGCACCTCCGGGCCCATGATGGGATCTCCTCTACTGGAAGGATGACATGCAGCTTTGAGGGCTGTGCATGCTCCTTTTCCAATGTAAGACTAAAAATCCACAAACATGCTGATGCATTTATTTTTTTGCTCTTTTTTAACCTTAGTTTCATGCACCGATTTTATCAACTGAAATATGCACCTATGCCTTTCCATTGCAGAAATCAAATTTGACCAAGCATACGAAGGTGTGCCATGACCAAGTCAAACCTTTTGCTTGTCGATTTGCTGGGTGTGGCAAGGTGTTCCCCTACAAGCATGTCAGGGATAACCATGAAAAATCCAGCGCACATGTATACGATGAAGTGAGTTTTGTTATCCGATCTGTAGGAACAAATTCTAGACTTACTTTGCAGCAATAATGTTTAAAGTAACAAGCTCCCCCTTGTCCCGGACTGAACAACCAAACTGGTTTGTTTACATGGCATCATTCCTGTGGAGCACTTGAATTTTGTCCGGCATATGCTCGTGTTATGCTTATTGCCCAAATCATGCGACTGACGAGCAAGCCTCATGCAGGGCGACTTTGAGGAGATGGACGAGCAGCTGCGCTCACGTCCAAGAGGTGGACGGAAGAGGAAAGCTGTGACGGTCGAAACACTGACACGCAAGAGGGTGGCCGTGCCCGGTGAGGCTTCGTCGCTGGACGACGGACCGGAGTATCTGCGCTGGTTACTCTCTGATGGGGATTATTCGAGCCTCACTCGGTAACCGCACCATTTATCTTGCAGTGTATTGGGAAGGTGTCATACTGTGTCGTACAGGGGGGTCCCTTTATGTTATGCCACACAAGCTGGTGTAGTTTGTTAGATGAGCATGGTGTTTACATGTAAGTAATGCAGCAGTGCAGCAGTCTTATAGGAAGCTTATCATTGGCTTAATGTAGCAGGTTGCGACCATGTTGATGCTATATTGTATTTGGACGGCTACTCTTGAAATGGAAACTTACATCTTGTTGGATACGGCAGCCTTGATGCGATGTGAGGTGTCTATTTCTTGGTAAGGCCGCGCCGGTCTGAAGCACAGTTTTTTTTTTGCAAGAATGTGTCAGGAATTGCTGTCTAGTCTAGTGTGGATTTTCTTCTGTATTTGAAGCGTGCGTGTTTTTGGTTTGGAAGATTCTTTTGAGATGGTCAGAAGCAGAGACCACCGTTCGTTTTCTTGAGACGACTTGACAACATGACAACTGAATCAGTCTGCTACTCTGCTTAAAGCCTTGGTAAACCATACAAATCAACTGTCGGTGCCAATTGCAATTCCAGCGACGGAACGAGTCTTCAAAAGTGCTACTACTTGTGGACATTTAAAAAATTGTCAGGTTTCTTGTTGAACTCTTAGGTGTGATTGTTGCATTTTTACCCACTCTTACTGTAAAATACAACGCCTGGTTTCTTGAAATTCCTCTGAAAATATGCGCTCTCTCTCTCTAAAAAAAAAGGGCCATGTTGATCATAACTGTACCTAAAAAGAAAAACCATGTCCACCTGTCAGCTGACCAGAGCATGTATAAACAAAAAGAGAGTACTAAGTCTAATAAAAAGAAACAAACATTCTAATGAATTGTTTCTTGTGTGTTTGGAGATATTGGAATCCATAAAACAAGTTTTAAGCTAACAAGCAAGTCTCTAACAGAATATTTTGTTGTTTCTTGTGTTTTAGTATTAACAATTTACTTATTTTTTAATCTGATAAAAAACTTAACTTCTCTGGTTATCGTCTCTTCTCTACATCACATAAGTATCGATGTGTCCCTCGCTCGTTAACAAATGACATCTGCTATTGTCTGCTAGTAAACCGGTACCGACCAACCAGCACCGAACGAGAGCTAGCCACGGCACCCAGCCAATCCCGCAACTTGGCGGCAGCAGATCACCTGGGCCGTCCGATCGAGCGCACGGACGGCCGCGGCTCCCCCAGCACAGAGACCACCCCGATTGGCTCGGCTGTCCACGTGTCTCCCCCCTACTGGTCCAGGTCGGACTCGTGACGTCCCGGCCAACGCGAGGGGCGCGGTTAGATCTCGACCCGTTCACGCCGCCCCACTTATAAATCTCTCACGCCAACCTCCTCAAGCCCACTTGGAAAAAGAGGATCAACGCGAGCGACCCAGGAGGAGAGGAGAAGCTTCGAGAGGGAGAGGAGCGAACGCGTCGTTGTGGCGGCGATGGATCGGGCTCGCGGATCCGCGTTCCTGCTCGGCGTCCTGCTCGCAGGTGCGATCTGCCGCGGTTTGCTTGCTTGTTTACCTCTCGTCGGATCTGTGCTTGGGTTAGATTTTATCTGTTCTGAGTTGGCTCGAGGAGCTCGATCCGAGGCGGCCACCGATGGATCCACTCGATTACGCGCCCGAGAAATCTTAAATGTTTTTGACAGGGCTCGATTGCGAACTAGTTCGTGTGATTTAGGGGTGATAGGACTCCGTTACTTGTAGCTCGTGCGATTTAGGCTTTACTGTTCATTATAAGAACGCTTTGATCTGATTTTTATGGGTGGCTTAGTTGCGCGACAAAATGGAGGTGATTAATGCCTCCCCCACCCTTTATTTTTATTTTTATTTTTATTTTTATTTCAAACTGAGCTGCATTGGTGCCGCCGCGATCTGGCCTTGGCGTCGATAGGAATACTGTTATAATTGCACAATTATGGAGAATATGATAGGAGAAGAGTAGAGTTTGCCCAAGCGTTCTCAGGCTTTGCGTGTGAATGCAAGGTCCTTTCATGCTAGCAAGAATAGTTCTCCCCTGAATCATTTAGAGGCATAAGATGTGTTGCAGTGGCACTAAAATGAGCCTACTAGATTTCTCGCCTTGGAAAATGATTCGGTTTCAGGGGAAAATAATAAGTAAAGGTGGCCGAGTTGAATCTTACTTCTGTAAATATCACCTGAATTAATACCTGTGCAGCTGGATGTGTGCTAATACCATTCAGACCAAATGAATGAACAATGTTGCTTATGTGCTGCTGTTCCGTATGTAGGATCCCTATTTGCATTCTCAATTGCAAAGGAGGAGACCAAGAAGCTTGGGACTGTGATCGGTATCGATCTTGGTACAACCTACTCATGTGTAGGTGTGTACAAGAATGGCCATGTTGAGATTATCGCCAATGACCAGGGTAACCGTATAACACCCTCATGGGTCGCGTTCACCGATAGCGAGAGGCTCATCGGTGAGGCTGCCAAGAACCAGGCAGCTGTGAACCCTGAAAGGACCATCTTTGATGTCAAGCGTCTCATTGGAAGAAAGTAATGCCGCTTTCCCATTTGTCTGCTCTTCTGTCTTGTTGTTGATGTGTGGTGCCTGAACAGTAACATTTTTCTTCAGGTTTGAAGACAAGGAAGTGCAGAAGGACATGAAACTTGTCCCTTACAAGATTGTGAACAAGGATGGTAAGCCTTACATTCAGGTCAAGATCAAGGATGGAGAGACCAAGGTGTTCAGCCCTGAGGAGATCAGTGCTATGATCCTTTCCAAGATGAAGGAGACTGCTGAGGCATACCTTGGGAAGAAGATCGTCGATGCTGTCGTCACCGTTCCTGGTTAGTAATGGTGCCTTTCAGATGTTTACTAAAAAAAGTGTGTGATTCTATGAACATGGATGTAATTGCTCACTTCTTTTTGTTCATATTTTCAGCATACTTCAATGACGCACAGAGGCAGGCAACCAAGGATGCTGGTGTCATTGCTGGCCTGAATGTTGCTAGGATCATCAATGAGCCAACTGCTGCTGCTATTGCCTATGGTTTGGACAAGAAGGGTGGTGAGAAGAACATCCTTGTCTTTGACCTTGGTGGTGGGACTTTTGATGTCAGCATCTTGACCATTGACAACGGTGTGTTTGAGGTGTTGGCCACCAACGGTGACACCCATCTTGGAGGTATAACAAATGTTCTTTGTTATTAGCTACTAATTAGCAACCGCATTTAGACAATATAATGCTGCTGATTATGGTACTGTCACCTTATTTATCACATGCTATATTGACATTGAATGAAAACATAACTATGCCATAATGGCTGATTATACAGTCTGAGTGATCTTGATGTCAAATATATCATGGTAATTTTATACATGTGGTCTTGACCACGTAAGGAATGATCAATGATTGAATCTGTGCGCCTTTTTTACTTGCCATTAAGTATAGAAAATCCCATTTGCTTTAAACTAATGATTCATATCCTAATTAGTTTGTCATCTCATTAGCTGTGGATCGTGTGTTGCGATTGGCTCATATGACTGAATTGTGTGATCTCCCCAGGTGAGGATTTTGACCAGAGAATCATGGAGTACTTCATCAAGTTGATCAAGAAGAAGTACAACAAGGACATCAGCAAGGACAACCGTGCCCTTGGAAAGCTGAGGAGGGAAGCTGAGCGTGCTAAGAGAGCCCTCAGCAACCAGCACCAGGTCCGTGTTGAGATCGAGTCCCTCTTCGATGGGACTGATTTCTCGGAGCCACTGACCCGTGCCAGGTTTGAGGAGCTGAACAATGATCTGTTCCGCAAGACCATGGGACCTGTCAAGAAGGCCATGGAGGACGCTGGCCTTGAGAAGAGCCAGATTCACGAGATTGTTCTTGTTGGTGGTAGCACCAGGATTCCCAAGGTCCAGCAGCTCCTCAGGGACTACTTTGAGGGCAAGGAGCCAAGCAAGGGTGTCAACCCTGATGAGGCCGTTGCCTATGGTGCTGCGGTGCAGGGAAGCATCTTGAGCGGCGAGGGTGGTGACGAAACCAAAGGTTCGATGAATCTTATTGTACTCTTGTCTCCCTTCTAGTTGGAAGCTCTAGTGATCATCCTGCTTACAATGCTGGGTTGTCATCTTGATATGCAGATATCCTTCTTCTGGATGTGGCTCCCCTCACCCTCGGTATCGAGACCGTCGGTGGAGTCATGACCAAGTTGATCCCAAGGAACACCGTCATCCCCACCAAGAAGTCGCAAGTTTTCACCACCTACCAGGACCAGCAGACCACCGTCTCTATCCAGGTAAGAAACAATGAGCAACCTGCTCTTCAGTTTCTTTCCCTGGCTTGAAATTCCAGTATCAGCTCAGACCTGTGAATCGCCTGCAGGTCTTTGAGGGTGAGCGCAGCATGACCAAGGACTGCCGCCTTCTCGGCAAGTTCGACCTTTCCGGCATTGCGCCGGCCCCAAGGTTTGTTCTTCTTGTCAAGATCAAAGATGTTAATAACGCACACATTTGTTAAAGGGATGAACCCATTGTACGATTCCACCTGTGATTGATTGTGTGTTGTCGATTGAAACTTTTCAGGGGCACTCCTCAGATCGAGGTCACCTTTGAGGTTGACGCCAACGGTATCCTGAACGTGAAGGCCGAGGACAAGGGCACCGGCAAGTCGGAGAAGATCACCATCACGAACGAGAAGGGGCGCCTGAGCCAGGAGGAGATCGACCGGATGGTCCAGGAGGCGGAGGAGTTCGCGGAGGAGGACAAGAAGGTGAAGGAGCGGATCGACGCCCGGAACCAGCTGGAGACGTACGTGTACAACATGAAGAACACGATCGGCGACAAGGACAAGCTGGCCGACAAGCTGGAGAGCGAGGAGAAGGAGAAGGTGGAGGAGGCCCTCAAGGAGGCCCTCGAGTGGCTGGACGACAACCAGAGCGCCGAGAAGGAGGACTACGAGGAGAAGCTCAAGGAGGTCGAGGCCGTCTGCAACCCCGTCATCTCCGCCGTCTACCAGAGGTCCGGCGGCGCCCCCGGCGGCGACGCAGAGGGCGAGGGCGAGGGCGAGGCGGCGTCGACGAGGAGCACGACGAGCTGTAGGTGATCGATGGTGCTGGGAAAGAAGCCCATTTTTGCAATGGTTACTTTAGGCGGATGACTTTGCTCTGGGGTGGGGGTGGGCGGTTTATTTGCAGACACCAGAGACTGATCGCCCCTCTCATCAGTATCGCTCTCTAGCCTCTTCTGCTCCGTTGTTGTCGATTGTACTAGCTGCTGCTTGTTCCGATGGTTTTCTTGTTAGTATAGCGAATTCACGAGGAAGATTCTTGCTTGCTTCCGTGCACCACTTCATTAGGGTGCCCGTCCTCCTCCGGTAAATGTACACCTCCTGCAGGAGGAGGATAATGCATGTACTAGCTATTAATTTACTACCCCTTCGGAATCAGAACGGCCATCATGCTGCAGCACAGCGTTAACAAGACGACAGTGCAGTGAGATCGGATTGATATGCATTCATATACCGATGCGTGCAGAATCTGCATCGTCCTCGGCTGCCAACCCACCGCATCTGCATGCAGCGGCTCCAGCTCCCACGAATCCACATGATGGACATGGGCTCCGGCCGGCCAATCTGCATAGCGCATATCCATATCATCGTCCGCAGAGGCAGAGGCAGAGGCAGAGGCAGATGAGAGGCAAACCTGCTCATTTTCTATCCTTTGCGCATCCGCTAAAGGACCAACGTGTTACACCCCTGCTCCTCTACAAAGCTACAATGCTATGACTACATATTCGAGTTCAAGAGGAACACAGCCGAGCTCAGGGAGGGACACACGACACGAGTCAAAATACGCTCAAGGGATGTAAACTTGACAGCCACAGGACAGCATTTCTGTACAACCCTCCGCGTCGCAAAATAAAGAGGGAAAAGTTTCTCGAATGATCCCGTGGAATCACTCGCATGCAATCCCAGCATGGGGCCCTGATCAGCTCACCCTATTTGTGCACATCAAAATTGCCTCCTTCAACTCTTCTTTGTCCAGTGATGTCTCCACCATCACCTGCGCAAGAGTTCACCCAGTCACTACGTAAGAGCGACCAACTACTAACTTTCACTCTAATTGGTCATTTAAACCCGCTTCACCTCCTACATACCTCTTGCACGTTGTTTCCATACCGCGCAAGGAGCTTATATTTGCGGCCAACCAAAGGTGCCATATATACCTAGCAAGCAATCGATTTGACAAGAAATGAGGTAAGAAAATCAGTTTCGCGAACCAAGGTGCAGAAATATGTATATTGGACTGGAAGCTGACAGATCCCGTTTCAGATTTTTGGCCTTGCCTGAAAGGTTGGAGCTAATCCCGGGCTTTGTAAGAATCGTCCTTTATAAACATCCTTCACTTCCTCAATATTTTTCATCTCTTGGATGAGGGCTTCCACCTCAGGCCACTAAAACAATTATGATCAAATAACAAAGGGTCAGAATGAAGATGCAACACAAGCGGAACGAGAATTAAAAAGATAAAAATAAAAGAAAGTCAATCAACCATTTACAAGGACGTGTGCATGACCATTGCAGTTCTAGGCATTATTACCCTTAACAAAGAGTCGGCAAATATCCAAAAAGAAGTAATAACTTTGAATGAAGAACAAGAACCGAGCAAACTAATAAAAGGGGAAGGATACACAAGCTCTCCGATTCAGATATCCAGAACCTTCAAATCATCTTCAATTTATGATGAACTCATACAAACCTCAAAATCTGCTTGTACGGGTTCAAGAGCTCCACCAAGTGATAATTCCTCACCAATGACTGCTTCCAAGACTCCTACTGACGGATTTGGCTGCATAGCAGGGGAAAGGACAAGAAGAGCAAATAAAAAATCTGAAACCAGCAACTCAACATGCTGAACAAATATGTGGAGGGGGGAGTACCTTTACATCTTTAAGTGACAAAAAGATACGGTTATTAGTATAATCCAGTTGAATAACTTTAGCATCCACAACCTGGAAATGAAAATAACTTTTGTAAGTCCCAAAAATTATAGCATTAATTATATGAGCATTTAGCATTACTGAATTGAGTTGTTAGACAAAAATTACAGAGCTATCCATGTGAGATTGAAGGGGAAAAGGATAATATCGTAGGCGTAAAAAACTGAGAATGCCTCTCTCCCTCCCTCCCGCATATCTATTTCGAACCGAACGATACTTTCAAGTATACAAACATTGACAGCTTCAATAGCAAACTTCAAAAAAGCAAAGAAGATAAATAACAGGGAAATCACAACTCCTAAGTGTTACCTGACCAATTTTGTAAGAAACTAATGGATCTAAGGTATCATCCCATGACACTTCCCACTGCTGAATCAATGCAGGAACTCCTTCAACCTTTGAAAGAAGGAACAGTTAGCTGCTGAACTTGATGAAATATCATACAAAAGTAGAATTAGACCTACCTCAACAAATATCCCAAAGTAAACAAATCGCTTGATAGTGCATTTAACAATATCTCCAATATTAAGCCTAGCCTGCATAATAAGAAAATAGTATTTAAGGCTGTGCAAACCAATAAATCAGAGTAACGGACACTGGTTTTACTCCATGACGATGGTAAAAACTGACAAAGATCTGCTAAAACTCAATAATTGATATTATCACCAATATTAAGTTCTTGAATATAAAAACACTAAATGAAATTAAAATTTGATAGGTCAAACACTGTATAAACAGGGCAATAACCTACTTCGGTCCAGGGTTGAGCAATAACTGCTACACCAGTTCATTAGGTCTAGCATGCTTCAAATTGCTTACAGGGCAAATATAACCTAGCCACTTTTTTACACGCACTCTGCGGAATTGAGTAGAGAAGGAATATATCCACTCAGATGCAAGTGGAACTACAAAAAGGTTAAGAATTGCACTTAGGATGCAGAAGAAATCCATATTCCATACAGAATTCCTGATTCCCCTCCTAACTTTTGGCTGGATTTTGGCGCTTTCCAGAAACTATATTGCTAATACAAATTTTTGCAACCTTTTTATTTCCGTATGTTAGGTGGCATAAATTACAACCATAAAAATGTTGTAGCATACTAATGAGAGCGCAAGTACCATCAGACTTTTCTTTTTCTGAATCAACTCTTCACTTTCTTTTGGTTTCATAGAGAAAAATATTCGCTTGGAATTCCTGTCAGCCAGGACAACTGATACTCGGAGCCTCTGCAAAATAATGGCATATTAACTACAACAATACAAATGAATAAGCATGCTAGGACAACAACAATGGATTCATACTTGACCAATAAATGATGATAAGAACTTGGATTTCTCTTGGTCATATGTTCGAAGAAGATCCTCAAACTTCAGCTTAGACGGCAGAGTTCCTTGATCCTGACGAGCTTCTTCTGAAACTGAGCTAGATCCCAATTCTATGTTCCTATCATTAACCTCAAAACCTTCCTCCATGCCCAGACTCTGCTTGTACAAGGAAGGATCACCACCCTTCCTTCTTAACCAAGTCTCAAAAGCTAAGAATTTCCATTTCGTAGCAAGATTACGATACGGTAAGAAACCTATCAGTGAGTCGAGTGATACCTGGCAAGGAAGTCATAACAAAGCTCAGGCAACACCAGGGCTATAATTTGATAAAAGCAGGCATTGATTCGGAAACTGACTAAAAACTTACAACAAATCCCTTCGCACTGCAGTTTATCAGCTCCACCTCAACCTTTTCTCCAGTACTTGCATAATGCTCTAGTCTTTTCCAGTCACTCTCAGTGACGTCCTGCGTTAGTGATTCAGTAACTTATGATTCATAGTTTCATACTTACAAGAATTAAAAAGGTTCATAGGAGGAACATCTCGTCCCACAGAAGCTACATTCACTCATTGAAGTGTTGTTGTTAATTCTGCAAGACCATAAAGACGCTGAAGCTCAAATATAATCAGGAAATTCACATTACCTCTAATTTTGAAGATAAGACGTTTCCCCCATCATCAACATAACTTTTGTTATCATCGCTAGCATTCATCTTCTCAGCGTCGTCTTGAGATGGCAAGGTTTCAACAGATAGGTCTTTCCTACAAAGTAAAAATTGCCATATTAGCGGTCAGGTGACTGAACATGCAGGAAAGCATAATGATATCAGTACTTCAAAAGCAGAAGAGCAAGGAGAAAAGGGATATACCAAATTTGAATTAGTGCAACCACATGAAGCACACTCTCATAGGGGCAAAATATGTTAACCAAAATGAGATGCGTACACATCTTAATCACCTATGTAGTCATACAACTATGCAAGTCTACACACTGGAAAATAAGTATGTAGGCTACATTCTTCGTTAGAAACGAAGAAAAGTTACTCAAACAAGAAGGTTCCAAAACATTAGCACAACAACAGCATGCGTATACCTCCAGGTTAACCTCACATGGTTTTTTGGAATAACACAATGAGAAAATGCAGATGTTCTAAAGAAGAAAAGTTATTCAAACAAGAAGGTTACATAACATTAGCACAACAACGGCAAGACGCATCCCTTCTGGTTACCTCACAAGGTTTTCGAGAATAACATAACGAGAAAATGCGGTGTGGAATAAAACCAGACGTGCTCATAATTGTCAGTAATCTTTTTATTCAGGACAGACAAGGCCCTACAACTAGCAGTATCAGCAGAAATATCAAAGATAAAATTTTATTTTCGAGAATAACATAACGAGAAAATGCGATGTGGAATAAAACCAGACGTACTCATAATTGTCAGTAATCTTTTTCTTAAGGACAGACAAGGCCCTACAACTAGCAGTACCAGCAGAAATACCAAACAAAGCATTTTACATGGAAGCTTCAAAGAATGATCAGATATCAAGTGATGAAAACTTGAAAAGTGAAAACGTTGTGCTAAAAATATAAGTGCAGGGTCCCATCAGAAAGTACCTCTTAGGTTTTCCATGCAAGAAAGCTTGCATAGAGAAATTGTTGCTGGTCACTGATTGGTTATCCACCGGTTGAGCGGAAGAGTCTATTTCTTGGATAAAACTTTGCTCAGATGGCTGGTGTCCTTGAAAATACTAACACAACATTAACATCATGGATGAATAGAAAACGGATTACAGCTCTCTTATGCCTTCCTTACCTGCACTAGGATCGTCAGCTAGTCCAGACGATTCATGAGCATAATTACTGTCAATCGCCGATTTATCATCAAGACCTGAAATTTGGGACATTTGCACATCATCAGCTTCAAAAGCACCAATTTCATCACAGCCTGTTGCATTTGGGGCTTTGTACTTCACCATTTTTTCTGCCTCAACTTCACCGACATCCTCTCCAGTGGCAATTGCGGCAGAGCCAGCAGAGGCATGATCTTGATTTAAATTAGCAACATCTTTTGTGGCCTCTGGCTTTTGAAGAAGAGAAATGTTGGCCAAATCCTCATCCATATCTTTCCTCATTTTCAAGTCAATATTTGGTTTCATTTTCAGCTTCGACTTCAATTCATCGTCTTCACTCTGATGCACTGTGGGTTTCCGCAAGGTGACTTCCACATTATTCTTTCTTGAGGTGCTCCCAACCTCACTCGACTCTGTTCCAGATGCTAAACTCTCCTTGCTAGGCCAACTGTCTTGCACCAGCTTGCCCTGTACTTTTGGTTTGCTCCCCACTGGCCGCAACAAGGTCAAAGAAGGATTGTCTTCCTTTGATTTGCTCCCTACTGGTCTCAACTGAGTCAAAGAAGGATCCTCTTGCTTCGGATTGCTTCCTGCTGGTCGCAGCAAAGTCAAAGGAGGCTCATCTTGCTTTGCTTTGCCCGGTACAGGCCTTGATAGACTCAAATAATGGCTGTCTTTCATCGGCTTGCTTATTGGCTCTTGCATTTTGGAAGTCTGGTCCTGCTTATTAGCATCCATGAACTCCCTCAAAATATCATCCAACTTGTCCTTCTTGCTGGCAATTAGTTTCTCCACGTCAAGGGATGAAGCATCTGGGTCGGACTTCTTGAGCAGTATCTGAAGGAAAAATTCCATAACACACAAGGCATGCTGATTGCTTAGTGGAATCAAATGACAGAAAGTTTCCAGAACACAGTATCATGTGCATTGTCAAAATTTCATAGCGTGCACCAGGTTGGTTCATGATTATCGTATCTTAGATGGTAGGCAATATATTGGGACCTGTACCTGCCCCCAGCTACGAAACTCAAATTTACTTTCGTACTTGTAAATGACTGTGATCCTCTCAGCGTAATAACAACTGAGAACAGCTCGTGTTGCTATAAACATTCTAACAAGAATAGATGCCTATTGAAAATGAAATATTTGCATCAACTGGTTTAGCCTGATTTTTGTGAAATGTGAGACAAAAGGCAGCTAAATTTGAACACTAAATTATACACTTAGATTCCTAGAATCCTAGTACAGTACTCCACTTGCAACGATCGTTTCGTTAGAAGTGGACCAATGTGACATCCCATCCCGACGTACATATGAATTTGCATTCAAGCATTCAAACAAGGCAGCATTTATTCATATTATTCACAGTGTATATATATATATATATATATATATATATATATATATATATATATATATATATATATATATATATACCCACAGTCTCTAGGGATGAGATAAATTGTAGTAGTAAGCCGTAGAGGAGCGACCTTTGCGAGGGTGAGCTTGGGGTCCTCCCCGAGGAACCGCCCGAACTCCAGCTCCATCATGTCCCACTTGTCCAGCGGCGGCAGGTCTCCCCCGTCGCCGCCGGCGCGCGGCGGCGCGCGGAGGAGGCGCACCCGGCGGGCGCCGGAGCGCGAGGCGCCGCGACGGCGGAGGATGACGGGGGGCGCCACGGTGCCGGAGCCCGCGAAAACGCCGGCCGCGGGGGCGGCGGCGGCGAAGGCTTCCATGGCCGGAGCGGCGGAAGGGGATGCCGATGCGGGGGTTTAGTGGAACGGAAGCGTGGTAACGGATAAAGTCCGATGGGCTTTTCTTCTGCTTTGGTGCAGCGTGTACGGCCAGGTACCGACCACTTGGCACCATCTGGACCGTTTGATCATATACTAGGAACACGACAAATTTTCGTAAACTAAACTCGTAAAATTAAAATTATCGCGCTCCAAAGCTCTCAACTTACCAAACAACTCGACAAAACTAAGTGGCAAATTATTTTAACTTTGATTAACAATATCTATCGATTCTTAAAAAAAAAATAACAATGTCCATCTATTTGAACATTCTAGGTTGGCCATATGAAAGTGTTACAGGCAGTTTTGTCTCGGAAAATACTTTTAAAATATTAGTATAAGGTTTTATGCATGTATTAAAATAGAGAGTTTGTGGTCCGGGTTATGTTTTGACATCACGTCCGGCCTTAGCTCCAATAATAATAATAATAATAATAAAAGTAGCTGTCTCGTTAAACATCAACCATCCCTGGTTACAAATTGAAGGATCGAAGTAATCTCACTTGTAATTATTAATCGTTAATAAAGTAATTAGTGGCTGCGGCGCCTTAATACATGCGACTACTGAAAGCACGTATAATAGTGCGACGTCAGCTGTCTGTAAGACTTGCCGCGTATGACATTAGATGACATGGATGAGAGAGAGAAGAAGTATAGAGAATTAAGACGTCTCTCATGCAGTAGTCGACTGTAACACGAGAAACAAAACACATTATATATAGAGTAGTTGTCTATAGAAATATATAAAAAGATAACCCATTGTAGGAGCTGTCTTTAGTGTTGTCTATAGATGACATAGAGGGGTACTATAGACAGCAGTTGTCTGTACCATTGTACATGCCTTGATGAGTTTG
Source organism: Ampelocalamus luodianensis (assembly GCA_036346255.1). Lineage (NCBI taxonomy): Eukaryota > Viridiplantae > Streptophyta > Magnoliopsida > Poales > Poaceae > Ampelocalamus > Ampelocalamus luodianensis. Next base: position 94,894,707 of record CM070620.1, read on the forward strand.
CTTGCCTGCTATTTTGAACAGCCACAGAATAATAGGTCGGACGATGATGGCCTGTAAATGCTTGCTACTGTAGCAGTTACGTTGTGAAAACATAAGAACGTCTACAATAGTCCATGTCACTTGTTACTAAGAGGTGGATACATCAACATTTAGGTGATGTGAAGCAGAGACGGTGAGGAGAGAATGTGAGCTTATTTCTAGATGAAAAAACAAGCAAGTTGTTGATACCAAAACACAATAAAACAACAAAATAGCTATTGGAGACTTGCTTGTTACCTAAAAACATGTTTTATGTATAGCAATTAAAGTAGAAATTAAAGTTTTAGATATAAGCTCAATAAACAATCCATTGAAAAGCTTGTTTCTTTTTTATTAGATTGAGTACTCTCTCTCCTCTTAATAACAAGCTAAGAAACAAACTATTATAGATGCTCTAACCGTACCATGCATGAAACCAGCCTGCAGCTAGCTGCAAGATTGATGTAATTAATGGTTCGACTTAGGTACGATCGAGCACGTTGAGTTGGCACATTGAAGGAGAAGATCGGCATCGATCATGTTCAGAAGCCTTTCATAAACTACCGTGTTATAGAAAGCGTGCCATCAAGCTTCCTTAAATTTGATCACTAATTTATTAAAAAAAACTATTTATATTTGTAATGTGAAAATAGTATCATTAGATTAGTCATGAAAAATATTTTTTATAACATAATAATTTTATATTATTTTATTAACATCTTCATATAAAAAGTAACGCTCAAAGTTGCATATTGTAGACCATATCGATGTCCAAAACATCATAAATTCTTGAACACAGGGAGTAATTATTATTAATTATTCTTTTTTTTCAAAATGATGACAACAACTAAAGAACAAGACATGTTGTAGCTGAGGGTAGAATAAGTTATTGCATGTTACACCTAGTCCCCCTTGTCCCGACTGTCCCCACCCGCTCGCGCCAAACCCTGGTCGTACCGAGTCAATCCCAACATATACATGCCATGACCCCGACACTGATGTCACACGGCCAGTATGTGCCACAACTAGGTGTGTTAGTAAACTCTAACACGCATCCCGTAAATTCGTGAGTAGAACAAAAACAGTTTCATCTAGCCATAAATTGGAATGTATATGGATGTAAATGTGGTATGCATTTTTATTGTCGCCATCACACATCAGTTCTGTTTTTTTAGTTACCATATTTACACGGGTGGGGCTGCGATGTTTGTGTTTTCCGCTCCTGTCTTTTCGCGCTTCTCTCTTTTCGGCTGCGCTCCAACCCCCAACCCCCCACGGTGGAATCATAGGCTCTCCGTGCGATCTCCACCGCCCCCACCCCCAATGACAGAGGCTGGAACAGCGGCGGTCTTCGTCTCCCCCGTACTCACTGTTGTGAGTAAAAATAACCATGTGCATTGTATTTTTTTTTTCTTGTGGAGGCGGAGGGAGGCGACAGGGGACGAAGGAGGAGGGAACCGGTGTGAGGAGACACAGGGCGGGCGGAGGCAGCGCGCGACTAGGGTTAGGGTGTGAGAGGGGTGCGGATGGTCGGTGGGATTTGGGATTATATACGTGGTAGGAGGGGGTAAAATTTCTGCAACTCTAGGAGCAAACTCAGAACCCCATCTTGTTGAAGCCGTGGGAAACTGCACTAGGACGGCTTCCGCTTCCTCATGTTGAAAACGACTTCCAACTTTTCCAAAAGCGATCGGAAAAAACCACCTGTTTGGAACAGCTTTCGGCTTTTCCTAACGAAAAGCCAAAGTCTTCCTAGACAGACCCTATACTGTACATGCTTAAACATGGCAGTTTCAAAATAAAAGCTCTCTACTAATTATCAAGGAAAACCACATCAACTTAATTTGTCTCAGCCATCACGACGCCGCAATGCTGCATACAACAAAGAGAATGCTCCATTGTTCATTCAGGCTTCAGTGATCAGCGCACACACACACCCCACCCCCCCCCCCACAAAAAAAAAACCCTTAACAATGCCTTTTTTTTTGTGTTGTACGTGCTTAGCAAGATGACATGTTTTCAGCTCATCTTCTACTTAATTCTGCCTAGATACTGACAATTTGCAGTGGAAATTGAATTATTCCATGCGTACTCGGATGGGCTGTACTTGTGTATACAATTGTCCCATCTTGCCTGTCTGTGGATTAATTCTGAAGCAAGCATTGACTTGCATCCCATCATTGCAAGTACAAATAAGCCCTAATGCATGTTCCTTGTTCCTTTGTTTAATTAGCAGCATATTTTGCACATCACCATCGTTTCCTTATTATTTAATCATCGACGAAATTTTAAATTCATTCTCACATTTACATTCTAGATGCGACAAGGACAAGAAGTCTTGCAGGTCAGGAAGTTCTTAACTAGGATGTGTGGAATTGAGAGTTCTCACTGAGAAAAGATTCCTTTATCCTTCTCTTCAGAAGAAGGCCATTAGTTTAACCAGTGGCACATAACTTATAGCACAAGATGCGAATTTGTATGAAGATTAGGTGTTTGTCCACATGCACTTGTGCGCAAGTCAATTTGCGGAGAAATATAATTTGGCATAGCTTGTATTAGTTTATATCTGTCGGTTAATTGAACAAAAGAGTTTTGATTTTTCTCATCAGCAAATCCCCTTGTTTGATGCTGACGCAGAGAAGAGGAGATTAGGACGCCTTTGAGCTCACATGGAATCGCCCTATCTTGTAGGACATAGTTGTGTATTAAAATCATGACAGGAGCTCATGGCATATACTTTATGAGCTCTATTCAAGGATCACAATTTTTTGCTAATAGTTGTTCCTTTCCGGGTAAATAATAGCTACGCCTTCATCAGGCAAACCTGGTTGAAAGTTGCTGTACCGTTGTACCGTCTTTCTTCTTAATGAAAATACGCGCATGTCTCGTGCGTGTGTTCTCGAAAAAAAAAACTACGCCTTGGACCATACCGCTTTGTTTTCGGTTTCTCGTGTCTCGCGAACAACAAGTGGTGTCAGGAGAACATTTCCGATGCTCTCAGTAAATTTTGTGCTACCGCCCTACCGGTGCTCCCACTCATAAACAAACGGTCTAAATGGTCATTAAAAATTCCGAAACAAATGTCATAAATAGTTTACAATATAATCTAGCAATACACAAAATTTCGAATCTAGATTCGATCGACAGATTGGGAAACAAAAAAGATAAATTTCGCTGAAAAGGAATCAAAAATAAAAAAGGTAAAAGGTAAAGCTACTATTCGCCAAAATTTGTCTTTTTTTTGTTTCTCAATGTGTAGATCGAATTTAGATTTGAAATTTTGTGGCATGCTAGATTATATTGTACCCCATCTATGCAAATTTTTCAAAATCTTTCATCACCATTTGAACCGTTTGTTTATGAGTGGGAGCACCAGTAGCATGAATTTTTTTGGGAGTACAGGAAATGTTCTCGTGATGTCGGTATATATTGGTTTCAGAGAATGTGAAACTGTTGGGTACTTCTTGAAGCTTTAGCATACCAGTATAGATGGGGACACTTGATTTTCGGTGGTAGTGTGACCTGATATAACTTGGCAACCTTTAGAACATGTTGATAATTTCTGCAACAATTTACCCTCTAGAAAAACTCCCCTTCAAAACTTCAGCATATAACTACCTTTAACATCTAGCTGAACTCTGCGCTTTTTTTTCTTCTGAATTCATATCATGTCAGCTGCAGAAGAACATACACAGCCTCCAAATCTGAAGATTTACAGGTGATTGATTATAAATCAGGCTTCCTCATGAGTCATGACGCAAACTTGTCTTCTGTTTATCTGTTACTATTGACAAGGTCTTTCTTTTTCCTAAATAAGAAACTTAAGAAGAGGTAAAGAAAAAAGGTATACCCATATATACTAAGATTCTGAAAACAACTACTGTGAAGAAGAAAAAAACAAAGTCTTCAGGAATGCATGATGTTAGCTGCCAAACAAACAATTAATTCTCTTTCATTCTAGCATCATCTCACTACTGACAGCTATGTGTTGTTGAAATAGGACAATGCCATGGATCACCAAGAGGAAAAGAACACTGGTTTCTGCACTATATGAACACATGAAACCGCGTAATATGACTTAATTTCCATCGTTCTGATTGACAGAGGCCTTCGTCTTAAATCATAACTACCACGGCATGACCTAAACAAAGCCATTCTGCTAACTCGGTTGTTCTAACACTGGGTGAAAGGAGCATTCTGATTGGCGTTCAAGTTCCTCATCATTGTTCTGTTGTGCACTTGTGCATGAGAGGTCCTTGTTTATCTATAGGTATATCTATATATGTGCCCCGTCCCAAGGAGCATTTCATCTTCTTGATCCTTGCAATGCAAATCCTTCTGGATCCTAACAAGGCTGTCTTTTCTTGTGTCCTTGGTTCTTCAATCTTGGCGTTCTCTAGGCAGATGCCTTCCAATGATTGACATGAAAAGAGGGGATTAGTCAGGTCTTGTCATTGTTAATCCAAGAGTCTGTTTTATTGCAAGAACAGCTCATGTCAATGACGCACTCATCATTGGTGGAGACAGTCTGACCTTCATCACGCTGATTATTGGATAACAATGTTTTTTTTACTAAACAAATTGGATCAACGTTTTGGTACTACCTGATCAGTTCATCCAAAAATACGGTCTCTAAGAGTTACAGTCTCCGAGTAGTGTAGGCGTTTATCTGAACATACTGTCTCTGAATTGTTCAGTAAAACTCTGATAACTTTGACAAACTGATCTAAGTGACCTATATAGCTGCCGCTTACAAAACATTTTAATTACAGATTCAAAACAAAATGTGATCCTAGTGCCAGCAAGCATCCATATCATTAGAACAAAGCCAAAGTTGAGTGAATAACTCTCAGAATCTTTTTGTGTAATGACGAGATAGAGATAACATCCTCTGACGAAGCCTCCCCCTTATGATCCCAGGCATGTGCGCCCATCACCAACTTAATTCCCCACAATTAAACTAAACCAAACAGCAAAACATGACACCCCTTTAAATCAGAAGGTCACATGGTGCTGAGAGGACTGGTACAAGTCTACTACTGCAACAGCTCATCCTTCTTGAGAGACAGAATAGGAACAGGAAGGGAATATATCAGAAGGAAGGGAGGAAGAAGAAAAGGAGAGCAATGGGATGCCGGTCCTGCGAGAAGCCGAAGATGAACTACAGGAAGGGGCTGTGGTCTCCTGAGGAGGACCAGAGGCTGAGGGACTACATCGTCAAGCATGGCCTTGGCTGCTGGAGTGCTGTCCCTGCAAAGACTGGTGAGCTCCTCAGAGTCTCTGCATGCACTTCTTTCTCCTTTCACGCACATTGTTACATGCCAATGCATGTAGAACATCCTATTCTCGTCTCTAATTAGCAATATTTTTCCTGCAACAGCACAATTACTTGTTCTGTTTAACTTTAGAGTTAATGTTTGTTTATATTTGGCTTAGAGTTCCATTTGAACCTGGCATGTGCTAAGCTTGAGCACAATTCCCGGGTTAGTTGAAATCCTAGCCAAAAAAGAGTCGTCATGTTTGCCAGAATAAGCCATACCGATTAGAGTCTAGCTCGCTCAAGCTCAGTTAAGTCTTCACATCAGTACATTGACATCTTTCTCACTTCCTACCATTATTTCTGAATTTCTTTTGCCTTTTTGGATTTGTTTCCTGAAAGGTCTGCAGAGAAATGGCAAGAGCTGCCGGCTGCGTTGGATCAACTACTTGCGGCCCGGATTGAAACGTGGAATGTTCTCTCAGGAGGAGGAGGACATCGTCATCAACCTTCAAGCCAAGTTGGGCAACAAGTAAAGCTCACACAATTCATTTGTACCCATCCTTCTGAATATTTCCTCAATCATCATGCCCATAAACTGGAGAATACATTGCAAAAAAACCAGAGACGCTGAAGATACAAAACCAAATTAGTGCTTTTAGCTGAATATGATCTCGAAATTCTTAGAAAACAGCGCATTTTACTGCGAAAAGCTTAAACTGTTAGAGAAGACGACAACACTTCCTTTCATCTGCATGATGCTGATGGTTTGAGATCTCAGGTGGTCCCAGATTGCAATGCATCTGCCTGGGAGGACGGACAACGAGGTGAAGAACTACTGGAACTCGTACCTCAAGAAGAGGGTGATGCAGGCACAGGGCTCCAACCCTAAGAACCCAGCTGAATTAACCTCCATGAGCACCACCGAGCCATCCTTGCACCAGCACATCAAGAACAGCAGCACCAGCACCACAACTTCTCATGACCAGGATGCAAACATCAGCAGCGGCAGCCATGCCATCTCAGCTCCTGCACCTGCTGCTCAACCGTTTGATCACCAGGTCCAGCGGCAGTCCAAGAACTTCATCTTCTCCGACTGGATGCCGGCGACCGGACCGGAGAGCTACTCGATGTCCGCGCACTGGCACGCCTCGACGGCGAGCTCCGGCAACGTGACGCCTTCGCACGGCGCATTTGGGGATCGGATGAGCAGCAGCTATGGTGCATTGCAGCAGCAGCAGGATCATCAGAGTGCTGCTGTCCATGGTGGTGCTAGCATTGCAGGAGCTGGCTACTTTGACCTGCTAAATATGGGAGACATCTACGGCGGATTCAGTACTGCTGTCCATGATGATTTGCTCTTCTGATGCTGTGTGTGATATATATGCGTCTTGTGTTGTGCATGAGTGTAAGCATGGAATGCGGTATACTGCTTAATTTCATTCTTCTTTTGTAAGAAAATGCCATGTAGAGAGCACACCCTAGGTTGGACATACTTTTGGGTTGTTTTCGCAATAAAAAAGCGTATCGGTTTGTTTGTGAAAGTGCAAATGTGAGCTTATACTTCTGTACTTCCAGAGCAACAAACCTCGCACAGGAAGAAGCTACCTGTGGATAGATTAGCTTTGACAAATTTTGACGTTTGACAGATCTCTATAAAATCACTTATTCCATTGCTGCTCTGAGATCTCGTATTCAAATAACTCAATTACTCTCACTCGAGTTGATACAGATAAGAGAGTAATAGCACACGGACCTTACATGGATGTTGCAAAACTGTGTAAAGCCTACATGCTTCATGCTTGAGTCTACTAGACAAGACTTTCTCCGCAATCACCAAAAAATCCGCAATCACCAAAAAATCAAGGGTCTGGACGATACATTCCGGTTCTCCCGTTAGTCCGTTACACATTGGGACTAAATTGCCATGGATTAAAAAAAAAAAAAGAACAAAAGGGCAGATGAGAACTTAGTGCTTCTTGCGAGAAAAGTGGTTGTCATTTGGATTCCGTTTCCCACTGAACATTGCAAGCGCCTTCCTCACTGGAGGTTTCAGCTGTACTTTCTTTTCGCCGCTGTGCGAAAATATGTCATGGACGCCCAAGAAATCCTCCTCCTGTAGTGAATATTAATGGTTAAAGAGAACTTTATTATGAGTCATAACGTGAACTGAAGTGTTTGTAACAAAGACAAAACGGTGGATGTGTGTCCACATTATTGGAGTTCATGAAATTAAGCACTCAAAACTATGTATACTTGTTACTGTGAGGCTTTTCATTTATGTAAAAATTGCAGGGGCACTAACCTGCTTGCTTGGTTTCTTCGATTTAGGATGCAGAACCTTCTGTGGAAGTTGGTCTTCACGTAGAATGGGATTCTTAGTGATGGCATCTCTTCCACCTTGGGGCATTGGGAGGGAAAACTGCAAGCAAACAATTAAAAATAATATCGTCCTCATCACTACAGGGATCAACTCAGCAAAAGGTCAGGTACTCAGGTGGGCACATGGGGAAAAAATCCAACCAAAGTATTCAGCCTTAGTGGAAAAAATGAACATGAAGCACCCCATGGAAGACCATCATATTGCAGGACATCCACAGTTGGCTTCACCAAAGACAGAGAGGTTGGATGGACTTCTCTTATAACAAGGCATGCAAATGGGACAGGCCAAAAGCTCCTGGCGGAGTTTCAGCAATTCTTCACCACTGATTCTAAAGAAGAACGTCATTTTTCACCAATACACCTCTGACCATCATGGGCATTACAAGCATAGAAAGAAAATATCCATATGTTCTACGCTAATCACAGAAGTGACAGAACAACACAAGATCTACTCCATATATGAAAGAAAAACAGCATTAAATGTGAAATTAACTGCACTCACTTTTGTGCCTCGAAGTGTAACGCGTGGGCGTCGTGAAGCCATAGTGATCCCATTTTCACCAACTGTTACTGAAACCTTCCGTAAGGTACCACCATTGCCACACTTTGGGCAAAATATTTTCCCAATCCCTTGTGTCACCTTATAGCAAGCATGACACCTCAGAACCCACCTGTCACATCAGCATCCCAATACATGAGAGAGAGAGGTACGTAAGCTTCTATAAATAGAAGTAGAACAAGGACTCGCATGGCTGCAATTTAGTCAAAGAGGTCTGGAGATGTTAAATTCCCATACCTATGCAACTGACGTATTTGCATGCCGCCTGGTGCCAAGAGCCGGAGGCCAATCTGCAGGATAACATTTTGCATGGCATAGTCACTAGTAACACATGCTACAGTAGATTCAGATAAGGACCTCAGGGCCCAACTCTGCTCACTGCTCTCATCATCCACAGAAGATGCATCAACACCTTCCTCAGTCTCGTTTTTTATAACTAAGTTATCCAATTCTTCAGTGCATGCATCAGTAGCATCTCTCTCCTCAACAGTATCGACATTGCCTACCCCATTCCCCCCATTAGCTAGTTGATCAGAATGCAAATGATCTGCAGCAATTGGGGGTTTATTCTCTTCTTGATGTCCAAAACCATCAGTATTCGACTTCATATTCTCTGGAACAACAGAAGGGCCATCCACTGGATTCAAACCATTTTCAGATAAAATTTTATTGTCATCAGTTGATGGAGCAACAGAACTTGTCTCAACACTTTGTTCAAATTCCTTGAGGGCATCACGCCTTGCCTTCCTCCGTAGATATCTTCTGTGTGTGCTGCGACTAACAGCAGGCGACCAACCTTCATTATTCTCGTCATCTTCCCAAGCAATACCTGCATCTTTCTTTGAAGGTTGATGTTCTGCATCCCCTTGTGTCTCAGAAATACTGTTGTTCTCACTTGTAGGGATTTCTTGGTTCTCAAGATCCTTCAGTGGAAGTATCCGAGAATTAAGATCTCCACCTGCTTCTGACATCTGATCCAATGCTTCCCACTCTGCTAGGTTAGACACATTAGAGCCCCAGCCCTGCAGTGGAGCCTCTTGCAAGTTTCTGACATTCACCACACGCAGAGGAGGTGGGTGCTCCCGCAAATGACTAGTCCCATGGATCTCAGCTTCCAACATGTAAGCTAGAGCAATAATCTTGATATCAACATCTGAAAGTGTTTGGAGGTCTCCTGTTTCCCTGGCAAATTTGACAACTGCCAGCAATAATGATATACCAGTTAGCCTCTCCTATCAATACGCGGTTCTTGACAAGGAAAAAATTCATAGTAGATTCTATTGTATAGAAGTAACTTCTAGGCTACCAAGTGTCAACATATTGTAGTATGAGAAGTAAACAATAATAACAGCAGCCCGTCAGTACTGCCAAATATTAAATTGCTCCAATAATCTACACACAGCTTGATATTACTGTCCTTCTAAACCGCTTGCTGTTCCATGTGTATGCCCTTAAAATACCACTCAAACTTACTCATAAGTCAGAGAAACAGCAAAATGAATCAAACTATCAAGCTATTAAATAAAAGCAGTGCCTAAACCACAAAATTTAACCCATAATCGGGGCTACTTTCTTTCAAAGATTCAGTTCATATAGTGAAGTACATTAACAATATAGCAACAAATTGACAAAAATGTGAACGTCACTGCTATTATTGTTTTAGAAGTCACGGGAACGCATAAATAAGCCAGCAATTATCTAAGGCAAACTCCTCAAGGTCTAATTTCTGATTAAAAAGACCACTATAATCGTGAACAAATAAAAACTAAGTCGAAATATTCAGTAAAGACAAGGGCATCACGTCCCTCGTGCGACACAAACTACGCCACAACCAGGCAAAACAACTCCATCAACAAGTGGACTTCAGCAATATGCCGCAACAGAATAATCCTAGAAATTTGACGACCATAAACACGAACTGCAGAGAGTTTTAGCTCTAATTCTTTAAAAAAAAAACAGATTAAGAGGCTCCGGAGTGGCTAAAGATGCGACCTTTCTTGACGACCTCGGGGGCGGGCTCGACGGTCTCAACGGGGGCCGGCAGGAGCGCGAGGCGCCGCCGCGCGGCAGCGTCGCGCACCTCCTCCAGCGCCTCCGGCACCGTCACCAGGCGCCCGGCGGTGGAGGCGAGCGCGGCGCCGCCGGAGATTGCGGCGTTGGCGTCCACCACGGCCACCGCCACGCCGCTCGAGTTGGCGCAGCTCGCCACGAGCCGGCTCACAGCCAGTACCGCCGATTCCTCCGCCACGGTCTTCCGCTGCGCCGCTGCGGCCGCGCCCCACGCCCCGGATACCCCGCCGACGGCGGCGGGAGGAGGAGGCGGGAGAGCCGCATCCGAGGCGGCGGCGGGGGCGGGGGCGGGGGCGAGAGGCGGCCACGCTTCCATGGGACTCTGCGGCGGGCGGGCTAGGGTTTGGGATTCACTTTTCTGTTTGCCCCCTTCTCTTTTCGTCTTTTAAATTGGCAAAATAGTTTGCACTAAATACAGTCCTCGTTTTGCATTTGAGGACTCTACAAAACATTTAATTCCATACTTCTTCGTTAAGGATCAGAACAACAGTACGAAACAGGGTGTTTTATCTTATCTTAATTAATAAAAATAGAAGTTTACCGCTGCGTATCGAGACAAAATCTTTCTCTTGTGCGTGCGGTTGGCCTCTCCCATCCCTTCTAAATTCCTTGTCGAGACGTACCAATATGATAGGGACAAAGTCTCGCCCTACTACACCCCTTGACTCGCGAACGTATCTATACCCCCTACTTCTTCCGCAACCACTCAAATCGTCGTCGTCTCACTTCTTCTTCACATGCACACATCGAAAATCGACATCGTCCCACTCCTTTTTGTCTCGCACCGCGACTTGCTACCTGCATCTGTCTGACATTCGCTTCATGCCTTAGAGATCATGACCCCTCCCGGCACTCAATCCGCGGGTGCAACGGTGACGTGCACAAAGATGAGGGGGTCCGACAGCGTAGGAGATGGCGGTGTGGGGAGGTAGCGTGTCAGGACCCTCTCGGGGTGCACTGAGGAAATCTCCCAGGGCCTCTTAGGGAGGTCCGATAGGACCACCCAGAGGTCTGGAAGGCCCTCCGAGAACACCCTAAGAGGAGGTCCTCTAGGACCACCTAGGAGATCACAAAGACCTCTCGGGGGTCTGGTCTCTGTGCATTGAGCTAGTCCCAGGAACCGAAACTAGCTCACACAAAACCACATAGGTGAAATCACAACCACACAGTCCAACAACAGTAGAAGCAGACAAAGAAAACTTATATTAGACAATGGCCTTATGGCCAATGTTGTTTACAGAGGTTGCCAATGAGGGCTTACAAGAGCCGACAACAAAGCCTCACAACGGAACCACCAAAAACGTTTGAAGCCATCCGGTAAGCCCACAGACTGTCAAGTGGAGGATATCACCTAAAAGGCTGGGTCATCGAAGAACTCCTCCTCAAAGAGGTCTGGGCACCCTTGACCTTAATCATCTTCGGTCTCTACTCAAACAGAGAGCTTAAAGCCATGAGTACGTTGAATGTACTCAGCAAATCGCAAGGAACAAATATGCATATACTATTCATGCAATGGCTTGACAACGGAGAGCTGCTGGGTTAGTTTGCAGAGAGCAATATTGATAGTGAATAACATAGATAGATTTCAAAGCTCAAGTTAAAAGAGTAATACATAAGTACAGTTGTTTAAAAGGAGGTCGTGAGTACCAAATCACTCCCAAAACCACTCGTGGGAGGTCTGGCCGCGTCCACGACCAGGACCACCCCCACGACCACTCTGAAGCACCAACTCCAGAGCCCCCAAAGACCACCCTAGGGTCCAAGACCTCCCCAGAGCACCAACCCTGGAGCCTCTTGGACCACCCTAGGGTTCACAAGACCTCTTTTAAAAAGTTACCCCTTGCGCAAAATCACTAGACAATGTCCATGACCAAGGACTTGGCTATTCGAATAGATTTTTCACTCTGCAGAGGTGTACAACTTTACCCACAATTCACGACCTCTCTAGCGGGTCGGGTTCTCGTCGGAATCATTTGCTCATTTTCTGAAGATGAGCAGTCTAGAGAGCGTGACAAGCCCTTTACAAAGCTTTGATCTGGCTCAGTTCTGCCCTCTAAGGTTTTGCTTCTAACAGGCTAAACACCCGCCAGATTCATGCACCCTCTTACGCCAAGTGTGAATCAGCACACACTTCCACCATAACAGAACTGAACCATCTCTTCGCTAATTATTTGGCCCATACCACCCCCATAAAATGGTCTTGTGGTTGCACGGTAATACCCGGATTAGTGGATCACAAAGTTAAGTCTTTAAACCACTTATGCAAGACAACATCATCCCATTGTGTGTATAGTACCCCCCTTTGCTGCACGATCACTCGCCCGAGTGAGAAAGCATTTTGGGTTCAACCGGGCCAAATGACCACCCTGGACTTGGCACAACAAGTTTTAACAATAGTGGCCTCGCACTACGATTGACACAACTGTAGCATCCCACCACAGCTGCACAACAGTGGCATCACACCACAATTCTATAGTTTAATTAGTCAAAATTATTAAGAAAGCATCATGATTCTCAAGACCAACGGTTCTAACGCAATGACTAAGCATAAATATGATCCCATGTTGGCAATATCAAGCAATACCAACTAAAATTACCCATTCTAAGGTGTCCAAGGGGGACATAACAACATGTCGGGTACAACTATTCAAGGAGGCATACTGTCAAAAGGGATTTAGCTACTGCCTAAACTATTTCTATAAAAGTAGCCATGCATGATATGGTAAAACAATATACTTTTGGAAAATTGGGTTCAATATGGTCAAAGGTATATGACTTGCCTTTGTTGACAAATGGTGAGGCATAGGTAGAAACTGCTGGGTCCAGGTACTCCTCCACGAATTCGGGATCTGCACGTTCACAAAGAACCAAATTAACAAGGCAAACTCGGGGCAAAAGAACTTTAAAGACTTAAAAGAACCTAAACGAATTCAACCCAAAAACCAGAAAGCAGGAGGTCCTACGAGAGGGGAGGTCCAACCCAAAGGAGGGTGAAGCTCCAAGCACAAGCACGGAGAGAACTAGATGAGAGCAAAGAAGTTAGGAGAAAGAGGAAAAAGGGTGATGAAGGGAGGTGTCGGTGTTTTAGAACCGATCTTACGTAAAGATTATTTGATTCGGGGGGTCTCCACAATTGATCACGCAGACAAAAGAGACACGGGAATTTTTATACAGGTTCGGGCCTTCTCCAATGAGAATAACAACCCTACTCCTGTGTGTATTGTATTGGGTATCCTGATTACAATCAGTAAAAAGGCTTGCGCTAATACTGCTACTGACTGTCTCTCAAAAGAGTCTCCCTCATTATCTCCAAGAGACACCTATTTATACTATATTGTAGGGGCGGTTGTCGTTCCAGGTCAATAGACGCTCATTATTACGTAATAATGAGAGTAATTACCGGAGTAGTACCCCCATTTGTCTAACTGATTACAATCAGAGATAATGGAGAATTATCTGTAGTTATTTCAGATATAACTACGTATCTTGACTGCTCATATCTTCACAGTAAATAGGGCCTACTGGCGAGTGGACCCAATTAACTGTGAAGAAGTCGTAGCAGGACTCACGACCAGGGGGTAGTCTTAGGGAAAAACTTACGATTGGATACTGGTCGTAGAAATACTTATGACCGGACGTAATCATATGAGAACTTACGATTACGTGGTAGTCGTAGAAATACTTACGACTATAGGGGTGGTCGTAGAAGAGCTTACGACCACCTAACTTACTCCTCCCTTATAACATTAAGGGGTATACCATGTGACGTCATATTACATGATTAGGAAATAATAAAATGATGATTATCAGATCCTCATAGGTGAAAGACAGGACAAGGTGTGCCATCAAAAGGAGGAAACGAAGTACCTGAGATGTGACCGCATTTAGTGTAATACAACAACCATTAAATGCGCCCACAAAGGTTGTCTTTACAAAAAAGACCACAGGGTGGTCCAAAGGAGAGGGAAGCCCTACGGAGAGGGGGAGGGGCAGAAAGGAAAAGAAGGTCTTAACGGCCAAGATGAACTCAAGGTGAGGTCCTGACGGTCAAGATCTAACAAGGGGAGGTCTTGACGGACACGAGGGAATTCCAAATGAACCCAGAGGAGGTCCACATGAAAGGAATTCAACCAGAACTTGAATCTCAGGATTCAAAGAGGTTTGAAACACAAACCCGAGCATAGAGCATCTCGGGGGTGGTCGTGACCAACAAAGGAAAATCACAACTAAAGGAGAAATCTAGACCAAAATGGTGGTCTAGACCCAAGGGGAGGTCCGAACCAAGGGAGAGGTCTGGACTAAGGGGAGGTCCAAGAGGGGAAAAACTAGGTTGAGGGACACACAGAGCAAGCAAAGAAGGGGAGCTAAACGCCAAAGAACACCAGAGAACTCCAACGAACAAAGAGCACAAACCAACTGGACTTAGTTGACGTTAAGTTAGTTCAAGTTAAACCTCCAATATTTCCAAAGTTCCAAGTTAAGCTTGAGAAAACCAATAAACCGAATGGTTCCTTTTGGTTTTGAAAACCGGCAAGAACTCTAGGACAAACGAGATGTTACATAGCGCCAGCGGTAAGAGGAGGTATGGGGAGGCGAGGCGACGTCGGGGACAGGAGAAGGCACCAAGAGGGAAGGGAGGAGAGGAGGAGGCGGTACCTTAGAGGAGAAGCGATGGCGCCAGGGAAGGGAGGGGATGCAGCGATGGTGCATAACGAAGAGGCGGAGATGAAGGCATTCTTCGCTTACCGCGTCGTCGTCTTGAGTTCACTGCATCGTGTTCTCTTCATCATAACCATCCCCTACGTCGCCGCCTCACTTACCATCACGACGTCGCCACCGCCTCCTCGCTTACCACCATGATGTCACCACCGCCACTGCCTCCTCCCCCAGCCTCCCACCTCCTCGCTGCAATATGCCTAGCAAGGGCTGCAGAGGCCAATGGACGTGAGAATCGAGTTATGGCTTAGGTCCATGGTGGAAGAAGGTGGCCATCGACGTGTAGCCCTCTTCTATGTCAGCCGACAATGGCTGGAAATAGCCAACACATCAGGAGGGGAAGTCAACATCAACTTCAACTTTCAAAGGTAAACAATCTATGAACTCAAAATTTTAATTTCCAAGCAGCAGTAGTAGTAGATGATGCAATAGGTGAGTTAATATTTTTTGTTTATGTGTGTGAAAGAAAATTGATATTTATTATGCAGTTTAGGATCCCGTGCGCTGATATGTATCACTCTCTTTTGGGGTTCCATTGCAACGCACGAGCACCCTACTAGTAATATAAAATATTATTGAGATCAGTTACAGATCTAGAACAGAATCTACATGGGGTCATCATACATATTATCATATGTGTGTGGAGTCACTCGACTTAAACTACATGGTACACATCTATGCATACATGGGGTTTGACAAGGCAAAACAACTTCCCAATGTCCTGTGTATCCCTGTAGCTCTATGTGGATCCGCCATTGATTGAGATGCTAAGGATAGGACGATAAATTCACCATCTGATTCTAATTTCGAATCTAACCCACTTGTTTAGTTTGAAAAAAGGAATAAGTTGTTCTATGTGGCGCCCGTGTCATTACCCCGGAGGGTAATCACACTTAAACAAACGAATTACTATTCGTTTGTCCGGTAGGACACCATTCTGATGAATAGTAAGCCTTACTAAAGTCAATGTAACAGAATAATAATATAGAAACTACACTTTATTACAACATTTAGCGACGCAAGGTTACGATTTTAATACAATTATTTAATGAATAATTCAGAATTTGCCACAGTGAATAGATGGATTTCAAAATTTGCACCCTATGTGTCTATGACATATGGGTCCTGGACCCACATGTCATAGACACATGGGGGGCAAATCCTGAAATCCATCTATCTCATAATGGCAAATTCTCAAATCCCCCGTCGAATAAGGTGTCCGCCTCACCTTGGTCCTCGTAGTAAGGTGTCCGCCTCGCCTTGGTCCTCGTAGTCAGTGCCTTTGCCTCCTGCGGCCTCATCGGTACCTGCGCGTCCTCCACCCCCCTCGGGGTAGTTCCTGACCGGGCTAGGATCTAACAAAGGAAAATACTAGCAAGAGTGAGTACTAATGTACTCAGCAAGCATTAATAGCGAACATGCACTGGATGACTCATCTCTGTTCATTATTACATTTTCTAGCTCATCTATTTTTCTGAAAATAAACAACTCATCAAAACCTTAGGTGGTAAGTTTTAGTACTGAAAAGACTACTTGTCACTCGGAGAGAAAATAGACCCCCAACGGTTCCCGTAGACTCCAATCTAGGAGACTGGCATGAATTCATGATTTGATATAGGACTGCACAGGCTTGTACCACTTTACCCGTAGCTACACTGAGCTCTCTCTAAGCTAGTTCCCTGTATTTCCTTTAATGCGGGTTCGAGTTCAGAATACAGAACATTTTCTAAGTTACGTGATTAATTTCTCTACCCATTACTTTCTATCGGAGTCCAGGGACGTTATCCTAATCATCCACCGAGTTCTAGTAATGTTGGTTGGGCCGGTTATCCCTTCACCCAACACTTCACCTCTTCTACTACTTACCCGTTGCGGAGAACATAATTACGTAACAAGGTAGTATTTTTTGCCCGCCGAAATGGAAAAATGGTTGGCACTTAAATATAGCCTCTGATCTGATAAGAGTTTTGTAGGTTCTTATATATTAACTATATGCAAAGGGCTCCACCTCTTCCCTCGTCATCATCATCATCATCTCTTTCCTCTGCCCAGGCCCCCTTCCCCAGCCTAATAATTATCTTTCCTCATCTTATTCTCACTTCTTATCTTCTTCTTATTTTCATCTTTATCTCATTTATCTAATTTGGATATTAATTTGAAATTATGATTTGTTCATGATTAGAAAATTTTAATTTGCTACTGCTGATGATCTAATAATCCTCAGTTAAATTATTTATCTGTAACTCTTATTATGGGTAAATATACCTTTGTATAGTTCTTGACTATGCCCCTTAATATACATAAGGGAGAAACTAACTAGGTGGTCGTAAGTCTTCTTACGGCCACCCCTATAGTCATAAGTCCTTCTACGACTACCACCTGATCGTAAGATCTTCTACGACTACCCAGTCGTAAGTTCTTCTACGACTATCTCATGGTCGTAAGCTCTTCTACAACCAGGTCAGTTACGACCACCCTATAATCAATAGAGTCTGCAGACGAGGGGCCCAATTGATTAGGGAATCCAAGCAGTCAACATACGTTGTTATTCTCTAGAATAACCGCAAGTAATGCGCCATTATCTCTGACAAGTAACTGCCAGGCGACGTGGAGGGGTTACTGCTCTAGTGATTACTAACATCAATGCGCCCATTATATTAAATGATGAGGTGCCTCTTGACCTGGAGAAACAGCTACCTCTTCACAAAACTATATAAAGGTTGTAGTCAGATGATAAAGGCACGACCGATTGGACACACTCGACAACAGACAACCGGGAGGACAACAAGCACGACCAGTAGCCCAAGCCTTAGTCTTTCTCCTGATTGTAGCCACTATATTCAATACAATACAATACACACATGAGTAGGGTTGTTATTCTCTGCGTAGAAGGTTTGAACCTGTATAAAAATATCTGCGTCGTTCTCTCCGCGTGATTAATTGTGGAGACCCTCGGAATCAAATAATCTTTATATAAGATCGGTTCTAAAAACACCGATAGCTGCTAATTAGCGATTTGCGTTGTTTTAGATTAGTTTGATTTTCTGGGTTCTCACATTCTATCACCACCTCATCTCGTAAGCATAAATCTAATATAAAATAAAGTGGGGAGCAACTTGCGCTCGAACGTATGATGGGAAGGTTTCCATCGTACGAACGTGACTCATCTCGCGCAACATGTTCGGTACACATATGCAACAGAAAAATTCAACATATGCAACAAAAATGTAGAGAGGGATCCATATTCTTAACAAATTCACTTAAAAGAATTAAAGATCTCGTTAGCATGCATAAATATACATGAAAAATAATACAGAAGTTTGGAAAAAAAAACATTAATTGATGATGCTATAACCTCTGTGACATTTCGAAAACACATATGCAACATTTTGGGGGCACACTTGCAACGTACAGTCCCAGCATCTCAAATCACCTTTTGCAACGAGCAACATCCAAAATAACAGGCGTAACAACGTCGGCTCGTGAGAATGCAACATCTCAAAATTCCATATGCAACATTCCAAAAGAAGAGGATAGAACATCTCAAAATCTCAGATGCAACATTTCAAAAAAATATTGCAACAATTAAAACAAAGAGGAAACATCTGGAAACACCTATTGCAACATCTCATGTTTCTAATGGCGGGAGGCGTACATTGACATCGAGATTTGCTGCACCGCGTCATCTTCGTCCTCGTGGGTGCGCAGGGCCTTGGCCGGGGTGGCGGCGGGGCCGACGCTTGCACCTTCCGACGAGCGGGCGGTGTTGGATGGAACGGACCTGCTGCCGTGCTCGGAGGAGTCCACGATGGAGTGTTCGGGAGGCCATGGCACCTAGGGCTGGAAGCAAGCCGGCTCGAGTCAGGCTCGTTTGAACAGACGGCTCGACTCGGCTCGTTTCGAATGTGAGCCAGAAAGGTGGCTCGGCTCGGCTTGAAAGAAGGCTCGAGCCGGCTCGGTCAGGCTCGCGAGCCATGAACAGGCAGCCTCATCTCATGAGTCATGTCATGACCCAAGCAAAGATATTTGTTGGCTTGTTGCCCAAATTTCAGTCACACAGACAACCATGGATTTTCTCATGAACACAACATTTCATACAAACAATTCCACAGATCTAAACAAGAATCAAAATCCAAAATAAATTTAGCTTTGTTGCTTAGAAGTCAGATATGAAATGGTGGCGTCGGCGCTTGGAGACCACGGCGGCGTCGGCGCTTGTCTGTAGATCGCGGCGACGTTGACAACGACCTCCTCCACCTCGAACGCCGGCACCGCGAGGGGAGGCTCCTGGGCCTCTCCGGTGGCCGGAGGCAGCTCCTACTTGGTGGGACTCGATGGCGCGGGCCGGGACGCGGAGAGGCAACAGGAAGAGGCGGCGGGCGGGGGAGGGGATTAGGGAATGAGGCGAAGTGGCAGTGCATGGAGGGGAGAGGAGGGTGGTGGCGGCGGAGAGGTGGGAGCAGTGGTACGGCGCCGAGCGCAGCACGGGGACTAGGGGATGGGGTGGGGTGGCCCGGTGTGGGGAGGGAAAGGGAGCGCCAGAGCGGGGTGAAAGTGGGAGGCCAGTGGGGGTTGGAGGCTTGGAGCCTTAGAGGGAGGCAACGGTCGCGCAAGGACGGGGGACGGTGGCGCGGACGCGCGGTGGACAGGGCGGCTGTAAGATCGAGGAGGCCGACTAGAGTGGGGTGAATAGGCGTTTTAAAACTTCTATGCGCTAAAACCGATTTCTAATGCGGAAGCTTATAACAAATACGGTTTTGCACAATTAAAGCATAAATCAACTAGATTCAACTAAGTGCACCAACAATACAAGTCTATTGATCTTGTAAGCAATTCAATTTAAACAATGTAAATGATACTATTGCAATCATACACAATGAATAAGCAATTTAATACAAAGTATATAAATTGCACAATGTAAAGCAAGCATTCATACACAATGAATATAAATACAATAGTAAGTCAATAGAGATCACACCACAAAGACACGTCGATATTTTACCGTGGTGTTCAGAGACTTGCCGGTCTCCCCTAGTCCACGTTGAGGGAAACCCAAACCAATTGGGCCGGCTCCACAAATTAAGCCTTCCTCCGAGGTATCAACACCTCGCTCCACTAGGGTTGCTCTTACTCCACTCCGGAGATGGCGAGCACCAAGCCACTCACAAACACCGGGCCTTCTCACAAGCTTCACTTGAGAAGATCACCGGACCACGACACCTCCACGCCGTCTAGGTGTCGGCAAACACCAAGAGTAACAAGTCTCCAACTTTCACTTGAACCAATCAAGTGTCAAAGCTCTCGTGGATACTAAATCCACCACCTAATGCAACACATGCAATAGTATTGGCCTCTCAAACCTCACTAAGTGCAACACATGCACAAATGGGAGTAGAGGGCTTGCTCTTAGCTCAAAGGAACTCAATGGGATGCGAAAAATTGTCTCTCAACCGGCCAAGAGGGTATTTATAGCCCCCACAACAAAAACTAGCCGTTGGGAGCTGAAATCAGCAAAAACTAGCCGTTACAGCACAGGTGCGGTACTACCGCAGTTACAGGGCGGTACTACCATTTTTTTCGGTACTACTATTGTTATAGGGCGGTACTACCGCAGCCCAAATTTCAGCACAGACGACACTTGGTAAAAAGGTCATAACTTTTGACTCCGATGTCAGAATTGAGTGATCTTGGACTCTATTGAAAGCTTATTCAGAGGGCTACACAACCCACCTATTTGATTGATCACAAATACATTTGATCAAATCAAAAAGCACAACTCAAAAGAGCCACTACCATGGTCTAAGTCCAAAGAAATAGCAACAAGCAATCTTAGACCATGTCAAGGGAATACACATGAATCTTAACCATTTGCAAAACACATTTGCAAACTTAGATCATGCCACAAGGAGTAGGTACATGGACTTCAATCATTTGCAAAACACATTTGCAAAGTATAGTCACATGTTACAAGGAATAACCATGAGCCACAACTATTTGCAAAACGCATTCGCAAATATAGGCAACATGTTAAGTTGAGCTAGAGCAAACACAATGAGCTATCAACACATGACTAACTCAAGCTACTAGACAAGACCCCTCTTAATAGTACGACAACCTATACTAGCAATCCGGTCTTCCAACCAAACACCAAGACCGGTAAAAGACTAGGAACATATCCTTAGCCCTAGCTAGTCATACCTTTGCCTTGACCATCCACTTGAAGCTTGATGACTCACATCCTTGCTTCATGTCCGGGTCATCGTCTTGATATGCATCAACCCATGATGCATCTTTTACTTGACCTCAATCAACACATGATGAGTCTTCTCTTGACTTGTTGATCAACTCATGATCATCTCTTCTTCGAGATCTTGATATGCATCAACACATGATGCATAATCTTCTTGAACCTTGACTTGATGACAATCAACTCATGATGTCATCCAAAGTCTTCATCACCCTGGAACATAACCTATTCATCCAACTCATGGAAAATGTTAGTCCCACAATGTCATTAACATTAATTACCAAGATATACCTGCATTAAATGCTTTTGAACAAGCCATTCTTGCAGTGCGGTATTACCGCCACTAGCATCCTAATACCGCTCTCCAGAGTACCGTTTCTCGATCTTGGTACTACCGATTTCTAGAGGCTCGAGAAATACAGAAAAACACCTTCTCTGGAATTTACATGCCGCCACATAACTCCGGTACTACCGCACATCGGTAGTACCGCTTACCAACTGCGGTCATACCGATTCCCACTGAACTTCTTCCAAAAGCTTTTCGAAATGCAATGCATGACTCCTTTGTCTTGAGCCATGTCAATCTTTTATCACCTTTGCATTTCCTTTTCATGTCATCATTTAAACTCCGAGACTAAGCCTTGAAAACATCTTAGCACACACATTAGTCCCACAACACAATTGCAAATAATTGAATATAGATTTGTATGAGTATATATGAACTACATAAGTTGTACATACTCAAAAGAGTGTATATGAACTACACAAGTCTCATATACTCATATACGTATATATGAACTACACAAGTTATATATACTCAAAGATATGTTTCAAAGTAAAGATCCTTAATATATGTGGAAAGAGAATATGGATCAATACTAATGAAACCACAAAATATAGAATGAACTCCCCCTAAATGTGTGCATATACAAATATATAATGGAGACATATGCACATATCCAAGTTAACCTTTTTGGTCGAGTTTAACCTATATTTTGGATCCGAGGAATGCAACAAGATATAATAAGAAGAAGTAGAATGCATACCTCTTGTATTTTCATCTTTATATCCAAACAAGACTAAGCAATAGATAATCAATAGAATTGTTAGTCTCACAAATAGATTTGTCATTAATGAATACATACCTGTTTGGATTTTTGCTTTTATATCAAAGCTGAAACTAAACATGATATAACAATAAGAGTGTTAGTCTCATAAGTGCATTTGTCATTAATCACCAAAATACTTCATTAACACATAATGACGAGTCTAGATCCTTCAGCGGCAGTTGCGGGCTGGAGGGCGGTTGACGGGGTAGGAGGAGACAGGGAGAGGGAGAGTGAGTTTGGATCTGGATCGAGAGAGGAGGCGTGAAGTGGCTACAGCGCCGTAGGGTTAGGGTCTTAGGGAGATGGTTGGACGGGGGATTGTTGCTGGACTAGGCACTGGGCCTTAGTGGGTCGAGCCAAACGAGCCGTTCGAGCGGCTCGCGAGTTGGCTCGAGCTTGGCTCGGAATTCATGCGAGCCAAAAGTTGGACTCGGCTCGGCTCGAAAATTCACGAGCTGAGCCGAGCGGTGACGAGCCTGAGCAGGCTCATGAGCCTTGAGCTATTTTTCCAGCCCTAACGACACCACCGTTCTTGCTGCGCCGGGTGGATCACAAGTGTGAACCATGGCGGCGTAGCGAGAGAACGAGACAGGGCTGAGTTGGAGTTGTATGCAGCGACCGAACGTGCGGACGAGAAAAATTCAAAGGGGAAAAGAGTATCTGTCGTGGACATGGATAAAAAAATAAGTGATAGAGAATGAACGTGATGAGAAAATGCTGACTGCTGATGTAGGTGTCCGATCTCCCCTCTCAAATCAGACACACGGGTTTATCCAATAAAGTATAGGGAAACGTTTCCGTGCTGACGTCCGGAGCATCGTACGCTCTTTATAACGTGGTCCTAGGCTGCGGGCGATCCTGCAAATATTCACCCGTATCCCACCGACGCTCTGCTTCTCTCCTCGTCTGCTTCTCCCTGTGTTCACACATTTGGTCTTGCTACTTGCATCATCACTAGAAGAGAAGGATGTCCAGGGCCAGGGGCTGCTGTGCACGTCACGTGAAAACATCAAGTCAAGGAGCAGGAGACCTTGTTCTATCGGGAAGACCAAGGGGAGACATTGCTCCAGACCCGTCACGTCGAGACAGAAGGGCAGCGGGTCCCACGGCTAAAGCGATTGCATTTCCGAAGGTTTCTCTAGAACGTGTGCAGAGACAGTGCAAGGAAGCAAGGAGAATTTTCATGTCGTGGTCTATTGAAAATAATATTGCGGTTTGTTAAAAATAATGTTGTATAAACTATTCTTTAGAATGTTGTATTTGTAGAAAAAAAATATTGTATACTGTTCATGACGATGTTGCAATTTTTTTCAACGCGTTTTTTTTCTCTTGATGCTTTGTTTTTTGATTTGTGATATTGCAACCGTTGTTCGGGGATGTTGCAACTATTGTACAAGGATATTGCAACCATTGTCCGGGGATGTTGCAAGTATTGTATTTGTAGAAAAAAAGCGTTACATCTGTAGAAAAAAATGTTGCATACTGTTCACGGCGATGTTACAATTTTTTTCAACGCGTTTTTTTCTTCCAAATGCTTTGTTTTTTGATTTGTGATGTTGCAACTGTTGTCCGGGGATGTTGCAACTATTGTACAAGGATATTGCAACCATTGTCCGGGGATGTTGCAAGTATTGTATTTGTAGAAAAAAAACGTTATATCTGTAGAAAAAATGTTGTATACTGTTCACGGCGATGTTACAATTTTTTTCAACGCGTTTTTTTTCTTCCAAATGCTTTGTTTTTTTTATTTGTGATGTTGCAACCGTTGTCCGGGGATGTTGCAACCGTTGTCTGGAGATGTTGCAACCATTGTCCTAGGATGTTGCAACCGTTGTTCGGAGATGTTGCAACCATTGTCCTGGGATGTTGCAACCGTTGTCCGGAGATGTTGCAACCATTGTTCGAAGGATGTTGCGTGCAACACTTCTGCTAGCAAGTAGCAACATCACGTGAAGACAAGGCTCTGTAGCGAAGTTACATCAGCGGGTCCCATGGGTGGGATTATTTCACAAGAAGACAACCGAAGTGAAGAATCGAAACGGGTTCTTTCAATTCAGCGCGGCAGAACTCGGATGTCCGATTCTAGCCCCCAAATCAAACGTCCAGTGCTAGTATCACCCTTCTTTAAGACATAGGTCCCACTGTCCTGACTTGATGCACTTTGTGTATTTGCTTTTGGGAAATCATCCCACACATATGTCCGATTAGGACGTTTGTATCGTACGGTCAAACCAACGCATCATGGTGCAACAATCGCTCAGACGCCCCGCAGCCTACGTCAGCCACGTAGCTATATCGATCAGTTTACGCCGACAAGACATCATGGCGCCTAGTGTAACTTGATCAAACTCACCTTTTCGCTGCTGATTACAGAGAAGCGAGGATCAAAGTATCAAAATACCTTTCAGCTTAGCGAACATCATCCGAAGAAACCGATCCAATCGATCGCATCCAATTCTTATGCATAATAAAGGCAACAATATATCTACATCGGGGCATACGGTTCACGGCGATGTTGTAATTTTTTTCAACGTGTTTTTTTCCAGATGTTTTTTATTTATTTTTGAGGTTGTAACCGTTGTCCGGAGATGTTGCAACCATTGTCCTAGGATGTTGCAAGTGTTGCATCTGTAGAAAAAAATGTTGCATCTATAGAAAAAAAATGTTGCATACTGTTCACGGCGATGTTGCAATTTTTCACAACGCGTTTTTTCCAGATGCTTTGTTTTGATTTGTGATGTTGCAACCATTGTTCGGAGATGTTGCAGCCGTTGTCCGAGGATGTTGCAGCCATTGTCCGGTGATGTTGCAGCCGTTGTCCGGGGATGTTGCAACCGTTGTCCTAAGATGTTGCAACCGTTGTTCGGAGATGTTGCAACCATTGTCCTGGGATGTTGCAATCGTTGTCTGGAGATGTTACAACCATTGTTCGAAGGATGTTGCATGCATCTGCTAGCAAGTAGCAACATCATGTGAAGACAAGGCTCTGCAGCGAAGTTAAATCAGCGGGTCCCATGGGTGAGATTATTTCACGAGAAGACAACCGAAGTGAAGAATCGAAACGGGTTCTTTCGATTGTGTGGCGAGAACTTCGGACGTCCGATTCTAGCCCCCAAATCAAACGTCCAGTGCTAGTATCACCCTTCTTTAAGACATATGTCCCACTGTCCTGACTTGATGCACTTTGTGCATTTGTTTTTTCCATGTGAGCTTTACGGCTGAGTCTTCATGTGAACATTTAATGCAAGGGAGGCATACTCTGGAGCCATGTCGTGGGAATCCAAGGCAAGGAGCCTTCCTTTCTTTCTTTCTCTCAGTTCTTCTTCTCCATGGAGCCTGCACTCCACCGAAAACTCCCCATGGCTCCTCTTCCTCCCAGCGCTGCCCTGGCTCCCTGCGTGCCTAGCTCGGCCCTTCCTGGGGCCGCCGCCGC
Organism: Ampelocalamus luodianensis; assembly: GCA_036346255.1. Classification (NCBI taxonomy): domain Eukaryota; kingdom Viridiplantae; phylum Streptophyta; class Magnoliopsida; order Poales; family Poaceae; genus Ampelocalamus; species Ampelocalamus luodianensis. Next base: position 94,920,498 of record CM070620.1, read on the forward strand.
CGGCGTCTCCCTATGCCGCGTCCGGCTCCCTCTCGGCCCTCCATGGCGGTCCGACCTTTCTGCGACCGTGCGCACGTCTCTGGCCGGCTCGGGCCTCTTGCGCCTGGCCGCCGGCTTGGATCGGTCCCGGCCACGCCTCAGCTCGGCTTCGGCTCGGCTCCGCGCGACTCGCGACCACACGACCACTCGCGCATACGGCACGGCTTGCGCTGCTGCTCGTCTGGCGCCGCTCCCCTAGTGGCCGCGCCTCAGGCCGTCTAAGAAAAATGAGGGCGTACGGCGGGAATAGTTTAATCGGACGTACGGCCCCTAGTTGCTCCCTAAAGTATCATATCATCTCCACTGATCCATCTTCGAACGAGGTGATCCTCGAACCAAACCCGCCTATTCAGTATCAGTAGGGACCTGTGTGAATAATCTCCATCCTCACCACACGATAAAAGGCAAAATTCATAATATACCCTCTTCATAGTTCAAAATCTAGAATATACCCTCCTACACATACAAATTCATAATATACCCTCCTCTAATCTATTTGCTTTACAAAACACCCTCTTTATACCTTTTCAATGTATTTTTTCATATCCTTGTGTATTCCATCACTTGAAATGACCAAAATACCCCTGATTAAAATTTGTGCACATTATTTATATTTATATCATTATGCATTATGCAAATTATAATATACCCTCCTACACATACAAATTTGCATAATGCATAATGAGCCCATAATTTGCTCCCAGCTAGCACAACACAATTAATAAGCCAACAATTTCCTACTAGCATAATGCATCTCCATTACAAGCCCATAATTTGCTCCCAGCAGCATAATACATCTCCAGTACAAAGCAAAATAGCATGAGCCAAGAGTTTGCTCCCAGTACAAGGCATAATGAGTTAATAGTTTGCTCCAATACAAAAGGCATTTCTAATACAAGGCATCAACAGTACGAGACCATACAAATTACAAAAGCAAAATAACTCCGGAGGTTTCAACAAGACATTAGCTAGCGATTTTCAACCAATTTCAGTCTTTTCTTCTTAGGGGTCATCTTCTTCACATAAGGTTTTGATTGTCCTGTTGTGGCAGGTGCCGGCATGTTTGTTGATGCCCCTTGTGAGGTGCTTTCAGTAACTGTTGCTAAAGCTAGTTGCCTGTTAAGTTGACATTAAAAAAAAGGACTATTAGCAACATAAGCTAGTTGACTATTGCTAAAACACATATAACTTGCACAATTATAAAGTTGTTTTTACCTTCTAGTGATAGGACCTGGACTATTTTGTAGAGAAGATGGCAAAGTGATGGAGTCCCTAGGTGGGGTGCCAACAGTATGATGTACTTCTCCTTGCAGCTTGCTACCCTTTTTCCTACAAGGCAAAGTACTAAGTTAAGCAATTATGGCACAAAAATGAGTAAAAAAAACATGTCAATTACCTTTTCTTATTAGCATTCAAAGGACATCCATCTGATCTATGTCCAATCTCTCCACATCTCCTACATTTCACTTGTTTTTTGGATGTTGATGACTTGCTTTTCTCTAGGGCCCTTGCATCCTATTTTTTTAGGCCTTCGGATGCTCTCTTATTTAATGGTGGAAGCAATTTAAAGTCTAGCACTACTTTGGGCCATTGACTCCTACCGTTATGGGTTGCACCACGCCTTCATATCTTGTTCTAAATTTTGCAAGTGAGTAAAGTTGTGCACAAAGAACTCTATGTTTGGTCTTCTTTCATTGTGATGAATGCTAAAGCATGTGGACAAGGCTTTCAGGTTGATCGCCATTCACCACAACTGCACTCATGTTTGTTGAGGTCCACAACATGTCTATCAACCTCATGGTTATCATTTACTTCAGTTACCTCAGCAACATCATGTGAAGATGCTCCAACTTTGAGATGATTCAAATCTGTAGTCTTCACATTCAACTTTTGTATAATGGCAGGGAGAATATGACCTTGTAACCGCTCCCCTATCTTTCTCCTCTTGAAGAATAATTCCTAATCTTGCCTCTCAACATGCTGCAAGTTCAACAACCTGTAAGTCCTTAAGCCCCTTAATCCAACTGTTGAAACATTCAGCTAGATTATTGTTAATGTAGTCACACTTGATGTCATTTGAAAATCTACATCTCATCCAAAGAAATTTATGGTGTCTCTGCAAATAATTGCTGACTTCAGGGCATGCCTCAAGTATTATTCCCATGTGGTAGTTGAACTTGTCTTCTCTATATGCTCTTGCAGCTGGCCACATGTGACCAAATACAGGACCATGGAACTTCTTCACAAAATTTTGCATAAGATGGCGGTGACACTCTCTTTGCTCACATGAAGGGAAGACCTTTTGCACTGCATTCTCAAGGCCTTTGCATGCATCAGAACAAATAGCAAGTGAGGGAGGAGTTCCAATTGCTTTCTTTAATTGGTCTAGAAACCATGTCCAATTGTTGGTTGTCTCAGATTCTATGAACCCAAATGCAACCGGAAACATCCAATTGTGGCCATCTAAGGCTGTGATGGCTGCTAATTGACCTTTCCATTTCCCAGTCAAATGTGTAGAATCCACACTTAGGTATGGTCGACAACCATTAAGAAAACCATCTATGCAAGGCTTCAAAGCCATGAAAAAGCTATGGAAATAAATCTCCCCATGTACTTTCTTAGTACAAATCTCTACAACACTGTCGGGTGACCTCAATTCAATCTCAGCTTTGAATCTATACAAGTCCTCAAAACTCTCCTCCCATGTCCCAAAAATTTTGTCAATTGCTCTTTGTCGACCACCCACAGTCTCATCTTGCAAAGTGACTTTGTGCTCAATTTCTAGCCTTTCTTGGAGTTCTTTAGCACCTAGGTTTGGATTTCCCCTCAATGCTTTAACAACTTTGCTAGCAACCCAAGCCTGTGACCCCATACTTGTTTTCACTCTGCTAGTCGACGAGCAATTGTGCTCAAATGACTTCTTTGTCACCTGCACATACAACAAGAAAAGGTTAGTAACAAGAAAATAAGTAGTGCTATAAGTTAGCAACAAGCATTTTAAGTTCGTGTTAAATTTTTAGTACACGATGGCTCTCCCATCCATAGTTCTATGCGCATTAATTTGCCATAAACACCCTTTGCCCTTACATTTTCCCTTGAACCTTATGCGATCAGTTGGATGGTGTATACATCAAATTGACCCTTGATTGCAAACCGCCTCATTGCCATCCTAAAAGCCTCCATGGTTGGATATGTATCACCGACATTCATCGTTGGATTCTCTTCATCCATGTATTCAATGTGTTCAACAACATTGTCATCAACCTCCATTGATGCATCATTTATCTCGCCTCAAGTTCGGAGGTAAAGGATTCACAATTGGTTCCCTCCTCTCGTCCTCGGCCCTCAAACCAATAAACTCATACATAGCATCTTCTTCCAAAACAACATCTCTATCGTCATTTTCATCAACATTAGCATCGATCACAAGTTTAGACCAATCAATTAAACCTTGTGATTCACAATCATTATGGAGCAAATTAGTGGGTGAGCATCATCGCTAGGACTTTGATTACATGTGCTTGGCATAGCATTTGGTACATTTTCCTCTATGCAAGTCATAACAGATCCTTTGAAATGATCAATGCTTTTCCCATGAACTTCCACATCCCGACCTTGTCCACAACTCTAGCGCGAACACTACTCGTGGTTTCGAATCAATCCTAGGAATTTGAAAAGAAAAATCATAAATTTTAGTTAGCGCATCTCTGTCATTCCACAATCAAACCAGCGAGGACCAAGCTATACACACAAAAATACACATGAAGCTGAAGCTTACTCCACATAAGCCTCCTTTGGATCCATCTGCTGCAAGCCCACACTGGAATCAAGTTGGAATGATACAGAGAATTAGTTTCTAAAAGATGCTACATAAGCGATGGATTTCTTGCTCGAAATGCTACTAAATTACTAGTACTATTGAGATTGAGCCCAAAAGACAAAGTTAACGAGAAGCCAACAGTGAGATCGGCCGTAGTCCGTGGAGCTTTAGCAATGGGCAATGGCGCCAAAGCTCTCACCTCGCGCGCCTCAATGCCTTCTTCAACCCTCGCCCACCTCATCCGACGGAGTCTTCACTGCGTGCTCATTGCCGCTCCTTCCCATCGCCCGACGATCCGGCTTCACCGGAACGCATTATCGCGGCATTGTGGCGGCATAGGCGCCTCGGCCTCGTCTCCGGCAGCCATGGACTCGGCCTGCGCTCCGATCTCGGCGCGCGAGTCCTCCACGCGCGCGGCGCAGCACCCGCGCTCGCGTTCAACACCTCCATTGCCACTCGCGGCGAGAACCCTCGTCGCCGCCGTGCCCGCGCCATCCGAAGCAAAGGAAGGGTGGCGGGGCCGGCGATAGGCCTGGCCGGAGGTCGAGAGCAGCCGAGAGCGCGGCCGGGTCGGCCGGGCGCCGAGAAGAAGAAGGGAAGGGAGCGCGCGGGAAGAGAAAGGAAGGGTAGATGATCTCGCGATCACTGTCGCCGCTTGAATCCAGCGCGCGCCTCGCTGAAGCGCGGCGCGCGTCGCCCTCGCCGCGCGCGCGCCGCCGCTGAGCCGCGGCACCGCCGCCTCAAGCCCCGCGCCTCGCCTCGGCCGCCGGCGCGCCGCCTCGATCTTGCGCCGCGCGCCTCGCCCGCCGATCCGTGCGCGCTTGCTCGCTGAAGCCGCGGCGCCGTCGCCTCAAGCCCTCGCGCGCCTCGCCTCAAGCGAAGCGGCGCGCGCGCCTCGGCCAGAGCCGCGCCGCCGCGGGCCGCCAGCGCCTCGAAGCTGCCGCGCGCTGATGGGAATGGGAGTAACGGAAGGGATTCGGAATGGCGTTGGGGTAAAGGGTAAAATGGGTGGGGGTAAAATGGGTACATTAGGTCCTAAATACGGTATAATACATGTGGTCTATACAGATTAGTATAAAGAGGGTGTTTTGTAAAGCAAATATATTAGAGGAGGGTATATTATAAATTTGTATGTGTAGGAGGGTATATTCTAGATTTTGAACTATGAAGAGGGTATATTATGAATTTTGCCACGATAAAACGGCGTATAGACGGCAGCGTTTCCCCTCCCCGCCTCCGCATCTCGCCCTCTCCTTCGCCCATGGCCGAAACCCTAATCCCGCCGCCACTGCCAACCCCCGCCGATCCCCACCAGATCTAGGGTTGAGCGTTTCCCCCATCCGTCTCCTCCCAAACCGCCACCCTTCCCTATCCCCCGCTCAAATCCATCCCATCCACCCACCCGCCCCCGCTCCTCTTCAGATCCGATGCGCACGCACCTTCACAAGGTGTGATTTGATGATTCCCCCCCATGGTATCGTATTGTACGCTTGTCATCTTTATACGTATTGATTCGGCGAATAGTGTTTTTGTTTAGATCATTGGCGTGATTGCGTGGTTAATGGAGTAGGATTCGTTTGTGAGTTGATGTCGAATCTGAAGCACTAATCCTGTGTTATATTAATAGTTTTAGTAATCTCTATGCACTAGTGATCGTTTTGCAATTTTGCATTGAAGCATCATGTTAGGCTAATGTGGCCGCATAACTTAACGGGGGGTGTGATGATTGCTGTGATGGCTCCTACAAGGACGGTATCTGAGCGAGGGATCTACCCTCGCCTGATTATACCTAAACCGATCAATGATGTCTGAGCAAACACCCTTCAATGTTTCACTTCACAGAAGATTAAACTTTGCTCCTGCTTGTTCCTGAACTGATTAGCGGGCAACATTCTTGTCAGGCTACTGGAGCAATCATTTTTTTATGCTTGTTCCCCGGCTTGAAATGTGAATTTACTTAACTGCATTCACTGGGTGTTTGGTCTGTTGTTTGACTTGTTTGTCTTCCTCCTAGCTCGAAAAAAAAAACTTGCTAAGTATGGCTACTTTTTTGTGCTCGTTTGCTGTGATGATTCCTACAAGGACGGTATCTGAGTAAGGTAGCTCTTCAAAGAGTGTTCCTCACGTGATTACATCCAAAACTGATCAGAGATTCTGAGCAAACATTTGCAAACCTGAATTTGACAGCAAGCAACATGCTGGTTGGGTATCTGGAGCAAACTACTGTCACTTGTTAGACATGTTCTCCAACTTGAAAGAACAATACACATCATTGCATTCACTGGTCATTGCTATATTATATAACTTGTTTACGAATGATTACTTTTGAAGTCAACAGATAATGCCCTTGAGGTGTTCCAGGTTTATTTTTTTCCTGCTTGTTTGCTGTGATGACTCTTAAAAGGACGGTATCTGAGTAAGGTGGCTCTTGAAAAAGTGTTCCTTCCTTGATTACATCCAAAACTGAAAAATTCTGAGCAAACGTGCAAACGATTAAAAATAAAATTCACTTCATGTGCTAAACCAGATTTACCGGTAAAACTATTCTATATAATCAATATTGTGTTTTCTTAGTTGGATATTTGTTGGGGGCTGGGACAGAAGGGATTGCAACACGCCAACACCTGTTTGCCATGATGACTTCTACAAGGACGGTATCTGAGTGAGGTGGCTCTTTAAAGGTCATTCCTTACGTGATTACATCCAAGACTGAAATGGGTATCTGAGCAAACTTCAATAACCACAAGGGAATCATGCCAATGCATGTTTTTAGTGCTTGTGCATGTAGCTCAGTTCGGAATTTCGAAAACTCTCTTTGTTTTTGGCTGTGGTTTGGCAACTGGCATTTAGTTTTATGCTTCTTTCAGTTAAATGTTTTGGCGCTGGTTAGATCTTTTTGGGTTATGGGTCTGGATCAAGGTGAGTGCTTGTAGGCTATTGTTTTCGGTGTTGACTCACACAAGGACGGTATCTGAGTGAGGTGCCCTTGCTCTCCTTACATGATTACATCCAAATCTGAATGACTTCTGAGCAAACTGGATCACCAAACCAAACTGCGGTAACAGATACTTTTTTCGATATTTTTTTTGGTTATTTATTCTTCTTTCTAGAAAAATGGTTTTCTAAGTTTTTTTTAAATTTTTTTTAGAAATGTTTCTTTGAGTTGTGTTGGTCTGAAGTCCTGTGGATGATCTGTGCGATGACTCCTACAAGGGCGGTATTTGAATGGGCATGACTCTAGTGTAGACGTGTAAACGAGCCGAACTCGAGCGAGCCGGCCTACCTAAGCTCGAGCTTAGTAGAAGCTTGAGCTGAGCCTGGGTTGGGGTCTGAGCTCGGGCCTGGGCTTGAGCTCGGTTCGGCCAAAGCTCGAGCTCGGCTCAAGTAAGCTCGTTAAGAAGTAGATCAGAAAAATTATCAAAAGTGAGATCAGAAAAATTATCACAAGTTCAGAAATCACAATATAACAAGAAGCAAAGCATGCTTGATGTCTTAATAGGAGCAAATATGATAGAAAATATGTCTCAATAGTACAAGGAATAACTGTTGTCTTAATAGGACCAATTTTCAATGGTTACAGACAGCATTACATAAACAAGAATTCTCACAGATTACTTAGCATAATTGAGCAAGCAACTTTCACATGCGCATCTCCAAAACAACGAGAACAGAGCTGGTAAAAAAATACTACTTCACTGTTAGCAATCAGCAAACCACTACTTCTGAGTTCTAATTGAAACATCATGATGCATATGGATCTCTGGGAGAGTTCTAACTGCTGTGTTGATTGTCGATTTCCAGACATCTAGAACAATTAGTGGTTTGATCAGAAAATTGTGTGAATGCAAGAAACAAAAGGTATTCCAATAATCTTTCAAGCAAGAGAAGCAACCTTGGCAGCCAACAAGAAATCTTCTTCACAGCCAGCAGCAATAAATATTCGCTTATAAACAATATTCAATATCTGCGAGTAATACCAAGTGAAATGAATCAACAACTAGCCAAGAACAACCTAATTAACAACCCTTTTAAATCCACAAATTTCCAGTGGTTCACATAAAAAAGAAGAGGGTGAGATGAATAGTTCATACTCAGATCTGGGAGTTGTTGGCCGAGAAAGGTGTCGACGGTTGTCAGTGCGCCGCGGTGGCGGAAGAGAGGTGTCACTGTTGACACTTGGCAGCGGAGCAAAACCGTCGCCGTCAGAGCTTGGCAGCTGAGGAGTCAGGCTGGTTTTGTATGTTCTGCTGTGATGATTCGTCAAGGACGGTATCTGAGTGAGGATGCTCTGGAAATAGGCTTCTCATGTGATTATATCCAAACTGACGAGAATTTCCGAGCAAATTTGATGATATTTAAAGAAACCAACTCTAGCTTGCTTTGCACGTTTTGTTTGTTAAATGGTAATTATTCTTCTATGCTTAACTTCTTTATCCATTTCTAACATGCTTATGTTCCTGTGCAATCCATTCATTTTGTTGACAGAGTATGAACTAACATGTAAGTTTGAGATGTTAGTCATTGAAAAAATCATGATTTTTCCCAACAAGCTATTTTTTCAAACATTGATACTTTTGTCTGAAGTGGTTGTTGAATGCTTTATCATGATTTATGCTTTTCTGGTTGTTGTATACTGAGAATCTGGTATGTTCTTCTGGCTGACCCTTTTCTCTAGTTAATCATTCAGATTTTAACAATCGGTTATTGACCGGTGTTGTCTACAAATAGCACTGCTGAAATCTGTCTGATTTTTCTGTTCTCTATTTCTTCACCATTTTTTCTCTATATGCAATGCCTACATCTTTTGTTCATCCATTATTAATGTTACTGGCAAACAGCCTCCTGCACGGCATTCTGATTTTTATCCATGCTGTCCTTGCACGGCTTGTCCTTACTCAAATCATTTTATCTTCTGTTACATCAGAAATTATGATTATGTTTTTTATTACAATGGTTCTATCAGAATATGACTTCAATTAGACTAGCATTGCCATTCTCATCAGATCTCATTCCGTGCTAGGATGATCAATCACCATCAGAATAGTGCACTGCAGGAAGCTCTCATGTATCAGTATGGAATCTGCTGTCTTCCATACTCCACTTATACATGGTCTTCCTGATGAGATTACTCTCCTTTGCTTAGCAAGGGTTCCTCGCCGATATCATAATGCTCTCAGGTGTGTCTCAAAGAGATGGGGGGCATTGTTATGCAGTGAAGAGTGGCACTCTTGCCGTAAAAGAAACAACCTGGATGAGTCTTGGATATATGTGATTTGTAGGAATACAGGCATCAAATGCTATGTACTGGCTCCTGATCCTACAACCCGTTCCTTGAAAGTCATGCAAGTCATGGAACCTCCTTGCTCAGGGCGGGAAGGCATTTCCATTGAGACCTTAGAGAAGAGGTTGTATCTTTTGGGTGGTTGTAGCTGGCTAGAAGATGCTAATGATGAAGTATATTGTTATGATGCTTCTTCAAATCGCTGGAGCATAGCAGCTCCGATGCCTACCGCCAGGTACCCCTATTGACAAAGTTTATTGGCATACATCTTTTACCCCCCTGAAATTGTCGAGGGACATCTGCTTTCCTGTTATATTTTCACCATTACATATACAGCATTATCTCCTAGACATTATGGACCAGTCACTTATACACTGTTGGTTTGATTTCAGGTGCTACTTTGTTTCGGCAGCTCTGAATGACAAACTTTACATTACTGGTGGACTTGGTTTGACAGACAAATCACCAAATTCGTGGGACATCTATGATTCAGGCACAAACTCTTGGTGCGCGCACAAGAATCCAATGCTCACCCCTGACATAGTAAAATTTGTGGCGTTGGAAGGGGAGCTGGTAACCATTCACAAGGCGACCTGGAACAGAATGTACTTCGCTGGTGTATATGATCCATTGGACCGCAGTTGGAGGGGAACAGAGAATGAAATCGCACTCTGTTGGTCCGGCCCAACAGTAGTCGTGGACGGAACACTCTACATGTTGGACCAGTCGCTGGGCACAAAGCTGATGATGTGGCAGAAGGCGACGAAGGAGTGGGTCATGCTTGGTAGGCTGTCTGACAAGCTTACGAGGCCCCCATGCGAGCTCGTGGCCATCGGGAGGAAAATTTACGTGATTGGAAGAGGGTTGAGTACGGTGACGATCGACCTGGATACAGCGGCCAGGGTTGATGGGTTCTTGGTATCCTCTTCCGCAGGTCCCTTGGTGGAGCACGACTTACCACCTGAGAGATGCAGGGTTATCACCGTCTGAAGACACGTGTGCTTCACAGCCCGAGTAAAATTGGCCGCTGATTATTAGCCTTGTTTGCCACACCCTGCCACCCGGGGGTGATTGATGCACATATGAAATAAGGCAATCGTCTAACCGATTATGACTCCATATAGTCCGTAGCTAATTGGTTGTTTTCTGTTTCTGGCTGTATCTCGACTTTTGACTGTAACATAAGAAGTTGAGAGTTATCGGCTAAAATAGCACTGTATCTCGACAACCTGAGTAAAATGGCATTCGAGTCGCGCTTAAAATGTACGTAGGGCGTCTGCCATGTTCCCACCTGTGCCCCCCATCGCGTGGCAACCTATTGTGCCATCACCCAGCGGCAGGTGCCATAGGTAGGGCACCTCCTGTAGAGTGGGGGCGTGCTGTCCATTTTGAGTGCGGTACGAGTGTTATTTTTGCTAATTTGTCCGCGGAAGAGTTATTTATGCTATTGTGGTTTTAAATCGAGCTAAATGAGTCGGGAGGTTGAGGCTCAGCTTGTTTATTCCGCACCCACACGTGCTGAGATATTTGTTTGTACCTAATGAATGTGACGCTTCTTGTGATCACGATCCTTGATTCCTTGTTCTCCTTACGTGTTGATCAACGTGCTGGTGTATCTTTCCATTTGAAAAGGTATGATCAAAACGAATCATGTATGTGTCGATACAAATTTTGATGCAAACGAACGTGTCGGTTTGGTTGAGAAGGGATCATGATCCTTGAACGACAAGCTGCTGTTGTTTTCATTTAGGTTATATGGGGTGTCAGAAATAGAATTGCGGTTAAGTTGTCGCCGGCAAATCTGAAGAGTGCGCGCTGGTCTTGTGTGTTTCATTGGGAAGGCCAAAAAACAACTGGAATATCAGAGCCAGGTTTCGATCCTGGGACCTGTGGGTTATGGGCCCACCACGCTTCCGCTGCGCCACTCTGATCTTGTTGTTCTGCCCTGGAGCAGATCGACTTTATATCGGTAGCGCAGAGGAACCGCGACGGCACATCCGACAGCATCCATCCATCATACTCTGGGAAACAATTAAAACATGGGATCGTTCCGGTTTTGCACATCACATCTGTGTTTCTTGTCTTTTCTCCCCCCACGAATTGCAGAGGCAGCAGGTACGTGGCCATGGACCGTCAGAGTCAGAGTCGGAGTCGGAGTCACAACGCGCGCGCGGTTGGTTGTGGTAGGCTAACCAAGTTAGTACAATGACAGTGAAGTTTCCTTGTCTGAAATGGCGGGGAGGAAGAGGAAACCCGGCAATGGTTGGCCATTCACATCAACCGCTGCTACCACGCACCAGCCAGTCTCGATCCCCCTCCTTTGTACCACTACTATCTATGTGAGACTGGATTAGGCTTACACATGCAGCCAACCAGGGGTTATTGGAGCCGCCGACCACATCGCTGCCTAACCTCGCCACTTTTTTTCTTCAGACCTTGCTTCCTGACTCTAGCTTAATCTTGTCATTTGAATGATGGCAGCATTGAAGCCGTCCACTGATTCGACCACCCACCCCTTGCAGCTGCCTGCATCTGTCCAACTCCTGAATACTAGCTAGCTTGTAGCTGGGAATGGTTGGGTCAGGTCAACCAACCCCCACATCGATCTTTGTGAACAGATAACTGTACTCATCCGTAACTTGATTGCTCCTGAAAACTATTAGCACTACGGAGTACCTGCTAATGTTACTGTATCGTACTAGTACAGTTTAGGAGGAGTTCCGTGCATGGGGGCAGTTTCATTAATTTGATGAAGCGATGGGCAAATGATTGCTTTGCCATCAGCTCGCAGGCATATGTTGCACAGGCTCAGGTTGGTCAGAATCTGAAAAGAGTCTCGACTCAAGTTCAATTCAAGTATGACTTTGTTCTTGAGCGCTAATTTGGAGGTTAATTAGTCCTGCTCAACAGTCCAGCCGACTTTGCAAGGGACGCCGGCCGCATTGGACCCAAGGATCATCACAAGTTGGGTGATTGTTCTACCAACAGTGCTACTGCTGCACAGGCACGATGATGCTATCTCATTCAATTCTCGACTGAAACGCATTTCTCACGCTGCCCTTCATGCTTCCGACCTGGAGCCTGCAGAGCAAAAGCAAGCACTTTGAGCATGCACGCTCCCTAGTAGCTTCACATCTCCACATAATCCTCACCGTAATCGTCGTGATAAATTACACGATTTGCGGCTTGCATTTCCACCCGGAATCGGAATCGGTCGGCCAAAACTCGGATCCACCCGGAATCGGTCGGCCTAAACTCGGATCCGATCGAACGCACGCGCAAACACTAGGATGCGTAACTTGCTGGAATTAATTCACTTTAATTCATATGGAGAAGTTATTGTGGTGTAGAGATTGCATGTGGGAAGTCTAGTACCACCTTGCCAACCAATAGGTGGAGAATTTGGATACGGATCCTCTGCCGTAGCATGGTAGCGACAGCAGAGATGAACAGTACTGCAGCATTATAGTCCATCTGACCGTCCAATCGGGATAGAACGGACTATATCAAAAGCGCACAGCACTGCGCTACAGTATGAACAGTAAAATCGACTGCACGTGGTGAAATCAGCACGGGTTCAACAGTGCTTTTATACAGCATTGCTGCAGAATACTTTATCACCAGACTCGCGCGCCTCATAGTCTGATTCTAGCTCATCCACCAGTTCCCATCTCTACCAGTTTCCATCTCTACCAGGATTAGGATTTAGGCGTCGCAGCTAGCTAGCTTGTTTGGTGCTTACAACTACCTAGCAGCTAGCTTGTAGCCTATATAAATAAGACAGTAGCACCCAGAAGAAGAAGAAGACGACGGCGGCGGCGTGCATCGCTGCAGAGCCGTTGGACAACACAGAGAGAGAGCAACCGATACTAGTACTAGCTTACAAGCGCAAGCAAGCGCGTATATATCCCTCTCGCGTCCACTGCATCTTCCCTCCACGACCACCTCCGAGGGTCTCGCCGGCGCGCGACAGCCGATCCATGGCGCCGGGGCGCGCCAGGTTCCCGCCGGTCTCGGCCTACGACGCCTCGGCGTTCGCGCGCCGCACCGCCGCGGCGGACCTCGACGGCACGCTGCTCGCCTCCTCCTCCGCGTTCCCCTACTACTTCCTCGTAGCGCTCGAGGCCGGCAGCTACCTCCGCGCGCTCGCCCTCCTGCTCGTCGCGCCGCTGCTGCTCGTGCTCTACGTCGGCGTCTCCGAGGCCGCCGCCATCGGCCTGCTCGTCTTCATGACCTTCGCGGGGCTCCGCGTCTCCGACGTCCAGGCCGTCGCGCGGGGGGTGCTCCCACGCCACTACGCCGCCGGGGTGCGCGCCGACACGTGGGCCGTCTTCCGCAGCTGCGAGCAGCGGCGGGTCGTGGTCACCGCGTCCCCGGCCGTCATGGCGGGGGACTTCGTCCGCGACTTCCTGGGCGCCGAGGTGGCCGGGACCGAGCTAGAGACCTGCGCCTCCGGGCGGCGCTTCACCGGTCGCATCAAGGCCGTGCTCGTCGGGGAGAAGAAAAGGGAGACGGTCGAGAGGCTCTTCGCCGGCGGTGACATGCCGGACGTCGGGCTCGGCGACCGCGAGAGCGACCACGACTTCATGGCAATCTGCAAGGTAAACAAACTGCTACTAGCTCGTATATCGATCCAAAGCTCCAATCTTTCTTTTCTTCAACAGATTATGATTAATTGGCATGACAAATTGAGGTATTGGAGTGACCATTCATAGCGCGATAAAATTATAGATATATAAAACTGTGAATTATAGATATTCTTTGAGAGCACTCCATCCACTCCTACCTACTCTGAACTCTCCTGCTAGTACAATTAATTACTTCGCTAATCCTTTAATTCCATGCTGTTTGCTTAAGATTAAGCCGAGCTTAGTACTAGTATTTACGGCTGCAATTCCGTGGCGCGCCAAAACTGACAGCCAGTAGCTTTGCTCCCTGTGCAGGAAGCCTACATGGTGCCACCCGACCGTCGCGCGCCGCGCGCCGCAGCCGACGCGCTGCTGTCCCGCGCCATCTTCCACGACGGCCGCCTCGTCCGCCGTCCCGACCCGCCGCACGCGCTCTTCGCGCTCGCCTACCTCCCCGTGGGGTTCGTCATCGCCCTCCTCCGCGTCTTCCTCAACCTGCCCGTCCCTGCGCGCCTCGTCCGCCACACCTACCGCCTCACGGGCATCCGCCTCTCCGTCAGCGGGACGCCTCCCCCGCCGCCGCGCCCGGGCGCCCCGGGCTCCCTCCTGGTCTGCAACCACCGTACCGCGCTCGACCCCATCATCGTCTCCATCGCGCTCGGTCGCCCCGTGACCTGCGTCACCTACAGCGTGAGCAGGCTGTCCACGGCCATCTCGCCAATCCCGGCGGTGGCGCTGACCCGGGACCGCGCGGCGGACGCGGCGCGCATCGCGGCGCTGCTGGAGGAGGGCGACGTGGTGGTGTGCCCGGAGGGGACGACGTGCCGGGAGCCGTTCCTGCTGCGGTTCTCGGCGCTGTTCGCGGAGCTGTCGGACCGGATCGTGCCGGTGGCGGTGGAGGCGCTGCAGGGGACCTACTACGGGTCGACGGCGAGGGGGTGGAAGTTCCTGGACCCCTACTTCTTCTACATGAACCCGCGGCCGGGGTACAAGGTGACGTTCCTGCCCGCGCTGCGGCCGGAGGTGACGTGCGGCGCGGTAGGGAAGAGCGCCGTGGACGTGGCCAACCACGTGCAGAGGGTGATCGCCAAGGAACTCGGGTACGAGTGCACGGCGCTCACCAGGAAGGACAAGTACCTGAAGCTCGCCGGCAACGACGGCAGGGTCGCCGCCGCCACCGAGACGACGGCCAAGGACAATGGCAAGAAGTTTGTATGAACTCTGAACAGTATAATCAACTACCGCCGTCGTTCTCAAACAGACGTCGTCTTAAAATGGCATACAGTCAATGTTAAAATTTGACCATTAGCGCACATAGTTGTGTTCATGATATTAGTAGATACGTCATCCAAAATACTTTCACATCATCGTGTTTTCATAATAGAGACCGTGTCGGTATGCAAAACGACATAGATTATCAATGTGAATGCTTTCGTAACAAGTTTTCTTGGGACTAGGAGTTTAGCATCGCATTGCATGGATGCAAAATTGCGTGCAAATCGATGGTTGCATGAATTGATGATTGAATCGAGTATGCTCATCTGACAGTGTTTAAGTGCGCGGCACATGTAATTTGTTGGGATATTGGGTGGGTGGGCTTCGCGGGTCCGGCCCAATCTAACCCAGCCCAGTTGCTGGACACGCCTGGTCAGCTCCTTCCTTCCTATTGGTCTCTACTAATATGTTCTTAAGACCTTTTTTCAGACCAAATATATGTTCTTAAGACCTGCGATTCTGAACTTACACTAATCTCTCCTGTTTCTATAAAACACCCTAAATTCTTGGCAGTGAATGATTGTGTGAAGCAACGCAATCGAGAGTAAATTAAGAAGATGGACAGATTAACGAACTGGAGCTTTCGTTGTTGATAGCTCTTGTTAATTACTCCTGAAGCAAGCAAGCGAGCAGCATTGGGTCCCAAAAGCCCACAGTAGCGAAAGCAAAGCAATAGATTAGTCCCTCCCCTACCTCCGGAGATGAACTGAACTTACTGAAGTGGCAAGTAAAGCAATCTGTAGCTTACAAGCCTACAGTTCTTCCATTAAATCAATCATTGAGGCAAGACTCAGGATGCTGCTGCGTGCAAGGAACCCTACAACTTCTGGTCCCAAATCTTACAACTGACAACGTATGTGTTTAACAATTAAATGATTAATATATGCGCGCGCGCGTGTGCACTCTACTGTTAATTGCTGAACAGGTATTCAGATTCACTATTTTGCACTTCGGTGCATGATACAGCATGGTGGATGTCGTAGGACCAAGCTAATGCTTGCTCATAAGTCATGACTAATCGGTTTACTAATCTTAATTAAATCCGCTTTAAGATTCGCTTGTACACCACAGCACAGATGCATCATGCATGCAGAGTAGCTAGAGCAGATCAATACTCCAATGCAAGGATATATTATTGAGTTGCATGCCTTTACTAATTCACTCAAAATATTAAGCTGATGATGAAAGACGGGCAATTCACTTATATTTCAACGCTCTTCTCACGTGTAGGTTTCATTATAAGACGTGGAATAGAAATGAGCTGCAATTATTTTCTTAATTGCGTCAGCCGAGTTTTAAACTCAAGACCTCTTGATTCTGATACCAAATTAAGTTGCATGTACCAACCAATTCATCCAAAAGCTTAAACGAGACGTCGATAAAAGACGAGCAAGTCACTTATTACAAGAACAGCAGCTGGAGTACATGCCTAATTAATTACTTATAGTAGGACAACATGAGTTGTGACACTTCATAGAGGTGTTTCTCCATCTTGGTAAAGAATCATTCACTAAGTTTGATAAGTTATTAAAGCCAGTGGTCATTGCTGCAATCAGCTCCCAGCCTATGTTGAGATACTATTTGATCATGTTAATTACGTCACTATAGGTCCCTTTACCTCCTCCTTCTCTGATATAATTTGATGCCTGCAGATTTCAAATATCATATTTGTTGATCAACCCACTGGAACTGGCTTTAGCTACAGCTCTGATGATCGCGATACTCGTCATGGTGAGACAGGTGTCAGCAATGACCTTTATGACTTTCTCCAGAGGTACTACATTCAATCCTTCTAACATATCCCCACCCCGATTCAATGCGACTTGTGATTGCACTATAGAAGCTTGGTCAATAATTCTTTAGGAATACCGATCAATAAACAAAAACGTTCTCTAGTTTAAGATAATCATAACCAACTATATTTTTCAAACACAGTAGGGTACTTACTCTCCTTTTAGTAATAGTTTCATTTCAGAAAATAACGCTCATATACAGTAGTACATTACTAAGGCAAAGCACTAACAGTGGGGCTATGTATCCCCAAATCTCATCTTCCGCCGCTCATCTATAAATTGAGACCAAAGTGTGAATGCTGCCATGGTAGCTACCAGAGCTACATAGCTAGCTTCTGATGGCAATGTACCTTACAGTTTGATTCTGACGACTTGGTCCACTGGAGACACCGGCTTGAGCATGAATGATAGATACCGGAGGGAGCTGCCGCGCCGGCGACGCGATGCTTCGCCGTTCGGCAGCAGCAACGGCGGGGAAGCTTCAGTGCTGAAAGCAAGGGAGGAAGGAGTATGCGACTTGTGAATTGTGATGTCCCTCTTGCTTTTTTTTGAGAGAGAATGTCCCTCTTGCTTCTGCAGGGCAAGCTGAATCCTTTGGCATGTGCATGCTGATATATATGCTCTAAGCAAATATATACAGTAGTAAGTAATTCAATGTATGTTTTTAGACTAGGTAGCTTCCAGTATTGTGAAGATACATTTCTTCAACTATATTTTCCCAGTACGGTTCTTGAGCTAGCTATTATGTTCAGTAAACAGTCTTTGTGAATTTAAGAGGTGGAACCAGAATTTAGATGCAAAACTATAACTGTTTGCAAACTAGGTTTTGGAAAGATATTTGGTTAGGCGAGTCAATTGAAAAGTCAACATCCTACTCTTTATAATGTAGTGCGGAGAAAGAATGATACAGTGGCAACGATTCTGGGATCGAATTCTTTCAATATATATTTTCAAAGACATATTATTGGGTCTAGGTTACACGTTTGGACTGAGTTAATTTTGCGCATGTTGCATTTGCAATTGAACTCCTGAAAAGATATTTTCAGGTGGAATTTGAATACGTCTGGGCTTTTTTCGGTACAGTCTTTCTATATGGCACTAATTGGAAATACTTGGGCTCCCAGTAGGGAGTTCTTTTGGTGCATTAAAATTTCTTAAAAAGTGAAAAATTTTATTTGGTATCTCAAGATATGAGTATTATTAACTAAAGATAATCTGTTAAAAAAATTGGAGGGGAAGCAAAAAATATTATTTTTGTATGTAAGAGGAAACAATTCAGTGTCTATTTATTGACTGTCACTTTGCACGTCTTGCATGGTGGGTTGTTCAATGTGCGTTTAATTTATCTCCTTCCGTGAGCATAGCAAACATGTTTGGCTATATTGGAATGAGATTGTTTTTGACAAAAAGAATATCACTAATTCCTTGCAGGTTATCTTCTCAAGTTGGCACTGGCTATGTACCTGGGCACATCTGCAAAAATCAGTCTAGAAGGAGGCTATGCTGGCTGGGAGCACCAGGCTGAAATTTGTGGCGAAGCAAATTTTAAATTTTTATGGGTGGCGGTTTAGTCACAGAATTAGTAACGATAGAGTTTAAATTTCAGTCGTCGTTTGGTTGTAAGGCTTCAGGCCACTGTTAAATCATGTTAACTCTCTCTGGTACTCTTGATACTATTAATCTTTAAATAAAATAGGCTGTGTGCATCTTAGATGTAGAGATCGAGAGAGTTTTTTACTCTTCCTTTATCTTTGTCTGCATTGCACGCCTTTTCTTCCGATTTTTTTTTGCATATTTGGCCCTGTAGCAATTTTGAATTTCAAAAATAGCCCTCTTCAAGCGAAATTTTCAAAAATGGCCTCTACACAATGCACGTCTTTGGTATGAGGCGCGACCACTGCCCGGCCCGGGCGCGCAGGCAGTACCGCCCAGCCAGCCAAGCGTGCGCCCCCTTCGTAATTTTTAAAGGAAAAACATCTAAAAAATTCTTAAAAAATTTATAAAATTAAATAAAATTTGGGAAAAATTAGTTTTTTTTTGAAAATATTAAATATTATTAAAAATAAATTAAAAAATAAATTTAAAACGAGTCAAAGAGTGCGTGGTTGAAGGCGACCAAGTTCTTTGTCGTGTGGGACGACATGAGCAAGGTCTTTCTTAGTCGGTTTGGCGACACCTTGCCCCTGCCACGTGGCGCGAAGTAGAGAGGAAATAGGGAGAGAGAAAGAAGAAGGTTGGGGGAAAAGGAAAATAAAGGAAAAATAGAGGGAAAATAGAAAAAAAAAATTGTTAAAAAAGATTGAATTTAATAGAGGTGTATTTCGAACTGCCTCATCACTCGTTGTGGGTTGTAGGCCTCAACCATGTGGGAGAAGACCAGATGACAAGTTGTCATCCAGTACGCCGCGTCTTGGTGGCATAGCAAGCTCAACCCGTCGGGCGCTGTGCCCTGCACGAAGGCATCCGTCCAAGGAGCCCATATTACATCGTCCTCGTGCAGGACCTCGAATTCGTTGTGGAACTCGGGGTATATGCGACGCGCCCTATCCCTAGACCACCCTAGTGCTGCCACAGTCCATCGGGATCCCATGGTTGGGCCTTCCACGGGATCCTCGTCGTCCGCCCAACCATAGAAATGTTGTGTGTGCGGGTAAGGGTGGACTGCGCGGTGGAAGTACGGCCGTCCGACCGCGAAGTGCTCCCATGACCACAGCTGTAATAGCGTGTGGCAGCCCGATAGCACGGGCTTTGTTCCGTGCTGCGCCGCTAAGCGTCGCCACAGCACGCAGATGCGTACAACCGATCTGGTGAACCCCAATCGCATCTTGCGGCACATCCTCATCGTCGGCGTCCACGATGGACTCCGCAAGGTGAATATAACTCGGGTACACCATGTGTCCCTGCGTGCTAGGGAACATGACACACCCGAAAATAAACAACAAATATGCAATTAGGTGGTATCGAACCACCTCCTCCGTTGCGTCATTCGGGCAATGCATGAATTGACGCGACGGCGTCTTGAGCGCCTTAGACCTCTGGGGATAGGATGCGGCGATGATGGAGACGCGCCTTCGGTCCACCGACCTCGGGAGGAACAACCGCACGGCCGCAAGCGGTAGCGGTAATGAAGGCGGCGTCTTGCGGTGTCACGGTCATCTCCCACCGGAAGTGGGGCGTGTGGGTCTACGACGCCAACGATCAACGGGCGGAAAGAATGCGAGCATCAATCGGAGGTTTTGCCCATGTTCAAGATCTCGAGCGAACGCAATCGATCCAGATTAGCGAAGTCTCGAAGCGTCTGCGCTCGTCCAACGGCCAAGTCTCCTCGGCCCCGTGTCACGAGTTGGCGGTCCATTGCCACCGATCAAGCGTGGCGGCGATCTTTGGGCGTCCCATGCCTTCTCGAGTAGGGGTGGTAGAGTATGTGTCATTGCTACAAATAGAGAACAACTAACAATTAGTGAAATCTAAGTACGTACTTAACGCTACAAACTGCAATAAGAGAAAATTTTAAATACGTCATTACCTAATCTAATCACAACGTCGACGCGCGCTGCGCCTCAATGGCGCGCATGCATGGCGTTCGTTCATATACGCAGCGCAAAACAGACAGCGAATGACCTGATGTGAAGCGATGTGACTTCGACGTGATTTAAAGAGAGAAAAAACAACAACGCTTTTGCTTTCGGTGGAAAGTCGACGCGCGCACGAGCTAAACACCACTCAGTGCATGCAGCCAGCTGCCGCGAATTAGGGGGGCCTGCTGCCGCGTCGCTCGGTGTCTGCAGCACGCGGGCGCGCGAGCCGAGGCGACTTGCAGCACTCGTTTTAATTTTTTTAATGATATTTAATAATTTTAAAAAAATCTATTTTTTCCAAATTTTATTTAATTTTTTAAAAAATTTTAAGATTTTTTTAGATGTTCTTAATTTTTTTTTAAAAAAAATTACGAAGGGGGCATTGCTGCGTGGCGCCAGGCAGTGGCACTGATGCTTGCGCCGGGTCGGGAGGTGGCTACGCCCTTGGTACCCATGATGCGTGCCTTTGTAGAGGCTATTTTTGAAATTTTCGGTTGAAGATGGCTATTTTTGAAATTCAAAATTGCTACAGGGCCAAATATGCAAAAAAATCTTTTCTTCCTATCTACCATTCCTCGATCCTCACACTCGGGAATTTTCCTTTGCTCGTGCGTACGTTCTCACGCTACAGTTGTCATTTTTCTTTGGTCTCTCTTATGTTCAGTAGTGGGTGTCTGGTGTGCTTGTTTCTTCGAATGGGCTGTTTGGTTTATTGCTCTAACCTGTCAAGCCAAATTTTGGTAGTGTCCAGGTAATTTGGCTAGCGTTTAGATCGATACCAAAATTTTGGCGTGCCCTAAAAAATTTGGCATTACCAACTTTTTCCTTCCTCACCTTCTTGGCTAAAATCTGGTGGCCAAAAAGCTGACAAAAAAATTGGCAAGCCAAAATTTTGATATGGTTACGATCCAAACAACATTTTTTTGCCCTGATTTTGGTATTACCTGCGTTTTGGTATTACCATAATTTTAATATAGCTCACTGGGGTCACAATTCAAACAGCTCCATAGTATCCTCGGGTGCAGATACTACCAGGAAAAGAGCAATTAATGGAATACTCTATGGACTACTGTACTTAAGGCATGTTTGGAATATAGGACTACAAAACTCATGTCCTTCTTGTGTTATTATGGTTCCTCTGGCTCGTATCTGGTAACTCTTTTCTTCTGCTTAATAAAATGACGTGCAAATTTTTTCGCGTTCTTAAGAAAATAACTAAAAATTCATGTAAACTTCCTACTTTCCAAACATATGGAGACAAATTTGTTTATGGACTGACTTTTACCTAGGCAACCTGCTGGCCGCTGCCATAAATCGCAGGATACACAAAGGTTTTGGTGGATCCCAAGGATGAAGTGACAGCTTCAACTGAACTGACAGAAGAACTGCACCACTCTGTTTGCAGTCATACAAACAGTGCACTCACAGATTCCTCGATCTCTGACGTAAACTTTTTCCCCCCGTTCTGTCCGAGTTCAGGCGGACCTGCTCGCCGCTGCGCCTTCCTATAAACAGAGCCAAATTAGAAATCGGACAAGTGTAGTAACAGCAGAAAATAAATCTTATGCGGGGGCGTCGGCGCCCTCCTCTTCGCCGTTGATCTGCTACAGTGCAAGGGGTGGAGAGAGGATCATAGAGGGAGGTGTCTCTTCGTGAGGTTTTTTCTCAGAAAATTTGCTTCCGTAACATCAAGTCAACAAAATACGACCAAAGAATAAAACTGCAGTTACCGATGTTTTTTTGACTTCCTGTATCCAGTTTACTGTACAAAAAAAGCGTATGTGTATTTAATAAGTGTTGGTGAAAAGAACACCGAGAAATCAGGGTACGTCTTTATTAGATGTGGCTAGATCGATTGTGCTTTTTGGGTCCGTTCGAAGCATGATACTGTTGATTCGGTTTATAACACGTCACGGCCCGACCGGGTGTGTAAGGTTTCATCACTTGTCTTATCTTCGATTCCTTGTCGGATTACATCCTCGTCTCATTGTTTGTCGTAAAGAACCAGCCTCTACGGTTTTCGTTTTCTCTCTCTTTGGAATCCGCTTAATGAAATAATTTTGGCAGTTCCAAAAAAAATCATTAGTCCTAATAGGGCACAATGTCATGTCTTAGCACAGCTGTTCCATCGAAGAATTAACCATTGATATAACATGACAATAAAACCCAACTTCAAGTGGAGATCTCAATCTCAATGGTTAATTAGCGCGAGCCATTCTTGTCCGACTGACATTGTCCATACAAGATCAGAATTACTCTTACCCTACCTACTACGGGTTTGTATCCTTTGATATTCCACTGAGAATGTCACGGGTAAACAGTGCCATGACATTCCCAGAATCTGAGTTGTCGAATCGGAAAACAGCGTGTGAGAACTGGGCATTACAGTGTCACCACGTCGTCCAAGAACAGTACTAATGCTACAGTATTTTATGCTACAGAATCAGACCCAAATCTCGGCGGGCGTTTTTCATCCGGCAGCTATCAAACAATATCATGATACTGTTTACCGTGACATTACCTCTTAATCACCATGATGGAAAATCTACAGAATTTGGAGGGGCTATCTGCAAGTATCCCTCTCGCCGTTTTAACTTAAAACCCAGCCCCTCTTTCTAATTTACGATATATCACTCCCCCTCTCCTTCTCCCCACATCCCTCCCATTGAAAAATCTCCAAGCCCGAACCAAGGTTAGGGTTTGACCGTCCCCACCGGAGCCCCGCAATCAGTCTCCGGCGGTCATCGACGGCAGAGATCCGGCGTCCCGCCGCGCCGCGCGGGCCCGATCGACCTAGATCTCGCCGGGTACGCATGTGGGAACCCCGAATCGGCCAGATCTAGGAGCTCCCGGCCCATCCCGGGACGCCCCCCGGTTCTGCTCCCATGCAGCCCGGCGGGGCCCCCTCCGGCAGCTCGCGGAGCTCGCCGGCGACGTCGCCGCGGCCGGAGCAGCAGCCGCCTGCGCCGTCGCAGCAGCAGCTAGGGTTTAGGAACCAGGTTAGTCTGGCTCTGCCCCACCGTGGCGGTGGGATTCGATTTTTGTTTTTGTTTTCGGGTTATCTCTGGGGGCTGTGATTGGTGGGGAAGCGCGCGTGTGGTTGTTGAGATTTGGGAAAAAATCTGACGCGTGCGGCGGAAAGGTGGCGCCTTTGCGTGGGCTTCCTTAAACGGTAACGAGGTTTCCTCCCACTCCCAGTGGAGTGTGAGTGCGTGTGGTGGCTTGTCTTTTCCCATCCTTCCCAGTTCTTCCGGTGGTGGGGTTTAATGCGATTTGGGCTTGGATGTCTGTATCTCCAGGTTCCTCATTTTTTTTTTGATAAAAGGTTCTCTCCCATTTCTATTAATACAAACCAGAGCTTACAAGGTTTAGAACTAACAACAGAAACACAAGTTTTAGGCTGACCAAGATTGTCAGAATTGGAACGCAATTCGGTCAGAACAAGAGCAAAAAATCTAAGTCGAAACTCGAACAGGACCACAAAGCAGCAAGATACCATGTAGTTAACAGGCATTGGACTGCTCCCCATCAGGTTCCCTTCCAGCTTCAAGCCTTCTGGTCCATGGCGCCCATCTTCTTCTTGCCCCAAAAACTTCAGTAGCAACCTGCCACATCGCCCTAGCGCCCCTGGTGAATAGCTCCTGATCCGCCTTCTTCTGTAACTGAGCTCAAAGACTAATCAGACTACAAATATCATACATCACCAAGACAGGCTCAGCAGACCATTTTTGCTGGAAACATGCAACATTGTGCATCTTCCAGATACTCCAGAGAATGAGAGCTAAACCAACTACCACTAACTTTCTTGTTTTCCTAGCAAAGCCGTCAACCCAGATGGTGAACATATGAATATCTGCTGGATGTTTAGCCAAGCCAAAAGTGCAACAAACAACATTCCAAATGAATTTTGACAAAGGACAGACCAAGAACAAGTGTTTGGTACTTTCATCCATCCCACAAAAAACACAAACTTTGTCCCCCACCCATCCTCTGTGTAAAAGATTATCCTTCGTTAAAATTCTTTGTCTAAGAACTAGCCACAGAAAAACCTTAACCCTTAATGGCAATTTCACCCTCCAAATGAGACTGTAAGGGAAGGAAACATTATGTGCTATCAAAGCATTATAGAAGGACTTAACAAAGAAAACTCTAGAGGGAGTCAACATCCACACCAATTTATCACATTCCACTCCCAACTTCACACAACTACAATCTTTCAAGAGTTGGTTCCACAAGACAAGATTATCCCCCAAAAGAGTTCTCCGAAATTTAATGAGACAAATCCCTTTCTCAAATACCTTTGACACAGTAACATGCTTATTGAAAGTAAGGTTATACAAGCTAGCATATTTTACCGCAAAAGGGACTGTACCCATCCAAAGACCCCAAAAAAAAAAACCTAGTGTTAGTACCATTTCCCATCTTCCTCTTGCAGCAAGCTAAGAAGAGATTTTTAACTTTCATCAGACCTTTGCAAAAATAAGAGTCTCCAATATTAACTTCAACTTGAGTTAAAGTTTTCTTACATAAATATTTTTTCCTAATCATCTCCTGCCATTGACCCTCTTCATTTTCTAACCTCCACAAACACTTACTTAGCAAAGCCAGATTCATGGTTTTGAGATCTAGAACACCTAAACCACCTTGATCCTTAGGCAAATATACCTTTGGCCAACTAACCAAATGGTATTTCTTGTTGCCTTTAGTAGAATTCCACAAAAATCTAGACCTAAAAAAAAATCCAATCTTTTTCTAACCCTTACAGGAATTTTGTAGAAAGACGTCATATACAATGGTAAACTACTTAAAGAAGAGTTCAATAAAACTAATCTTCCTCCTATTGATAACAACTTCCCCTGCCAACAACTCACTTTATGTTCAAACTTGTCCTCAACACTTTTCCAATCCACATTTCTTACCCCTTTCTTGTCCACAGGAATACTAAGATATTTAAGAGGGAAACCACCCACTTTGCAAGTGAAAATTTCCTCATAAATTTCCTGTTTAGTTCCTGCTGAATCAATACAAAAGACCACATTCTTATGAAAATTTATCTTAAGACCAAACAAATGTTCAAATAGACATAGAATGAATTTCAGATTTTTTGCACTTTCTTCATCATCCTCCATAAAAAAAAATGGTATCATCAGCATATTGGAGAATAGCTAAACTACCCTCAACTAAATGGGAATTTACCCCCTTGGTCAAACCCAAATCTTGAGCTTTTTTAATTAGTAAAGCTAAAAATATCATCCACCAGATCAAACAACACCGGTGATAATGGATCACCTTGTCTAAGACCTTTATGAGTTCTAAAATAAGAACCCAAAGTTTCATTCACCTTCACACATACTCTACCACCACTAACCACTTTCATTATCCTATCATTCCACTTAGAGGGAAAACCTTTCAAGTTAAGAGTTTTAAGGAGGAAAGACCATTTAACTTTGTCATAGGCTTTTTCAAAGTCCATTTTTAACAAAACCCCAGACATCTTTTTTCTATGTAATTCATGTAAAGTTTCATGTAGGGACAACACACCTTCCATAATATATCCCCCTTTCAGAAATGCTGTTTGAGTTAAAAGGACCATTTTACCCACCCATGGTTCCAGTAACCGGTCCCGGGGTGGATCCCGGCCAGCCGCCGGTACCGGTAACCGGCCGGTTACCGGTCAAATGGATTTTTTTCGGATGAAATTCTTTCAAATTTGATTAAAAACCATTCGAATTTGAATTTGAATTTGAATTTGAACAGCCTGGGATTACCGGCCGGGATCCCGTATCCCGGCCCCCCTCCGGTAAGCGGTAACCGGCCGGTAACCGGCGGTTACCGGCCGGGATTTCAATCCATTTAACCCACCACTCTAAACAATCTAACAGTCAACACTTGGTTAAAATTTTATAACTAACATTCAGTAGACAGATAGGTCTAAATTTTTGAATTCTGTCTACTTCTTTTTCCTTTTGGTAGCAAATAAATTATACCATGATTTAGCCTTCCAATATCCAGTTTCCCAACCAGAAAATCATCTAAAATTTTCTTCATATCATATTTAATTAAAGACCATAATTTTTGATAAAACTCAACTGGGAACCATCAGGCCCAGGAGCTTTATTTGGTTCCATAGAGAAAACAGTCTCCCTCCACTCCTCCATGCCGAAAATCTGAGTCAAGAATAATTTATCCTGTTCATTCAACTGAGGAATGTCAATCATATTCAACTGAATCTCAGTGGGATCAGGATGCCCAAACAGCTTCTTATAAAAATCAGTAATATACTGCAACAGATTTTCATCCCCTTCAATAACCCCTTCATCTTGATGTAAAGTAAAAATAGTATTTTTTTCTTTTCCTACCATTAGCTTTGGTATGATAGTATTTGGTGTTGCAGTCACCTTCAAAAAGGTTTCTTTCTTTGGATCTCTGGTACCATTTTAATTCCCCCTCTTTTAAAATCCTTGATAGTTGTTCTTCCAACTGCATCTTATATTCCCTTCTAGTAACATCTATTCCCTGAATTTCACACTCTTTATCAAGGGTATCAATCTTATCCATCAGCTCCTTCTTTTTTCTACAGTGGCCTTCCACATTTCTATTCCAACCTCTAAGCATGTTTTTCGAGCTTCCTCAATCTAAACTACAAATCATCCAAGGGAGTCAACCCATTAGTTGGGTGCTCCCAAACTTTCTGGACTAGGTAAGAGAGATCATCTCTCAGGAGCCAGCCAAGTTCAAATCTGAAAACAGGACTTCGAAAAACAACTTCTCCTGTGTCAACCAAAAGAGGTGCATGATCTGAAAGAACTCTAGGCAAAGTTTTGGTGCAAACTAGTGGGTGATGTCATGGATCCAAAACCCATTACCGGGACAAATCCCGCTCGGAGGCCGGTACCGGTAACTGCCCGGTTACCGGAAATCCCGGAAAAAACCCGGACAAGGTTCAAAATCTAAAATTTGAATTGTGGAGTTTGAAAACCGGTTACCGGAAAAACCGGTCAGAAAAACCGAAAAAACCGGCCGGAATTTTGAATTGACAAATTTTGAATTAGAAAGTATTTAATGAAGCGCATATTTAGCTCATACAATACGTAATCTAGCATATTTAGCTTATACAATACGTAATCTAGCATATTTAGCTCATATGAAGTGCAAACTGGCTAGAAACAATAATTCAAGTATATTTAGCTCATATAACACGTAATCTAGCACAAAATAGGCCTAAACCAACCTAGGAAGTGCATTATGCATTCAAAAATTCAAATTTGAAATTGAAATTTTCCGGCCAATTACTGTTCACCCAGTCCCCACCGGGAAATCCGGTTACCACCGGTAACTGGCCGTTTTTTTTTCCCTGGGTGATATTGCTCCCAAGAATTGCTTACCAATACTCTATCTAGCAGCTCATAAGTAGGATTAACATGATCATTACTCCAAGTGAAACGTCTACCACTAAGAGTAACTTCTCTAAGCCCAGCATTTTCTAAAATGGAATTAAACAGAAAACTCCGCCTATTGCATCCTCCTGACTTATTCTTTTCAATCTTTTCGAATTATACTAAAATCACCTGCCATGAAAATTGGCAATTTGGATGCATTCAAAGTTTGAGCTAACTGCACCAAGAAAGGTTCTTTACCTTTCTGCTGGGCAGCCCCATAGACAATGATCAAGTCTCACATGAACTTGTCACTTCTATTCTGCAAAGTCAGCTTAACTAACCTATCTTCCAACCTGAAAGATACACCTTCAAAAATATTTGCTCCAGGTTCCTCATAGTGGTGGGATTCTGTGTATCTTGGATTTGGGTTTGGGTTTGTGATTGAGATTGTTGTCTAATTCAGGTTCCCATCTCGGTCGCTCCAAGGTTGTGGGGGTGATTTAGTTCAGCTCTGTTCCTCTGTGCGGTCGATTTGCATTTGTGCTTGTTTCTCAAGATTTCTTGGGGTTCTGGCTTGTTATATTGATGATGCAATTCTCCAATTTGGTTCTTGAGTTTTCTATTGGACCCCTCCTTAATTTTGTGAGGTTAAGATTTCTGAACGGGTTGCCTTGTGTTTCAGGCAATGATGCATCACCATGAGCAGCAGCAAGCCTACCAATCCGGTGCACCGCATGGTATGATGGGGGGAGGTGGCGGCAGTAGCTTCCCTCAGTCATCAGGCTCGGTGCCCGCATTCCAGGGTCATAGGAACCTGCCCCAACCCGGTGGACCACAAGGCCTGGTTGGAGGTCAGCAGCACAACCAGAACACAATGCACCAACACCAAGCATTCCTGCAGTTTGCAATGCAGAAGCAGCAGCAGAACTCACACGGGATGCTCCTCCAGCAGCAGCAGGCCAAAATGAATATGGCAGGGCCATCTACAAGGGACCAGGATGTGGTTGCCAACCCTGCAAAGATGCAGGAGCTTATGTCCCTTCAGGCCCAGGTCCAGGCGCAGATGTTTAAGAGACAGTTCGAGCATCATCAACAGGCGGAGAAGCAGACAGAGCAGGCACAGCCTACCAATAACGAGCAAAGGAGTGGTGATATGAGGCCTCCTATGCAACCACAAGGAGTCCCTGGGCAACAGTTGCCATCAGCGGGTATGGTGAGGCTGATGCAGCCAATGCAAGGTCAAGCGGGCATGGGCAGCGTTGGTGGTAACCCGTTAGCAATGGCTCAATTTCAAGCTATCCATGCCTGGGCAAAGGAGCACAATATCGACCTGTCCAATCCTGCGAATGCGAGTCTCATTTCTCAACTCCTACCTATTTTGCAGTCCAATAGGATGGCTGCCATGCAGAAGCAGACTGACGCAGGCATGGTTGCCCAGCAGCAGCAGCAACAAACGATGCCCTCACATGTGAACAGTGATACCCCAGGACATGGGAATGTTCCAAGTCAGGGTGCCCCATTGAAGCCCCGTCAGCCTCTCCCCCCTAGCTCCTCAGTTTCTGGTGCAGCAGAGACTAAGATGATGAATCTGAGCAACTTGCAGATGCAACAGCAGTTAACTGCCCACAACAGGGATAGCTCCAATGAGAGGGCTTTGAGGCCACCCATGACAATGGGCAATGGTGGGCAAATGATGCATATGACGCAAAGTTCTGGACATGTCAATAAGATTCCTGAGCAGTCCAATCCAAAGAATGTCCTTGCAAGTTCAGAAGCGATGCAGATGCAGTATGCAAGACAGTTGCAGCAGGCTAACCGACCTACTGCCCCTACAACAGCTCCTGGCGAAACAGGAGGATCACAGGCCCCAACTCAGGGTGCTCGACCACATATGGGTTTCACGAAACATCAACTTCATGTACTTAAAGCTCAGATACTAGCTTTTCGGCGTTTAAAGGTACAAGAGAGTTAAATTTTTGCTGTGTGTTGTGTTTACTAGTTCTTTTTTTTCATGAGTTCCAATCCACAATTTTACGTTGTGGTTCAAGCTGATCAATCTCATACTGTTGCAATTTTTTTTTCTTTGGTTGCATCTCAGCGTGGTGATCGTACACTCCCACCAGAAGTTCTTGAATTAATCATGTCTGCACCGCAGCCTGAATCACAAGCGCAGCAGGTTTCCGGACCTCCAGTAACACATATTCGTGAAAGGCCTGCTACAAGCAATGGTGATGAACATGGGAGGCCCATGGAAAGTGGTGATAAAGCTCCTGAAAACCCCCCATTGTTGAAGGGACCCTGTTTGCCAAAGGTGGAGGTTTCTGCTTCAGAAGACAAAACTAGTTCTGCTAGTGGCCCCATGCAAGTGATGAAAGCTTCACCCAAGGAGCCTCTTAGAATTGGACTGGCTTCATTACCTGAACAAAGTAACACCACTCTGATTAAATCTGAGCAGGAACCAGAAAGGGGTATCCAGAGAACACCTGGGAGAAGTGATTACAGTGGTGAAAGGGGGAAATCTTTACCAGCGGAAAGTGGTTTAGCAGATGCTGAGCAGGCAAAAAGAGCTGCCTCGACAAGTAGTGCACCAATTCCCAGAGATGTTCCCAGAAAATACCACGGTCCATTGTTTGATTTCCCATCCTTCACTAGGAAACATGATTCCTTGGGATCTGTGAATTACAACAGTAATCTAGCACTTGGTTATGATGTGAAAGATTTGTTAGCTCAGGAAGGCACGATAGTTCTTGGCAAGAAACGAGAGGATAACTTGAAAAAGATTAGCGGCTTGCTTGCAATTAATCTAGAGAGGAAAAGGATCCAACCAGATCTTGTTTTGAGGCTGCAGATTGAAGAAAAAAAGCTGAAACTCCTAGAGCTTCAGGCTCGTCTGAGGGATGAAGTTGAACAGGAGCAACAAGAAATAATGGCAATGCCTGATAGGATATACAGAAAGTTTGTGAAACAATGTGAACGTCAACGCATTGAGCTTATAAGGCAAGTTCAGCTGATGCAGAAAGCCTCAAGAGAGAAGCAGCTGAAATCCATTTTCCAGTGGCGCAAGAAGCTTTTGGAGGCACATTGGGCCATTCGTGATGCACGAATAACTCGTAACCGGGGGGTGGCCAAGTACCATGAAAGGATGCTGAGGGAATTCTCAAAGAAAAAGGATGATGATCGAAACAAAAGAATGGAGGCACTGAAAAACAATGACGTGGAAAGATATCGTCAAATACTGTTGGAACAACAAACTAGTGTTCCTGGTGGTGCAGCTCAAAGATACAATGTTCTATCTTCATTCTTGACCCAGACTGAAGAGTACCTTTATAAACTTGGAGGGAAAATAACTGCTACCAAGAATCAGCAACAAGTAGAAGAGACAGCAAATGCTGCTGCAGCAGCTGCACGGGCACAGGTATCCGACATTGTTTGCTTTGAAAAATGAAATTAGTTTCCCCCCTATCTCCCCTTGGTTCCTTATTTCTAGTACGGACTTTTTTCATCTGTTAAAAACATAGTCACAGGGATTGTTGGTCGATGCCACGTCCCACAATCCCGGATCGACGTCCCAGATCGAGGGTCGCTGATGATCTTGGTTCGCCGCCGGGTCACGAATCGAGGGGAAGAAGGATGAGAGGATAGGAGGGGGAGAGGGAGGGCTAACAACTTTAGCCGTCCCTGTTGGTTCTCGTTGTCGCCATCACCGCCACCACTCGTCATCGCTGCTCGCTGAAGTCGCCGCCGTCGGTGCTCACCGAAGCTGGCACCATCGTTGCTCGACGAAGCTGGCACCATCGCTGCTCGAAGACTCATCGAACACAAGAGGGGATCAGGGGAGGGAAAGAGAGGCAGTGGGAGGGGGAACCGAGAGAGGACAAGGGTGAGAGGCTGCGTGTTGGAGAAGCAGAGGGAGGAGAATCGGCGGATGGAGGAGGCTCAGCGTCATAGTTGTCGCTGAGGAGGAGAAGCAGAGGGAGGAAGAGAGGCTGCGGAGGAGTCGGCGGGATCCGGCGGCTGATGGCCAGATCTGGGCCGGCTCGGTCGGAGAGGTGAGAGAGGAGCACCAGGTGCGGGTCGCGGGTGAGGAGGCGACGCGCGTGGACGGGGTGGGAGGCGAGGCAGACGAGCTGTGATGGGTGTTGCCTTAGCTCGGAGATGGTGGTGATGGGGTGGGGGCAGGCGGTGACCGATCGACGGTGCTAGGGTTGAGGGAGCTCTGTGGGATTGAGAGAGGGGGGAGGGGAGGTGACAGTTGGGCTGTTTGGTGGGCTTGGCTGGCAGCTGGCCCACTCCCTTCTCCTTCAGCCTTTTCTTTTCTTTATCCTCCCAGTTCTTTCTAAAATAGATATTTGGATTATATTAATAAATACCTATAGAATTGGGTCATCGACCCGGATTCATCGAGGTCACATCCCACGTCCCGAAGAATACTACCCCCTTCGACCCACATTTTTAGCCACATGCGTCCCGCGTCCTCGTTCCTCGACCCGGTTGACCCTAGTTTCTGGTGACGGATTAAAAATCATTTGTGTAATAGTAGCTGAGCCAGAAATTTCGAGGTAGGGGGTGTGAACTAGGGATGGAAATCGGGCGCATGGGAGTATGGGACCACGATGGCATGGAGGTGGTGGAACATGCTCACTACCCAGTACCCACATACCCGACATGCATTTTTGGCCTAGGCATATGCCCGCCAATCACAACAAGCATAATTTTTGTCCATGCCCTTCGCCCGCAGGTGCTTACCCCCCGCGCGCGCGCGAGAGAGAGAGAGAGAGAGAGAATTGACAAAAATTTCACCACGGACGTGCCGAACTGCCGATAGGCGGCACGTGCCCCCTGCCGCGCGGTGGGGGGCGCAACAGGGGGGATCCGGGCGAACGGGAGCGCGACAGGGGGCACGTGTCGCCTGCCGGCGCATCCGTGGTGCCATTTTTTTTGCCAATTCGCTCGCAGGGGGCTAGTTTTGCTATTTCTCGCGCAACAGTGCCAATTAAGCCAATAACTCCTAAATGCTTGCCAAGTAACCAGAAGACAGGTAACAAAACTATACTGGACAAATCAACAATTTTAGACAAATCAATATTTCTTGCTAATCAGAGAACAATTTAATGACCAAAAAACTGGACACTAACTGCAATGCAAGTCAACTTCCAACGCAAATCAAAATAGAATGCAGCGTGAGAGATCTTATAGCATTTTTTTTACCATTCATCAATTATGAATTAGAGGAAAAAATGGTATTAGCCTAAGTATTGTTTGTGTATTAATACTAGTAGTTACTAGGTTTTCAATTTTTTTGGGTTACAACTGTATCCCCATGCATCATGGCACATCGGTCACAGCGTAATTGTGTGCTGCGCTCTTTCTCCAAGGTTCCTCATCAGTCGTCACTTGTCCTATAAATAATTGAGCATGCTGCTTATTTAACAGGGTCTTTCAGAAGAAGAAGTGAAGGCTGCTGCACAATGTGCTGGTCAGGAGGTTATGATAAGGAACACATTCTCTGAGATGAATGCACCAAGGGAGAGCACGTCTGTTAACAAGTAAGTAATCGACTAATTGAGAATGTGGTTCTATTGGAATGTCTTGTTTCCCGACTCACTGTAAATTAAATTTATATATGCTGCTGACTCCTGAGTAAATTTCCTCTACAATTTGTTCTCTAATTTGGAGTCAGTAATTATTCTATTTGACATTTGGGACAAGGTTTGTGCAGATGAATGAGGTCTTCAAAATCTACTTTTCAGCCTTAATAAGCTTTCACTTGTTATATTCTTTTAGGTACTATACTCTGGCTCATGCTGTGAATGAGAGAGTTACAAGGCAACCCTCGCTGTTGCGAGCAGGAACTTTAAGGGACTACCAGCTGGTATGACATTTACTTTTAACTAAATTGTTTGTGTGTAATGGTAATATACTTATGGCCTGTCAGTCTACAACAACAACAACAACAACAACAAAGCTTTTGATCCCAAACAAGTTGGGGTAGGTTATGGCCTGTCAGTCTGTCACAAAAAAAATTTTACAGTTTGGTTTGCTGGTTATCCAGGTGGGCCTTCAGTGGATGCTTTCTCTGTACAATAATAAGTTGAATGGTATTTTGGCTGATGAGATGGGTCTTGGCAAGACTGTACAGGTGTGCCTTTCTTATTCTATTTCACCTGGACTTTTATTATCTCATGATATGTTGGTTTATCATCGATTGCTCCCCTCTTCCTCCCTCGATGACATGCTTCTAGGAATGTCTTTTCATGGTTGCACCATTTGTTTAAACAGGTTATGGCATTGATTGCATACTTGATGGAGTTTAAAGGGAATTATGGACCACATCTCATAATAGTGCCAAATGCTGTCTTGGTCAATTGGAAGGTCCTATTTTCCTTTCATGTTGTACTCTGAGGAAATGTTATTTAATACCTATTTTGTGATACAAACATTCGTTTATAAATATAAGTTTATAAATATAAGTTTTAACTTGATTTATATTATTGGTCCAGAGTGAACTGCTAAACTGGTTGCCATCTGCATCTTGCATATTTTATGTTGGTGCAAAGGATCAAAGGCAAAAGTTGTTCTCTCAAGTAAGTTGGGTGCAGTACAGGGGGTGGATTTTTCTCAGTCCATTTGTGCTATTACCAATATATCGCTGTTTATTTCTCAACTGAACTTGATCCTTGCTGAATTTTGTTATTTGGCATGGATAAGCTTATTTGGCAGCAAATGTATGTGAAGTTCCTTGAATTCTGTAGCTCTTGTAGAGATTTTTTTTTGTCTGAATCTTTTTTTCTTTGGTTTCATCTTGCAGGAGGTTTTGGCTGTGAAATTTAACGTTCTGGTAACAACATATGAATTTGTTATGTTTGACCGTTCCAAGCTTTCAAAAATTGATTGGAAGTACATTATAATTGATGAGGCCCAACGAATGAAGGACAGGGAATCAGTCTTGGCGCGTGATCTTGATCGCTATCGTTGTCAGCGGCGTCTCCTTCTTACTGGCACTCCTCTACAGGTAAACCTAATAAACGTACATCGATTATTCAACTAATGCCGATATAGCTGTACATTTTGATAGGTTGATGGAGCCTCTTCTTTTCCTGTGTTCATGGAAGTTCCTTTTCTCTTCTCTGCCAGCATAGCTATTTTACCACATCAGCAATGCACTTGTCTATTTTTATTATGTTTTAGGTTGTCATTTGATGGTTTTTTTTTTTGCAATTTTTTCAGAATGATCTCAAGGAGCTTTGGTCCCTCCTGAATTTGTTGCTGCCAGAAGTATTTGACAATCGCAAGGCGTTTCAAGATTGGTTCTCAAAGCCTTTTCAGAAGGATGGTCCTACACATAGTGAAGAAGATGATTGGCTGGAGACCGAGAAGAAAGTGATTATTATTCACAGGCTGCATCAAATTTTGGAACCTTTTATGCTACGTAGGCGTGTTGAAGATGTTGAAGGCTCACTTCCGCGAAAGGTGCCATATTTTTGCCCTTGTCAATCATTGACGCTAATTCATAGAAGTTAAAGGCTTACATGTTGGTAACTTTGTTCTTTAAGTTTGCAGCATTACTAAATTGGCATGTTGTTTTCAGGAGTCTATTGTTTTGAGGTGCAGAATGTCTGCAGTTCAAGGCACTATATATGATTGGATCAAATCCACTGGCACCATTAGGGTTGATCCCGAAGATGAGAAAGCACGTGTTCAAAGGAATCCAATGTACCAGGTCAAGACATATAAGAATCTCAATAACAAATGCATGGAGCTGAGGAAAGTTTGTAACCATCCTTTGCTGTCATATCCTTTTATGAATTACTATGGGAAAGATTTTATTATCAGATCTTGTGGGAAGTTGTGGAATCTTGATAGGATTCTAGTTAAGCTTCATAGGTCAGGTCACCGTGTACTCCTCTTTAGCACTATGACAAAACTTCTTGACATCCTGGAGGACTATTTGCAATGGAGGCAGCTTGTTTACAGGCGAATCGATGGAACAACTAGCTTGGAAGACCGTGAATCAGCAATTGTTGACTTCAACAGGCCTGGTTCCGATAGTTTTATATTCTTGCTTAGTATTCGTGCCGCTGGCAGAGGTCTGAATCTTCAGAGTGCAGACACTGTTGTAATTTATGACCCTGATCCAAATCCACAAAATGAAGAGCAAGCAGTTGCCAGGGCTCATCGTATAGGGCAGACTAGGGATGTAAAGGTTATTTACATGGAGGCTGTTGTTGATAACATCTCTAGTTATCAGAAAGAGGATGAGTTGAGGAATGGAGGAAGTGGGGATTTGGAGGACGATCTTGCTGGAAAGGACAGATACGTGGGTTCAATTGAAAGTCTCATCCGCAGCAATATCCAACAGTACAAGATTGATATGGCAGATGAAGTCATTAATGCTGGTCGTTTTGATCAAAGAACGACACATGAGGAAAGGCGGATGACTTTGGAGACACTCCTGCATGATGAAGAGAGGTATCAGGAAACTGTTCATGATGTTCCTTCATTACAGGAAGTTAACCGTATGATTGCTAGGACTGAAGATGAAGTTGAGCTTTTCGATCAGATGGATGAAGAATTCGATTGGACAGGAGATATGATGAAACATAATCAGGTCCCAAAGTGGCTCCGTGTTAACTCCTCGGAGCTTGATGCTGTTGTGGCGAGCTTATCCAAGAAGCCTTCGAGAAATATGCCGTCTGGTGGCATTGCTCTTGACACTAATGACAAACTTGAGAAAAGAAGGGGGCGGCCAAAGGGGTCCGGTAAGTACTCCATCTACAGGGAGATTGATGATGAAGATGATGATGAGGAATACGACGAAGATTCTGAAGAGAGGAATACCCCATGTCTGCCTGAAGGTGAAATAGGAGAGTTTGAAGATGAAGAGGACAATGATGATTCAGTACCTGATAACAATGATCAATCGGAGGAAGAAGATCCTATCATCAATGATGATGGGTATGATTTCCCCCATGGGATGGGGAGCAGAAAAGCTCATAGGTCTGAAGAAGCTGGTTCAACAGGATCTTCATCTGGAAGCCGGAGGTTACCACCACCTGCCTCGTCCTCATCTTCAAAAAAGTTGCGGTCTCTATCCGCATTAGATGCCCGCCCAGGCACTTTGTCAAAGAAAACTGTATGTCTGAGGCATTGTACTCGTTTCTCTCTTCTTTATTTCTCTTGTAAATTACTGCATGCGTAAGTTAACTGTGCAATATTTCTTCTCATGCGTAAGTTAACTGTGCAATATTTCTTCTCTGATTTACAGCCAGATGACCTAGAGGAAGGAGAGATTGCATTATCAGGGGACTCACATATGGATCTACAGCAATCAGGAAGCTGGAACCATGAACGAGATGATGGTGAGGATGAACAGGTACTGCAACCAAAAATAAAGCGCAAACGGAGTATCCGTATTCGTCCAAGACCTAATGCAGAAAAACAGGAAGATAGATCTGGTGGAGATGGGACCTTCCCCCAACGTGGTATTCATCTTGCATTCCAAGGAGATGGTGATTATGATTCACAGTTTAAGTCTGAGCAAGATGCCCATGCTTTTGCTGATCCTGCTTCCAGGCAGCAAGACACAGGTCATCCAATAGTAAAACAGAAGCGCAACATGCCATCTAGAAAAGCCTCCCCTGCTTCTAAGGCTGGGAAATTAACTCACTTGTCTGGTGAGGGATCTGCCGAGCACTCCAAAGAAAATTGGAGCAACAAGGTTATTGACTCTGTTGGTCCAGATTCCGGTGGCACAAAGATGTCTGACAGTATGCAAAGAAAGGTAGGCATATAAACTTTGGTTCTTTGTATGCTTAAGCTGGTTTGTTCTGTTAAAACTACATATTGCCTATTCTTTAAAGGATATTAGACAACCAGAAGAACTTTTGTGGGGAATACTTTGTAGAATTTATCAATTTAGTGTGTTCTATTGGCTGAAAGAACCATCTTAACA
Source organism: Ampelocalamus luodianensis (assembly GCA_036346255.1). Classification (NCBI taxonomy): domain Eukaryota; kingdom Viridiplantae; phylum Streptophyta; class Magnoliopsida; order Poales; family Poaceae; genus Ampelocalamus; species Ampelocalamus luodianensis. The sequence continues at coordinate 94,958,243 of CM070620.1, forward strand.
AACATGGTTCTAGGGCATGCTTGGATCTCTTGCCCACAATAGACCAAGGAAGCATGGTTAGCAAGGTTAGGTGTTTGATTCTTTTGCCTTGAAAACGTAAAATGATTTTACACTTCTTTTAATAAAACTACAATAATTGATTAATCTCTTGTATAATATTTATTTGGAACTATTTGGTGAACCACATGACAAGACACTATGAAAGCAAACATTGCCCTTATGAGAAAGTCAAATTACTCTCCTGCTCATTTGGGAGAGTTTGCTTGGCAAAGCTAGGTTTTTGAGGTCTACCAAACACATTATGTTGCTAGGCAAGGCTTGGTTGGCAATTGCTTGGGTTAGCAAGAGCATTAAACATGCCTTTAGTTTCTCGTGGCACTTATGCAACAAGTGTTCTACAATTGTAACAACATAGGATCACATGCAGTGGAAACGGGGTATCTCATTACTGTTGCCTTTTGTTTTTCTTTCTTTCTAATTTTTAGTTAGCTGTGGTCAACTGGTCATTGGAAAATAAGAGGTTAGCATTTCCGTTGTAGTTTGTGCATATGTCATTTATCACTAGAGCTTAATGTTGTGTTGTCTGGAATTTGTCGTTGCTTCCTTTTGGTAAGTGGTTTGGTTCATGTCATTTGACTCTTTATTTTTTAAGCTCTTTATTTTTAAGATTATTATTTTATTTTAATTATTATTTAATTTCATTTGCAAGGCTCTTGTCTCTTTGACTTTGAGAAGGTTTCATTTCTAGCTTACCCCAACTTGTTTGGGACTAAAGACTTTGTTGTTGTTGTTTATGACTTGGATGCTTGATTATACTATTTCTCATCTTCAATACCTGCAGTGCAAGAATGTCATAAGCAAGCTTTGGAGGAGGATTGACAAAGAGGGTCATCAAATCATACCCAATATATCTTCTTGGTGGCGAAGGAATGAAAATTCCTCATTCAAAGGTCTGGCTGGCAGCACCCTTGACCTACAGAAAATTGAACTGCGAGTTGATGGATTTGAGTATGGTGGTGTAAACGAGTTCATAGCGGACATGCAGCAGATGTTGAAAAGTGTGGTTCAGCATTTCAGCTATAGGCATGAGGTAATCTTATAGCATTAAACATAGCTTCCTTTTTGTCTTGTTATATATATTTTAGTATCTTTTTAGAAATGTACTTATGTTTATCAAATGTGCCTTGGGTGTCATGTTAGGCAAAAACAGTCAACCGCTCCTTGTGTCTTGTATTGTTTCTTAAGAGCTAAACCATGAACCTCATACGTGGTGGCTATAATAAACCCTCTGATGTACTTCATAAACATTAACTGCATGTTTTATATGGATAGGATGGGTTTGGAATTGATTATAATTAATTTACTCAATCCAAGGTGTAAATAATCATCAAAGATGGGGAGTTAGAGGCAACTGTTGGAAGTTTGAGTTTGTTCCTCTTTCTCGTCACATGGTGTGTGACAATGTGAGAGATGGTAATAGTGCATTTTGAAGTTTAAACTTTTCATGGGGGCAAGCAATGGGATTGGAGGTGCTAGTGTCCTCTTTCTCTATCTAGATTATGGAGAAGATATTAAGGACTTGTTGCTCTCTTACTGTTGCCAATTAGTTAGTTCTATATATGGAAGCAATAGATTAAAAGTACTTTTAAAAAGCCACCACAAACCAAAGGCAGCCAAGGACATTTCTAGATGTGAATCAATTGAAGCATAATGGGATCAGAGTCCAATACTGGTACCGTGACCTTTATTACTGGAAAACTATTGTTGCCTAATAGAATCTTAATTTGCTCCAATGAAATGCAGGTCAGAGTAGAAGCTGAGACCCTCCATAACTTATTTTTCAATATAATGAAGATTGCCTTCCCAGACTCAGACTTCAGAGAAGCCAAGAATGCGATGTCGTTTTCAAATCCCGGAGGTGGTGCAAGTAGCGCTGCTGCCCCATCAACGAAGCACTCCGCTTCGGGTCATAAGCGCCGTTCGAGCACCAGCGAAGCGGAGCAGCATGGTTCCAGCAGCAGCAGACATAATCAGCATGTGTCAGCCGGCGAGGTTCCTAGCCGGGTCCATGCTTCCAAGTCCGAGAGGGACTCCAGGCATTCTGGACCAGGTAGCAGGGATCAACTCCCAGATAGTGCAGGTGGGCTGTTGAAGCACCCTAGTGATCTGTTCATAGTTAAGAAGAAGAGACAAGATCGGCCAAGGGCCAGCATCGGTTCTCCGTCCAGTTCGGGCCGAGTTGGACCACTCTCTCCAACCAACCCTGTGCGGATGGGCCCAGTGCCCTCTCCCAGAGGCGCCAGGACGCCCCTCCAAAGGGATCCACACCCATCTCAGCAGTCCATGCATTCAGCTGGATGGGTTACACATTCTGTGCAGCAATCAGATCGCGGGGGGAGTTCATCGCCGGGCATCGGAGACATCCACTGGGCCAAGCCTGCCAAGAGGTTGAGGACTGACAGTGGCAAGAGGCGGCCAAGCCATATGTGAAAGGGGATCGTCTTGTAGGCATTGTGGTGTACATTCTCCAGCATCCTCGATTGACCTACCTGTGGCTTATTGTGGCGCCGATTCGCATCATTTTGGCACCCCAGTTCATCTCCCTGCATGTCATCCTTTCATTAGTGTTAGCACCGACCGACATGTGGATGCCGGCCTTTTGTTGTTATGGACACGAGAAAATGAGGGTAGGAGTGAGTATTCTTGTATGTTAGTGTTTACTGTAAAGGGTTACTCTGTCTTTCTTATGTGGTAGGTAGTGCGACCAGAGAATGCATTCTCATGTCAAAGAAGCAATGAAATGAAATGAGTTTTTGCATGCTCGGTAAGTCGCTAGGAACGAACCGGCGCTTGTTAGCAGTGTGTTAAATCTGATCATGCTGCGTGGATGTGGAAATTCTGCTGACGGAGAGGATGACAAGATGGCACTGGTAATAAATAATTGGAAACACCAGCCCATTTTTGCAGTACCAATAGCTACGTATATATTATCCTACCCGACAGTATAGACATTATTTTTGATTTCATTCCTTGGCCAAATCGAGTGTAATCGCTCAGACACTACTCGGAAATGCAGAAACAACAAACACAAATTGTTTAACTCTACGCAGGTTGTGCATTTATAAGTTCTCCCATGGACGTCCCGTTGCGACAATGCCTGATATTTGTAGCTGAGTCCTGTAGCCTTTCTGTTCTTTGTTTTCCATAGAAGATAGATCAAATATTCCCTCCCCACACCTTGCTTCCCAGGGTCTGCCTTGCCCTCAGACTTCATCGGAAGAGGAAAAATTGGTTTCTGTAGCATCGAAAGATCCTTGAGTTTACTTAGACACCACTGAAAGATAAGAGTTCTTTTTATTATTTAATCCTTTTTAAAAAAAAATATTTTAAAGATAATTTTTACTAACTTTATTATTAATTTTGACCCTTTTGTCACGTCACAACACATGGCGTGACAAAAGCACGTTGTCACGCTACGGAGCTTGGAGTGGCAAAAGAGTGCTGTCATGCAACTCTTCTTGGTGTGGCCAAACTATGTTGTCACACCACCGAATGCGGCGTGGCCAAATCTGCCACAATAGCCCTACAAGTCAACACACATCTGTTTTTTTGGCTAAATTCTGTCACGCCAAGAGGAGTTCAAGTGAATGATGTGATCTTCCCGTGGTATTTAAGTGAACCACATTTTTCAGTGGTATATAACTAAACTTATGATCTTTTGATGGTACAAAACCAATTTTCTAACTAAACTTAAGATCTTTTGATGGTACAAAACCAATTTTCTCAAGACTTTATGGAGAATGAGCGTCAAGCCATTTACTAACTAGCAGAATGACTAGAAGAATTCGATGAAGAAGAATAATAGGATGGTGAAGGTGGCTTCTCCACATGGAAAGATACAAGTCAAAGGAGATGAGCCTATATATTTTTGAAAAGGGATAAGTATATATTTGGTACCTCAACTCTTCACTTCGTTTAATTTTCATCCGTCATTTATAATATCAGATAAAACACGTCCTCGAACTGTTAGTACCGCGCAAATCATGTCCAAAATCGGTTTTGTTGGTAGTTTTAGGTGACATGGCATCCTAGGTGGCAAATGAGCTGACATGACTTAAAATCTAAGTAAGTGGGCCCAGCTATAAATGACTCATCCTCCAAACAATTATTGTTCTATAAAACAACACTAGCTAGTGAGGACCTCCTGTCATATAGAGAGGGAGACAGAGAGAGCAGAATAGAGGAAACAGGAGAGGCGTGTGGCGGCGATTCTTGTGCCTCGCCGGCGGTGGTAGAGCGATGGTGGGGGTGTGGTGACCTAGAAAATGGGTTGCTAGAAGGTGGAGGGTGCTGGTGGTTGTGGAGGTGGAGGTGGTGGCACGACCGGAGAAGTGTGGTGGCACACTCACGGTGGCTCACAGTGGTCGGACTTGAGGAAGACGAGGGCAATAGTGCTGGAGAGGTATAGGAGAAAAATAGGGATGCACATGAGCATATAGGGGTGAGGAGAACTCATTGGACTGGATAGATTTAGGGGGTGAGGTGAAACTCTAGTACGAAGGAATTGAGTCGAGACGCACCGTGCGAACAATGGCGATTGCGGCTGTGGGTTCGACCGGATTTGGAGAAGACAACAATGAGCAGTGCTTCTGTGAACTAAACCCAAAATTGGTTCAGGGGAAATGTAAAGTATGCAAGGCAACATGATGTGACGTGAGAATATTTGGATGGAGCTCACTCGATCTTGGCCGGAACGACGAGATTGAGTGTCGTGGGCGAGTATGACGAGGTGTGAGACACCAAGAGCACCATCGTGCCGCTGGAGGTCATGGCACACCGCTCCTTCTTCTTCCGGTCCCACCTCGCGCGGGTCCAACAATGGCTTCAACGTCCCCTTAGCTACGCCTAGAGGTGGCCAAACGGGCCATGCTAGCCGGGCTGGCCCGAGGCACGACACTGTTGGCCCGGCCCAGGCATGACACGACCCGCATTATTCACAGGCCAGGCCGACATGACACGATAGTCCGGGCTGTGCCTGGGCCGCCAACTTGGCACGATGGGCCGGCACGACCCGTTAGGCTCAATTATTTTTAATATATATATATATAGGATTTTATTTTTATTTCTTAATATTTATATGATTTTATTTTCAAATTTTAATACTTATATGGTTTTATTTTGTAGTTTTTAAGTTTTATATAGTTCATTTTGGTTTTTTAAAAAATTATATATATATTTTAGGTATTTTTTACATTTTCTGATTTTTATGGAATTTTTTTAACGATTTTTCTGGTTTTTTCGGACTTAATGCGCTAAGTGGGCCAAAAAGGCTCATTAGGCTAAACGGGCTCGTGCCAGACCAGCACGGCACGAATGGCTGATGGGCCATGCATGGGCCGCCTTCCCGGTATGTGGGCCAACCCGGCACGACACGAATAGTTCGCGGGCCAGAATAGGCCGTGCCGACACGGGCCCATGTCGGGCCGGGCCGCCCGTTTGGCCAGCTCTGGCTACGCCTCTGTGGACCTTGTCACCATCGATCGCGTCTTTGTTCGCCTCCTCATCGCTGTCTCCCTTGGCCTCGACGTTGTCCATGGTGTGCCCAATTATTGCATCTAGTGAAAGCTCCTCAACGAAGTCCTTCATGCCCTCCGTGTGCCCCACTTCTTGCACGACGGTGATGGCAGTCTGCATTTGTGGCACGGGCATGAAGCCATCTCGCGGACGAGCCACTGGAGCTAGTCAAACCTCCCCTCCGACGCAAGAGCCTCGGCGAGCACATTGTACTTCTGAGTGGTCTGCCACACGTGCCCTCGTGGACCATGCCACGGAACGCCTCCACGGTGGTGGCATGGTAGGCAGTGCAGGCGTGGAGGTTGATGATGAGGTTGCGTGCCTCGGTGGCGCAGCGTGGGGTGGTCGGAAGGGAAGTGAAGGCGCGAGAGAGAAAGGATGGTCCCCCGCAGCAGAGAGGGGGTGGAGGCATGCGAGCGGGGGAGGGGGCAGGTGGAAGGAGGCGAGGAGGGATCGGAGGTTAGGAAGGGTGGTGAGGGAGGTGAGGCAGGAGGCCAGTACACTGAAGAGAGGGAGCGAGGGGACGACGCAGAAGAGGGAGATAGTTGACGCTGGTGTGGGAGCGGCGTAGATGATGTGGAGCACAACAACGTGGTCATTAGGTAGGGACAGTGGTGGGGTGGTTCGGCCAACTCTGGTGGCTCGTCCGCGAAATTGCGGCCGCACTCTCTCTCTTGCTCTTGCGGGTGTCGATGTGAAAGCCTACGATGCCAACACGGATGCCCATGTGGCACAAAATAGCTCTCAAATGGACGGATGAATTCCTTTTGCGTGGTATTGATAGTTTGAGGACACGTTTTACCCGGTATTGTAGATGAATGATGAAAATTAAATGAAGTGAAGAGTTGAGGGACCAAATATATACTTATTCCTTTTGAAAATGAGTAGTCTCAATAGAATGGGGAGCAAGGTCACAGATGGAGAGTTCCATGAAGGCTCACTGGTGCATATTGATGAGAATCTTTCAGAAGAAAGCAATGATCAAGGTAAGCATAAGTTGAAATTTTGGAGAACAAGGCTGCCGAATCTTAGGTATGCTATTGGCTATTGCTACACTCATTCAAATTACTTATGTTCAAATAGATAAGAAGCAAAGGGGCAAGTGTGCAGAAAGGTGAAGAAGAAAAGTGGGCTACAAGATAAAAGCAAGATTGCGAGGAAGAAGAGTGAGCAACTTACATGGAATCAAGAGAAGAAGAAAGGTCGAAATGGCACGACACAAAAGATCCAAGGCCATTATAGACAAACAAGGCAGATTGCTGGACAACGCCAAAAGAAATATGCATTGAGGGGGAGTATCAAGAATAAGAGTAATGCATAATTTGAGGAATGTTATAAAATAGTGGGAATTACTATGAGCTAGATATTATCCTAGGAAGTTCCTAGAACAACTTCTTTATCAACGCTTCATATTAAAGTAAAAAATTGGTAGGAATATGTTTGTATGGCTCATATATAACAAGCTGAAAGGAAGGAGCTGTGTCTAGAAAGCGGAAGCGTAGCGTAATCGTGGTATAAATATATATCGCCAGCCTCTTGTAACTCTAATCATAAGAAAAGAAAGAAACTCCTCATACGGACGGAGCCACCGCGATTCGGCTCCCGGGGATGTAGGTTTCGCCGAACCTCATAAACAAATTCTCGTGTCTCTTGTGTGCTTGCTGTGATTGTTCTCTCGCACAAAGGGTTGTCGCCGATTCCAACAATTGGTATCAGAGCCTAGATATCCTGGATACATCTCAGGCCTTACGGTTGCCGGGAGCACATCCGATTTGTGAGGGAGAGGTTTGTTGGGATTGTCCCATAATGGTTGTGGGAGGAGACATAGCACGATTTATAAGAGTTATGGAGTACCCACCTATCAGGATAGCCTTTTAGGAGGAGATGACCTAAGACCCCTTGGTTGTTACTCTGTAGTTGGACTTGTGGGTATAGCGGCACAACGATCTAGGGCTAGGACGCTGGTTTAGCGGGATCTTACAATATGTGACCAATCTAGGTCAAATACTACACAAGATGGCTATGTTACCATTGTAGGGATACATGTATGCTACATTAGTGCACAATTCAAAATTCTACCGCGTAAATAAGGAAGCCATGCAAGTAAGATATCACAGATCGTTACCAGCAGACGCGAAGTATAGCGGAAGATTGGAGCAACTTAGTCCAACGTCGTGCGCGTCGATGTAGTGGTCATAGTCGACCGTCCAACGTCCTTGCTCACCGATCGTCTCCTCCATTAGCCTCTTGAGTTCTCTACGTATTTCTTGGATCGTCCTCGATCAGCGCAACAACAATCACAGCAGTGCCTCTACGGTATTCACACGTCCATGAGTGGAACACCCTACGTTGGTGTGCTAGCACTAACACACACTGCAAGGCCTTCAGGAGGGTGATAGCTAGGGGTGGAAATGAGCCGAGCCGGCTCGAGCCAGGCTCGTTTTGGCTTGGGTGAACAGTAGGCTCGGCTCGTTTCAGAAATGAGCCAGAAGGGAGGCTCGGCTCGGAATCAGGCTCAAGCCAGCTCGCGAGGGCAAGAAACTGCCGCTCGGTGGCTTGGCGATAAAATGTAGAACAACAAACCACATATCACAGGTTAATTTGTTCCCCCTTTCTTTCGATGAAATGCAGAACAACAGACCACATATCACATATCACAAGTCAATTTGCAATAAGCATTGAAGTTCTAGTATATCATTTCAATTTTCCACCCAGGGTTTCTACTGATACTGAACACCAGAAGTGACAGAGCTATTATCATGAGTTCATGACTTTCTAAGGCTGAGAGCCTGAGACAGAGAAAGAATCAAAGTTGAAAGTCATTCTTCAGAATATGATTCATCTCTTTGTTGACCGAAGAAACAAAGCGCGACACAAGCGGCTAGACCACAAACACGAGGCAATCCACATCAGCAAACAAAGTCCACAAAATTTAGCCTAAGCACGCGAGTCACCAGGAGACGGCTACGCAATGTGGCAACCAACAAGGGGAAAGCTGCTTATGGGGGCGTGAGTAGGGAGGGAGTCGAACGGGATGAGGCAAGGATTCGTTTTTTTTTTTTTTTGCGAGCTGAACAAGTGGCTCGGCTTGGCTCGAAAATTCACGAGCCCGAGCCGAGTCGGCTCGTGAGCCTCGAGCTTTTTTTTTCATCCCTAGTGACAGTTAGGGTTTCGGTGGGTGGTGCAACTCCTTAACCCAACAGCCCCACGCCTTCCCTTATAAAGGGTCCATAAAGGATCCAATCCAAACTAGTTTGTTCCAACCCGTAAAGTGTGTGACTTTGTAGGTTCATGCGTAATCGACTGTGACCTAGAAACTCCTTTATGATCATAAGTCGGTAGCGGTTCCTTGTAAGATATAACGACTTTCGAATACACATAAAAATTATATCGGACGGATCTTATGCAATATGATCTATGATCAGGTCCTTATCACTTACGGCCATTTCGCATTTGGTCATGACCAATTCGTAACACCTTACGATGAGTTCACCGACTAGTTTGTGATCATATACAACCAGCTCACGACTAGTCCATATCCCCATACGACCAGTTACCATCAGGTCAAACCAAATGACTTGCTTGCGTATTCTTCTTTTGTCTCATGATATCTGGTCGAACTCCAGGTGATATATATGTCATCTACGGACCATTCAATTTTTTCTCGATCTAGTGATGGATAACTTCGTGAGGTCGACTCTTCGACCACTTGTGGCACGGCTATGCACTTGCTTTATCCAAACACATCGAGGGGTCCAGATATATCTCTCCTGTTATGCTAGGAGGGACAAATCCCATATTCGACCAGTCACATCTCTCCGCATGTTTCATAGCATACCCGAAAACCACCTTTATAACTACCTAGTTACGAAGTAGCATTTGGTACCCCTAAGCGTACTGTTACACATGTAGGATATCATGCGATCTCAGGTCTAAGGATTACATATCATCTTTGCTTGAGACCAACCGATGACACATAGAAACATAGTAATCTCGATAGTGTCTCAAGGTGGGTCAATCCAACATTATATTCTCTAACATGTGCTCACATTAGAGATTTGATATCCTCCATATCTATGACCAGTGAAACGTGGTCATCAATCAATACATGCGCTGGTCTTTAAGTCACTAGTGTCCCGATCCGAGACCCTTTTAGAGTGACATCATACAACTGTAAAGAGCTTCACCAACAAGTCACGTACTTGCTAATCTTTATAAATGACAATTCATCTGAGGAACATGATAACATTTATTTTATAATTCATAAACATAGACATGATACAATCATCTCTATGATTGCCTCTTAGGGCATATCACCGACAGCTAATACTCGGTGTAACTTTATTATGAACTGTCCCTCCATATCTGCTAAGCGGCAAATCGACACTAATAATATTGATGGGGATTAGGCCGGAAAATGCCGATGTCTCTGTTGTTCACCTCCTGAAGGGGTCTCGCGTTGTCCTTCATGTCCTGCAGAGCAACACGGAGGGAATTAATGAGCCCAAGTTGAAATCACCCCAAAAGCTGCTCTCATATTGCTTAAGAATCTAAGCATGTGCTTAGTTTCCAAGTGCCTTGCAGACGTCTGCAACTCTGCAGGTCTACCTCGGCATTCCTACCCCGGTGTATTAGTCAGACAAGAAGACAAGCCTGAAGACTCTAGGGGGCGGTCGCTTTCGTGATTGAACGACGGCGAATCGGCGAAATGGAATTGGCACGTCGAGATCGCAGCCCTGCTTTCTCGAAAAAGGGTGTAGCGACGGGAGAGAATCGCTAAAAAAAAGCACTTACGTCATGAACGGCCTCCCTGAGGAGCTTCAGCTGGTACCCGGACACAGGGCGAACCTGCAAAACCACTTGAAAATGTCAGCAAGAAATCCCCTCACCAACCCAAATAACCGACAAGCTAGGTACGCCTCCGCCGAAGAATATAATTAACGACTTGTTTACACAGTTGGTCGTGTGGTGATCATCAGAATTCTAATCACCATAAGTAAACAAATTAAGACAAAAACCAAAACGAAAAGATTCTTGAGATGAGGTGAAACAAGTGTCAGGGGATCGAGGCGCCCTAGGTACCCCGTCGACGATCGTCCAGATGACCCCCTCCGTGCACGGCGGCGTGGTGAGGGAGCCCATGTAGCGGTAGTACGCGCCGGCCATGCCAATCGCGCCCATGGGATCCACCACGCCGACCTTCTCCTCCCTGTCCTTGCTGTCTGCTATCTTCTTGATGAACGGCTCCAGCTGCAAGAAGAAGAACGTACGGGTGCGTGCATGCATGCATCAAATTGTTAATTAACCAACCAAAATGAGTAGCGCAGGTAGCCACGTTGCAACTTGCAAGGGATTAAATTAAGTAAGCAAAGCAAGGTGCCATGGCATGTCGATCGCTTGATTAAAGAAACGGACAAACCTTGTGCAGGAAAGGGTCTTTGCTGCCAATTTTGTAGAGGACGCCGATCACGGCAGCCTTGTTCTTGGCGCTCTCGTGGACCATGTGCAGCTCCATGTCGTATCTGCACGCACGCACACGCATCTCGGAGCAATTTAATTTATACTGTGTAATTGAAATCCTTTTGTTCTAGATTATTTTTCATGTGATTGTCTATTCGTAAGGTAAGGTGACTGAAACTTTATTAAATATAAGTCACATATTTTATCAATTGGATCAATATCTAATCATATGACACATTAATCTCTACACAAATTCAATGGTTACAACAATTAACTTAAACTTAAATTTTTTTTAGGTAACTTAGAAATAACAAATCCGTTCGATAATATACTGACTTCTTCTTTATTAATATAATAGGCGGCCATCCCGCCTCTTTCTTCATTCTCAAAAAAGTACCGGCACGACTTGCTAATTAGCATCTAAGGTGTGTCCATGTCAACGCTAAGCGCACGGGGCCAATATTAAGAGGAGAGGCCGTGAATATTAATCGCTAGTTAACCCTGATCACCTTCGGCCGTTAACGGCGTGCTCGGTGGGCGAGTGCCAGTGGAGCTGCCTGAGGTAGTACGCCGTGCCGTTGATCGAAAGGCTCCCGGCGCCGACCTCGAACCTAATCTGCACACGGTTATAATCAATCAACCAGTCAGTCAGTCAGTCATTGATTAGGAGTGCTTCACCGTCGATCAACTCTCCCAACACCTAGTAATCAAGAGAGGGATATATGATAATATGATCAGAGAGACAGGCCGGCTAATGTAAAAATGCTCCTTGCTAGAATAAATTAGTAGCGGCCGGGAGAAGGATCCTATCCTATCCTACCATGATGTCGTGGCCGCGGTTGACGATGTAGGCCTCGGTGGGGCGGTAGGAGTAGTTGAGGTAGCCGAGGTGGGGCATCGGCGAGACGTGCTGGTCGGAGAGATCGATGGGCGACTGCATCTGGCCCTTGCCGCATTCCGCCCACTCCTTCTTGATGTTGCCCCAGTTCTCCGGCCCGTTCTTCGCGCCGGGCACGTAGCTGAACTCATCCTCATGCTCTGCGAGATTCCCAAAGAACCTTTCAGTCAAACCAATTGCCATGCATGCATGGTGGAATCGTAACACGCGTTAGTTAGTTTTTGAGGGCGCGAACGAGCTACCATACCGGTTTCTTCCTGGGCTCTGGCCGCCGGGACGGCCGAGAGCAGGAGGGCGGCGGCGAGGAAGGCCGGGACGGCGAGGTGGAGGTGGCGAATTGAACGCATGTTGTGCCGTCGTCTGGTGTGTGTGTGGGTTTCTTTGGTCGTTGAGCTAAGACGGGAATAACGATGAGAGGTTGGTGGGGGGTATATATACAGGGCGCAGGGGCGGACCCGGAGGGGTCATGGTATACCCGTAGCACCCGAGTTTAGTCGTACTCAGGTAGACCATCGCTGGCCGCCAACTCGCCATTCGGCGCAAACGTAGGTGAATAAGTCTCATTAGTATCTCCGAAATTTTGGTCGTAGGTTCACTTGCTTAGTGCTAGATTGTGTCAGGTTGGAACGCTTCAAACCTGCTACGCTACGGGCAAGTATACGCAGCAGAAGTAAATTTGGTTGCGTCTCTTTTCGTAGTACTGAAATGAAGTACATACACATAATCTGCACCGTGTTTGGCAGGGATGCGCAGGTACAAATGTACAATACATTCCTCTTCTTTCAAGCTGTTAAATCCATATAGTACGCCTTATTTGGGACGCGGATTTTTTTTTTTTTCTGATTCTTACGGAAATTGAAATGTTTCATGCAAAATTCCCGTAAAATTTATGTGAAATTCCTACTCGGTTTACCGAGGCTACATGGTAATGACATGTTTTTATTTTATTTTGGAAACAGAACACTTGTCAAATTCAAATGTTGTTCCTGTTGGATGGATGACTCGAACGCGGTCGATGGAGGAAAAGAGAGGTTCCTTGTTCAGACACGCAGAATAATGCGACTTTTCTTCTACCTCTTGTTATATCGACCATGTTTTCATTGCGCGCAAGCAGTTGCTCACTTCACCTGAGAGTTGAGAGGACGTTGCGGTGTTCACCCCGGCGAAAACGACCCAATATAACGCATACGGTCATCGCTGTAACATGTGCAAGCGTGTTGATGCACGCATACAAGATGTGCTGCGACAAGCTGACAACACATTTTTGATTGACCACATGCAGCCGGCAGCTAGCCGCCCATGGCATGTGCAGTGGCGGCTTCTGCACAAGAATACTTTGGCCACGGGATGGACTGCCGCATCGCTCCGGCGCAGGCAGGAGACGGTGAGCGAGAGCAAGAAGCCTCCAAAGCACAGTACAGTACAGTACAGTACAGGGCCTTCCTCTTCAGGCTTCAGCGAGTTCATGGAGGCTTACGACGCTGCCGCCGCCAACAGACTCCATGATTTATAATCTGATGATGGCAGTGCAATGCAGTGGTTGCTCCTGATCGATATGCATCTAGTACATGCAAATAAACAGAGTCGATGTTTGGTTTCTCCATGGGAAGGAGTTCTCACGGCCCTGACACTAGAGGAACGCGTTTGCTTGCTTTCTCCGTCTCAGAAAGAAGAAGAAAAGTTCGGATCACACCAAACCCAGATCGCGCAGGTTAGGCTGATTCCTTTGGAGATTACATATATATTAGGCCCTCAGGGCCATCACGATTCGGCCGGCTGATCGCGGTTAATGTGTGCGATCCAGTTCGGCTGATCGCAATTTGGCCTATATCTCCAAGCTTGGATCACGTACTTGCCCTTTGTTTGCACATATATGTGTGCACATGTTGTTCATCCCATTTGTTCATCCAAGATTCCCAAAGAACCTTTCAGTCAAACCAATTGCCATGCATGCATGGTGGAATCGTAACATGCGTTAATTAGTTTGAGGGCGCGAACGAGCTACCCTACCGGTTTCTTCCTGGGCTCTGGTCGCCGGGACGGCCGAGAGCAGGAGGGCGGCGGCGAGGAAGGCCGAGACGGCGAGGTGGAGGTGGCGAATTGAACGCATGTTGTGCCGTCGTCTGGTGTGTGTGGGTTTCTTTGGTCGTTGAGCTAAGACGGGAACAAGGACGACAGGTTGGTGGGGGTATATACACTAGCTGAAAACTCGGCATTCGGCAAACGCAAGTGAGCAAATCCAATCAGCACCTCTAAATTTTGGTTATGAGTCCGCCACTGTTGGGGGAGGGGTGCTTAGTGCTAGACTGTCAGGTTGGAACGCAATGTTTTGCCTAATTGACACTTTTTGGACATGCAATGACAGGATTGTCATCCACCTCGCTTAATTTGCAAAATTAGTGTCCGATACCGTCCATGAGTAGAACGAACGGCTCCCGTACCGTCACATATCGCGCTGTCCGTCTCGGACGGACGGATTTCCCTCGTCCGCAACGCGCGTCCGACGGCGGGAGGGACGGTGTTGCCCAGGAATTTGCTTGCCCAGATAATCAAATGGTGTTGCATTACTTTTGCTGAATCGCTGTGCTACTGTACGAATGGTCTATATGCACGATTTTACAGGAAAGGTCGTATGCGGTGTAGATATTTCGTTCTTCTCACGAGAAGATCTGCAGCACATGCACGCACGTTAGCATGTGGCTTGCCTCACAGCACATGGTTAAATCTTGCGAATAACCAGACCAGAGATAGTGATGACCTGGTGACTAGGGCTTGAACCGTGATACACATGTAAAAAATGCTCCAACTGTTGTTGTGGTTGGTATGAAGAGGTTCCACACATTTTTATTAGTTGATTGGGCTGCTGCTGCTGCTGCTGCTAGCTTTGCCTGTCTCAACTAATAAAATGAAGTACATACACATAATCTGCTCCTTTCAAGCTGTTAAATCCATAGGGCAGCTGGTACGCCTTATTTCAAACGAGCCTACGGGTAATGACAAGTTTTTTATATCTTATTTTGGAGACAGGACAAGCTAGTACGCCTTATTTCAAACGAGCCTACGTGGTAATTAAACGTTGCTCTCGATAAATTCGGTCCTTATCCCTAATATCTCTGTTTATGAGAGCGCCCTAGCTTACTGCTCCATCTTGGGATTGAAGGTGAATGATAGTACCTAGACAGGTAGGTTCAGTGTGGCCATCGACCAGGACGTCAAAGCTGACTGCACACTCACAGTGGTTGCATGTAAGTCGCTCGACGGTTGAGCAATTAGACCCTTCGGCTCTAAGTCGCTCAATCGTTGGGCGATATCCTCTAGTACAGGGCCTTCCTCTTCGGCGAGTTCACGGAAGCTTACGACGTTGTTGCCGCCAACAGGCAGCGCGTGCTCGACCAGGGTTTCAAATTTCGACAAAAATTCGTGGAATTTCGGCCATTTCGTTGGAGCTCGAATTTTTTCCCTTTCAGTAAAAAAAAAATCGGTTGCACATGAATTCAGGCCAAATTCAAACTGAAATAAAATTTTGCTCAAAATTCGTTCCTTTTTTTTTGATGAAATTCAGTCAAATTTGAATGCCAATTTCGGCCATTTGCCCGAATTGAATTCGAAATTAATTTCGGCAATTTCTGTCACCCCCGAAATTTTTGCTCAAACGAATTCGAAAACCCTGTGCTCGACTACTTGAAGATCAGACAGTTCAGCATCCACCAGTCCACTCCGCCACCCGAGCGTCAGTGAGCAGACTCCATGATTTATAATCTGATGATGGAAGATTGGAAGTGCAATGCAGTGGTTGCTCCTGATCGATATGCATCTAGTACATGCAAATAAACAGAGTCGATGTTTGGTTTCTCCATGGGAAGGAGTTCTCACGGCCCTGACACTAGAAGAACACGTTTGCTTGCTTTCTCCGTCCCAAAAAGAAAAAGAAAATGTCGGTGTTTTAAAACCGATCTTACGTAAAGATTGTTTGATTCGGGGGGTCTCCACAATTGATCACGCAGACGAAAGAGACACGGAGATTTTTATACAGGTTCGGGCATTCTCAGGTGAGAATAACAACCATACTCCTGTGTAATGTATTGGGTATCCTGATTACAATCAGTGAAAAGGCTTGCGCTAATGTTGCTACTGATTGTCTCCCTAAAAAAAGCCTCCCTCATAATCTCCAAGATACACCTATTTATACTAAGCTGTAGGGACGGTTGTTGTTCCAGGGTAATTAAGCGCTCATTATTGCGTAATAATGAGAGTAATCACCGGAGTAGTAACCTCCTTATGCTGTCCAACGGTTACCAATTAGAGATAGTGGTGAATTATCTGTAGTTATGCCTGATATAAATACGTAATTTGACTGCTCAGATCATTACTAATAAATAGATCTTCTGACGAGTGAACCCAGTTAATTGCAAGGAACTCGTAGCCGGGCTGGTCGTAGCAGGACTTACGACTTAGGGGGTAGTCGTAGAAAAAGCTTACGACTAAGTATTGGTCGTAGAAAGGCTTACGACCGGTCGTAATCGTAGTAGGACTTACAATTACACCATAGTCGTAGAAATGCCTACGACTAGGGGGGTGGTCGTAGAAGAGCTTACGACCACTTATCTTACTCCCCCCTTATAACATTAAGGGGTATTTCGTGTGACGTCATATTACATGATTATGGAGTAATTAAATGAGGATTATTAGATCCTCGTCAGAAAAGTTTGGAGCGGTCAGATAGGCCTAGGGAGCGGTGAGAATATGTTATTTTTCCTAATATTTTTTCGGAGGAGATCGGGAGAATGATGAGTTTTTGTTGCGTCGGGTGTGCGTGATGTTGCAACTTTCGCTTGTTTCGGGAGGAAGAAAAACGCACCGAAATCAGATAGCTTGGTATCATAACGCCAGATCGGACAGCCAGGCATAGCGTAAGGCGCTGGCGCTCGAAACGTACTGATTGACCACATATAGCCGACAGCTAGCCGCCCATTGCATGTACGGTGGCCGCAAGAATACTTTGGCCACAGGATGGACTGCCGCATCGCACCGACGCAGGAGACGGTGAGCGAGAGCAAGAAGCCTCCAAAGTACAGGGCCTTCCTCTTCGGCGAGTTCATGGAGGCTTACGACGCTGCGCCACCAACAGGCAGCGCGTGCTCGACCACTTGAAGATCAGACAGTTCAGCATCCACCAGTTCACCACCCAAGTGTCAGTGAGCAGACTCCATGATTTATAATCTGATGGTGGCAATGCAATGCAATGCAGTGGTTGCCTCCTATCTGGAGGCCGACGACGGTGGCCGAGGCCATCATTGAGAATGTCTCGGTGTGATGCCGACGGTGATGGCAACAACGGTGTGAAACCATTGTGAGGATTCGGCGTAAAGCCGAAGGCGATGGTGTGAAACCATCGTCGCTAGAAAAGTCGGTGTGAAGCCTCCCTGTCGAGCACGCGCTCCCTGTCGGCGGCGACCGCGTCGTACGCCTCCAGGAACTCGCAGAAGAGGAAGTCCCTGAACTTGGCAGGCTTCTCCTCGTTCACCATCTCCCGCGCCGGCGACACGCAGCAGTCCATCGTGGGCATAACCAGCAGCGCCACCGCCAGCCTCGCCGCGGCCGAGTTCGTCACCACGCGGTCTCCATCTGATGCCCGACGTTAACGACCAAGGCGCCGGGGACAGGCCTCGCGGTCAACCACCGCCCCTTGTACTTGGGCGAAGCTCGGCGGCGTCTCCTGCGACAGACCGTCGGGAGATGGCGATCGCGAGGCGACAGCGAGCCAGTCGAGCTCGGTCCGCACGGCGGGTAATAGTTGCGTTCATCCATGTGTCGCCCCCGCTGAGGTCGCCGTGGAAGAAGCCGCCGTCGAGGCCGAGCCCCTCGGAGATCAGCCGGAGGAGCGTCCTCACAAGCTCCTGCACCTCCACCGCGTACCTGGCAAGGCATTCCCTGAGTTTCTCAGGCCTCGACGGCCAGTGGTGGATGAACTTGTCGACGGGGAAGCACTGGAGCTTGAGGTAGTCCCTCCAAATGCCGCATCTCGCTTGTCGGGTCGTACGGCGTGCTGGAGGCGACCCGGAAGGGCTTGCTCTGGTCGTCGGAGTAGTACCTGAGCTTCTCCTCCGCCGGCATCCTAAAGAACTCGGCCGCCGCCTCCCGGAATCCCCGGACCACCTCCTCCCCACCCCAACCCCGTGGTTCACCACCTGAAAGCATGCGCGCATGTAAACGAACGAATTAATGAACTGGCACGGCCACGAACGAATAAATCAAGGCACTAACTGTTGGAATTAATACGGGCTGGGCCCATGTTTAATCCTAATCAATTCCTAGAAAATCCCAAAGGCCCATGTGCATGTGCTAAAACTAATTAGTCCCATATGTAGAGTTGAATGAGAGTTACACCACTTTAAAAGGTGGAACGTGGTAGCCCCCTTGTGGAATTGGAGAGAGCCAATACACGCGCGCGCTCGCTCGCCTCGCCGAGCCTGCGGTGCGTGTGCGTATGCGCGCGTACGCAGGCGTGTCGGGTGCGTGCGCGTTTTTCTTTATCTATTCGAAAATCGAAACGCACTGACTCGCAGTTAATGACATTAACAAACGGCTGACAGTAACGGTTCAGTTACCAGTGAGTAATGGTGACCGTTTATAGACTCTTTGTTTTTGCCATTAAGTAGAACATGCTCTGTTTCAGAAATCGGTAGCAGTAATGGCTGCGGTTACTAGTGACTGGGTAATGGTTGCAGTTACTAGTGTTGGTGGTATGCCCTAGAGGCAATCATGGAGATGATTGTATCACGTCTATGTTTATGAGTTCTTGAATAAATGTTATTCTGTTCCTTGAATGAATCATTAGTTCTGAAGATCAACGAGTATGTGACTTGTTGGTGAAACACTTCGACTTATATGATGTCGTTCTAAAAGTATCCCTGGTCGAATGTCATTGATCGGAACACCAGTGACTCTACGGCCAGTACATGTATTGATTGATGATCATGTTTCACCGGTCATGGATATGGGGATATCAAATCAATAATGTAAACACATGTTAGAGAACATGGGGTTGGAATGACCCACCTTGAGACACTATAGAGATTGTTATGATTCTATGTGTCATTAGTTGGTCTCAAGCAATGATGATGTATAATCCTTAGACACGAGATCGCATGGTTCCCTACATGTGTAATAGCACTCTTAGGGGTTGCCAAACGCTACTGTGAATCGGGTAGTTATAAAGGTAGCTTTGGGTATGCTATGAAACATGCGGAGGATGTGACTGGTCGGATATGGAATTTGCCCCTCCTAACATAACGGGAGAGATGTCTCTGGGCCCCTCGAAGTAGTCGGATAAAGAAAGTGCATGGCCGTACCACTAGTGGTCGAAGAGTTCGACCACGTAAGGTTATCCGACAACTCGATCGAGAAAGTATTGAGCAGTCCATGGATGGCACACTATCTCACCGGAGTTCAAACCGGATATCGTGAGGCAAAAGGAGAATACGGTGTAAGTCGCTTAGTTCGATCGATCCGGACAAGTCGTATGGTGATACGAGCAAGTCGTGACCGATCGAACGAAATCACTGAGTGGTCGAAACACGGTCGTAAGGGTTTACGAACTGGTCGTGACCGAGTACGAATCAGTCGTATAAAGATAAGACACGGTCGTAAGTGATGAGGACCTAGTCATAGATCATATTGCATTAAGGTTCGTCCGATATAATTTGTGTGTATTCGGAATCGTTATGTCTGCTAGGGACACATTCGACTCGTGATCGGAAGGTTTTCCGAGTCACAACCGATTACACATAAACCTAACGGGTCACACACTTAATGGGATGGAACAAACCAGAACGAATACGATTCGTTAAAAGTGTTCGGATAGGATCCGACACAGGGCACTATATAAGGAGATGCTTGAGGCTAGTTTTGTGTGACAAGAGAGACACGTGAGTTGTTTCCACCAAAACCTTAAACCGCCATCTTCTTGAGAGAGCCTTCCCGTGCGACTTGGTGCTAGCACACCGGCGTACGGTTGTTCCTTCTCTGGACGTGTGGATACCGTAGAAGCGCCATCGCGGTCATTTGTTGCGGCGAGGACGATCCGTGATCTTCACAAGGAACTGTGGAAGCTGCTGGAGGAGACGATCGACTACGAGAACGTTGGACGATCATCTACGACCACTACATCGGCGCGTTCATCGTCGGACTAGGCTACTCCGACTCTACTTCCGCTGCACTGCGCACCCAGTGGTAATGATCTGTGATCATATATCTTGCTTGGCATCCTGGTTTACGTGGTAGAAATTTTGATTTGTGGCTAGCGTAGCCTACCCGTATCCCAACAACTAGTGACTGGGTAATGGTGCAGTTACTAGTGGGTAATTACAACCGTTTCTAGTCTCTGAGTTTTTGTCATTATATGGAACAGAGCACTTGTTCTTCTGGCTGTTGAACACTCTCCACGAAAGACAATAGTATACCACTGGTTTTGTTGCTGTCTCTGGCGATCTCCATCCCGGCGAGGCGCGTGTACGGTCACACCGGGAGAGCAGGCCTCCGGAACCCTCGTCATCGAAGGCTTGCACGAGCGACGACGAATAAGGTTTTTGGGGAGCGTTCGCGCGACTGCTCGCTTCTTCCTCTTCGTTCAATTCTCTGCTACGTCTACATCAACTGCACGACTACTACCACTACGACATGACGAACGACAAGACTCCTGCTGCTTCCACTGGATCTGAAACTCCTACTGCTGCTACTCATCCTACTGGATCCGGGTATGTCTATCTTACACATATTTGTTGTTTAGTTTTCTTATCTGTTGTTAACTTGAACACTGAGATAGATATACTAGTTTATGTCCTTCAGGATCTTAGTATGTCTATAGTGTTCTTGTTCATTTACTTTGTGAAAATGACTAGAGTAATTCTTATGATTTATCTACCCTATTTCTGAATTAAAGTAATTCGAAAAATGCTCATACTTTCAACACTAACTAGCATGCAGTATATGTCTGTGCGACGTTGCCTGGAAGAAGCCGAACTCTTTGGCGGCCCTGGTGATATCGTCGATGACTTGGCGGCGGCGGTCGCCGAGGTCGATGACCGGGAAGGTGATGGACGACAAGTCATCGTCAAGTGCAGGGCGCTTCTCCGGGGGGAAGACGTACTTGGGCGGCACAGCGTGGTGCAGCTGGGCATCGGACAGCAGCAGCAGCTCCATGTCACGACTCATGAGCAGAGCTCTGCCCGGCTGATCTCGCCGTGTGGGCTAGAGCGCTGTAACGGTGGATGGACTCCGATTAATTGCATCCATCCACACACACCTCTTCTTATTTTTCGAGAACACGCGAAAGCAAAAGTCTTGCGCTCTTTTCATTGAGAAGAACTCGCAGAACAAATTAAACGTTGCTCTCGATGAATTCGATCCTTATCCCTTGTATCTCTGTTTATGAGAGCGCCCTAGCTTACTGCTCCATCTTGGAATTGAAGGTGAATGATAGCGGCCATCGATCAAGACGTGAAAGCTGATTATCTTAATGCAGTTGCTTATTATGTTAATGACGTCTAAGTAATGGAGAAAAGAATTATATATTTAAAATTAATTGATGTATCACACGCGGATCCTTAGATAAGGTAGGTAGAATGTGGCCATCGATCAGGACGTGAAAGCTGACTGCACACTCGCAGTGATTGCATGCACACATGTTTTTTTTTTTTTGTGGAACAAAATGAAGCACGAGTTTTTTTTTCTCCTTTTTTAGTGGAGAGAAATGAAACAAGAGTTTGGTGAGCACGCACGCAAGCGTTTTTTTTCTTCTAGTGTTGGGCCCGCGAGATCGGAGGGAAAAAAAACCTGTCGGAGTGACTGACCGAGCACCGAACTGGCCCACAATTAGGCCCAGAAAAGTCCAATTTTAGGATGGGCTTTGGTCGGCCCAACCATTGTTGCCCTAAGTAGATGATGCAACGGGTAAGTAAAGGCACGTATAATGGTATATATAGCTGCTATCTATCCCACCGCTCTATATCATCTATAGATAGTATGAAACACAACTCATACAGTAAGCTGCTCTATATGGTTAGTCTCCTGCTTCCGGGGATGTAACACTCGCACTGCTTCTATATGATAAAAAAATCTTGGAGAATACACCTCTGTCTCCCTGGAAAAGCCAAACCACACTTTCGACATGCCCTAATGCTACTCTCCTATTACTTAACATAGCAACTATATAGAGTTGAGTATTTTCACCAACCAGGTTTATATGTACTTCTTAACATTAATTGGTTAATTTGCCCCCCTGAACTTGTATAGTAATATACCTGAAACAAACTACACCTCCTGTCGCTCTTCACGCCAATGGAATTCAGACTTCAGATTATTGATGCAGCCAGAAACTACAATCGCAGCTACCATACTTTTGCATCTGTGAGGGGCTAATGTATTGATTTGCAGCCCTGCAGAGTCAACTCTTTGACGTCCACGCATATACTTTGTGACAGTTCACGGTTTCGCTAGCAACATCAACTACTATCTATATGACTATATGTACACCTATATATATATATATATATATATATATATATATATATATATATATATATATAACACTAATTGACAAGGTCTACTTTTGCAAGTTGGGATTTAAGACAATAAGCCCTGCTAGTATTGTAGGGGGATTGGATCATATACCCTCCCCGAATTTCAGGATTTCAGGATTTACCCTCCCACCTCAATGACATGTGGGGTCACCATAGGTCAATGATATGTGGGCCAGGAGGGTAAATCCTGAATTTCCATCTAAGGGGAGGGTATATGATCAAATTTTCCCCTCAAATATAGTAGCAAACATGCCAACTTGTTATTTGTTGATGAACCTGTTGGACCGTATTAGCGACTAGGGATTGAATAAGAGCCCACTTTTCCCTTCTAGAATTCTACTCTATTTTTACTCCAATAGCTATGTGAAACTATGAAGATCAAGATATTAAAATCACAGCGGAAGAATTATGCTGAAACCAAGAATCTCCAGCAACAAACCCCCTGGGCCGGTCTGACCGTTCAGCCTGTCTGACCGCTCCCTCAGGTTGACAGAGAAATCAACACGATTTTGGATCCACAAAAAGACCTAACTTTGATCCACAAGTCCAAATCATTTGAGATTTCAGACACGACTCAATTTCTATTTTCAATGGTACTTGGTGCAAACACATCCCCAAATATTCCCACACAAGTGTTTGGTGCACATTATGCACAACTTTGCATCGACGGTCTGACTGCCACCATGGCCGGTCAGATCACTTGGACACGCCCGGTCGGACTGCCCCCCATGGCCGGTCAGACCGCCTACATCTTGACAACATGTCAACTTTTGCACAACTGAGAATTCACTCCTCAAACTCATCGACAACGATGTCAATTATTTTCACCTAAACTAGGACCAAACCACATGGTCACTATGGAACCAAAATGCGAGCAATACATGTCTGCGAAGTAATCATGAAATGAATTTAACAATCTCAATCATAGCTTATCGTATAAATAGTTTGACACCCCTGATAAGTTCAAAGGGACAGATTTATATTACTATCATTGTATGTCTTTCAGACCTCTTAGACCTTAGTTTTAATTAAGAAACAGAAGCGGCATAAACAAAAGCAAGCGTCAAATAAAACAGTGTTTTATATATAAACGACGTACGTAGGCAGCATTAATGTATGATGATGTCTTAATGCTGTAACTAGTACTTGTAAATGAAAGAATTAGCTAGCTAATTCATAGTATTAATTGTTTTTGTTTAGACTGGAGGAGATTGTCGTGAGGGCTGAAAACAATTTAATCTGTTCAGCATGGATCGAACAAGCTAGATTCAATTGGTTCCCAGATATAGTTTTATTTCTAGATGGAGTAGTAGTATTTGACACACGAGCCGATCTCTGTGTCAATCACGCAAGCTACTATAAAGATGTGCTGGGAATTACTGAAAAATTAACATGGATCTCAAAAAATATGGAGTCATAGCCTGAATACATCGACTGTAAAGTACAAGTTAAGAGACAGCGAAGGGTTGAAGAGGTCATCGACTGTAAAGTACAAGTTAAGCTACTACTACTACAGTAGCTTGTTGTGCCCTGTGTGCACACGCGCTCGCCAACTGCAAGCGTCATCTTCATGCATTTCTTATTGTGGCCGTTCCGTTGCTGCAAGAGATACATACAACGACCACAGGTTCAGAAAGCCGTACATATATCTTACGTAGTTACGTACGTGTGCATGCATTATTATTGCCACCGCCTGCGTCAGGGAAAGATCGCGAATTAATCGGATCGACGCGACGACGGCCATAGCTTCAGGATGGTACAACTGTTGGTTAAGTTTCTCCAGTCAGTACGTACGCAGTTTCCTACTTGTCTCTGAATTCTTCCGGAATAGCTACTTTACTTCATGCATGAATCCAAAAAAATATGTAGTCATAATCTCAATACATCGACTGTAGAGTAGTACAAGTTAAGAGACAGCGAAGAGTTGAAGAGGTGAGTGGATGGATGCCTTGATTCGAGACTGTAGGAGAGATAAATATATTGTAATGGATGATTGTATTGAGACTCGATGGCGGTTTATATAGAATACAAGGTTTAGAGAGCAAAAAATATCTTTTAGAGATAAGATAGGAATCACAGAATTGCAAATCCTACCAAATATAGAGATATACCAATGTACCACAAGAGAGAGGTCATTTGTCCCCTTGCTGTCAGTGTCAGGTTTGACGTACAGATGAGCTACAGGAGGCAAGCTAGCGTAGTGGTCTGCAAAGTCAGAGCCTACATGTACATATGTCGTCGTGGCTGGCCGTTCGATTGTTGCAAGAGATGCAGGTTAGGGACTGAAACCGTGTGCACGCGAAAAAGGTTGCAGGTAAGAAGAAACTGAGACTGAGACTGAGACTGAGACTGAGACTGAATTCCAAAGTAGTGCAGCAGGGCATTCAGCTCGATTCTGGACGCGCATCTCTTGGGGCCCGCGGAGGAGCGCATCCCATCCCATATTCTGATCCTTGGCTGATCCCATGGGATGGGATAAAGGCCACTCCAGATGCAGAGATGCGGCGCCGAGGTATCCCCAGCAAAGTATCTTAATTAATTCCTGCCCTGCCATGGTTCCGTCAGAACAGATGCAATAATCGAGCTCCACAAAACTGAGAGACTAATCGCATCGGTGCATCGCACCAGCACGAATCTCAAGGGACTAGAGTGATGAAGGTGTCAACTCCCTCGCGCGCTATAAATAAATACCCCACCGATGTGGAATGCAACTCCAAGCTCCAAGCAGATTCCCTCTAGCTGGCCAAGGCCTAAGAGCTAGCACAGTCTAGCAAACATAGCCCAAGACGATCAAGCTATCAACATGGAGGTGGGCGCGCCGGGGAGCTCGCTCCACGGAGTGACGGGGCGCGAGCCGGCGTTCGCCTTCTCGACCGCGGCGGGGCCGACGGCGGACGACGCGGCGGCGGGCAAGTTCTCCCTGCCGGTGGACTCGGAGCACAAGGCCAAGTCGATCCGGCTCTTCTCCTTCGCCAACCCTCACATGCGCACCTTCCACCTGTCCTGGATCTCCTTCTTCACCTGCTTCGTCTCCACCTTCGCGGCGGCGCCGCTCGTCCCCATCATCCGCGACAACCTCAACCTCACCAAGGCCGACATCGGCAACGCCGGGGTGGCCTCCGTCTCGGGCTCCATCTTCTCCCGCCTCGCCATGGGAGCCGTGTGCGACCTCCTGGGCCCGCGCTACGGCTGCGCCTTCGTGATCATGCTGTCGGCGCCCACCGTGTTCTGCATGGCGCTGGTGGACGACGCGGCCGGCTACATCGTCATCCGGTTCCTGATCGGCTTCTCGCTGGCGACGTTCGTGTCGTGCCAGTACTGGATGAGCACCATGTTCAACGGCAAGATCATCGGGCTGACCAACGGCTTGGCAGCGGGGTGGGGGAACATGGGCGGCGGCGCCACGCAGCTCATCATGCCGCTCGTCTACGACGCCATCCGCAAGTGCGGCGCCACGCCTTTCACGGCGTGGCGCCTCGCCTACTTCGTCCCCGGAATGATGCACGTGGTGATGGGCGTGCTCGTGCTCACGCTGGGGCAGGACCTCCCCGACGGCAACCTCAGGAGCCTCCAGAAGAAGGGCGACGTCAACAAGGACAAGTTCTCCAAGGTACTACTCCCTCCGGCCTCCCATCACAAAAGGGGTCGTCTTCTAATGCGTGCTACCAAATCGTATCAATTTTGACCAAAGATATTATCTAAAATATGCAGTTTGGATGTACGAAAATGGTACCAGTAAATTTTGCCACGAAAGACACTTTCATAAGACTATACTTTTATAACTCTTCACGAAAATATGATGATACAATTTAGCGGTCAAAGTGACATCTTGTTGACTTTGTAGAGTCAAAAACAACTTCTTTTTGTGACCGGAGGGTCACGGTGCAGTAGTATAAGTTGTTAAAAATTGGCAACTACTCCTTGCAGTCACACAAACTAGTCGTTTTAGGTTACATGCAGCCTAACATATATTACAGATCTTGGCTACCAATATCTTTGTGAATATTTAGATTTGACGTATGAAAATGGTATGCATCATTTGTATCGGAAAGTATTTTTTTTAATATTATAATATTATTATGTTTTGAAATATATATTACAATGAAAATTAGTGGTAAAGTTGCATACTTTTAAGAAAGTGTCATGCCTAAAACGGCTTGTTTTTTGGCCGGAGGGGATTGCTTCCTCAAGACATGCATTAAGGTTTGGTTTTGTGTTTATCCGATCCTTGGACACGCACATCTAAATTAATCAGTTGGTTTATTAAGCTAGGTTTCTTTTGGCGATTGATCAAGCCACTGGTAGTACTTAGGATGGATTGAAGGGACAATTCCAACAATTAATATTAAAAAGAAGCTAGCTCCAAGAAAAAAGAAATCTAGCAGCAGCTGATGGATGCAGGCAGGACAATGAGTATCCGGTGTGTATCTGTGTGCAGGTGCTGTGGTACGCGGTGACCAACTACCGGACGTGGATCTTCGTCCTGCTCTACGGCTACTGCATGGGCGTGGAGCTCACCACCGACAACGTCATCGCCGAGTACTACTACGACCACTTCGACCTCGACCTCCGCATCGCCGGCACCATCGCCGCCTGCTTCGGCATGGCCAACATCGTCGCGCGCCCCATGGGCGGCCTCCTCTCCGACCTCGGCGCCCGCTACTTCGGCATGCGCGCCCGCCTCTGGAACATCTGGATCCTCCAGACCGCCGGCGGCGCCTTCTGCCTCTGGCTCGGGCGCGCCTCCACCGTCCCCACCTCGGTCACGGCCATGGTCCTCTTCTCCTTGTGCGCCCAGGCCGCGTGCGGCGCCATCTTCGGCGTCATCCCCTTCGTCTCCCGGCGCTCGCTCGGCATCATCTCCGGAATGACCGGCGCCGGCGGCAACTTCGGCGCGGGGCTCACGCAGCTGCTCTTCTTCACGTCGTCACGCTACTCCACCGGCACAGGGCTGGAGTACATGGGCATCATGATCATGGCCTGCACGCTGCCCGTCGCGCTCGTGCACTTCCCGCAGTGGGGCTCCATGTTGCTCCCGCCCAACGCCGGCGCCGCCGAGGAGCACTACTACAGCTCCGAGTGGAGCGAGGAGGAGAAGAGCAGGGGCCTCCACAGCGCCAGCCTCAAGTTCGCGGAGAACAGCCGCTCCGAGCGCGGCAAGCGCAACGTCATCCTCGCCGCCTCCGCCACGCCACCCAACAACACACCCGAGCACGTATGAGACACTCCAATGTACTGCACCCGGTTAATTCTGAGTTTGATTCTCCTTAATTCCCTGTGTACTCCGTGGGAGGGTTCCTAGGCTGTCTACTGCTGTCTACTGTTGTAAGCAGCCAACATAAACACATACTACCTGTTTGTATTACATGTTGGAAATTGTTGAGCTCCAGCCTCTACGAGTTCATCGCTGGCCAGATCGGCCACCCTTGAGCCTCTTCTTCGCCAGATCCGGCGAGATCGAGCTCTTCCTCGCCGGATCCTGTAGTCGCCAGCTCTTTTGCCACCGGATTCGTCCTTCTCGGTACCGTGTCTGCTTGTCAACTTTCTCGTCGTCACGCCCAGATCCGGTGTTGCTCGACGAATCGAGCTCAGATTTGTCGCCATCACTCGCTGAATCCGAGCTTGCCTTCGCCGTCTCCAGCAACGAACAAGAGAGAGAGGATGGACAAGGGAGGTGAGGGTGTACCTTATCAAGATAAAATTTCTTCGCGCGGGAGGTTTATGCAAAACGGCACAAGTGGGATGGGGTTCGAACTTGGGTCATAAACGAGGCGAGCCGAGCTGACATTTCTACTCGTTAGCTTGACGAGCCGAGTTCAAGCCAGCTCATGAGCAACTCGTTAAGCTTGTTTATATTAAGACCCAACCCAATAAGCCTAGTAGCCCAACTAGAACAGGTCCAACCTAAGCCTACCAGCTCAGCCCAGTAAACCATAACACTCCTATCCACATAGCGTCTCACCTCCGCCCGACGCCCTCTCCTTCCGTGTCCGGCTTGGCGCCCTCCCGCGGTTCCGAGTCAAACGAGTCAAATGAGCTAAACGAGCCAGCTCGCATAACGAGTCAAGCTGAGCAATCATTTTTTCTCGTTTGCTTAACGAGACGAGCCGAGTCGAGCTCGGTTCCTTAACGAGCTTGACCAGGCCGAACCAAGCCGAGTTTGCACGTTGCTGAGTACACACTAGATATGCTCCGGTGTTAGGATACGTTTTAGACTACTCACTCCGTGAGAATAAAAATAGCTTCATGATAGCTTCGCTCAAGGTTTGACATTGCAAACTTGCAATATGCAAGATACCCACCCAATAAGTAAACTTGCTGACATGGGTATCTTCCCACATCTAGAGAAACACCAAATTCTTGGCTTATATAATTTCTCAACCTACATGCTTATCTGGATCTCTGTCTCATCCGTACAGGAACCGCTTGTGGCCGTATTTGTACCTACAAAGACTTAACGGAGAAGGCTTTTAATTTGTATCTGAGGGTGAAAACTAATACGAATTAAATAGCAGTGAAAATATATTTATATTTGTATTTTTAAAATAAATATAAGTACAAATTCCAATAGATATATTACTGTGTAGCGTGAATTTTCTTCTCAACTGCAGAGGCATTAGGTGGGGCGACGGCGGTGGAGCGAGCGACGTTTGAGGAGGATGGCATCCCAAGGTAGAGAGGACCAGAACTCGAAATAAATTAGGTGCCTCTGCAAAGTTGCAGTGACCAATAAATTAAGGGATTGTCTATTCATAAGGTTACTGAAATTTTCTTAAGTATGAGTCATATTTCTTATCCATTTGATCAATATCCAACCATATGACACATCAATCTTTACACAAATCTAATGGTCACAATAATTGATTTAAACTTAAAAAAATTTCAGACGACTTAAAAATAGCAAATCTGATAAATTAATTTCTTGCCACAATGAAAAAGTATAGATCCATCACAATCAATCAACCAAATAAGACAGTTAACTACTGCAACTGTCGGCTACAATAACCATTAATTCGAATAAAAATTTCAGCTAGCTGGATAGTGAAGCGGATTCAGGGTAGCCCAAAGTTCATGGAAGTGCCTTAGACAAACCGAAAGTACAGCTCAGGTACTTGTTGGAGCTTATCAATCCACAGCAAATGGCTTATCACCGGCTACAACGTTGCAGTATATATATAATTGAGCAAGATAGTGAGATGAAATGTGCACTTGGAGATTTGCCTGGTCCAATGTCAACTTAGAGAGAACAATTAATAGAATAGATCCTATGCCGTGTGTGAACTTAATGTGCATTACGATCTTTAATTAATTAGAGAAAGAGACAAGCAAGTTACTAAATTTAGGGTAAACATTAAGATCAATTTGGCAAAGTCAAAAGGAGCGTGAGGTGCATGAACCGTACATTGCGATCAAAGCTGAGTAAGCGAAAGCGACTGCAACCGATAAGTATGTAGATATATACACGGCTCGATGCCTGCTTGCAGATAGGTAGATCGACCATCGGTGCATATTGTGAGGACAAATATGGAATTAGCTATTGCAGAGTCAAGAGAAAGTTGCCTAGATATATAATTAATTAGCTCAATTCAAACGGGAATTGTTTCGAATAGTAGTCGGTAATAATATGTATACGGTACCAACCTGCATAAAATTGCATTTCTTGTTTGCATGGCTTGGAGTAGATATCAATCACTTAGTAGTTATCTCTTTTTTGCATACTACTACTGTAGCTTGAAGTAGATATCAATCACTTAGTTGTTGTATATCTTCCAATCCCTCCCCCCCTCCTCCTCCTCCTCCCCATCCCTCCTCCTCCTCCTCCTCCTCCCTGTGTTTGGAGGTGGTTTCGCTCTGGAGACCGGGCAACTGCGTGCTGCTGAGCGGACGGGGGTCGGCACCTTGGATCTGGAGCGAGGCCGGGGGCCGGCGGCGGCCCAACCCGGAGTGGCAGCTTCAGGCGGCGCAGCCTCGTTCCGGTGCAGGGTCTGGCGGCCGCGCCGATGGCGTCGCGAGGCATCTCGCGCAGGCGGCTTGGATCTGGAGCGGGGGTCGACCTGAGTGGCGGCGCGCAAGTGGATCTAGCAGGCATCGCGGCCTTGCCCCTGTGCATGCAGCACCGGGTGCGGGGTGGGGCTAACGGTCGCGCCAAGGGCATTGCGCGGGTGGCGTGGTGCGGCCATGGCGGCGTGGTGCGGCCTCGGGCGGCCAGGGCGGCGTGGCCATCGGTGCAGCTCGTTGATGGCACACGCTGGTGTCGATTTGGCGGGGATCTGGATCTGTGGGTCTTCGGTCTCCGATCTGGATCTGGGGCCAGCAAGGGCGGCCATGCCCCCAGTCGTCGGCCTACAGAGGACAGTGGAGGTGGCCGGCAAGGCTGACCCGGGGTGCTTGAGCCGTCTGGATATGGCGTCTCCACTGGATTCGGTTGGCTCTTGGGCGACGGGTGCGAGAAGGTGGCTGCAGCCAGGGACGGAGGATAGTGTAGGCTAATAGGGGTAGTGGCCCCCCAGCGTTTTAGGATTTTTTTTTGAATAAGTATGCATACTTAATATATATCTATATGCATGCACGTATACTCTCGATAATGGCTACGCTCAGCTGTGTTCGTGTATAAATATATATCTACATGCATGCACGTATACTCTCGATGAATCTGTATACGTAATTCATATGATGGTTACGCTATATATTAGGTTGTAGGCACTGATTGAGCTTAATTAGTGCAATTTAGATTGGACAAGGGTCCCTATTATACTTTGCTAAACTCTAAAGAAATTATGCTACTAATATGCGCTCTCTATTGTATTCATTTTGCAATTCTTTCGAGGCTAGCCCCCCCTATAATTTGTTTGAAGCTCAGTCCTTTGGTGCGCAGTCTTTGTTGTGGGCGGCTATGGCGCAACGGCAGAGATTGTGGGTGTGGTGTGGTGCCATATTCGGTGAAACCTTTGATCTCGTTTTTAGCTGGATTCGGTGACTGCCTTGTCGTCCTGCAAATGTCCATCAGTTGATGACCAACTGGGTTGGAAGTTTTTCTAGGAAGATAAGAAAGTTGAAGGAGGTAGAGCAGGAATTTTGGTCAGGGGCGATAGATTGCTGGGCAATGTGGCGATGGAGATTTTTTGGGGCAAGAAGAACGTGAACATCGTGGATCATGGAATGAGAATGATCCTGGTGGCAGTCAGTTTTTTTGGGAAGATTTCTCGGCGTATGCATACGTCTGCTTCAGGGAGTTTGGCGGTGATCCACTGGACCACCATGGATGAGCCGAACGTGATCTCCATCGCGGCGTACGACAGCGGTGCGTTCCCGCCGTGCCGTTGACCGGCCCTTTGGGTTCAATTGCACGGTGGGGGAACTCGACCGTGGAGATGTACATCGTTGGTCACAACGCCATCTTGGCTGATGCTTCGGTTGTCAAGTTGTATAGAGAGAAGTACCAGAAGGAGGTAGATCAAGAGTTGTTGGTCAGGGGCACTAGTAGATCATAGTGGTAGATAGTCTCTGCTAGTTTCTGCCAATGTTTTGTTGCTTGTTGGCAGTTTACTTCTCTGGTTGTAATCCCAGATTTCGAGCTCCTTTTTGTTGTTTTGGATTGTTCCTGGTGGTTACATCCTTTCTTCTTCCCTTAGTTTGTCAAGTGAGTTCTTGTTACTATGGTTTCTATTAATGGAAACTGGGGTTCGCCCTTTTGTCAAAAGAAAAAAAAGCTTTGGTGATTAGCTTTTAACAAACTAGAAGGATACCCTGCGTGTTGCAGCGGAAATTTGTTAGTTGTATTGTTTGAACAAATTAATGTGAAACATGATAGAGTCTAAAAGAATTAGAAGACAATGCAAACGAGGGAAACACTCAATTCTCATCCAAATATTGTGATCCATAATAGGAGTGATGTGACAGCACTAGAGAAGAGAGAAAATGTGTTATTGATTATAGTTGGTGAGGATTACTTGTGTCAATGATACGAGATCGGACAATAAACATGTGGCACCCCCTAGTCGGACGCGTCGACCGCGGAGGGTACAGGGGACCTCAACGAGAATCACACTCGATGGTCCATAACAATGTATTGCTTATGAGTGGTAGAAGTTACAAAATGCCCCCTCCCTATTTAAAAGGGGACCTATTTATAGAGGAGGGGGTATCACTGAAGTTACATCGTTGCCCTCGGGGCTTAGTTTATAGACCATGAAGTCATGCAGTCTTTAATTTATGTATTAAAATAATACATAGATGTTTCAATCCTCGTCAGTTGCCCTCGCTACTTAGTTTGCTTCTCGTCAATTTATGTAACTCCAGTGATATCCCCCTTCTCTAGAAATAGGACCCCTTGTAAATAGAGAGGGGGCATTTTGTAACTTCTACCACTCATATGCAATACATTGTTACGAACCCTCGTGTGTTATTCTCGTTGAGGTCCCCATTGCACCATCGGCGGTCGACGTGTCCAACCAGGGGTGCCACAAGTTTACTGTCCGACCTCGTATCATCGACACAAGTAATCCTCACCAACTACAATCAATAACACATTTTCTCTCTTCTCTCGTGCTGCCACATCACTCCTGTTATGGATCACAATATTTGGATGAGAATTGAGTGTTTCCCTCATTTGCATTGTGTGGGGACCCCGGTAATTATCTCCATAAGACCGAGATTAGACAAGGTCTTAGGGACATAATTACGGGTCTCCGGTAAATGAATTCCAATTTAACTCTATCCAAGTGAGAGGCTTAGCCGAATACTAGAGCCTCAACGATCATGCGCGCTGCTCCTTTGCGAGCGCTACATGATTGTCGATTCTCTTTCGATTCGAAGCACTACACTTAGTGAGTTAAATGGGGATCCATTAACAATGAGTATGACATATATTGGCTCCCAAGATCAACGACCAATATACTCATACCCTCATCCAACGTTGATTACATCCATACAACGCATACAACAAGAGATAAAAAGACATCTCGCATAATAGTCAAAGTCTCTGACTTATTACATACGACCGACCGCCAAATTCAAAGTAAAGTATCAAGTAGCAGCGGAAGCAAGTAAAATAAGCAAAAGACCAGTAGTGGTATGCCCATCACCCATCGGCAACCGACTGGGGGTTAAATGATAGCACACTACTCGTTAGTGTTACCCAAGTCAACACTAACAAGATCGTCAGACTCGTAATCTTCCTCACCTGAAAAGGCCAGCAAACATCTGGCTGAGTACAAGTGTACTCGCAAGTCTTACACAAATAAAAATAGTTATGCATAAGGGTCATTCAAAGGATAGCTCATATTGGTTTAGTTTTGCGAAAGAGACGCAACAATCAACATCCTACACATACTAGTTTTTCATGTGCCCATTTTAAAATCAGATTTGAAGTAGAAGTAAAGCATATAGTAAAGCATTTCAGTAATAAACAATTGAATCATGTAAAGACCAAAGTGGCAGCCCACTTTGATGAACTAAACACATGAACATCCCGTTCATGACGAATACCAAGTTCAACCACAATTTTAATTAAAAGTCTAACAATAAGCAGCCACAAATTTCAAGCGGTCATCCATAACCGTGGACACGGCTATTCGAATAGATTTATACCCTGCAGGGGTGTACTACTTTACCCACACGACTTGTTGGCGAGGACTTGGACGACTAGGTTGTGCTCCAGACGATTGTCTGTGGCGTATCGTGTGACCTACTACTACTTTATGTTTCCGCTGTACTTTTCTTTTGGCCTCGTGCTCTTTTGTAATAAAACTCTGATAATATGAATAAAATACATGATATGAACTTATTATCATTTTTGTTCAATTATGTACAGTATCTGTTCCTGGATTAGCGTGAGAAATACAAATAATTCGGCGTCCTTATGCTCCGGGTTGGACATCTACGTACTTATCGGTTGCTGTCGCTTTCGCTTACTCAGCCCTGATCGCCATGTACGGTTCAGGCACCTCACGCTCCTTTTGACTTTGCCAAATTGATCTTAATGTTTACCCTAAATTTAGTAACTTGCTTGTCTCTTTCTCTAATTAATTAAAGATCGTAATGCACATTAAGTTCACACACGACATAGGATCTATTCTTTTAATTGTTCTCTCTAAGTTGACATTAGACCAGGCAAATCTCCAAGGGCACATTTCTTCTCACTATCATGCTCAATTATATATTGCAATGTTGTAGCCGGTGATAAGCCATTCGTTGTGGATTGATAAGCTCCAACAAGTACCTGAGCTGTACTTTCGGTTTGTCTAATGCACTTCCATGAACTTTGGGCTACCGTGAATCTGCTTTGCTTTCTAGCTAGCTGAAATTTTTATTCGAATTAATGGTTATTTTAGCCGACAGTTGTAGTAGTTAACTGTCTTATTTGGTTTATTGATTGTGATGGATCAATACTTTTTCATTGTGGCAAGAAATTAATTTATTGGTCGCTGCAACTTTGCAGAGGCACCTAATTTATTTCGAGCTCTGGTCCTCTCTACCTTGGGACGCCATCCTCCTCAAACGTCGCTCACTCCACCACCGTCGCCCCACCCAATGCCTCTGCAGTTGAGAAGAAAATTCACACTACAAAGTAACATATGTATTCGAATTCGTATTTATATTTATTTAAAAAATACAAATATAAATATATTTTCATCACTATTTAATTCGTATTCGATCCGTTTTCGCCCTTATATACAAATTAAAAGCCTTCTGTATTAAGTCTTTGTAGTTACAAATGCGGCCACGAGCGGTTCCTGTAGGGATGAGGCAGAGATCCAGATAAGCATGTAGGTTGAGAAATTATATAAGCCAAGAATTTGGTGTTTCTCTAGATGTGGGAAGATACCCATGTCAGCAAGTTTACTTATTGGGTGGGTATCTTGCATATTGCAAGTTTGCAATGTCAAACCTTGAGCGAAACCATCATGAAGCTATTTTTATTCTCACGGAGTGACTAGTCTAAAACGTATCCAAACACCGGAGCATATCTAGTGTGTGTACTCAGTGCTAAGGTATGAAAGACCACGTGGGCCGTTGGACCCGGTTCGGGCAGCTTGGACGGAGGCAGGCGGGAAACTAGGGGTGGATAACGAGCCAGCTCGGCTCGGCTCAATCAAGCTCGTTAAGGAACCGAGCTCGGCTCGGCGTGACTCGGCTCGTTATGAATTCCCGAGCAAAAATGATTGTTCGGCTTGACTCGTTATGAACTCGTAAGCTGGCTCGTTAAGCTTGTTGGGTTATGTTCTAATATAAACAAGCTTAACGAGTTGCTCATGAGCTGGCTTGAACTGGCTCGTTAAGCTAACGAGCAAAAATGCCAGCTCGGCTCGGCTTAGCTCATTTATGGCCCGAGTTCGAGCCAAGCTGGCTCACGAGTTTCGAGCTTTTTTTTCCCACTCCTTTGGGAACCCCATCCCATTTGTGCCGTTTTGCAGAAACCTCCCGTGCGAAGAAATTTTATCATGGTAAGGTACACCCTCACCTCCCCCATCCATCCCCTCCCTCTTGTTCGTTGCCGGAGATGGCAAAGGCAAGCTCGGATTTGGCGAGCGATGGCGACAAATCTGAGCTCGATACGTCGAGCAACGAGACCTACAACGACGAGCAACACCAGATCTGGGCGCGACGACGAGAAAGATGACAAGCAGACACGGCGAGAAGGACAAATCCGGCGGCAAAAGAGCCAGCGACTACAGGATCCGGCGTGGAAGAGCTCGATCTCGCCGGATCTAGCGACAAAGAGGCTCAAGGATGACTAGAGGCTGGAGCTCAAGCCAACGTAAACATGTAATACAAGCAAGTAGTATGTGTTATGATGTTGGCTGTTTACAACAGTAGACAGCCTAGGAGTACACAGGGAATTAAGGAGAATCAAACCGGGTGCAGTACATTGTCCTCGCACGCGACGCATGCAATATTAACTGTACGTCTTATACGTGCTCGGGTGTGTTGTTGGGTGGCGTGGCGGAGGCGGCGAGGATGACGTTGCGCTTGCCGCGCTCGGAGCGGCTGTTCTCCGCGAACTTGAGGCTGGCGCTGTGGAGGCCCCTGCTCTTCTCCTCCTCGCTCCACTCGGAGCTGTAGTAGTGCTCCTCGGCGGCGCCGGCGTTGGGCGGGAGCAACATGGAGCCCCACTGCGGGAAGTGCACGAGCGCGACGGGCAGCGTGCAGGCCATGATCATGATGCCCATGTACTCCAGCCCTGTGCCGGTGGAGTAGCGTGACGACGTGAAGAAGAGCAGCTGCGTGAGCCCCGCGCCGAAGTTGCCGCCGGCGCCGGTCATTCCGGAGATGATGCCGAGCGAGCGCCGGGAGACGAAGGGGATGACGCCGAAGATGGCGCCGCACGCGGCCTGGGCGCACAAGGAGAAGAGGACCATGGCCGTGACCGAGGTGGGGACGGTGGAGGCGCGCCCGAGCCAGAGGCAGAAGGCGCCGCCGGCGGTCTGGAGGATCCAGATGTTCCAGAGGCGGGCGCGCATGCCGAAGTAGCGGGCGCCGAGGTCGAGAGGAGGCCGCCCATGGGGCGCGCGACGATGTTGGCCATGCCGAAGCAGGCGGCGATGGTGCCGGCGATGCGGAGGTCGAGGTCGAAGTGGTCGTAGTAGTACTCGGCGATGACGTTGTCGGTGGTGAGCTCCACGCCCATGCAGTAGCCGTAGAGCAGGACGAAGATCCACGTCCGGTAGTTGGTCACCGCGTACCACAGCACCTGCACACAGATACACACCGGATACTCATTGTCCTGCCTGCATCCATCAGCTGCTGCTAGATTTCTTTTTTCTTGGAGCTAGCTTCTTTTTAATATTAATTGTTGGAATTGTCCCTTCAATCCATCCTAAGTACTACCAGTGGCTTGATCAATCGCCAAAAGAAACCTAGCTTAATAAACCAACTGATTAATTTAGCGGTTTTGCTAGTTTTAAGTTGCCTGAATTTTTTTTAAATTTAAGTCACTTGTTGTGATCATTGGATTTGTGTAGAGATTAGTGTGTCATATGATTGGATATTGATCCAATGGATGTCATATGATTGGATAGTGATCCAATGGTCACAATAAGTGACTTAAACTTAAGAAAATTTCAGGCAACTTATAAATAGACATTCACTTAATTTAGATGTGCGTGTCCAAGGATCGGATGAACACAAAACCAAACCTTAATGCATGCCTTGAGGAAGCAATCCCCTCCGGCCAAAAAACAAGCCGTTTTTGGCATCGACATTTTCTCAAAAGTGCAACCTAGTTTGACCACTAATTTCTATTGTAATATATATTTCAAAACATAATAATATTATAATATTAAAAAAAAACTTTCGATTCAAATGATGCGTACCATTTTCATACGTCAAATCTAAATATTCACAAAGATATTGGTAGCCAAGATCTGTAATATATGTTAGGCTGCATGTAACCTAAAACGACTAGTTTGTGTGACTGCAAGGAGTAGTTGCCAATTTTTAACAAATTATACTACTGCACCGTGACCCTCCGGTCACAAAAAGAAGTTGTTTTTGACTCTACAAAGTCAACAAGATGTCACTTTGACCGCTAAATTGTATCATCACATTTTTGTGAAGAGTTATAAAAGTATAGTCTTATGAAAATGTCTTTCGTGGCAAAATTTACTCGTACCATTTTCGTACATCCAAACTGCATATTTTAGATAATATCTTTGGTCAAAATTGATACGATTTGGTAGCACGCATTCGAAGACGACCCCTTTTGTGATGGGAGGCCGGAGGGAGTAGTACCTTGGAGAACTTGTCCTTGTTGACGTCGCCCTTCTTCTGGAGGCTCCTGAGGTTGCCGTCGGGGAGGTCCTGCCCCAGCGTGAGCACCAGCACGCCCATCACCACGTGCATCATCCCGGGGACGAAGTAGGCGAGGCGCCACGCCGTGAAAGGCGTGGCGCCGCACTTGCGGATGGCGTCGTAGACGAGCGGCATGATGAGCTGCGTGGCGCCGCCGCCCATGTTCCCCCACCCCGCTGCCAAGCCGTTGGTCAGCCCGATGATCTTGCCGTTGAACATGGTGCTCATCCAGTACTGGCACGACACGAACGTCGCCAGCGAGAAGCCGATCAGGAACCGGATGACGATGTAGCCGGCCGCGTCGTCCACCAGCGCCATGCAGAACACGGTGGGCGCCGACAGCATGATCACGAAGGCGCAGCCGTAGCGCGGGCCCAGGAGGTCGCACACGGCTCCCATGGCGAGGCGGGAGAAGATGGAGCCCGAGACGGAGGCCACCCCGGCGTTGCCGATGTCGGCCTTGGTGAGGTTGAGGTTGTCGCGGATGATGGGGACGAGCGGCGCCGCCGCGAAGGTGGAGACGAAGCAGGTGAAGAAGGAGATCCAGGACAGGTGGAAGGTGCGCATGTGAGGGTTTGCGAAGGAGAAGAGCCGGATCGACTTGGCCTTGTGCTCCGAGTCCACCGGCAGGGAGAACTTGCCCGCCGCCGCGTCGTCCGCCGTCGGCCCCGCCGCCGTCGAGAAGGCGAACGCCGGCTCGCGCCCCGTCACTCCGTGGAGCGAGCTCCCCGGCGCGCCCACCTCCATGTTGATAGCTTGATCGTCTTGGGCCTTGGCCAGCTAGAGGGAATCTGCTTGGAGCTTGGAGTTGCATTCCACATCGGTGGGGTATTTATTTATAGCGCGCGAGGGAGTTGACACCTTCATCACTCTAGCCCCTTGAGATTCGTGCTGGTGCGATGCACCGATGCGATTAGTCTCTCAGTTTTGTGGAGCTCGATTATTGCATCTGTTCTGACGGAACCATGGCAGGGCAGGAATTAATTAAGATACTTTGCTGGGATACCTCGGCGCCGCATCTCTGCATCTGGAGTGGCCTTTATCCCATCCCATGGGATCAGCCAAGGATCAGAATATGGGATGGGATGCGCTCCTCCGCGGGCCCCAAGAGATGCGCGTCCAGAATCGATCGAGCTGAATGCCTTGCTGCACTCCTTTGGAATTCTGTCTCAGTTTCAGTTTCTTCTTACCTGCAACCTTTTCGCGTGCTCACGGTTTCAGTCCCTAACCTGCATCTCTTGCAGCAATCGAACGGCCGGCCACGACGACATATGTAGGCTCTGACTTTGCAGACCGCTACGCTAGCTTGCCTCCTGTATCTCATCTGTATGTCAACCCTGACACTGACAGCAAGGGGACAAATGACCTCTCTCTTGTATGTGGTCTCGAATCATGACATCCATCCACTCACCTCTTCAACTCTTCGCTGTCTCTTTAACTTGTGCTACTTTACAGTCGATGTATTCAGGCTATGACTAGATATTTTTTGGATTCATGCGTGAAGTAAATTAGCTATTCCGGAAGAATTCAGAGAGAAGTAGGAAACTACGAATACTGACTGGAGAAACTTAACCAACAGTTGTACCATCCTGAAGCTATGGCCGTCGTCGCGTCGATATCCAATTAATTCGCGATCTTTCACTGACGCAGGCGGTGGTAATAATAATGCATGCACACGTAACTACGTACGATATATGTACGGCTTTCTGAACCTGTGGTCGTAGTATCTCTTGCAGCAACGGAACGGCCGGCCACAATAAGACATGTAGATGATGACGCTTGCAGTTGGCGAGCGCGTGTGCACACAGGGCACAGCAAGCTGAGGGCTAATTCCTAAGACTAATCGTGAACGTAATACATGAACCCTAGCTCAAAACAGGAACACCTAGATTAAACCTTAGATGCGGAATCGTGAGCACTTGCCCGAACTTGAGGATGCCATGAGAGAGGTGATGAGTTGGTGTAGATGTGTCGGAGTAGAGCCGGGATGGGGTAGCAGTCGTGGTCGGCGACCGTAGAGATGGCGTGGACGAGGCCGGCGGTGACGGCAGCTTGACAGTGACGGCGTCGATCTTCGGCCTCCGGTCTTCGCCCACCTGAGCGCTCGAGATGGATCGGGTTGTTCGGGATTTCGTTAGCCTAGAACCGTTCGAGTGTAGGCCTGCCGAGTCCCCTCAGTATTTGTTGTTGCGCTCGATGAACGGAACCGAAAACCATATCAGTTGGTAGTGCCCCCGATCAGGGCGCGAGTGGGGCGTGCCCCCTTGAAACTCGGAAGCCGAGCGAGATCAACCCAACACAAGGTACTGTAGTATAGTGTTTTTTCTTCTTCTATTAATGCAATAGCATATAAATTTTTTGCGTGTTTTCGGAAAAAGATATAAAAAAGGGGGTGGGGGGAATGTCCTCTGAATCTTGCATGCGTGCATCAAATTAAGTCTTGTCGTCTCCATTGTAATTTACAGCTCATTGTTGCCAAATCATGTGTTGTCCAAATTCGGGCAAGCTAAGTATACGGCACTGCTAACTAACCCTCCTCTCGGTCGGTCAGTGTTAGCATTAATTATACTTGAGTTGTTGAGAATGCAGCGGCTTCTAGCTCTTGAGATGCTTCTTTGATTAACTTCAGTTTTCTGAATTGAAAATTTTCAAGGAGACATACATATATAAAGTCTGGCCCTTTGAACTTATCAGGGTTCCCGACCTGGCCTGTCATATGCATGATAAGGTATGATCAAGATTGTTAAGTGCATCAAACGATATATAATTTTCCCATGATGCTCTTTTTTTAAAAGGGAAGGTGACCTGCTTTTATAGAAAGCCAATATGAGTTCTTACAACGTTTTTCCCATGATGCTCTCATTAGAACTTTTTTTCCGCTCAGAAGTCTAAACCTGATATAGCGTCCACGTATATAATGGTAGTATATCTGAGGTATTTAATTGACTTAGTACAGAAGCCGTACAACGGACCCACGTTCTACAGAATTCTGCTTAATTAAAACATAAATAAATTGAAGGAAGTTTAAAAATTAAAACATAAATAATATTATTTTTTAAAAAATAATATTGTTTTTAAAGATATTTACAAAAATAAATAGTCGTTTAAAAAAATTACAAAAATGTATCTGCTGCTTGATTGAATTGGCGGCGTAAATGAATCGCTAGATTCAATCGCGGCAGAGACCGCCCCCGCCTACGTCGCGATTGAGGTATTTATCGCCGCTGAATGGCGGCAGAATGAATCGCCAGATTCAATCGGCGGCGTGAATGAATCGCCGCTTGAATCGCGACAGACCTATCGCCGATTGAATCGCGATTCATTCCCCAACCCTATCCAGTTTTTGATTTTCCCTATTTCACTTAAGCAGTTTGTGATTTTTCATAAATTTTAAACGGTACGAAATCTGTTAGACTCGTAATAACATTTTATCATCATCGTATGTTGTTCTACTACGGTTAATTTTCGGAGAATTTAGCGTGGACGTTTGAGGTATGAACGATTCGTAAAAAGGAAGATAAGTGATATTACCATTCGATCGGGAATTCATACACTCTGATATTACAGAACTTGCAGAAGAACGTCATAACACTTAACTAAAATGATAATTGACAACATTGATAATAATATTTTTGTCGTGGTCGCGACGTCAACGTCTCCCATGTGGACTGCCTCTAGTCGGGGCACCGGATGAGGTCCCCATGGTGACGTCCGGAATGCCGATGTCTCCTTGGTCCTGAGTATTTCGCGTGGGGCATGTCTTGAAGGTGTGCCGGACTCCGCAAATGGAGCACTTCTTCGTGCGACGTCCGCCGCCTCGCCCATATCGCTCTCGATGCGTCGCACTCGCCGCCAACCTTTCCCTTGAGCCTACCAATGTCCACGGCCCAGATTAGTTGCTCCCAGGATGGATGGCCAGTGAAATGGCCAACAACGGCGTAACCATACATCTCTCCACTCCATGTTTGCATCACCGCCTCCTTGGTGAAATAGTGAGAGAGGTATCGACTCAGATGTCGCGCCACCGTCGAACAGGCAGCCATGACATGGGAGCAGGGCCTATGCAGAAGAAGGGGCTTGTTACAAGTGCATACGCAACTATCGCGGCGTAGCATGCACTCATGGGTGATCCTCTTGCGGTTAGTCCCGCGACGCCCTTTATCCCTGCATATTATCTCAAAGCGAAGCTCCCTCATGCCCATCTTGAATGCCCAGTGCATCTCACCCTTCTTGCTCTTCTCCTCCATGTATGCAGTGATCATGGCGGAGTAGAGTACTCTGTCATTTGCCATGGTGAGCGACGCATTGCTGCATCTGTTAACAAAGTAGTTTGTGGTACCGCGGAGAATTGCCTCCACAATACCAACCAAAGGGAATACCACGGGAAGAACTTGATTGTTTCCGTCCATCGCTATTGCGATCGATGTCGCCCTTGTACCGCCGATCGTGAATGTGCCATCGATACACAAGATTGGACGACAGTGCCGGAATGCATTGATGCATGGACCAAACGCGAAGAATGCTCGCTGTAGTACCCTCTTATTAGGCCACTTCGGATGCGTGGCGTCTTGAATGTCGACATAAGTGCCGGGATTCCTGTCTTGTATGACTCGGAGTTGCCCGGGAGGTTGTGGTAGGAATCCTCGAACGCGCGAATCTTGATTCCAATGCCTTCGCTTTGCCCTCCAAGCCTTGGCATAGCTGATAGTGTACTGGAACCTTGCCTCAATGGCCCGAATGATGGATCATGGCTCAAAATCTAGGTTATCCACGATCTCACCGTACATGAGATTGGCACCAAGCCCGATGACGAGTTCCGGTGGGGATCATACCGACTTCAACGACGACGCATGTGTGAGGGACCACTATGGAGCACTTCCGAGGTGTCCCACTTGGCTGAAATGCGTGCACGCGCCAAGGGCATCCTCTATGCCGCACTTCACGTTGTAGCATCTTGGGGTAGACTTGACGACGGTGAATGTGCGCCGAACCGACAATGTCCGTAATTTGACCGCATCTTGCACGGCCTCCTTGCATTTGTACGTAGCTCCTAGTCTGACCTCGCTCTGGTCGTACTCCCATGGTACATGGAAGCCTTCGTTGACGACGAGGTTCTCGAACTGGTATGTGTTCCACTCGGATGGAACCGCCTGCTGGTCCGCATCATCGTCGTCATCAGAACCTTCATCTTCGGACAATGCCATGTAGTCTTGGTCTTCGAGCTCCATCATTTCCACTAGGTCTTCCAGCTCCTCCCCCTCGTCAGTAAGCCCACTAGCCTGTCTCACTGAATGAGGTAACTCGGCGTAGCCTTCATCGACGACATCAGCAACCTCTTGCCCTTCTGCCATTGTGTGCGGCGCGCTGGAGTCACCTATTTCTTCCTCGGTGTCAGCAACTCCTACTTGTTCTGACGCAGATGCATGAGTGGATTTTGCAAACAGCTGGACCAGAAGGACCAATTTCCATCCCCTCTCCCTCGCCATGCGTACA
Organism: Ampelocalamus luodianensis; assembly: GCA_036346255.1. Lineage (NCBI taxonomy): Eukaryota > Viridiplantae > Streptophyta > Magnoliopsida > Poales > Poaceae > Ampelocalamus > Ampelocalamus luodianensis. The sequence continues at coordinate 95,002,040 of CM070620.1, forward strand.
TACGACCGCCATGAATTTGTTCCCTTTAGTTGCACTAACTCCCAATACGTGGGCTGTCCTACCCGGGGGGCGAGGCAGCTCAATGTCAGATCGTAGACATCACGGTTCGCCCGCTATTTGTTGTTGTGCATTGTTGGAAGATTTTTTGGAGGACGATTGAGGGATTAGTGATTCGTATGTACCAAGACAGGTGATATTACAATGCGTTCGGGAATCTCTGCACAACTCCGTTGGAGAACTTTGGGGAAATGACGCAACGATAACCACACGACATTTCATCCGACAAGGGGATTACATGGCACGCAGGACAACGAACCGAGGACGGTACACGCATGCCTTTAGGGAAATTGAAATACATGGGGCATGTGGAGGAATAGGGTAGAACTACTGAGTCGAACGTGGCCATTTACCCCTGCGGGCGGCTCGGCGTTGTACTCCTCGCCTTGCGCCTTGGCTCGCCGCGATGGCCCTCTTTCGCTCCCTCTCGGCCTCCCATCGCCTCGCATGCTCACGCCTCGCTCCTCGCGCGCTCGTCCCGCCTACCTTGCTCGGCTGCTCGACTTTCAACTCTTTGAGGCGCTTTCACGGTCTCGATGTGCTCCTCGCCCATCTCTTCCGTCTCAAGAACGACCACATGTCGAGGTGGATCTTGTCGTCGATCCATTGCGGAAGTCGCGATAGTGGTGACGAGACGCGGTGGGTAAAGAGAGTTCGTTACCCGTTGTCCGAATAAAAAGCATTGTACCATGAAATAGGGTTTCATTACGGATGCTCGTTGTTGCGATCAACGGTGTAGTTTGGGCAAGCACCAATAGCGCTGCCCAATGGTCCACTCATCGGTTGATTTGACACACTTGCCAGGCGTCCCTACACCAAAGATAGGGGTGCCACCCTATCGGGGTCCTTCCGGAGGGCGTTCCGCAGGCATAGGAGGGGGTCGCGGTTGGACCCTGAATCGTTGGGCGTACTACGAGGCGCCTTCCTCGATCCACCAGCCCGGAAGGTTTGGTGTGTGAAAGGCTCTTGACTAGCGGCATGATAGCGAGCGGTGGTCTCATGGGGAGACACCCAGTCCTTCAAAAGCTTGCGGATTTTGTCTCATTCCTTCTCCTTGTCCATGTTTTCTACTTGGTGGTGCTGTTGTGGACTAGTTGGACGAGTTACGCTGTTTTTATAGGTAGAGCGGACGGAGCCATTGCCGGGCCTCTCGTCTTGGTAAGTCGTCCAGAAAAGCTGGTCCGCCTGGTCACATCGTCCTAAAAAGCTAGCCCGTGTGGTCACATCGTCCCGAAAGGCTGGCCCGCATGGTCACATCGTCCTGAAAAACTAGCCCGTGTGGTCACATCGTCCTGAAAAGCTAGGCTGTCTGGTCACATCGTCCTAAAAAGCGGTCTACTCTGGTGCCATCGTCCTAATAAACTAGGCCGTGTGGTCACATCGTCCTGAAAAGCTGCCTACTCTGGTGCCATCGTCCTGAAAAGCTAGCCCGTGTGGTCACATCGTCCTGAAAAGCTGCCTACTCTGGCTACCTTTTAAGGGCGATGCTACAAGACGGAGCAGCCTTTAAGGACTCTGTGACCAGACGGGTCAGCGCCCAAGAAACCTAGCTCGTTTTGTCACGTCGTTGCGAACAGTTGGATCGTCAAAGAAAGCAGACATATTACTCATATTCAAAAGATGTCATAACAACAGTTGGCATAATGAAAAAAAAATTACATAAAGGGAAATTTAATGGCGTCCCCTCTTAGGCTGCACCCCGCGTGTCACCCCGGGCCTCTGCCGTCGCTGCAGCGAGTACGTCAGAGGGTCAGGCTGCCTGACTACCCGACCCACGTGAGTAGTCCGCGGTGGTGTAGCGAGGGGCTGCTCCTGAGTCGGCTGATCCTGCGTCGTCTGGGTCTGCGTCGGCTGAGTCTGAGTCGCCCGGGTCGAACTCGGCGCACCGTACAGCTGAGAAGCCTCCAAAGAGAACTGTGTGTCACGCGGATCCCTGAAGAAGTCCTCGATGGGTGCCGATAGGTCCGCATCGTCGGCCGAGAATGTATCGTCCTCCCAAGCCGTTCCTGCGAAGAATTAGGTTACAAACATAGTCATGACTAAAAGTACGTTACGCAAGCAAACGGAACTTACCTGTTGGCCCAAATATGTGCTCGGACGTGCGGCATAGTCCTGGCCCGCGTACGGGTGGAGCTGAGGACCTGTAACAGAAGATCGTCGTTACAAACTTATGAGGTTCGAAATGAAATGAAGAAACGATGTCAGCGTGTCGAACTCACCTCCCACATGTCCGGAGGTGCTCCCCGCCTCGCCACGCCGACGCGTGCGCCACGTGCGAGCAGAGGTCGTGGTCCTACCACTCGATCGACCCCTCGTCCTCGAATCGCCGGTCCACCGGTCGGTCGGCGTGCCACCGGGCCGCGTCCGCACTCCGCTGCATCGCCGCCTCCCCGATCTGTGCAGAACCTCCGATCTCCCGACATTGCCATGTCTTTGCGCGAGTCTACCATCTCGACGACCTCCGGTGAAGATCCACCGCATGTAATCATCAAGTTGTACACGTAAGTATGTCAAATTAAATATGTAATATGTAATATTGAGTACGTGACGCGGTGGAAAGCGAGTCCGGTTTGGGTGGGGTACGTGTCGACGTCGCGCCACATATCGGCGGTGGTCGACAACGACCGGACGCAATCGAGCCTCATCCGAGCCGAGTACCACTCCATGTAGTGCTCGTGACGTCTCGGGTCGAGGCCTCGTCCCCAACCTCGACGAGGGTCTCGTGGCGCGCACTCCAACCGTCCACCCAAGGGTCATCTCGTCCGACCGGGACATCGTGCCACAAATCCCTTCCTAGTGTACGTGTGGACGGCAAAAATATTTGGTTGCGATGTAACACATATTGTACGGACATAACAGTCAACAGTGAACTTACGCGTGTACGTGCGCCGGCACCCGCCTCCCCCCCAAGGGGCTGGGACCTCCTATCGCAGACCGAACTGGCGCATGACCCGCTGTATCTGGTACTCCTCCACGAAGATGTCGTGCACCAAGGCACTCGCGTGTGTACAAGACACGTAGTCTCGCGCGTACAAGACCGGCAGATCAGTTGTTGGGGCGCGCGATCACCGTCGCCATCAGATGGGTCCAGATGACGCGGTCATCGGTCAGCTGATCGAACATCGCAACGTACTCCGGGTAGGAGCCCTGCGAGGTGATCGGCGTGAAGGTGACATGTGCAATACAACACTGCAAACTAAGCACACGAAAATAATGATTGCAAAATGAAAATAATAAATGATTACAAAACTAACCCGTCGGCGGCACCACAAAGTGCCCATGGTCGGCCGGTCCAGTCGCCCTGCGGACGCATAAGCCGCCCTCCGACGTCGCCAAGTCCACCTGTGGTCGTCCGATCCTGAAACGCCCAACGACCACACAGTGCAGAGGAGCGGGCATCCCGAGAGGATGGAGCCGCCACGCCAACGCCGCACGCGCGCCGCACAAGGCGCGATGACGTCGCGACAAAGACGGCCGACCCCACGCGCATCGCGGGATCCGCTCAATCGGTGACTCCGCCACCTCCTGCGCGTACCGGATGTAGTGCTTGTCGACGCTGTCGCCGTGGGAGCTCAGGAACATCACCCACCCGAACAACCATAGCAGGTAGGCCTCGGCGCCTCGTAATGGCGACGGCGCGCGTCCGCACCATACGCTCGGCCGCAAGAAGACACGAACGCCGCAGAGTTCACAAATGAATTGTTACGAGAAAAATAATTAGGAAAACACTTACGTAGAATCGCGGATCCACTTCGGCGTGGGCACGTGCGGCGCCGAACTCGACGACGCTACGCTCGGCGGCGCAGATATCGCGAACTCGCTAGGAGGTCCGTGCGCCACGTGGCGGGACGCCGTGGCGCCACCATCGGAGTGCTGCGCGCAGGCAACCCGGTTAGGTAGCTCACATCTCGCGGCGTCGGCGTCATCTCCCGCACGGAGATGGAACGTGTGGGTCTCTCGCCTCCGGCGGTCAACCAAGACCGTCGCAGGGCACGGTCGTGACGGAAACGCCTAGACGCACGACCAAAGACGCTGTCCCGATCGTCCTCCACCGCCGCCTCCACCATCCTCGCTAGTGGAAGGAGGTCGCCGCTCTCAACTGCGCCCAAACGATTAAGCACAAACAGAGTCAACGCAAAATAATCGACCGCCATTGAGTGCATGAAGGACACAACTTCACGCACCTCGGAATCGATCTCGGTGCGGCCTCCATGCCACGATGGGGTGCGTGTCGAACGCCCCAAGCTCTATCGGCGCTGGCCCTCCGGAGGAGCACGATCGAGGCGGCTACGGTGACGCTGGTCAATCATCGGTCAAGCAACTCGTCTCGACTCGCGTCGCCATACGAAAATGCAAAGCAAGATAGAAAGTTCATATTTTTTCCATGCATCTTTACATAGCCTATGTAGCAACTACGAATTTTCTTTACAAATGTAATACATGTCATGCTACTTTTCTAGTTAAACGGTGTTTTCGGCACTAACAAGATATTGACCGCGCACTAACACAACTAATAACAGCGTAGTAACAAAATAATAACCGCACACAAATATTCTCATTATTTTTTAGACCTACACAGCTACTCCGTGTTTTTCTCACAATTCAAAAATGTATCGTGCATTAATTATGTTACTACAGCGGTCAACCAGCGCCATACTCAATTCTATGTCGCTATTGTCGCAATTCTATGTCCAACTCAAAATATGTAATACACAGTTCGGCTACATTTATGTAACCTACTCGATTCTATGTCGCTATTGTCGCATTTCTATGTCGCTACACAACTCAAAATATGTACTACACAGTTCGACTAAATTTATGTGATCTACTCAATTCTATGTCGCTATAGTCGCAATTCTATGTCGCTACACAACTCAAAATATGTACTACAGAGTTTGACTACATGTATCTAACCTACTCAATTCTATGTCGCTATTGTCGTTTGCTAACCTACAAAGTTTGGACGTAACATACACAGTTTCAGAAAAATTTACCTGCAACACAAGATGATCGATCGAAACTGATGCTCTATCAATCTCTCTCCACCGCCACGAACCAAGCGTGGCTTCGCGCAATTTCTTCTCTCCTCTCCAACTCTCTCTTGTTTTTTCTCGAATTAAAATGAATTCGGATTGATTTTTCGGGATTTTATAGTTCGCATGCATCGCCGCGATTCAATCGGCGATACTTCTATCGCCATTCAATCGGCGATGTGAAATCGCCAACTTCCTGTCGCGATTGAATGGCGATGGGACATATTTTTGTAATTTTTTTAAACGACTATTTATTTTTGTAAATATATTTAAAAATAATAATATTTTTTTAAAAAAAATTCAAGCTAAATATTCCTTGCATATCGTCAGTTTTTGTTTTGTTTTGTTTTTTTTTGGCGAGGAATCGCATATTGATATCGTTAGCTTTTTTAGAGAGTATAGGTCAGACGTACTCACGCGCACATATCATGCGCACGCTTACACATGTGGATGTGTTTTTAACATACGCTTAATTAAGTCGGAGCTAAACCCTACGAAGCGCGAACACATGTTTTGACCACTAAACGTATTCATACGTACATATACTATTTTTAAAGAAATAAAACTCCGGATGAGACACGCGCACCGGGCCAGGATCGAAACACGGGCGCATGCCTGCACGGCACCGATATCGTTAGCTTGATCTCCGGTTCCTACTACTAAAACTACCCACGGCCACCTATGCCAATTCTTTGGGCCTTAACTTCCAAACACGAATTGTTTTTACTCAGGCCGAAAGCTTTTATGTGGGCTTGATGTTACGGGCTTGGAGAAATAACTGGGCCTGTGGCCTATCCATTAGGCAGCTCCTTTCTGTCTGATGCCAGCTCGGCGGTCGCTGTTAATGGAGTATTTTTACCTGCTGCATCTCATCTGCATGGCTCCGTCGACGATCACATGGGCAACTAAGCAAGCATCGATGCTGATTAGTATGCCCATGCGTTCCATGAGTTTGTTAATCTCCCCAGAGCATCTGCATTTTTTAGATGAACCGACCGAATCCTTCGTAATTGCACACCTAGACCTAGACATGCAGACAAATGCTGATCTATATTTTGGGCTAGTAGCTTGACGTGTTCGGTTCCTGGCGCCTTGAGTGACTGCGTGTGCCAACATGACCATGATCCCGCCAAGCTAGCTTGCAAGCAGAACATGCATGTGGTGTCAAGTGTAAACTATGCATGGCCGATAGATTAATTCCTGCTTAACCGGCCATTAGCTAGATCCCGACGATCTATTCTCGTCTGCAGCTTGAGTTGGCATTGCACAGTGGTTGCTGCAAATCTCGTATATATGATGGCATTTGTGACCAGCAAGGGGCATGCACACAACTGATCAGACACAATTAAAAGCACGCAGCTAGCTCTTGCAGCCGCACCACACGCGATATATATTTGCTTGCCCCGTTGCCCGGTTAGTTTTGATTCAGTGGTCGATAGTTCAAGGATTGTCGATCAATTAGTATGGAGCATAGTAGTGCTGTTGAGCCCGCGTGCAGAGTTCTGCCTGTCATCGACGAGGAGTCGGAGTCGGAGTTGGGATCGTCGGGGAGCGAGGGCGCCGCACTGGAGTCGAAGACGGAGCAGCGTAGGAGCATCACCGACCGCCAGAAGGCCATAGTGTCCAGGATGAGGGAGCTCCTCAGGAGAGCTGCTGCTGCTCAGTCAGCGCAATCCAAGCTCCGCTCCACGGTAGTGGTCAGTGCCAAGAAATGGAAGGTAATTAAGATTCATGCAGTCTTCAATTTAGTTTACAGGTGTCTGAGATATATCTAGCTTCATGCATGCTAACCTTTGTGTTATTATTCCCTTAATTTGTTGACTCCAGAGGGTGGTGGTAAGCTTCCAGAACAGAAGGGATGCGGGTGCAAGAAAGCAGCTGGATCAGCACATATTAATTCAGGGTGATGACATGAGCTCATCATCGGTCTCTAGCAAGAATAGCTTCAGTTGGGACGTCGCTGCTGCTTCCGCAGACAGCTGCTCGACGACCATGTCGCCTGCGCATTCGCCACTGTGGCCGGCGTTCGTCTCTGCACCAGCCTACGAAACAGCGGCTGGTCATCGAATGTCCTCGGCGACGTCGAACGTTGATCTGAGGCTCTCCTCCTGTACCATGAGCACGCGGAGCTCGGGGTCTGCTGCTGATATGATAAGCTTGTTCTGCAGCGGCAGCCCCCCTCCTAGCCCTAGCCCTGGGGTCAGCAGACCTAGCGATGGTGTGAAGATGATGAGCAGGATGGCCCAGTGGATCACCACAGATTCTGACTGTAAGCTGCTGCTGATCTTTAATTACTGCTCTAATCTGATTTATCTGTGTTAAGAGTCCGTTAATGGCCTGAATTTTCACAATTTTTTTGCAGTCGTCGTGCTGGAGCTCTAGGGTCTAAGATGGCGGCGGAGTATAGAGTAGAGGATGGGCTGAAGATTTCCTCTCCTCCGGGAACTTGTGCAAGATGGCGCGAACGAACTCTTTGGGCCCTAGGCCCTAGGCTACCAAAATCGGCCGATCCAAGGCCCGAATGGAATCTGGGCCTCATGGGCCAATGATTTTGTAGGCTGCAGAGAGATCAAGTGGGCAAGTCCATAAATTGCTTCTTTTTTTAGACGAAGGTTACCACAGCTAGCTTAGCTTATATTGAGATCAATGGTTCAGGAGCACACAAAATGAGATTCCTTCTCTGCTGATTGAACTTTATTGTGCAATGCCAGCCAGATGAAACTTTCAATTTCAGGGGAATCTTTAAGTTCCAAACATGATGCATCCTGGCTTGTACTCAGTACCCCTCCAAAGGTAGCTGGTAGAGAATTGACAGATCCTAAAAAGCTTATTATACTGAACTGAAAGAGGTATTGACATCAGAACATGACTATATTATATACTAGCATTAGAGATATTTTTGGACAATAATACAGTAATACACACACGATTACATACAGTGCATTCAATTAACAGTCAATATCAATGTCACAGTGCATCATCCAAACTGGAGCTAACCGTTATTAATTTGCCCTGTAACAAATATTGCAATACAATATACCAGGTCTAGCCGAAGAAGAACATCAATAGTAACAAATGAAGAGCAGTTTACAACAGAACTAGTATATCTTCTACGGTCATTTTTATTGTAAGATTTCGGGAATATTGTTTGTGTCCATTGGGGATCCCCACTCTCTTTATTTATAGTGCTAAAAATTACTCGTACACAATTTGAACTATTACCTAAATTCTAAACTCTTTCCTAATCTCTGATATCTCCAACACTCCCTCACTCCCTCTCAGGAGCGCAGGGGAATCACCGTGTACACCGTATTTTTTTCAATTTAACCCTTTTTTCGTTAAAACTCCACATTTATACCCCTGCTCGTCTTATTTCCGATTTTGGACCAGGGTGCTGCGTGACTCACGGCGCCGAGCTAACATAGCTCGGCGCCATGACTCATGGCGCCGAGGTACCGCCACGCAGCATGACTCACGCCGCCACGCCACGGTGGCCAGGGTGCGGTACCTCGGCGCCATGAGTCATGGCGCCGAGCTGTGTTAGCTCGGCGCCGTGAGTCACGGCGCCGACCCCTGGGTCCAAAATCGGAAATAAGACGAGCAAGGGTATAAATGTGGAGTTTTAACGAAAAAAGGGTTAAATTGAAAAAAATTCAGCCGTGTACACCACCTCGAAACTGCAGTTTCTTTTGCTCCACATCTGACTTCACCTACCGGGGAATGCTTACCTAGACAGCCTGCGTGTCAAAGGAGTATGGGGGCAGGTCAAGATCATTTGTGTCAATCTGTCAGATACTTGATTGCTTGATTTCCATATCCGATCAAAGCCGGCCCATTTGGTTGTCACCTTGCAGTCATTTGCTCTAGCAGTTGTCCTCCCAAGGTCGGTTTTAGATGCACTCGTAGGATGATCATCAACATCACCTCCAAGGACATCGATGTCAGGGTAGTCTTGAGTTTTGGTGTAGTAGTTCAAATCAAGTATCTTCCAGTAAACTGTCTTTGACGATAGATCTAGCTTATCGACTAAGTAGCAGACACCTTGGTGCATGTACACAGCACCTTCATACACCTGAAAGAAAGCCTTACTTTCCTCAATCTCCTCGAGTACTCCATTACATATCCTGCCGATTTTTTTTCAATTTAGTCCTTTTTTCGTAATGATTGCTTTGCTCTCCTTCCAGATCTCCCTGCCTGCTGCCAAAAGCTGGCCATACTTACAGGAAAGCCAAGGTGCAGCACCAACTCTGCGGCTGTCTCCCGAAGAATTTCACGCGTATGCGCGAGCACTTGCTCACAGAGCTTCCTCGTTTTGCAGAACGCAATGCAGCGCAGCCCATGCCGAAGCATCTCGGCAAACAGATAAGAAACCTCCGATGTTGGGCTTGGACGTCTGCCTGAAACCTTCGCCGTGTGAAAGATTATGTATATACGATACTAATCTAAACCTCCCAAAACTCAAGTCGCCGGGGCCGACCTTGAGGAAGAGGTGGGAATCGGGGGACGCCTGCGCGGGAGGGAAGGAGGCCCCGCACCTTCTCCTTCTCCTTCTCCTGCTCCTGGGCCATCGCCGACGAGGTCCCTCCCGCAGTGAGGGCGCTCCTCACTCAAGCTGCCTCGGCAGGGCGGTGTATGGGCTTGCTTCGTTGACCACACTTTCCAGCCACGGATTCGGCCCACCAGGGGAAAAAGGATGACTAACATGAGCTGATTTTGCTCACACATTTTGTCTAGGCTCAATTAGCTTATTTTGAACTCTGAAATGGCACTCACATGCCTCTCACCAAATGCATAACTGCAAAAGGATACAGTAGAAAAGAAGACATTTTACCGTACATTCTACCGTTAGTATACGATGATAGTGTAAATTAAATCTGATTATTGATTTGTTAAGGATATAATAGACTTTTCTTTGTATTTATAATTTCACGTGGGGGTATTATGGACTTTCCAATTAGGGTGGAAATATTAATCTTGTGTCATGTGATCCCACATGAGCAATTACAATTCTACCCTCTTGAGATTCTACTACTTATGTTACTAGATATAGTATAACTAAATTCTAGCTAATCTGAATCATTGGATAAAAAGAATGGACGACTCGTATTAAATAGAGTGTACAGTGAAAGAGCTCTAGAAAAGATGATTGGATTAGATCCATCGGAGAGGAGGATGGATTAATCATACACTAATGTCCTCGTTTGCATGATTAATACTTGAGCTCGGCCTCATGCGTGTAAACAAGCAGTACTTGATCATGCCCAATAATGGTGAGATCATCTCCATATATTCGATCTGCTCACATGCAGATGCAGGCACCCCTCACTGGACCCTGGGCCCAACCCATTTGGTCCCACATGGAAGTGAGTGTCACAAGAGGTACTGGAATGGTAGGTTAAAACACAATTATACATGTAATTTGGAAGCTGCTTAGTGAGAGGGTTTCACATGGCCAGCCTCATCAGTTTACTGTCTGTCTATCTTCTATTCGTTGGGCGCCACATGTATGCATGTGGCTGCCTAGCTAGCTAAGCTGCTGAGGCTGTTTAGCCAACTAAACATATTCCCTTCCCTCCATGATCAATTTGATTTGCATGTTTCTCCATGATTAGTTTTGCATGTTAAATGATTCCATTATTACTCCAACTTATGGAATAAGCTAGCTCCATCTCTTGATTTTCCAAAGTCTGTACTTTTAAATTGCAATACATATAAGCTGCCTAGCTATAATCTGTCATGCATTTTACGTTTCTTTCCCCTGAAATCTGCACTATAAACTCAAGAGATGATCGATCATACGTTGGAACAATGTCAACTTAATAATTACATAAAGAACTATCTTTTTGTTTACTCGTCATCATACCCCAATTTCAACTTTGATTTCATATACAAGGGAAACTGAACCTAATAAAACAGACACCAAAGATGATGATATGTTATGCTCCATCCATCCACCCCTCCCTTCTCCTGCATGGAGCATTGGAGCAACAAACATAACATGGGAAGATTCTCATAGAATGGTAAGGTGGGGGAAAATGCCACTGAAGTGACCCATTTGCAACATGCAACCTGAAGTGACCCATTTGCAACATGCAACCCAACGTAACTTCTTCTTCTTCTTTTTTACGAGGACAGTAAGGAGGCCCCTACTGTATATATATTAATAAAAATTGGAAAAAGGTTTTATTTACTGGGTAAAAGGAAAACAAAAGATTACAACTCGCTAGGGGAAAGAACCTTAAACAATTGTTTGCAGTCAATCAAAAAAAAGGTTGTCTATGATCTTCTTTGACTCGGTGCACACGCAGAGAGATTTTTCCAACTAATAATATTTGGCGTGATATTCTCAAACATTTTGTCATTCTTTTGTTTCCAAATAAGTCATGCGGCCAAAATAAAGATGATGAGGGCAAGAGTCGAAGTAAGTGCCTCTTGATAATGTTACAGAAGTTCCATTCCGGTCTATCTAGGGATCTTTGCTCTTCCAAATTATCCATAAGGGTACTAACCGAATTGCAGTTCAAGATTAATCTGGAAAGTTGAGAGATATTCTTACTCCAAATTTTGAGACCATGTCGGAGACTCTTGAATTTTGCCTAATGAATTGCACCTCTATTTGTGTGTCTACACGGGTTGTCTCAATAGTATGATACAATGTCCATAAAACCCGGATGTTCAACCCAAAAAATTTCAAATCGAAATATATTTGCTTTTGGAATGACCGTCTGAATAGAAACCACATAGGGGACATGATCTGAAATATTGCGAGTTAGAGATCTGACCATTGTATGTGGATATTTTGTTGTCCAACTCACTGCAGTAAAAACCCAATCCAGTTGTTCCAAGAGCGGGGCTTCTTGCATATTACTCCACGTAACAGCTCTTCCTTTTAATGGAAATTCAATTAATCCAAGAAGGCTAATAATACCATTAAAAGTGAACATAGCATTCATGTCACTCCTGGCCTATTTCGATTTTAGGTAGAACGAATAAAGTAGAAATCTCCAAGAAAGATCCAATTGGAATCATAACTTATCAATAATTCATCACTATTTGTTTATTATCGTTACGTTTGATGCTTATGAGTTATGAAAAAGAAGAGGAGCTAGATAGAAATGAAGCAAGGGTTAAGGAATTCTTCTACTTGTCTTTGGTTTTTGACTTTTTATATGCAAGGAGCCAAGGAGGGACAGGAGTCATGCATGGTAGCTTTGTACTGTAGAAGACTCCTCGAGTTGGGATAAAGACAGTGAGTGACATCTCCATGTTAGACATTGTTTATTGTCATGTTGTAGGGTAAGTTTATTCATTTAGTTTGCGTAACATAGCTTTCTATTACATAGTGCTACAGTTGCACTGTGTGGAGATCATGTGGATATGATCCTAATCTTAGTGTGTTGAACAATTGGCAATAGCGTTGAGGTGTTGGGAGAAACTCGCGGTGAAGTTCTGTCTTTGTCAGTGCGAGACGGTCCGACCGCCATGGTGGCGGTCGACCGCCGTGTTTTGGTTGTTTTGCTTGTGAGTGGCTGGCGGTCCGACCGGCCAGTGTGGCGGTCTGACCGGCTACCGCTGAGCGGTCAGACCGGCTATGAAAGTGGCTTTGGATTTTGAGGCTGGGCTAAAAATAAAGGGTGTAGGCAAGAGAGGAGGTTCTATTGCTCTTGGTCCCATAATTTTTGGAGCCTCCGGGTAAAAGTTCTATTGGTTTGAAATTTACAGAGAGGTTGCGGATTTCCTAGCTAGAATTTGGCTAAGTCATGGACTGGCGGTTAGACCGGCCTTTGGCTGGCGGTCTGACCGGTTGTGGCTTGGTTCGTCGTCCCGCGTGGCGGCGATGTGTGTTTGTTAGGTCAAGTTTATGTTTATCAGTGTATATGTGTTGCATGATGCATGTTTTGGCTAACGTGGGTCAAGTTGTGAAGAACTTATTCCCGGATTCGTGTTTGCTTGTCTATTGCTGTGCAGGTGGCTTGCAGGTCTATGACGGTCAACGGCAAGGAGGATCGGGACTAAGCTTGGAGAGCTGAGGTCCAGAACGATCAACGATGCCGGGTGAGGTCAGAGGACTCAAGCGGGGCGCAGAATGGACAAAGGTGACCGAACGGGCAGTTCGGTGCGACTGGTTGGATCAAGCGGCGCGGGAGTCGTTGCAAGTGCTCAGTGGTGCCGGTGGGATCCGGACGGGAGAGACTTGACGACGTGGAGCCGTTGATCAACCTACACGTGGCGAAGCAGGCGATTGCTTCACCAGGATTGGACTTGGTCTTTTGGAGAAAGATCGAGACAGGGGTATTTTGATAATTTCACCAAATACCGCCTTGGTGACTTTTGGCTAAACCGCGGCGCAGGTCGGCGCATGGTGAAGCGGTTTAGGTCAATCGAAGATGAAGACGACGCTTTAAAATGCGTGCGTGTGTTAACCCATTGTGTGTTAGGGTTTAATGGGTGCCCTAATGGAATATTCCCTAGAATCTAGCCTCCACTATAAATAGAGGAGGGTGCTGGCCAGCACCTCCTTAACCCTTCAATTGGAAACCCTAGCTTTTGGTGTTAGGGGTTGGAGAGATTAGTGGGAGGTTAGGGTTCTAGAGATGGATTGATTTGAGTGCTCATGTGGTGAGCTTTGTCCTCCTAGATTGGAGTGGCTGTAAACAACAATCTATCCTCTATCCAATCAATCCAAGGAAAGATTTCACTAGATGAATCTCTATTTCGTTTTTGTGTTCATCCTTTCTATTTGAGATTTTGGGGCTTTCTTTGATCCGGGAGTTTTTACTTGGTTTCTTCTCTTGATCTAGCTTGCTGTGACATGTGGGAACTCATCTAGGATCATCTTGATCATCAATCACCCACGAGCAAGTCTCTAGATCAAGTTTTCGTTTTTACTCGGTTTTGAACCCTCCTTTGGTAAAATGGAAAAAAGTCAAAACTTTGATGTGGATCTACTCAATCGTTGCTTGGAATAAGTTCGTAATATCCTTAGGAAGGTGTGTTCCAAATTTGGTCAAGTTTGGCCGAGTAGATCAAAAGTTAGACCGATTTTAGTTTCGGTTTTCGGGCTGATTTTCCTGTTCATCGTGCTAGAGGTCAGACCGCTAGGCAAATCGGTCAGACCTCCCGTGTGAGAGGTCTGACCGCTAGGCAAAATATTCGACCCGATTTCTGAGAGGTCAGACCGCCCGAGACTCTGTGATTTGAGTTTTTGTTGATTTTGCTTTGGGGTTTTGATTGGATTCAATACAAGTCTTCAACTGTGCTTGTTGATTGATCTTCATAGCTTTCATAGCTATTGGAGTAAACATCGTGTTGAATCCGATCGTTTGTGAGAAAGTTGAGCGTGCTCCTATTCACCCCCCTCTAGTCGCCTTTCCGGTCCAACACACTGCAGCACTGGTGGTGCAGCTTGCCTGAATTTCTTTTTCTTTTACCTTATCGGCAACACGACATGGCAGCTCGCAATATAAACATTGAAACTATGCTACTAGAGGTTTGCAATTAAGTAAGCTTAACTGTAATGATTCCACAACAAGCTAGCTGGTACAAAATGATTGCATGCTGCATGCATGGATTACAAGGAAGAAAAGAAAGTTAATAATAAGAGAATGTCACAGGCTAGCATCGCTAGCTTTGAGTCCCTTTTTTCAATCTTTCCTTTTCCTACACCCAACTGATCATGGTTGCATAATTAAGTTTGGTTGGTAGGAACAGTTGCTTAAATAGCACCGCACGCCAACGTATGATCGATCATCTCTTGAGTACGTTAACTGTTTGCAATCTGCGAAGTTTCCAAATGCAAAAGTTCAGCATTTTGCTTAGGTTCCTACTATGAATTGGTTCGGTTTCTTCAACTTGAGGCTATATCGGTCGAGATGTGTTTGTAGCCATTTTGGTGTGTGTTGGAACATTCTTGGAGGAGCTTGCCGTCTCCTGATTTGTGCCAGATACATCAAATTGGACTAGAAGCATACATATGAATATCGTTTGATCCTTCCGTGCATTTTTCAGTTATTCACTTGTCTCCAATTCTGCGTCCTTCCAAGGTGCATACTCAGATGCATTGTTAGGATTATCCATGGTGCAAAATCAGGTGCCCAAATTAAGGTATGATATGAATGTATAAGTGGAAGAAATTATTTAAACGCAGATAAATGGAGAATCAGGGTGTGTAAGGTTTACTTATGTCCGAGTTCAGTGCAATGCAATTGTGCAAGAACCAGTACGTAGTATTGTTCTTGCACTTCATTAGCGCAAGCGCTCTTGATTGTTCTTCGTTTTTTCCTCCCCATTTTCTGACCAACTTTTTGCTTACCCTTTTCCTTAGATGTATGCCTTTTAACTTAAAAATGACTATAGCACACAAAGTTTTTCAATGTGTTCATAGAGTTTCTATCCTGTGTACATAGGTGATAGGTCCCAAACCACCTAAATTGAGGCATCTTGTATGGTACTAGCTGGGGCTTCAATCCTATACTAGACTTTTCAGTAGAGCAAGCTAGGGAAGAACTAGATAGAGGGCGCAATATCCCTAGCCCCTTCTGTCGGCACAAAGATCATCAAATGAACTTGATAACAAGCTTTCAGGAATTATCCATTTACTTTGTTGTGGTCTTCCGACTGTTGATTGTGAGAAATGTTCATGTGCACTTTTGCAGTATTCAGTACATGCACCACCAAAACCTCTTTTCAATAGGATTTTGTTACCATCAATTAATCACATGTATTCTTAATTCTTTACTCTGTCAGAAAGAAGATTATGTAGATTGTAAAGCAGCTCTAATTGCCAATGGGAGAAACTCACTCCCTTATTACCACTTATTTGCTTTATAAGCTATAGCCTTTGTAGTGCTATATCGTTTCCCCTTTTTTTAGACTCTTCCTGAATTCTTCTGCTGTCGGTTCCTAACTCTAGAATCTAAATGCAGTTCTTCTTTGCCTTATGCTACTGTTGAAAATACTTGATCAGACATGGAAGATTGCATATGGCAACCCTGCAGTCCAAATTTACTAATCATTAATCACTTTACATTTTTCTCTCTGTCTTGGCAGACTTATGATTGTGTCAACACTGCTTGTTAACCAATTTAATTAAATTACTACTTCTGTTGCCTCTGATCCGATGCAGTAGTGGTGACATTCTACTGGGGAGTGGGGACATGTGCCAAGCAAAACACCAATAATCCCCTTGTTAGCACACAGCAGTAACAGCAGCAGCTACTGCCCACTGTCACAGGAATGATTAACACATAGTCTATTATAACAAGGTCAACTTAGGGAGACTAACACATGCGCCGCTCACTGTACATATGCCTCACACAGGGACAGGGTAAAAACTTTCTTTAATTTTTATGCAGGACATCAGTACAGATATTAGGCTGCTTGCATCAGGACAACACCAAGAACATACCCTCTTGTCTCTCTTTGGGTTAACTTAATTCTTTTCTTCCTGCAAAAGAAGTATCCTGTTTAATTTACTGTAACTGTTAAAAGACAAAAAGGTCTAGTAGTATTCATTTTTCTCAAAACTAGAGTAGCTCTTCTCAATTCTCATCTTGATAGCTTCCCTATGTACCATGGAGAAAAGCAGCTAGCTTCTACATGGTACTCTTATTAGATCAATCAAGTGTTGGACTTGGACCTACACAAAATGTAGGAGTGAATCTGTATCAGAGCTTCATAAGCAGAAGGTTCCAAAGAATAAACCAGTACAAACTCCCAGTTACAGCAGGTCTATGATTAGTAGTAATTGGAGCCTAAAAGCTAGAGCTAATCTACTGTCTCTGCACAGGTAGGGAATGTAAAATAAACATGTACTATTACACTAACTAATCTAATGGATTGGCATAAAGTAAAAGATTAAACAATGGCACATGCCCAAAAGCAGATTGGAAAAGCCATGACTTTAAAACACATTCCCTCCATGACTCCATGTTCCATGTTCTCATGTCCCATCTTCTCTTTGTTTCATCCTCCTCTTCCTCCAGCTCCAACAACCAGGCTGTTAAACCCTTAAACTAATCCTGAAAACACCTCATATTTGTTCACTAGGTGAGGTGTACAGCAACTAAACAAACAGCAAAGTGGCATGATAAAAAATGCCAATAAGATTTAATAGTATACACTGCTACTAAGAACCAATCTTCCCCTCACCATCATATAGTCTTTTCTGCTATCTTCTGATCTCTAGCTTGCGGCCGCCTCTGCTGTTCTTGCACATGCAATCTGTGCAGTAAACTAATCAAATCAGACACTGCACTGACATGGCACAGCACTAGAAGCAGCAGAAGCACTGGCAGAACAAGAAGTGCTACGAGCTAAGCTAGCAAAAGTGCTTCCAGGAAAAGTGCGTCCAAATTCCAATGGAAGCAAGAGTGCTAGTGCTGCTCCTAGTGGCACTGTCTTTGATCTTGTTCACCGGCATTGGCGCCGCCGGCGACGAGCGGTCGGCGCTGCTCGCGCTAAAGGCGGGCTTCGTTGACCCGCTGGGCGCGCTCGCCGACTGGAAGGATGGCGCCAAGGCCTCGCCGCATTGCAGCTGGACCGGCGTCTGGTGCAACGCCGCCGGCCTCGTCGATCGCCTCGACCTATCGGGCAGGAACCTGAGTGGCAAAGTCTCCGACGACGTCCTACGGCTGCCGTCGCTCACCATCCTCAACCTCTCCTCCAACGCCTTCGCCACCACGCTGCCCAAGTCCTTCTCGCCGCTGTCCAGTCTCCAGGTGTTCGACGTGAGCCAGAACTCCTTCGACGGCGCGTTCCCAACCGGCCTCGGATCCTGCGCCGACCTCGCCACCGTCAATGCCTCCGGCAACAACTTCATCGGTCCCCTCCCCGAGGACCTCGCCAATGCTACGTACCTCGAGGCCATTGACCTGCGGGGAAGCTTCTTCGGTGGTGGCATCCCGGCGGCTTACCGGAGCCTTACCAAGGTCAAGTTCTTGGGCCTCTCCGGCAACAACATCACCGGCAAGATCCCACCGGAGCTCGGCGAGCTTGAGGCCCTCGAGAGCCTCATCATTGGCTACAATGAGCTCGAGGGAGGCATCCCGCCAGAGCTCGGCAACCTCGCCAATCTCCAGTACCTCGACCTCGCCGTTGGCAACCTCGACGGCACTATCCCGCCGGAGCTCGGCAAGCTTCCAGTGCTCACTTCCCTTTACCTTTACAAGAACAACCTCGAGGGCAATATACCACCGGAGCTAGGAAACATCTCGTCACTGGTCTTCCTCGACCTGTCCGACAACCTGCTCACCGGCGCGATACCCGCCGAGGTAGCGCAGTTGAGCCACCTCCGTCTGATCAACCTCATGTGCAACCACCTCGACGGCGCCGTGCCCTCGTCCATTGGCGACATGCCGAAACTGGAGGTGCTCGAGCTGTGGAACAACTCCTTAACGGGGCCGCTTCCAGCGTTGCTCGGCCGGAGCTCGCCGTTGCAGTGGGTGGACGTATCGTCGAACGCCTTCACTGGCCCCGTGCCGGCTGGGATCTGCGATGGCAAGGCGCTCGCCAAGCTGATCATGTTCAACAACGGGTTCACCGGCGGCATCCCGGCCGGTCTGGCGTCGTGCGCGTCGCTGGTGCGCGTGCGCGTGCAGAGCAACCGGCTCAACGGCACGATCCCCACTGGGTTCGGGAAGCTGCCGCTGCTGCAGCGGCTCGAGGTCGCCGGCAACGATCTGTCTGGGGAGATCCCCGGCGACCTCGCATCGTCGACGTCGCTGTCGTTCATAGACGTGTCGCACAACCACCTCCAGTACTCGCTGCCGTCGAACCTCTTAAACATCCCGAGCTTGCAGAGCTTCTTGGCGTCGGACAACATGATCTCCGGCGAGCTCCCTGACCAGTTCCAAGACTGCCCGGCGCTAGGCGCGCTGGACCTGTCGAACAACCGGCTCGCCGGGACGATACCGTCCAGCCTCGCATCGTGCCAGAAGCTGGTCAACCTCAACCTGCGGCACAACCGGCTCACCGGCGAGATACCGAAGGCGCTCGCCATGATGCCGGCACTCGCAATTCTTGACTTGTCGAGCAACTTCTTGACCGGCGGCATACCGGAGAATTTCGGGAGCTCACCGGCGCTCGAGACGCTCAACCTGGCTTACAACAACCTCACCGGGCCCGTGCCCGGGAACGGTGTCCTGCGCTCGCTCAACCCCGATGAGTTGGCCGGAAACACCGGACTGTGCGGTGGCGTGCTCCCGCCGTGCTTCGGGAGCCGTGACACGGCTGCCGGACCGCGCCCCCGCGGCAGCGCGCGCCTCAAGCACATCGTGGTGGGATGGCTCGTGGGGATGCTCGCCGTTCTTGCCGCGTTCGCGGCGATGTTAGGCGGGCGGTACGCGTACCGCCGGTGGTACGTCGACGGTGCAGGGTGCTGCGATGACGAGAACCTCGGTGGGGAGTCAGGGGCATGGCCGTGGCGGCTGACGGCGTTCCAGCGGCTCGGGTTCACATGCGCTGACGTGCTCGCGTGCGTCAAGGAGGCGAACGTGGTCGGCATGGGAGCGACCGGGGTGGTGTACAAGGCCGAGCTCCCCCGCGCGCGCACCGTGATCGCCGTCAAGAAGCTCTGGCGCCCAGCGCCGATGGACGGCGACGCCGGCGCCTGGACGGAGCTCACCGCGGACGTCCTCAAGGAGGTGGGCCTCCTTGGCCGGCTCAGGCACCGGAACATCGTGCGGCTGCTCGGGTACATGCACAACGACGCCGACGCCATGATGCTGTACGAGTTCATGCCCAACGGCAGCCTCTGGGAGGCGCTGCACGGGCCGGCGGAGCGGCGCACGCTCGTGGACTGGGTATCGCGGTACGACGTGGCCACCGGCGTGGCGCAGGGCCTGGCCTACCTCCACCACGACTGCCACCCGCCGGTGATCCACCGCGACATCAAGTCCAACAACATCCTCCTCGACGCCAACATGGAGGCCCGCATCGCCGACTTCGGCCTCGCCCGCGTGCTCGCCCGCACCAACGAGTCCGTCTCCGTCGTCGCCGGCTCATACGGCTACATTGCTCCAGGTCTGGGCATCGTCATCGATTCCTTCCTAGCTACTCGATTAATCTTGATCAATAATTAAAGCTTGAGTTGAAGAATTTAGACTAATTTTATCGAAATGCGAATTGCAGAGTACGGGTACACGCTTAAGGTGGATCAGAAGAGCGACATCTACAGCTACGGGGTGGTGCTGATGGAGCTGATCACGGGGAGGCGGGCGGTGGAGGCGGAGTTCGGGGAGGGGCAGGACGTCGTCGGGTGGGTGCGGCACAAGATACGGAGCAACACGGTGGAGGAGCACCTGGACTCGCACGTCGGCGGCCGGTGCGCGCACGTCCGGGAGGAGATGCTCCTCGTGCTCCGCATCGCCGTGCTCTGCACAGCCAGGATGCCGCGGGACAGGCCCTCCATGCGCGACGTGCTCACAATGCTCGGCGAGGCCAAGCCGCGACGCAAGAGCGGAAGCTCCACCGGCAGCGGCAACGGCAATGGCAGTGCCAACGCCGCCGTGCCCGTCGTGGTGGACAAGGACAAGCCGGTGTTCAGCACGACGCCGGACTCCGACTAAGCCTGGAGCTCAACGTTTTTTCTTTCCTTCCTTTTATCACCGCGTTGCGTTGCGAGTTAATGACGATGATCGGTTCTTCTATGTAGTTTTTTTCCCCTTGTAAGGAAAGATTTTGAGTTTGTAACCAATCATTTCCTGTAAGGATTAGACATAGGTCATGTAGATTATTGTAAGTAGTGGATAAACTCACTGTTGAGGTATTTTGTAATATCCCAATTTTTTTTGCCTCTTTTAAAAAGTTTTCAAAGCCAAAACCCTTAATCTTGAATTAATCCCTACTTAAATGAATTTTCCAAATTGCAAAGCAAATTAATATGGCTTAACAACATAGAAGTTGGTGGTGGAAATAATTTAGTTGAATCCAGCATATTTAAATATGTGTCTATGTATTTTCTAAGAATTTTTGGAGTTTATTTGGCATTTCTTTAAGCTCGATTTGATTTAATCCTATTTCTAAAATTCCAAAAGCCTTTCTTTTTCCTAAACTTCGCGTGGGCCAAATCCTTCTGGCCCATCCTTTTGCCCCTCCAACAGACTGTTTCTCCTCCCCGCCACCCACCGGTATTCCCTGCTTGTGCCTTGTGCCAGCCCGTTCAGCGCAGACCCAGCTAGCGCTGCTCCGACCCGCTCCGCAAACCTTACCCACACCGCTCTATTCTTCTCCACCACGTGCGCCGCCACCGCCAAGCCGTTTCGGCGTTTGTGCCCAACACGCCAACCCCCCCCCCCCTTTATAAATAGTGATGTCACGAGGTCCGCCTCGTTCCTCTCTCTTGAAACCCTAGGGCTCCACCTCGATTCACTCCGTCATCTCACTGAAATCGGAGTCGAAAACCCTAGCACCATTGCAAGCTTCGTCGCTGGAATCCGTCACCGTTGGTGAGTATCCGGTCGTGTGGTTGCCTCCCTTGAGTTCGACTCGTCACATTATACGTGGTTCTCACCTCGCCGTCTTCGGGAACCTGTCGCTTCGCCACCACCGCCTGAGCCCTTGTTGTCGGTCGCCATGGTCGCCACTGGTGGGAACCGTCCGCATCATTGAGTTCGTCGATGCCCCTTTACCCAAATTCGAGCCCTCGGTGCCGATGTGGCATGCCACCTCACCCGCCACAGCACCCCATGATCAATGTGTCATCCCAGTTAGCCGATTGCGTGGCACACACCCAAAACCCTAGATCCAAAACCCATCCCTACAACATGTGGGCCCCACTTGTCATACACCCCAACCGCATGCACTGAGTCCACCGTAGACCAGATCTGTCCCACGAACATGGTCTATGGACTATGGTCCCACATGTCAGTCTCTAAATCTTTTTTTCAGCTTCCCTTTTATTCCAAAAATTCCATAGGACTCACCTGTCAGTCACCCATATCCTCACTCCTGTGTTAATTTTTCGATTTTCCCTCTCGTTCAAACATCCGGAAGCTCGTTCTCCGTCATACCAACTTTGATTCAACTCATTCTTCTTTCTAAATTCCTCTAAAATTGATATATTTGTTCCAGTACTGTTTTTATTCGATTTGGAGTTCATTTGAGCCTTTGTTTGGTATTTATTGGTTTTTCTCGCTGTCGACGATCAAGTCGCCGATCTTACAATAAATGGAAAAAAGAGATAATGACGTGGGAAATCTTGGGATTGCAATGAGACTGCTCTTTATTAGTATGAACTGAAATTTTACAAGGGGTGTATCCTGACAGAATGACGGACTGCTTTTTAGAGTACAAGACAATGCTTCTTTCTTTCTATCTTCTGATGATCTGATCCCCCCCTCCAGTGTTCCATCTTCCTTCTTTAAATAACCTTTGAAGAGGTGGCAGTTACTTCTAGAGAAGACGTCTAATATGAAGCGTTGTCATTTGGTGAGTCATATGATAGTTCTTTGAATGATCAACCGTTCGGCGGTTATGTGTCCTGTGAGATAAACAACCGCAAGGTAGTTGTTTATCCGTGTATAACGTCATGTGGTATGGATTACGCACGTGTTCTATTCTTCACACGGTAGGGAATATTCCTGGAGTTAGTTCCAGATATCAGTTCATACTCTTTGCGAACAGCTCTCCTGGTCGGAGGCTTGGCACTAGCCTCCGCCCGACCAGGGTATCTATTGCGTAACCTCTGGAATTCCTACGACCAGTGAGGTCGTGCGCCTCAGGAGTTACGACCATGAAGACGTATGGTCTTTTTATGTATTAAAGATAATACATAGAGGTTTTAATCCTCGTCACTCGCTTTCTCCTTCGATAGACGTTGATCCTCATGGTGCGGGCAAAGCATTCAAAGAGCAAGATCCGGCAACAACAGTGTACGAGCAAGGCAAGTCATAACCTTTGATCATGTTATACCCATGTATTACAAAAGTATATTATTTTATATCAACATGCATGCTACTTTTATATCAACTCTATTTACTGGAATTAGTTAAATGCCTAGTTGCTCATTATTACTACCTTGATGATTGTATGCCATGTATCCATTGTCAACTTAGGATTGAGATATTATTAGCTGTATATAATTGTACTGCCAACGTGGGTTGACGCAGTTATGCTTAGCCATACTTAGTTGTACGATGGACTCATATTCACATAATCAATGAACTTGACTTAATGAGATATGGAATTATGGCGGATAGCCACTGTTGTAAAATTTGTTATGCCATAGCAGGTGATGCCATCGGTCTTGGTTAAACAAAATATTTCGCGAGTTATCGTGCAGTAAAGGGGGTGCAGTTGCACATTGGGATGAAGTTTGTCTCACCTGAGTAAACACTAAAGACTTAACTTTGTGCGCTGTTAAACTGGGCCATATCGTACAACCACATGTCCAGGATGAAGTGGACATGGCTGATTAATTTGCAATGTCTTGGTACTGCCATTTGGTGGTGTGGGTTCTGGGATGTACAGGTAGACTCACATAGCACAAGAGGGGATTCCCGACTATAGTGGATGTAACCCTTCGGTGGTTAAATTTTAGCGGACGGGACTGAGTTGAGACAGAGCATTGTAAAGGCCTTGTTATGATCGATCAACCGCATACCTTTGTATGGCGAGTCATGGCAGACATGATAAGTTGATAATATTTTGTGGATAAAAATGTACAACCTCTGTAGAGTGTTAAAACTGTTCGAATATCTGTGTCCCTAGTTATAGACAATACCTGAGGATTTCACACGATGTATAAAGTTTTTAGATGGTGGAATGGTTAGGAAGTGAACGGGTAGTTCACTTGATGTTTCAATGCAATTATTTACTTTATTTATTATATCTTTCCAAATATGCCTTACAATCTATTTACTATATATTTTCTGTCAACACTTGCTTTCTATAAAAGAACCATATTGTTATTCCTTGTTCAAGCCTGCATGAATATATAATTGCGTAATGTTCCATACTCGACTTTTTTTTATCATCATCGTCATCAAACTAACTGTTGAATAACTGGTGTCACCGAACGATCCAATAGCCAATCAACACAACTAGAAAAGCGAGAATAATACAATCAATTAGCAATAGCAAAAGTAGACGAACAAAGAACAAAGATGTGAGAGAGAGCAATCCGGTGATCTTCTTTATTATTGATGTCGTAGCCGGGCCCCATGGGGTGCCCCGCACCCTGGGGTCGTCAGGAATACCAATGTGCCGTCAGGAATACTGTACATATGGAGACCTAGCTTGTATAGTGTATTTTAGGCCAATGTACCTAAATACCCCTTGTCTCCTTCTCGCCTATGGGAGCAAGAAGGTAAATATCCCTTCTTGCCCCCTATAAGTAGAGCCCTATGGGCATGTAACGGGGGGTGAGCTCTCATTCAAACACACAAGCAATACATATCTTCACTCAGTGTCTTTAGCCCCTCACTTCCTTCGGTCCTTCTCAAAGACAAAAGGGTACGAAGGGTCCTCGCATACGGAGGGTCCTCGTACCCACTGTCTAGCCTCTTTACGCTACGACAGTTGGCGCCGTCCGTGGGGATCGAACAAGAAGCTACATAGAAGAGGAGCTGAAGCCCCAATTCGGCCGAAGCCCAAAAAATCGTCCGAAGCTCAAAAATGCCGAAGCCCCATTCGAAGCAGACCCAAACTACTCGTGAGGAGCCGAAGATTCCGAAGACCACCTCCGGAGACCCCGCCTGGCACCTTCACCCGGCTTCTCCACACACCACAGCCCACCTTCGCTCAACATCCGAAGGACCCTCGCACCTTCGGATCATCTTCGCTCAAGCACCCGAAGACTCCATCGCTCTGAGCGAAGTGCTCATACCACCCTCGCTCCGAAGGCACCTCGTGGTCAGCCCACCTCACACGCGGAGGACCACCTCGCCTGAAGAGCCCATCTCGTGTGCGGAGGCCACCGAAGCTCCGGAGGCCCACCTCGTGCTTAGAGACACCATGCCCGCGGCCCACCCGCGCTCGAACGCCCACCAGGCGAGCACCACGAGTTCCAGCATCAGGCGCATGCGCTAATTGTTGGCAGTATGCCAGAGAGTAGTGCACGCATGGAGAAACTTTCTTCAAACTTTCTTCATTCACGGGTTCACTCCCAGCCGGAATTGAACCCAAACGTGTAGAAGCGAGACCGTGTACACCTCTTACCTGTAGCAGAGACTACGTGCTTCGAGCCCCGGCGAGCCCACTCGCTCCGGCGCGGAACCGTTCGGCGCCATCAACAGCGTCGCCTACGGCTCTGGCCCCCGACCCCTTCGGCGTCAGCACCGCCTACGGCTCCGGCCCGCCTCGACGTGGCCGCTCTTCACTAGCAGCGCCGCCCTGGCTTCGAGCCCTTGGGCACCACCTCTGCAACAGCTTCAAAGAGCAGGTGCAACAAAAGGCACGAAGGGCCTCGGGGCCCCTCTCAGGCCTCCACAGCGGCGCCGCCTTGTCACGGGCGCGCCGCCCCAACTCCGACCGCCCGAGCATCGCCCCGCACCTATGCACCACACCTCGGCACCTCACCGGAGCACCTCGTGCGCAGCTCCGTCGTCACCGCGCCCGAGGCATCCCCAGCCCACCCCTCCGGAAGAAGCCTCACACCAGCCGAAGCAAAAAATCTCGGCCGGAAGCATAAACAACCCGAGCACCGCCGGAGCACCCTTCGAAGCAACCTCCGGAGCCTTCGGCGTCGCCACAGCCCCTCGTCAAAAATGTCAGCCGAAGGCACAAGCAGTGAGGCCACCTCCACCTCTGGAGAAAACTCTGCGGCCCCCGCACGCTGCAGCCTTCGGAGTCGCCCGCGGAGTCTCCGCCGTCGGAGCCGCCTCGGCGTCGTCACCACCTTCGGACCTTCGTCACAACACCGGCCTCCTCGAAGCTGCGCCACAACCAAAGACACCCCGAAGCCGCCGAGGACCACTTCTAGCGTGACGAAGTGTAGCTCGGTCCGAAGCCTACCCCGAGCTGAAGACTCACCTCACAATCCTCGCCACCTTCCACAACCGGAACATCCGCCTTGCTCCGCCTGCTAAGAGCCGCCCACCTCGTCGAAGGAGCCTCCGCCCGCGTGCCTCCTCCGGCCGCACCTCCTCATCTGTAGCTCCTTCACCCGGAGCTCCCCCGCAGCCTCGGCACCTCGGAGCAGACCCGGAGCATCCTCTGCCATCCTCGCATCTGGCCGCATCAGCATCAACCGGGCGTGCACCCGTGAGTTACCATCGGAGCGCCCGCCTCCAGGGACCCCCTCGGGCCACAACCCCCCGGCGCAACGCCTCCGACCTTGGCCCACCTTCGGGGCGATCCCGAAGCACACCTTCGGTACCTCCAGGGCGAGCCCGAAGCCCACCTTCGGCATCCACTTCCTCGGTCGAAGCAGCCACCACGCGCACCCTCCGCGCGAGCCCACGCCCAGAGCCCGGAGCACCCTCTGGCATTGCCCATCTCCGCCTCCGGTCCGAAGACCTTCGGGGCCGCCTCACCCTTCGGCTCGAATCCGGGGTGCGTCCACGGCCTCCCCCGGCTCCGCCTCGGGCCCCCCTCGGCAAACCTCTGCGCAGCCTCGCTTGCTCCACCTCCGCTCACCATGTGGGAGCAGACCCGAAGCACCTCCTCGCTGTGCCTCGCAGCCGCCAAAACCAGTGCGTGCCTTCCTCCTTTCTTTCATACGCGCTAGCACCTCACATATAATGCGCAGCACACTTGTGTTTCCACAAAGCTAGAGGCCAGCACATGAATGGGGGGCCCGCCGCACTAATTACTAACCACCAACCACCTGCTACTAGTAGTGCTACCTGCCATAGGCGTGTACTTTTCATATGCTTTATTACTGCAAAGATTAGCAACGTGTGGCTCTGGTTGCAAAGGGAAAATGGGTGGAAGGCTTGCGTAATGTGTCCGAAGCTGCTGGAATCCATAATTAATTGTCAAATTCTACTATTGTTTAGGCCTTGCTGAAAGTCATTGGTGACTTCTTAATTGCTGAATTGTTAATCGCCTCTCAACAGAAGTGCATTAATTGCATGGTGTTGTTTTCTTTTCGATCTAGCCGAGAGCTCCATATTCCTTTGCTGGTGACTACCTAATTATTGCTTCACTTGGTTGGTGTTGGCTGCTTCTGAAGTAGGTACACACCCCGCAGGCTACGGTCTCGGTGCATAAGCCCACTAATGTGGCGAGAAAAATGTCGCGCATGGCTCCGAGCCCCGGCACACACCAAAGCCTTCCGAAGGCACAGTGTATAAACGAAAATGTCGCGCATGGCTTCGAGCCCCGGCACACACCAAAGCCTTCCGAAGGCACAGTGTATAAACGAAAATGTCGCGCATGGCTCCGAGCCCCGGCACACACCAAAGCCTTCCGAAGGCACAGTGTATAAACAAAAATGTCGCGCATGGCTCCGAGCCCCGGCACACACCAAAGCCTTCCGAAGGCACAGTGTATAAACGAAAATGTCGCGCATGGCTCCGAGCCCCGGCACACACCAAAGCCTTCCGAAGGCATAAACGAAGCCGCCTCGGCGACTAGGGAGTCTCCCGCCGCTAGGGCTTCGCCCCGGCGGAGAGACATCTCACACCGCGCTCAAACGCGCAACCCTAGTCGTTCCGGAGGAGCCGCCTCGGCGACTAGGGAGTCTCCCGCCTCGAGGGCCTCGCTTCGGTGGCGAGACATCTCACATCGCGCTCAACCGCGCGAAGACCTTGGTCGTTCCGAAGGCCTCGCCTCGGCGACTAGGGAGTCTCCCGCCTCGAGGGCCTCGCCTCGGCGGAGAGATCTCACATCATGCTCAACCGCGCGAAGACCTTGGTCGTTCCGAAGGCCTCGCCTCGGCGACTAGGGAGTCTCCCGCCTCGAGGACCTCGCCTCGGCGGAGAGATCTCACATCGTGCTCAACCGCGCGAAGACCTTGGTCGTTCCAAAGGCACCGCCTCGACGACTAGGGAGTCTACCTCCTCAAGGGTCTCGCCTCGGCGGATAGGCATCTCACATCGCGCTCAACCGCGCAAAGACCCTGGTCGTTTCGAAGGCCTCGCCTCGGCGACTAGGGAGCCTCCCGCCTCAAGGGCCTCGCCTTGGCGGAGAGATCTCACATCGCGCTCAACCGTGCAAAGACCTTAGTCATCCCGAAGGCCTCGCCTGGGTGACTAAGGAGTCTTCCGCCTCGAGGGCCTCACCTCGGCGGATAGGCATCTCACATCGCGCTCAACCGCGCGAAGACCTTGGTCATTCCGAAGGTCTCGCCTCGGCGACTAGGGAGTCTCCCGCCTCGAGGGCCTCGCCTCGGCGGAGAGATCTCACATCGTGCTCAACCGCGCGAAGACCCTGGTCGTTCCGAAGGCCTCGCCTCGGCGACTAGGGAGTCTCCCACCTCGAGGGCCTCGCCTCGGCGGAGAGATCTCACATCGCGCTCAACCGCGCGAAGACCCTGGTCGTTCCGAAGGCCTCGCCTCGGCAGACAGATCTCACATCGCGCTCAACCGCGCGAAGACCCTGGTCGTTCCGAAGGCCTCGCCTCGGCGACTAGGGAGTCTCCCGCCTCGAGGGCCTCGCCTCGGCGGAGAGATCTCACATCGCGCTCAACCGCGCGAAGACCTCGGTCATTCCGAAGGCCTCGCCTCGGTGACTAGGGAGTCTTCCGCCTCGAGGGCCTCGCCTCGGCGGAGAGATATCATATCGCGCTCAACCGTGCGAAGACCTTGGTCATTCCAAAGGCCTCGCCTTGGTGACTAAGGAGTCTTCCGCCTCGAGTGCCTCGCCTCGGTGGAGAGACATCTCACATCGCGCTCAACCGCGCGAAGACCCTGGTCGTCTCGAAGGTCCCGCCTCGGCGACTAGGGAGTCTCCCGCCACGGGGGCATCGCCCTACCGGGGAGACACCTCATTTCGTGCTCAAGCACCCAACGCGGTTGGGGGACGGCGTTTCCGGCTTCGCCTCCCCTCGCTAGCTTTTGGCTCTCCAGCGAGCCCAATCAAAAAAGGTTAGGGGACGGCGTTCGGCTTCGCCTCCCCTGGCTAGCTTACGACGTTTCCGGCTTCGCCTCCCCCTCGCTAGCTTTGGGCTCTCCAGCGAGCCCAATCAAAAAAGGTTAGGGGACGGCGTTCGGCTTCGCCTCCCCTGGCTAGCTTACGGCGTTCGGCTTCACCTCCCCTGGCTAGCTTTGGGCTCTGCAAGCGAGCCCAATCAAAAAAGGTTGAGGGACGGCGTTCGGCTTCGCCTCCCCCTCGCTAGCTTTGGGCTCCGCAAGCGAGCCCAATCAAAAAAGGATGGGGGACGGCGTTTTCGGCTTCGCCTCCCCCTCCGCTAGCTTTGGGCTCTACAGCGAGCCCAATCAAAAAAGGTTGGGGGACGACATTTTTGGCTTCGCCTCCCCCTTCGCAACAGTTGTCTCCTTAAAACAAACAAGCATCAACCCTTCAAGCCACTCCAAGGCATAAGCACAACTCACTTGGAGCGGCCAAAAGGGGGGACGGTACCAGGCTCCCAATAGGACCATCGCAAACAGTCACACCGAAGAAGTAATCGAACTCCAGGGCTCCGCGACGACTTCGCCCCTGCAGGCTCCGCCGTTGCTCGCCGCCCGCCTCGAGGCCAAGCCTCGGTGTGGCGGCCCCACGTCGACTTCGCCCCCGCAGTCTCCGCCGCTGCTCGCCGCCTGCCTCGAGGCTATCGCCTCGGCGAGGCGGCCCTGACGCGCCGTCCACCTTGAGGCCAAGCCTCGGCGTGGCGGCAGCGTCGACCGCCCCGCAGCTCGCCGCGCTCGCACTGCCTCGAGGCTATCGCCTCGGCGGGGCGGTCCTGACGCGCCGCCCGCCTCGAGGGTAAGGCCTCGGAGTGGCGGCCCCGCGTCGACTTCGCCCGTGGGCTCCGCCGCTATTCGCCGCCCGCCTCGAGGCTATCGCCTCGGCGAGGCGGTCCTGACGCACCGCCCGCCTCGAGGGCAAGGCCTCGGCGTGGCGGCCCTGCGCCGACTTCGCCCTCGCGGGTCCCGCCGTCACACGCCTCCGCCTCGGTGGCTCACGCCGATTCCTTCCGGGGTATCCCGACTCCCTGAGGGGCCGGGGGCGACGATATTGCGTCCGCTCGCCCCTCGGAACCACGGGACCTGTCCTCGCGATCTCGGACCACGCAGATGAGGGAGTTGTCGTAGCCAGGCCCCATGGGGTGCCCCGCACCCTGGGGTCGTCAGGAATACCAGTGTGCCGTCAGGAATACTGTACATATGGAGACCTAGCTTGTATAGTGTATTTTAGGCCAATGTACCTAAATACCCCTTGTCTCCTTCTCGCCTATGGGGGCAAGAAGGTAAATATCCCTTCTTGACCC
This sequence comes from Ampelocalamus luodianensis, assembly GCA_036346255.1. Lineage (NCBI taxonomy): Eukaryota > Viridiplantae > Streptophyta > Magnoliopsida > Poales > Poaceae > Ampelocalamus > Ampelocalamus luodianensis. Next base: position 95,032,445 of record CM070620.1, read on the forward strand.
CTATAAGTAGAGCCCTATGGGCATGTAACGGGGGGTGAGCTCTCATTCAAACACACAAGCAATACATATCTTCACTCAGTGTCTTTAGCCCCTCACTTCCTTCGGTCCTTCTCCAAGACAAAAGGGTACGAAGGGTCCTCGCATACGGAGGGTCCTCGTACCCACTGTCTAGCCTCTTTACGCTACGACAATTGATATGACTTGATGTGTATTTTACAATAGCATCTCCTCTATATTTTATACTACTAAAGTGTACAACGTATTTGGTATGCGCCCACCTCCAAATTGGAAGAGAAGAAAGAAACTTGCGTGGGGCCACTAGGACTAGCTACGCTTCCCCCTTGGGGAGCCGGTTTCATAACACAAACATGTGTTTATGCATGTTAAGGCATTTCTAATTGGGTACAACTAGCGCCCGGACGTACGATGGGTAATTTTCCATCATACGCTCTGATACAACATAGGTGAATAACTTGTGCAGCAATTGTAATCAACGCATGCAACAAAATACAGAATAACAGTGAAAAAATACTAAGAAAATTTGAAGAAAAAAAATATTCTCGTCAAAAAAAGAATGAAAACCATGAGTATATGACTTAGCTAAGAGCTACAACGAGATTAGAAATCCCAAACAAAAAAGTTTACGGGGGATTCCAGGATTTGCCCTCATGGGATAGATGGATTTCAGATTTTGTCCCCCATGTGTCTATGACATATGGGTCCAGGGCTCACATGTCATGGACACAAGGGGGGCAAAATTTAAAATTCATCTATTCACTGGGGCAAATACTGAATTATTCCTATAATTAAATGTTCGCAATAAAAATAATAATCGTAGACTCTACTGCAACAAAAAAAGATGACCATGCGCAACAATTTGGAAAGGTTGATGCAACATTTAAGAAAACATATTGCAATAAAATGAAACACTCCGTGCAACAATTGAGAAAACTTGTAACATTCTATAAATGTAGATGCAACAATCGTAAAAACCATTTGCAACAATTTGGAAAGGAATAATTCAGTATTTTTTTTTGGGCATGTTTGCAACAATAGGAGATGACACGTTCCAACAAAATAACATGTTTTTTTTGGGCAACAATTGAGAAAGATGTGCGCAACAATTTGCAAAAATGTATACAACACCAACAAAAATAGCTACAGCAAACCACCAGAGAGGAGTATGCGGTGGTAGAGCTTGAGTGGCCACGGCGACGCTCGTATAGGCCACGCCAAGCGACGGAGCTTACACAACGTTCATGAGGCCGCTATCGGTGGTCGAGGTCAAGATGCCATGGAGCTCGCGGAGGCTGCGACTGGCATTGCCAGAGCTTAGGTGACGCTTGGGAAGGGGGTCGTCGGGAGGAGCAACACCTAGGAGGAGTGCCTGGGAGAGCAAAGGTGGGGAAAAGGGTCGTCGGGGATGGCGAGAAGAGCAGTAGTAGCACATCCATGGACAAGGGGGAGAGAGAGTGTGTGTTGCTTGGAATAGACGTAGATGCATGTGGAAGTTGGGGAAGAAAATGTGTTGAGTGCCCGAGTGGAGTGAGGCATCCTATCGGTTCCTTCTGGTCGGACGTCTGACTCCTAGTGTTATCGTTTCTAATTTGACAACTTCTACTTTTCGACCATCTAATTAAGTTAGGCTTTGTAACGGCCATGAATTAATTAACTCCTGGTCATAAGCTAGCGTATTTACCCGTTCCTCTTCACCACCCAAATACATACACCTGTCAAGATTACAGCAACCTCGAAACCTCTATATAAACCACGGCAAAGACACTTGGTTTAGCAGTACAAAAGGAGGTCCATTCCATTTCCAGCACCTGAGAGGTATGGTGATTAGACTCAATTAATCTTCAATACTAGAACTACATCGATCTATCGGCGATGTCCAACATTCAGCAATCCTTCGAGGCCGGCAAGTCTCACGCCGAGGGCGAGGTGAATTTTCGTTACCACCCACTTACTACTAGACATAATAATCTTTCAGAAGTTTGCTTATTTTCTGAAGAAAAAAAAACAAGTTTCATTCACATAAATAGCTAGCGACCGTGCTCTGAGATTTGTGCAGAGCCAGGCGGACCGCGCGATCCAGTCCGTCAAGGACGCCGCCGGCTCCACGGCGGACAGCGCGCAGCAGCAGGAGCAGCGCGCCGCCGGCGTCATCCATCAGGTACAAACGTAAAGCGTTGCATCGCGACGTTTCGACGCTGCGCACATGTTATGGCACCTAGCTAATCTTTTCACTTTTGTGTAGACCGGCGAGCAGGTGACGCAGATGGCCCAGGGCGCGGCGACCGCCGTGAAGAACGCCGTGTCCGGCGGCGGCTCTACCACCGGAAGCCAGTGACCGCCTCTACGTGCCCCTCTACGAGAGGAGGATCACAATGCTGCAACCCGATCTGCATCAACAAACAATTATTGTGATGCATTCCTAGCAAAGCCCATGCACTTGTTTAATTAGACGCACAGACAAGCTAGGAATGGCATTTTCTCTGTATATGATTTTATTTATCACCGTTTAATGTTTCATCGATCCCTACTTCTGATTGATGGTTGATTGGTTGTAATAAAAAGCGTTGGTCTCAGCTTGTTCGCGGACCTTCTTGTTGTTCGAAATTGCATTGCAAAAGTTTTTTTTTTTTTTTTTTTTTGTCACTGAAGAAGCCTGTACATTAACCATTAACTTCACAGTTCTCTCTCTCTCTCTCTCTACCTGCAGCACTTCTTTCTCCTGCTTCCCTGATTCATTCATATCGCTAGCTGCGTTGAGACTTGAGTGTGGCAGCTTCTGTAGTCGAACCACGACAGTAAACCGCGCAGCAGCAAAAGGGTATTGAATTTAAATTAGTTTCAAGTGATCAAAATTCTTCAGATGCTACACACACCATGGCTAGGAGGTAAGAAAGAGTGTAGTTGAAGTGGATTGACAGAAGTAAATGTAGCAATAATTTTTTTATGGCTCCATGATAGATCATGTAATTTGTGGCAGAAAGAAATCTACCATTTTCGTTTTCTTCTTGTGATCCTTCCTTCACTGCAAGACTCTGAATGTGACTGTTCCTGATAGCCAGCAGATGTGCCTTGCACATTAAGTGACGATCGGCTCAGAATGCACTGCTTCACTTGCTAAATATCCTGCCTTGGCTAACTGCAAGACTATTATAATAAAATAACTAGATCAGAAGGCTATATATTGAGTATTGGTTTGAAATGAAGTAGATGATCATCAATTGTAGTCCTCCTTTTGCTGCGGAGGACTAAAATTAGATGGACATCCTCTTATCATTTGCTCTTCAGCTTGTGGGGGCGGAAAAGCTGTAATTTACTACTCCTTAAGTAGTTGTCATCAACATCTAAAACCTCTCGTTTATGCGGGGAGCTTCTCTGTGAATAGCCCAAATTATAGTTTTGAGCGTTGCGTCGATATTTATCCCCATTCTGCAGAGAAATTACAAAAGATTTGCTGCATCCAAGGCTTCCATTATCAATTTTAAAAATACACTGATCCTATCCTAGTATCTGATTGGTGTATGGTGCACTGCTTGCTTGTGTTTCAGAAGGTGCGCTGGTGAACTCCAAGCGACCGGACGGACGGTGTGATTTGCTCGAGATTAACACTTACAAATTACGACAGGATATATAAACGATTGGATTTGCTTCAGAGCCAGCCTAGGGCAGCTCAAACTTTTCTCCCACAAACATGCAGCATTGCAGCTCAAGAGCTACATTAAGGTTATACTAGCCACTTCTTTTGGAATGTAGAGAAGCACATAAAAACACCAAGATTTGTACACACTGCAAGGTTAGGCACGCCACATGGCCACAGGGGCGCAAACAGTATATGATTAACGCCGTGCTAACAACCATGGGCTTGGATCCTCAAATAAACGACATGTCAAAGCACAGGGCAGGGGACGAAATTCAGAATATGTTGGTCTGACCGGAATTTAAAGGTCCAATTTCAAAGTCATGTTCGGTAACTAATACCATATCACTACTCAAATGCTATAGAAATTACTTCAGAGTACAATCCAAGCAAAAGTTTTTGAATACTAGCTCCATAGGTTCTTGATGCAAAAATCCGGACCTAGTTGGCGACAGTTCTCTTCCTTGGGGTAGCCTCAGTCCCTGAATTGGGGTACAAGAGAACAATTATTAACTCAGAACTACTTGAAATAACACACAAGTTGATATTTCAAATGTTAGCATTCAACGACCAACACCAATCTCAGGTACCTTCTCTGAAGTTGCTCTTGAACCTGCGAGGCACATGTCGCAGGTACCTCATCCTTCCGGTTCCTGTGGTCTTGCGCCTGATGGCCTTCATACTCCAGTTATCTGAAATGATAAATCACTATGTTAACACTGAACCAATCAAATAGATACAAGATAGCATACCACAAATAATCTAAACAAGGGGTAGAAGGTGAAACACAGACGAATTATCCAAATTAGGCAGAAATGGTGCAACCCATCTTACTTAACCTGAACAAAGCTTACAGATTTACCATGTACATGAACTACATGGGAAACAGATAGTAAGACACCTCTTTAAATACTTGTAAATCAAATAATCAGATCAATCTTTTCCTATTCCAGCATTGTTTCAGCTGCATTAATCAATGGCCGGTACATATAACAGTCAAGATTGTAACCAACAAAAGAGCTCGTGGGTTAGAACCACACATTACAAAGGATTATCTAATAAAATTCGGGCAAAAAAAAACAAAATAAACAGACGATACATCTGAACCTACAGGCAAAGTTAAAGAAAGGTTAGGAGGTAACAGAAATTTCATTCCAGAGCATACAAGGCAAAAGAACCCAAAAGAAGAAAGTATGGAGGGGTCATCAGAGACTTAAATACATAGGAATCACAGGAGTATAACAACATCATATTGTTGCAGTTTATTCCTCATCACTTGACCCTCACAAATGGAAGCAGGCAAGAAAAACGTTAGAAATATTGAGAATACAGATGCGATACAGAAATATATAATAAGAAGAGCCACAAGGTTAGAATAATGTTAAGCCCTACAAATGTTCCAAAGAAGTGGAAAATAAGTCTTCGCAAAAGAAAGAACTTCAGTGCAAGCACGATGCTTTCAGCTAAAAGAAATTCAGAGATGTGGTACAGCATAAAATTGTATTTGGCTGGAAGATACCCTGATTTTTTTTTTCAATAAGTAGTTCAGATAAATTTAAACTTCTTAGCAAACAATCGCTTAAAAATGTACCCTGTCCTTGACCACCCATAGGGACATAACTATGAATTGAAATAGACATGTTGCATTTGAGAATCAAAACCGAATAAAATGCTGCTCAGAACATGGAATATCTTCTCATTAATGCCATGGCATCTCTTTAAGTCTAAAATGCAAATATAATTTTCGTAGACTCACAATAGCGTTTTGCAACGGAGGAAACAAAATTTGAGGAAACTAAATGCAAAAGGCATCCAACTAAGAAACACGTGAACACTTGCTAAATAGATTTTATAATTTAGAGTTGATAATCAGGCTTCATGAGCCTTCCTACACCTTCCCACCCGGTCATCCTAGAGCACCTCAATTTCCCTGGTGCTCCTCCTGCCTACACCCCTGCCTACACCCATGCTGACAATTTTACGCTTTCTTAACAGGGCCCCTTGACTCTTCATAGAGCATTCGTAAAATTACATAAAGAACAATACACAAGATTAATTCAATAAAAATACAACCTAAATTTAGTGCTCAGATGGAACAATTATGCAGCTGACGTCGCGAGTAACGAATGGCGCACTGGGATCAGTTTGGAAAGCGTGGTTCTCAATCAAGGGTTATCAGAAACACGGACCAATGTTTTCTTCGCCATTTGCCACGAAAGATCAATCTCTACATAACATATTGGTACAGACTAGGAGTACAGAACAGTGGGAAAACTAGAAAGAGGAATGTGTTAAGGCCGTGCATCCCAAGCTGAGCAAGAACAGATCGGCCGTTAACATCCCACTTGCTAATCATCAGAAGATTGTGCATCTTAAAGCTGGTGACCATATTCTAATCTAGCTGCAGTATCCTCGTAACATCAACAATTCAACATGACACAACCCACAAGCATTCAACGTAGAACAATACAAACGACGCAAATCTCCACAGCTCACACAGGAAGATAGCAAAGCCAGAGAGAGATCTAGGGGGAGCGAGAGTGGGATTATGGGAAAGCTTACACTTGCGGATACGCGCGGCGGGGTAGCCGCAGGAGGAGCAGGTGCTCTTCTGGAGGTGGAAGCTGCGGCGGCCGCACCGCACGCAGAGCGTGTGCGTCTTGTTCCGGCGCTTCCCGAAGCTGCCCGTACCCTTCCCCTGCAAGCCACGGCCACGGCAACACCAGCACGTTAGGGATTGGAGGAGGGAGGAGACGGCTAGGGTTTGGAGGAGGCGCGCGTACCATTGCTTTCCCTGTCCTGGTTAGGGTTGGAGTTGGAGTGGCGGCGGGGCCGGTGGGTGCGCCGTGGCGTAAAACCCTAGCGCATTATATCGAGGCGAGGGGAGCAGGTGGTGGGCTTTTGTGCTCCATAAATGGGCCGGGCCGTGCGGAAGCACCATTACTTATTGGGCTCCCTCTCCCTACGTGTTGAACTTCAAGAGTCTCTTCTCTTCTCTTCTCTTTCGAGACGCTCTCGAGCCTTAGCTGCCTGGATGCTAAGACGTAAGTTAATGGAGACAGACAGCATAACAAGTCCATGGGATTTCCCAATTAATTCCGTGATCGAGTAGCTACTATCAGCAACAGCAAGCAAGTGCTCTTCGATTGTCGTCACAGCTACCGACAAGTGGCGATGATCGGGGGGTCACCAACAGCTGCTGAGATTCCAAGTGTCGTCAATGGCTACCAATGGCAATTACTAGTTCCTTGTCTTTCTCCGCCATCGACGCGGACGGGCATCACATCATCACGACTTGACCCAATCGCAGTCGCAGCAGCTATACATGATACATCACATCCACCAGTCTTCGTTCACACCAGCACCGAGTCCCTTCTCCCTTCTCTTCTCGGGTCAGACACCCGCTGCTGCGTAGACGCACCGTAGCAACAATAACGTTAGTACCACTCTTTAAGCTATAGCACTCTGCAGCTACACCGTAGTGAAATACGGTTAAAAAAAGCAAGGCCGGTTTAGAATCTGTACTGGTTTACTGTTTTAACACTGTAGCATTGATATGGTATGCTATTGATCTAAGTCATTTTGTGGCGATTGGACGGTCTGGATAAGACCTAATGCATCTCTGAGCTAGTCTAAGATGCTGCTACTGCTCCCCCCTCCCCCATGGCTGTTGTCCAGGGAGGAGTCCTCGGCGGCGACGTTGTCGGGCTCGTCGGAACTTCCCTCCGGAGAGGGGATCTCCTGGTCGACGAACGGGGCGGAGAGCTTGGCCCCGATGAGGAGGAAGCGACTGTGCTTGACGGTGAGCTCGTTGGCGCTGGGGATGGGCTCGTCGTAGTCGGCGCACAGGATGGCCCTATCCTCAACGCAGAACACAAGCCCCCCTTCGCTCATGCAATCCAACAACACCATGAGCAATCAGCTTATGAGCGGTAGCTCAACTCGGTATCAGGCAAACAGGGAACACACCTTGTAGATGTCGCAGAGCAGCGGCGCGACGGTGTCGTTGGTGGGCGAGGAGGGGTGGAGGTGGCGGTGGCGGTGCTTGCCAGCGAGCCTGTTGGCTTGGTGGATGTGGCGGTCGTAGGCGGAGCACAAGGCGGCCTTGTTGACGCAGCAGAGCACGGCCGCGGGTTGGATGGGCGGGATGGGTTGAACCCATATCGAGGAAATTGGGTTGGGTTGGTTTGGGTTAGAGCTACATATGTGTTGGGTTTTAGAGGTGGAGCACTAGGCTGATCTGCGTTGGGTTGATGTGTTGCATTGAAGTGGGTTAGGGTGAGTTTGGGTTGAGTTTCAACCCATTAGCAAGCCTAGCTGTAGCAACAATAATATGAGTCTCTGTTACTAGAGCACTCTGCGGTAATACTCTTCATTCAAACTAAGCTATATTACTCTGCAGCAAAATACTGTTCAAAACAGTGCCGATTTGGTTGGAAGGAGTACTGCACCGATGTAGCATTGCTATTGTATATCGTTGATCTAAGCCATTATCCTCTGGCGATTGGACGGTCCAGATACGGCCTAACGCACCTCTGCTGTACGGCCGTAGCTACGCGTCCCCAGCCGCGACAACACAAGAGCAAGCTTAATCAGCATTGGCTATTGGCTAGTGTTTTATCTCCACTCTTCAAGCCTCTGAAGTATGCAGTAATAACAATCGCCATAACGAAGCAGTTGATTCATGTGATCCTCCTTGTGCTCTCAACTCTACCCCGGTCGCTTCTGCTGTTTGCAGTGCAACCAAGCCGTGTGGAGTCTCCCAAGCTTCATTTGTATGTACATGCTCGCCTGCCAATCGGCATCGTGGATAAAGTTCATTTCTGAAGATGTGAAAACACACACACGCACATGAATGTAAAAGACCGGGTCTCGTGGTTGGTGGCAATGCAAGCAGGGTGCTTCGAGGAAAAGGCCAATCGCCCAAAGCAGCTCTAATTAATGGACCGGATAAAGTTGATTGCACTGGTATCCAGGGACAGAGCATAGTGACAGCTCTCCTCCTTAGCTTTTTTGGAGAAAAATTTTCAACACCGTATCATGTATGTAGGGCTAAAGAAATCAAGCATGCGAGCAAAGAAAAAAAAGGCTCAGTCTAGAACTGAAAGACGAGACCTCAGGCTGATCTGAGCACTCGAGCAGGCGAGCAAGCTTCTAGAACTGGAAATCAGGGTCGCATATCTCAACCCAAGCATGAATCTTTGCCTCTTTAGTCCCCCTTAGGTTTTTGCTCAAGCTCCATCACTGCTGGTATCACCATATCAGCAAGAAGAAAAACACTCATTTCAGCCTTCTTGCGAGCTGTGGCCGAGACATTTCAAAAGGTTTATTTTTCACAACCCGTTTTAGGCGAGGAAAATACGATGTAAACAAAAAAAAAGCATGGATTTTGCTAAATATGAAGCATATAGTTGAAAATGAAAATATTTTTTAGTCCTATCCTTCGTTCCATGGATTGCTCACCGTGATCTTACAAGGAATTTTTCCAGTTCAAAGTATCTCTCTTAAAAGATAAAAGAAAAGTGTCAAGTTGCAATTATTTCTCAAAAAGAGGATCACATGAATTATTTGCACAAGGAGGATCACACGAATCAAGTGCTTCGTTATGGTGTTAGTACTGCATACTGAGGCTCCAAGAGTGGAGATAAAACACTAGCCACTAGCCAATGCTGATTAGGCTTGCTCTTGTGTCGCGGCTGTACTATCAGCAAGCAAGCAAACGAGTGCTCTTCGATTGTCATGACAGCTACTGACAAGTGTCGATCGGGGTATTCCAAGTGGTTGTCTTTCTCTGCCATCGATGCGGACGGGCATCACATCATCACGACTTGACCCAATCTCAGGGTGTGTGACAAGATTCCAAGTGGTTGTCTTTCTCAACTGTCGATGCGGACGAGCATCACATCATCACGACTTGACCCAATCTTAGGGTGTGTGACAGCATAACTTGTCTTTCTCTACCATCGAACAAGATTTTTTCTCTTCTCTGCTCTTCTTTTGAGACGCTCTCAAGTCTTAGTTACTGGATGCTCAAACGTAAGTTAATCGAGACAGCATAATAAGTCCATAGGATTTCCCAATTAATTCCGTGATCGAGTAGCCACTATCAGCAAGCAAGCAAACGAGTGCTCTTCGATTGTCGTCACATCAGGGGCACCTACAGTTGCTAAGATTCCAAGTGGCGTCGATGGCTACCAATGGCAATTACTAGTTACTCGTCTTTCTCTGCCATCGACGCAGATGAGCATCACATCATCACGACTTGACCCAATCGCAGTCTTCGTTCACCCCAGCACCGAGTCCCTTCTCCCTTCTCTTCTCGGGTCAGGCACCCGCTGCTGAGTAGATGCACTGTAGCAACAATAGTCCGAGCATAGCACAGACTCCCCCGTTGTATGGACGCACTGTAGCAACAATAATACAAGTCTATTATTAGAGCCCTCTGTGTTAGTACCACTCTTTAAGTTATAGCACTCTGCAGCAACACCGTAGTGAAGAAATACCGTTAAAAAAAACCAATACCGGTTTGGAATTCTGTACCGGTTTTACTGTTTTAACACCGTAGCATTGATATGATATGACATGCTATTGATCTAAGCTATTCTACGGCGATTGGCCGGTCTGGATAAGACCTAATGCACCTCTGCTATACAGCCGCGACACAAGAGCAAGCTTAATCAGCATTGGCTAGTGGCTAGTGTTTTATCTCCACTCTTGGAGCCTCGGAGTATGCAGTAACGTAATAATAATGCCATAACGAAGCTAATAAAGTTCATTTCTGAAGATGTGAAAAAACACGCGCACATCAAGCTAGACCAGACGGAATACGTTGACGTAATAAGGAAAGGCCAATCGCCCAAAGCAGCTTTAATGGATCGCACTGGTATCACCGTATCAGCAAAGAAGGAAAAACACTCATTTCAGCCTTCTTGTGAGCTTCTCAAAAGGTTTATTTTCTACAACCCGTTTTAGGCGAGGAAAGTACGATACATACAAAAATATATAGCATGGATTTTGTTAGATATGAAACATATAGTAGAAAAAGAAAATCTTTTTTAGTCCTATCCTTCGTTCCATAGATTGCTCACCGTGGTCTTATTACAAGGAATTTTTCCAGTTCCAAGTATCTCTCTCAAGAGATAAAAGGAAAGTGTCAAGTTGCAATTATATTATCTCTCAAAGAGAGAGGGGAAACGTGTCAAATTGCAGTTTCACATTCGGGTTGCCACCTGGAAACCGCATCTTTTGACTGAGTCTATGCTCTGACTGGATGCAATTAGACAATGAGGAGACACAGGGATCTGGTTCATTATATAAGCATATATAGCTCAGTTACACAAAGGAAAGGAGAACCGGATCATAGGACAAAACGAAAAAATAGAGGCAGAAATATACAGAGAGATGGCTGGAGTGTTAGTATGGCTAATCTTTGCAGTCACCCTGCTGCTAGCAACCATCAAGATCAGCACGGCCTCCCGGATGGCAAGGCCTGGATGCAGAGAAACATGCGGCGACCTCACCATTCCGTACCCCTTCGGCATCGGTCCTGGTTGCTACCACAGTCGAGGGTTTGATGTTTCATGCGAGGATAACCGTACTTTCATGCATAACTCAAGCAGCCAAATGTTGGTCTACAACATTAGTCTGCCAGGAGGGCAGGCTCGAGTCAGCACCTTGATTGCCTCCAAGTGCTATTACAAAGATGGAAGGGCCCCAGATGATGGATGGGCCTCAGCACATACTTCTCGTTTGCATACAATATCCAGCAAGGCGAACAAGTTAACAGCGGTTGGATGCAACACACTTGCATTCCTGGGAGGCTATAACGAGCACAGGGCGGGAGCTGGATGTTTCTCAATGTGCCTGGACAAGCAAAGTGTGGACCATAGTGGGCAGTGCTCCGGCATGGGCTGTTGCCAGACATCCATCGCGCCAAACCTCAAGTCCTTCAACATCACATTCGATGGCAGGTATGACAATTCTGAGGTGCTTGACTTCAACCCATGCAGCTACGCCTTTGTAGCTGAGCAGGAATGGTTCAGGTTCGAGGCTTCTTATCTTGAGGATAATAAGCTCACAGAGAGGTTCAAGGATGGAGTCCCTGCTGTGCTTGATTGGGTTGCTGGAAATGAATCCTGTGATGAAGCGGTGAAGAACGTGTCATCATATGCCTGCATTAGCAAGAATAGCCAGTGCATCAAGTCACCAAATGCTACAGGGTATCTCTGCAGGTGCAATGATGGCTTTGCAGGCAACCCCTACCTGAAAGAAGGGTGCCAAGGTCAGCAACTCTCTCTAACTCACTTTCTTCTTTCAAGTTCACCTTAAGTTACCTGTGCATTGAGCTTTGGTTATTTCTCTACTCTTGCATGATGTTTGCAGATATCAACGAGTGCCACTTTCCCGGTCAGTATCCTTGCTATGGAAACTGCAGTAATACAATTGGGAACTACAGTTGTACCTGCGCATCTGGGACTCACAGTAAAGATCCAAAGAGAGAAACCTGCAATCCAATTGCAGCTTCAGAAAGAGCTAAAGTAACAAAAATGTTTATAGGTAATCTCCCTATACTCCAAAGATTTCAGTAAAGGTCTCAGAATAACATAGGTAAGCCACATTGATATAGCGCATATGATGAGGCATTGGTGGCATGGAATTAATTCTGTAAATTGTACAGTAGACTCCTAAAACTTAGTAGAAGCAATACTTCTTAGCTAGCAGCCAAGTCAAACGGGTTGACAGAGTACTGAACTTTCTTTTTCAAAATGTCAGTACCTCTAACTAACATGAACAATATATGGACCTTCTGTAACAACACAATCATCTCTAGCCATTAGATGACTTAATTTAAAGAAGCTGATAGTGCAACTCTATAGCAAGATTTTAGACAAGGGTATAGTAGCCAAAATGCTGCAGGTACAAAGTAGAGGGGATGCACTACAATCTACATGCATCCCTAGAAATCTAAACTAAGCCACATATACGAACAAATGAAAAAAATTATACTGTATTCTTAAAATATGCATATTAGGACACCTACTCTAAGATTATGCACTCTATATCTTGTCATATGGTGAAGAACCACAAATTATAGTCTTACGCATTATTTAAGAGACAGATGGTAAATTACTGTCACGGGTAGACATATTGGAGAGGGGATTGGAGCAGAGAGGGTAGTCGTGGTGTGTATCCGGACATGGCCCTGGACCTTGGCGGCGCAGCGGAGGAGCCGTGGCGTCACAGCTGCTGCACGGCGAAGACAGGACTCACGACAGGAGAGGGGAGAGGAGATTGGATTTTTCTGATTTCTCATTCATCTCAAAGCAATCACGCCTATCTCTTTAAATAGAGAGGCCCTAACAAACTTGACTAGGATTCGAACTCTAAATATGGAACAAAACTCTAACTATTCCTGATTTAAACTAAGAATTGTAAAAGGAATCTAGCAATTAGAAACTAATCCTATTTGGGCACATCCGAGAGTCCAGCCGGCGCAACCGAATCCAACACGGGTTGGTTGCCTGCCGGAACTCCCTTCACGCGTCGCTTGTAATGCAATCCCCACATGACAATTACATACCTATAAAAATATAGGGGGAATCTACCAAAACACAAAGGTACAAAAGGGTGACCTGCAGTTTTCTGTATATATACATTAGATGACACTTGCAGATGCATTATTGATCTTACATGCAGATCCTCCGTAAACTACCCACCACATTGCCCACTTTTATGCATAAGGAACAAAAGACAAATACATATTTATGTGTTGAAAGAGGTTGATAATTTTCCGGTTTGCGTTTGTACCTCAAACAAAGTTTTGTTCTAGTGACTGAATTAAAATGTCTTCTTGGCTAACTTAGCAATTAGTTACCCTCCAATTAACTGTTGCTCTAGGCTTCCAGTAATTGAAAGAATGAATGTTGTTCTTGGCAGGTATATCGGCATGTGCTATGCTTCTCCTTATCTGCATTTTTGCGCTACTGATTGAATGTCAGAAGAGAAAGCTGGTGAAAGAAAAGGAGATATTCTTCCAACAAAATGGGGGTCTGCTGTTATATGAGGAAATCAGGTCAAAGCAAGTAGATACAGTGAGAATATTCACGACAGAAGAACTAGAGAACGCAACAAACAATTTTGACTCAAGCAGAGAACTAGGAAGAGGCGGCCATGGAACTGTTTACAAGGGAATTCTCAAAGACAACAGAGTAGTAGCTATAAAGCGCTCAAAGATTATGAACATGGTCCAGAAAGATGAATTTGTGCAAGAGATGATTATACTTTCACAGATCAACCACAGGAATGTGGTAAGGCTTCTAGGTTGTTGCTTAGAAGTGGAAGTTCCCATGTTGGTCTACGAATTCATCCCAAACGGCACTCTGTTTGAGCTAATACATGGTAAAAACAGAAGGCTATCCATTTCATTGGATGCTCGTCTCAGGATAGCTCAGGAATCTGCAGAAGCATTAGCATATCTGCACTCATCAGCATCCCCTCCCATAGTTCATGGAGATGTAAAATCTCCAAACATTCTCCTAGGAGATAACTACATAGCAAAAGTGACTGACTTTGGAGCATCAAGAATGCTTCCCAAGGATGAAATACAATTTATGACAATGGTGCAGGGAACTCTAGGTTATCTGGACCCTGAATACCTACAAGAGCGTCAACTAACAGAGAAGAGTGATGTTTATAGTTTTGGAGTTGTGCTTCTAGAGCTAATTACGAGGAAGATGGCAATTTATTCTGACGGTGCTGAAGGAAAGAAAAGCCTTGCATCATCCTTCCTTTTAGCAATGAAAGAGAACAGCACTCAGTCCATCATGGACAGGAATATATTGGGTGTGGGAACAGAGCTGCTCCAAGAAATTGCTCAACTGGCAAAGCGATGCTTGAGTATGAAGGGGGAAGAACGGCCATTAATGACCGAAGTCGCTGAGAGGTTGAAAACAATACGAAGCACCTGGCGAGAACAATTGATTGCGAATGCTAGTGAAGATACTGAATGCTTGCTTGAAAACTCATCGCACTGTGACCCTTCTAGCACTGGGCGGCATGGAAGTCTGATGGCACTAGATTTAGAAATTGGCAGATGATAAATATGCAGGTATCAAATCAGAGATTGTAGCACAGATTGAATTTAGTATTTCCTGACATAATATCCTGTAAAAATGTGCCATTTGTTTTTGGGGATCAATGACAAATTTCCTGGCACGAATATTTGTATGTACCATGATTTTGAAGTATAAGTATGTCAGCAACAAAGAATTGTCATGCTGTTGCACATTCTACTTTCCATCCTGGAAGTTGGTGATTAATACCTCAAAGTAATTTTAGTGATTTAACATCACGAAAATGCATGCAAATCAAACCTCAAAGCAGCACGAAGGTTGCAAGAACTCACTCAAAACTAGGATTGAAATACAATACACCAATGACAAGTAAAACGACAAGTAAAAAAGAACGGTGGTAGTACTACAATACACCAATGACCTCAATAAAGCCTGTAACTTACAAAATTACACAGGCAGTTTGGCACTCAGCTTTGACAAATGGAATAGAGGCTTGAGAGTTAATATGTACGTATGTACTTAACACTACAAATATTTTTCAGATATGGCCAACAGAAGAAAAGAATCATAAGATAATGCATACTTGGAGAAAGTATCCACAATTATAACAAAAAGGGTAGTTGATGTCCACACCTTGTCATGTGGCTTAAAAGCGAAGAATATGTGTTCATCAAAGAATCATTCCTTGTAATATCTGCAGCGACTGAATAGAAGAAATGCCGTAATTTTTGGAGAGCAGGTGAATTCAGAAGTAGCCAGATAAAACCTGTGTTTGGCCAGATAGATACATTACCAGGCATAGTCTCATAGGGATTAGGTCCTCTTCCAACAACAGAAAAGGTGAACGAGGTCCATTAATTCACAACTACTTCATGAGGTAACTAAAACAAGCTTATTTATTTATCCACTTTCACTGTAAGAACATAAGGAGCACACAGTTTGTCGCATTAAGATGGTGTATTGCACACTTTGGGGTAAATTTACAGATAAATGAGACTGGAGAAACCAACAAATCAGAAGATAATATATGTGTTAAGGGTAGTAATGTAATAGTCATGTATAGGTTAGGGGTAGTTATGTAATTGTAGTCTAGCTAGGGTTTCACTTGTATACTATATATTGCCCCTTGGGCTCTTGCAATATAATCAAGAATTCAGCCCCCATTTCACTTCTCTCTCCCAAAAGCTCTTGTCGCCGCCGGCCATCTTCATCTCTAAGTTCTTGCTCAGTTGCTCTTCTTGCTAGCGGGTGTTGAGGTGCTCTGCTTCGTTGCTATGCTGGTTCGTTGTTGCGGTGGTGTGTGCTTCTGCCTTGCTGATAGTATCTGTTGCTTGTATGCTGCTGCTAGTATCCTTAGTCTATTTCCTTTTATTTCCATCGAGTCCATCCAAGTCCGCTGCATCTCTCGTTGAGTTCATCGAAGCGTTGCTAGTCCATCAAATCCTTTGTCGATCAGCCGATTACTTCTTCCTTTTTGGGTTACCACGGTCCGTTCATTGGATCGAGTGTGGTCACTCCATCATCGCTGTTGATGCGACCTTGCCCTCTTGGTC
Organism: Ampelocalamus luodianensis; assembly: GCA_036346255.1. Taxonomy (NCBI): domain Eukaryota; kingdom Viridiplantae; phylum Streptophyta; class Magnoliopsida; order Poales; family Poaceae; genus Ampelocalamus; species Ampelocalamus luodianensis. Next base: position 95,048,722 of record CM070620.1, read on the forward strand.
CTCTCTTGTAGCCATCTTGCTACACATCTTCGTATCATTGCGACTCTTGACCAATGGCCTTCTTTGTCGTTATCATCAACTGTCTCTCCTTCGTTGGGCGCCAGATTTGACACCGTCACCTCACATCTTGGGTGGGCGGATCTGGTCCGTCGTCTTTGCCTTTGTTGAGCGTCAGATTCGACACCGTCACCTCACTTCTTGGGTGGGAGGATCTGGTTCGTCTCCTCGTCTCTATCTCTCTCTTCATCGGCTTGATTTGAAATATATCTCTATTCCTGTCGGTTTCAACATCTCCAAATCAAGACATTCATGTGTGAAGAGCTGAAGGACATTTTATGTTCAAGAGTTGCATGCTTCAATGACATCTTCAAGCTCGGACTTCGGATTTATCTTTTTTTTTTTAATGTTGTCCTTGTCAAACTCAATGCTATTGCATACGCATTGAGTTTGAGTGGGGGTGTTACGAGTAGTAATGTAATAGTCATATATGGGTTAGGGGTAGTTATGTAATTGCAGTCTAGCTATAGTTTGTAGTCTAGGGTTTCACTTATACACTATATATTGCCCCTTTGGGCTCTTGCAATATAATGAACAATTCAGCCCCAATTTCACTCTTCTATCCTAAATCTAACAATATGGAGAAGATGGTGGGCCTTGTGCGGTTATTCTGCCCAACAAAAGCCTAGAAGCAGAACTTTTGGGGTATGAGTACATGAGGCATAATTTTTGGATAATATTTTGTTAATCTGGCGATCTTTTCTTTACGCTAATAGCAAATATGTGAACAAAAAAATGAAAAGGCCACACACACCTCACTCTTGCTATCCCTCATTGATGTGAGGAAAGGTGGCCATTCCTACTTTTTCCTTAAATTCTGTAAAAATCATCAGAGCCACAAATTTCATCTTCCAAGCAAGGATTGAAATCTCGGAACCAGCGGAAAACCCGGCCGACGGGCGGTAACGGTAACCGGTCGATTATCGTTCGAAATTCGAAAAGTGAAATTTGAATTGAGGATTTTTTAAAACCGGTTACCGCCCAAAACCAGAAAAACCAGAACCAAAACCAGAAAAACAGAGAAAACCGGCTATGGGTGATTAGCAATTGGAATAATGCAAATATTAATTAGAAAGTGTTTAATGAAGTAACAATCCTGATATATAAGGAGCTTGATGTCTAGTTATAATTAGAAAGTGTTTAATGAAGTAACAATGTCTAAAAAAAATTGGGACTTGGGAGTACAATAATTCAAGCATATTTAGCTCATACAATAGATAATCTAGCACAAAAAAAGACCTAAACCAACCTAGGAAGTGCATTATGCAGTCATAAATTTAAGTTTAAATTTGGAAAATTTTGGCCGGTTACTGTTCATCCCGTCCCCGCATATATCATGGATATGGACACTTATTTATGCATGCTGCATATTGTTATACAACAACCGTATAAAAAATAACAGCAAATACCATGTCAAGGGGTTAAAAATCAAAATGAATTACCAATTTATAATATCCAATAGTTTTACAGCTCATTTCGGAAATGACAAACTAAAACAAGGCAAAACATGATCAGATGTTGTTAGACGAGGTAACAAGCCTTTTCAGCCACAGCAATCATAATACATCCCTCCGTGAATATACAACAACAGATGACTGAAGGTCTCTGTCAATCTTGAAGTGGGAATGGAAAAACCTCCTAACCTGTCAACCATAACGCATGTTAATGAGTGCAATTCAGAGGCGATAAGAAATGGTATCCTAATCGTCATGTCGTATATAACTCATCAGGCAATGCAGTGCTGCTCAATCCATTTCACTAAAGAGATTGTAATTATAATTGTAATAAATTATTAACTACCAGTAGGACAACAGATGATATTTTAATTGTATTTACTGTTTCAGAATTCAGAAAACCAAATTTGTTCTCTTCAGCCAAACGATGCTCCCCACTGGCAAGCAATGCAGAACTCATGTGTTAGATGCTTATCCTTTCCTTACCACTATATAAGAAATGTTTTCTAGGAAGCCACAACTTCACAAGGGAATTTTAATTTTACCAGTTTGTGGACACTATTACTTCTTGAGAGCAGAACTGTACTGTCTGTCACCACTGAACATGTTACTATTTGAGTCCACTTGAACCCTCAAAAGAAAAGGACAAACATAAAAATGTGATCTCTCTCTTTGACAATATGCTTTTCCTTGTTTTAGTTGAGGCAGCTAGATTGTAGCCCTTACAGAAGAACAGAGCAGTCTAAATCATATTTGTTTGAAGGCATCCAACAATTTCTATTTATAAGCAAGCTTAAGAGTCAATGTGGTGAATACTTCTAGATATCATGTTATCAGGACTCCACATCCGACAGCCTCACAGCCATAGTCATGCCTGGTGAGTGGTAACCAGCATACCTAGAATGCTGGTAAGTACATGGAAACACTTGTACTGGTTAATAACAGATATTGCCTGACAAATCATAAATAATAGTCAGACTCTAGAAAGCGTAACTAATGTGTTTTTATTGAACTATGAAAAAAAACATATGATTACTAAGGTTAAAGTGCAGTGGCATATTACCTCTTGAAAGTTACCACGTAGAAGCAACTGAAGAACATGTCTTTCTTCAGATTCAAATAATACAATGTGACTGAACAAAGATAAGTTTCCAAAAACTTCACCCACAAAATCATGTGGGTCCATGAGGAAACGATCTGACTCATCCAAGGTCCCTTTGTTATCACTGAGAACATGCAAATTAAATCAGGGTAAATTGATTATGTCTTGGGGAATGCTAAATCTACTTGACTAGAAAGAGCAAAAAGATAACCACCTAGGAGTACAATCCAAAAAGCGCATAGGTATGCTGTAATGTAAGGTAGAGTAATAAGGTGTTGAATGGCAAGGCATGAGAAAGAAGACACCCTTCACTCTTCCATCATCGGCTTCTTTCGATAGATAAAACATAACATCTTCAGTTCCTCTCTGCCACAATGACAGGTGCATTTAACTATATAGGAACAGAAGAAAAAAGATCTTGGAATGGAAAACTAATCAGAAATAACGGAAAAGCAACATAAGTAATCCGTAGTTGACTTTTTTTTATTAAAATATCCATAGAACAATAGAGAGAAGGAACAATGTCGACACACACACGTGTACATAGAACAATAGAGAGAAGGAACAATGTCGACACACACACGTGTACAAAAAAAACTTACTTGATGGAATAGGGACATATATAAGGCCATCGGAACATTGGTTATGATGAGAAGAATAACAGAAAATTGTAACCTTGAAAGGTGTCCTTTCCCATGCAGACTTTTGCCCTTGAATTGAGACATTGCAGCTAAGTAGTATCCCGAGAACATCAACGCTAAAGGTAGTACTGGAAGAACAAACCTGTGGTATTCAATCTATTTATATCATACCATGCGTATATAACGAAGAGATTTTTTAAGGAATATAAAGAAGAGTTCGGTTGATTACTTGATTTCAAGAACATTACAAACTTATGAGAAGAGGCGAATACCTGAACTCTTTGTGTCCAAGTATGCTATAAACCCCTAATACCCAGGCAATTAGACCTGAAAGCCTCCATTCTCGAGACTTCATTATTCCAAAAATTGAAAACGGTAAGAACGTCCAAATCATAGATGGAAAACCTTGGGTGAAGTACCAGTGGAAGATGTGTGTTCCATAGTAGTCTCCTCCTGAAGAAAATAGGTTGAATTTCAAAAAATTAAGTGGCACTATGACCTGGGAACCATACATCCACCAGTCAAGGAATGTCGTTACTGCAAGGACAATGGCCCTGCAGAAAGATTAAACAACATATAAATTTTATATGGAAGTTTATCAGTCGTGACAAAGAGCAAAATTGACCTAAAAAACAACTAAACAACTGCTGTGAATAAAGGTAATTACTGGTAACATATTATCTGAATCACTAAATGTTGATCTTACAACTCTCTGACAATATGTAAACTTTCACCTAAACTTATCATGGGTGACTTCCTAAATGTCATCGGCATTATGCATATCCAGCACAAAATACCAAGAGAAACAATGAAAAACTGCAAGTTGACATGAGTTTTAAATAATAACTTCTTACCCTAGTGGAATGACCTCAAGAAAGAGAAACCGGCATTTTGATTTTATCTGAATAAAGTCCAAAAGACCAACATATAACCATGTTATGGCACTTGTTGGCCGAATGGCGCAAGCTAAGGCTGCTATGAGTAGTGCCACTTTTCTTGATGGAGGGCTTTTGTAGCTGGTGGCCTGCAGCTTTGAAACAACTGAAGTTCCCTTGGAAGACTCCATTGCACTAAACCAGTAATAGAGTCCAGCCATAGTCAAAACTGTCTCCAGGCTGTTCGATAGTGTCCGTGTAATACAGAAAAACATGAACCAGTTAACCAACTGCGAAAATAACTGCAAATGACTCGTTAAGGTCACCATCCACCAGTTGACTGCTATTGTTTATTCATGAAAGGAAAAAACATACTCCCTCCAACCTCAAATACTTGACGTTCACTAGTGTTTTTTTGGTCTGCTTGACGTCAAGCTTAAAAAAACAGAGGGAGTATATACACAAATGAGTTTAGGATACTGTCCACTGGGCAACGTGCTTGTTGAAAATAAGTTTGGAAAGCTTATACAAGTACAGTACAGATCTCCGAAAGATGCAAAGACTGATTGTAGAAGACGTGGAGCCATCACCTATGAGAGAAACCAAATAAGCTAATAAGGACATGCTCCCCTCAATACGTGGAAAATGGTAAAGCTACGCAAAGGGGGGGGGGAGGTTTGATATTCATATTACGTTCACAACCCAAATGCCTAGAACAGAGATTGAACATAAACAGAATACAAATTCTGGATGTTTTGGACGAAGCAGGCTGCAGGCATCACAAAACCAACATCATGGCTTAAACCCAGTTTTAAGCCAACTAAACTAAGAATTTAGTTAACAGAGGTAACACATTGATATTGCGGACTTATGTTCCCGGACAGTACTCTCATGTAACCTTCCACTAACTTATGTTCACTGACACTTGAAGCTCCACATGACTTATGACTAGAATCACAATTCAACGCTCCAATTGCAATCTTTGCACAAAGAAATATCCAATACTGATACTCTGCTAGTTTTGGCGTAAATCGCTAGAGTTATTACCATAAACCATGGGGTATCCAAGTGGAGCATGGCCAGAATCTTATAAAGGGCAGCAAAGATCAATGGGTGGAGGTAACTTCGAAGACCCCGCTCCCACTCCCAAGTGAGGTGGCCATACCTGCAACCAACAGAAAAAAAAAAAACAAAATGTAGCAATGAACTTATTTCGAAACATTCCGTTGAGTGGCTGCCGGATCCAATTTCAACCGCAATCTAAGCAGGCTAAACATCGGGAAGCAGCAACCAGCAGCGGCGAGTTTACCCGAATGCGATGCGATGAGCGACCTCGAGGCACTCCCAGTGCTCGTCGGGGTTGAAGTAGGTACGCACCAGCAGCGCGTTCGCCGCGCGGAACACGAGCGCAAGCGCCAGCACACTCCGATCCGATCCCGCCGCCCACGGCCGGATCCGCCCCGCCTTCCCCGGCGAATGCGACGAGGCTACATCGGCGGTCGCTTCGCCGCCGGCTTCGGGGGCGGACGGGCCGGCGGCGTGAGATCGCCTGCGGTGACTCATCACGGCGAGATACCCCCTTTCGCGTCCGACACCGCGACTGCGCGATGGACGAGCAGAGGGAGGATGGGAGGCTGACGCGTGGGCCCGGGCCGGCTGAGAACAAGGGAAGCCGGACGCTGTTTGGGCCGATAGGACGAGGGCTCTCGGCCCATAACATTTTGTGGGCAGTGCTTGGCCCAAGTAACCATGAAAACGACCCAGATCACCTGCAATAATCCCTAATGGTTTGGATTTGTTTATAGTTAATCTATTGTTCACAACTAATGGTTTGTAACTAACAATAACCACCACCAATTAGCACTAACGATCATAGCTCATAAGTTTCAGCACATTAACCATCGCAAGTTACCCGTGAGCGATGATTTATAATAACCATTGATCATCCTCTAATAAACTACATATTTTACTTATGGTTTACCTACATTGACCACTGGCAAAAGATCTACATCCTAATTCATAACACGGAAGGCTCTAAAATGTTAGAACCATCCGGTTCCCAATCAAACCGATTAGAGATGGCGTGTTAAACTAAGGTCCGTTCTTGCAGCGAGCCAACACCAGTTTATCCCCATTTAAAGCCGATTTACGACCAATTCGAAACGATTTTGGACGTTTAGATCGATTCCAGTTCCCATGCAGTTTTCGGCAAACAAGGTGGGCTAGGACCAATCCCATTTTGGTCTTGCGGTTGGCTCGTGAGTCATCCAGATTCTCGAAGGATGCAGGCCTCAGGTGAAATCCCGTAATCACTGAAAGCAAAACTATCGTGATTTTTTATCACGAAAACAGCAAATCGAAACTTACCCTATTAATAATTTCATCTTAGTATAACAAAAAAAAAATATGCCCAAAAAAGCCTAGTATTGTACATCTTTTGCTGACTTGCTGTCGGATTTCGGTTTTTTGAATTTTTGGCTTTTTTTTGCTGAATTATCACAAAAGAATCTAATTGTGTACAACAGAATTAGTATAAGAGATTGATGAATGGATGGTGCTGAATGAGAGGGGTATTGTGGCTATTTTATAGAAAATATTTTGGGACTTTTTTGAATTGTTATGGTATTTTTAGATCTCCCAACGGCTAAAAATATCAAACTATTCCAAATTTCGGTCGTTGCCCGTGCCTAACATGTCGTGTTGGACCGTGCCCGTCACGCCTAACCAGGCTAAACGGCTCTAAGTGTGCCCCGACATGCCGTGCCCGATGGGCCAACTGGGCACCGACATGCTGTGCAGGGCCGACCCAGCCTCCTCCTTGTGGCCGGTCGCGCCCTATCGCCTTGCTGGCTGTGCCGTGCTAGGGCAGGGGCATAACACTGTGCGTGTCATGCCAAGCACGGCACGTCCGGTCGTGTCGACCTAGCCCGGACCGATCGTGCCGACCTAGCCCGGCCCAGTCCAGCTATAGTTTGTATGTGTCATGCCCGGGCCAAGCTAATAACCTCGTGCTTCGGACCGGTCCAGGAGTAGTTGTCGAACCCGGGAACGAAGGATCCCAAATTCTCTGTGTTCATATACTAGTCGAGGATTTCTAGTGCACACAGTTAAACAAAAGTGATAGCACAATCATATCACGCATTTTATTAATAATAACTCCGAGTTTATTACAAAAGGGGTCTAAGGCCAAATAGAAAAGAAATAACACAGCGGAAGACAAAATAGTAGTAGACCACACGACTTGCCACATGCAATCGTCTGGGGGCGTAGCCTAGTCGTCAAGATCCTCACCGTCCTGATAGAGGTCTTCTCCTGAATAAACATTATTCAGCAAGAATAAGCACAACTTCCGTGCTTGCAAGTTACACCCAATATTGAAAGATAATGCATGTATAAGGTAAACAAAGGGTAATGGCAGGGTTGTTTTGCATAAACAACATTTTCAGGTTAAATACCAATAATAATTTCTAAGGTCAGTTTTTATATTGTAACTAAAATCAGTGATTAAAATAACAATGAATAGTGGATAACCTCCATTAAATGAATGGTGAAGGATACCCTTCTATCACTTGGCTAACTGCCCAATTTTACCATAGGATTATCCATCCTAAAATCATCTGTTGAAATAATTTTATAAACCAAAAACAAAGTCTAACTTAGAGTGGCTTTGCTAGCATGTCCATGACCGCGGACGCGTCTATTCGAATAGTTTCTACTCTGCAGAGTTTGTACAGCTTTACCCACACGAGATAATTTACTTTTAATGTCGGTCAAAGCACACTTCCGAAGGCGTGTGACTAAGCAATTATCATGAGGCCGTTACAATGCAGTGTCTTAATGTATTTATGCCCGCTAAGGTTTCGCTACCATCGGACTAACCATCCTCCGGGAGCCCCCTCTTGCGCCAAGTGGGACTAATGTCTAACCAACACCCACACATACAACATAGCACAAATAGCACTAAGACGCCACAAATTATTTAGCCAAATCCTGCCCATACAGGACATGTGGTGGCACGGTGAGGCGTAGCAAAAAGCGGCTCAAAGGCCGGTCCTTAACTGACTCGGGCGACTTCCAATTAAACCCTGGGCCTTAATCCTAACCAGATTAAGTCCGTGCATCAACCTGCACCCACCATCCATCCATCTCGCCCAAGTCCAAACCCATTTTATTTTATTTAGAGTAGAAATCTCTTTATAAACCTTTCGTGGTAGAACAATACCACATAATCAAATTTGAAATCAAATTGTAAATGATTCGGCTAAACCTTCCCAAATTTATAAATATGATCTAAGCATGACTAAGCATATGACAAATTTTACCTAAGGGTGACAAGGCATTCATATTCAATAATCAAATTGGCCATACCATGAAAATTGGAATAACTATATACAAAAACAGGACATTCAAACATTTATATAAACATATGCATGCAATAGTAATTTGAAAACAGAAGCTAAATACTTTAAAATATTGGGAATAATATGATCAACAGTGTAACTTGCCTTCGTTGAAGTCTTGAAACTCTAAATCGTCAGAAGGATCTAACTCTCCAGAGTTGTCGAGATCTAAACGCGAAAATACGATAAATTAACTTCAAATTCAAATAAATTCAAAAACTCAACTCAAACTTACTCCAAATTGAAATATTTTGGTTTAGTTAGCTAGATTATGATTTTAGACAAATTTTGCAACTTGAACCACCCAATTTGGAGTTCATATGCAAAAGATATGAATTTTAGAAGTTTTAAACCTAAATCTGAAATTTAATTGAATTTTTCGAATTAATTTTCTACTGGAAAATCTATTTATTACGCAATGTTGACGTCATCGAGAGATTTTCAGAATTTAAATGAATTAAAAGAATTTCTGACATGTGGGACCCACATGTCGGTTTCACGACTCATGTGGACCGAGTCCACAGTGGTTCGGGCGTGCGGGACTGCGTGGCTTGCCACGCTAGCAGCCACGTGGGCTGCCATATGGCAGCCACGCACGCAAAAGTGCCGAGGTGGCGCTGTGGTGGCGCCACGGTGGCGTGTGCGTGGCCGGCCACGTAGGCCCGAGGGCGGTGGCGCTCCGGTGAGTGGTCTCGCCGGCGTTCTACGCCGCGGCGAACTAAATGGTGGTGTGCAAAATGTAGAGGAGATCAGTGCGAACTTGTGGGTTACCAAAACGGCGACGGAGCGAGACGGAAAGGTCGTCGGCAACGAGGATTGGCGGCGACGGTTTGAGGTCGACGACGGCGAAGGTGTTCCCGAGGTCCTTTGGCGAAGTGGTTGGCAGCACCGGCTTCGCAACAACGAGGCGATGACGATGGCGTGGACGAAGAAGGCGGAGGGGCTCTGGTGGCGGCGTGAGTGGAGCTCGAAGCCTTCGCGGTCGCCGGAGAAGAACCTCAAAATTAGGGCGCTTCAGTAACGGAGGCGAGCTGTGGGTGGTGGCTACGGCTTGTGGAGGGTGAGGCGGTCCCGGCGGTTCTATTTATAGGGCGCGGGCGCCACTGGATTGCCGTGGAGGGCACGAAGCTCCAAGCGGCGTTACTGGCGGAGTTACGGGGATTCGGGGCCAGAGATGGAAAGGAGAGGCCAGGTCGGAGGCGGAGAGGATCGGGGGTGTAAATGCGCGCGAGATTGCGGGATTTAGATCAAGATTGCGCCGAGTATGGAAGGTCTCCGATTCGGCATCAATGGCGGACGTGCGAGAAAAAGGAAAGATGGAAGGAGGAAGAAAGGAAAGGAAGAAGATGACGGTGGCGCGTTGGATTTTGATCAGACGGTGGATAACGCGGCGCGAACCGGTACGTGTGGGTTGAGCGCAGTCGTTGGATTTTAATCCAATGGTCACGATAGATCGAGGGGGGGTGCTAGTGGGTAGTTAAGTTGTTGATGCTCGTGTAGCGTTGGATCTAAATCTAACGGAGCCAGATCGGGGTGCATTCGGTCGTCCGAACGTCTCATTGGGTTTTAGCCGTTGGATCTCGATCGAACGGCTGATAAAGGCCAATGCGGCGCGAGTGAGAAGAAAAGCGAAAGAGGCTGACAGGTGGGCCCTAGTGTCAGTGAGAGGGGGTGGCGCGGGAGGAGCAGGCCAAGTGGGCTGCGCGCGCGTGGAAAAAGGGATGGGCCGAGGGAGTTTCGTCCCAGAACCCATTTAGGATTTTATTTTGATTTTCTAATTAACTAAATGCCGATAATTCAATTAGGCTTTAGAATATAGCAAATTAAGTCCAAAATTTTTGAGAAAATTCACAGAAATTCTCTGGGGCATTTGGGACTTAGAGAAAATATTTCCAACTAACTGGTAATAGATTTTGCAAATAAAATTGTTTAGCTTCAATTTGATTAAGTAAAAACTTTTGAAAATTCCACAAAAATAATTAAACTTTATTTTCAATTGAAATTTAAAATTTGGGCTGTTACAGTAGTGGTGGCCAAATTTGCCGGGCCTAACAGGCTGGCACGAAGCACGACACTGTTGGTCCGGCACGAGCACGGCCCAGCCCAGACTATTCATGGACCGCCTCCTCGGCCACGGTGGCCGCCGCCAGCATAAAGAAGATGTCGGCCGTGCGCAGTACGCCCGGAGGCATGGCTGCGAGAGGCAAGGAGGCGAGGGCGAGGGCGCGCGCCTGATCTTGTGGTCCGTCGGAGCGGAGGGAGGAGGAGAGCGTTGCACGGAGCTGCGCGGGCGTGCGGTCGAGGAGAGGAGGCGAGCCAGGCGGCGGCGTGGGGAGGTGAGGTCGCGGGAGGCGAGGAGGCGGCGGGGTCGGCTAGGGCAGTGGGGCCGTCGAGGCGACGGTGGGGCCACGGGGAGGCGAGGAGGCGGGGTCACGGGGAGGCGAGGAGGCGACAGGGTCGGCGAGGGCGAGGAGGCGCTCAGGCGGGCGTGCGGCAGTGCGGGCACGAGCAAGCCGACAAGGGGAGAATAAAGGGGGCGGGCAACGGGGCAGGCCGGGCAGGCGACCGTGCGGGCTGGTGAGCCGTGCCTAGGCACGACACGGCCCGAAAAATCCGGCTGTTGGGGGAGAGTTTAGCCTTTTTTGACCGTTGGGGTCTTAAAAAATAGCAAAAAAATTCAAAAATATGGATTTTTTTTCTATAAATAGCCACCATACCCCCCTCATTCAGCACACCCTCATTCTCCATTATCTCTTTGCAATTGTGTTGTGCAAATTCAAATCCGTGTTGAGCTAATTTGGCAAAATTCAAAAAAATTGTGCCAAAATTTGGAAATTTCAATTTTCGATCGCAAGTCAGCGAAAGAGGTACAATACTATTTTTGTAATACTTTTATTGTTCGTTTTTGTTATGCTAAGATGGAAGTAGTAATAGTGTTAGTTTCAATTTTGAAGTTTTCGTTACGGACAGTCCTTACGATAGCTTTGCTCTTGGTGAGTACGGACTTTCATCGGAGGAAATTGCATTCATAGAGGCGGCTGCGGCTACCTCAAACGAACCGGAGGTTTCACCAGAGGAGCATGGTGGAGTTCCGTCATCAGGCTCCACGTCAGCATCATGCTCAACGGCAACCGGAGCAAAGAGATCGAAGCCGTCTACATCAGGAGTGTGGGAGAATTTTGACAGGACAACCAAACAAGACGTAGCGGGAAATGAGGTACCATATGCTATTTGTAAAATTTGTCACCATGAATTGTCTGCGAAGTCTACAGGTGGAACGGGGCACTTGCTTAGACATGCTACAAGATGTCGAACCAAGCAAGGATTGACGATGAGGCAAACGCAGCTGCAATATAACCCCGACGGTACGGTATCTAGCTGGAACTACGATCCTCAGGTAGCCCGCCAATCTCTCTGTCGTTTAATTATTTCTGAAGATTTACCGCTAGGCTTTGGCGAGTCTGTTTCTTTCCAAAATTATATTAGGACTGCGCATAATCCTAGATTTGCTTCCGTTTCTAGACAGACAACAACTAGAGATCTAGTGAAATACTATAATGAACGTCGTAATAAAATAAAGGAACTATTTAATACATGCACATTTTCGGTGGCCCTGACCTCGGACATATGGAGTGGTCGGGCTAGGGAGGATTACCTTAGTGTAGTTGGGCATTATGTTAATGACAACTGGGCAATGGAGAAAAGGATTATAGGTTTGAAATTAATTGATGTAGCACACACGGTGGAGAATATTGTGGATTGTATTATGAAAGTCGTGGAAGATTTTGGTCTTACAGACAAAATATTTGCAATTACTTTAGACAACGCCGTGGCAAACTCTAGGGCTATGGACATTCTTATTCATATGCCGATTCCTTCTTGCTACATCAACGATGCATTTATCATATTATCAACCTTATAGTCAAATGTGGTTTGAAGAGGTTGAATCCGTATATTAAAGCTTTTCGCGATGCGATTTCTTTCTTGAATAATTCTAACGTAAGAATAGCAGAATATAAGAACTTCTGCAGGCGATAGGTGTACGTCCAAGAAAGTTCGGTTTGGACATGGAGGTAAGGTGGAACTCTACTTACCTCATGCTTAAGCATCTTTTACTATACAAGAGCACTTTTCTGTTTTTATTCAAACGCACTATCCTAGCACTGACGATACTTTGCTATTAACTAAGCAACATTGGTTCGTTGCTGAGAAGATACTGTCATTTTTAGAATTTTTTTATGAGGCAATTGTTGTTTTGTCCGCTGTCTACTATCCAACATCTCCTATCATTGTGCATACTATTTTACGGATTGCTACCCAATTGAAAAAGCATAAAAATAGCTTAGTTTTACGTGAGGCTGTTGTTGCCATGAAATCTAAATACCTTAAATATTGGAGACAAATTCTTTACCTATATGCATTTGCATTTCTTTTAGATCTTAGGGCTAAAATTGGTGCATTTAGTACTGTACTTGATCTTCTTAGTGATGCTATGGGGCTAGATTATACTAACTATTTTACAGAAGTTCGTTCTCGGTTATACGAGGCTTACCAAAGGTATGAAAATAAGTTCCAGGGAGTCCGCTCGCAACGACCTCCAATAGCCCCCACCTCGAGTGGGAAGATAAATATGTGGGGTGCGATCTTCGGTGCCTCTTCCTCCAGGTCCAGGTCTTCTTCTTCTACTACACCAGCGCCTGCTCAGTCAAGACCCACAAGGAGCGGAGAACTATCCACCTATATGGATAGCAATACGGTGGATTTCAACTCAGAAGACTTCGATATCTTGCAATGGTGGTAAGCCCATAAATTAACATATCCCGTGCTATACATACTTGTACGTGATGTGTTAACTGTTCCTGTCTCTACGGTTTCTTCTGAATCCGCTTTCAGTCTTTCAGGAAGAATATTGGAAGAGAGAAGAACAAGTCTCACAAGTGAGATGATGAAGATCCTTTTAACTGTGAAGGACTGGGAACAAACCGATTCATGAACACAACACTGTGAAAAATCCAGAGTTGTATGAGGTGTTCGAAAATCTGTACTTAGATAATGACACCGACACATAGAACAAGGATGTATCATGTATGTACAATTGTAGAGCTATAGACTGTACTCTTTTTCCTTTGTCAAGGTTTTCTCATTTTGAGTTTTTACTTGACGAAGATTTTAATGAGGCAGCCAATTGGACATTAATAAAGCTCTTTATTACATTTTCAATATGATTATCTTATTTTTTTCAATGTTCATGTCTACTTTTGAGTTCTATATATTTTTCTATTTTTTTTTTTGAATTTTTTTCATTATGACGGGCCAAACAGGCCACGCTTAGCTCGACGGGCTAAGCGTGCTCGGGTCGACACGACACGGCACAAATGTCCAATGGACCGTGTCTGGACCGCCACCCCGACCCGTGGGCCGGTACGGCACGGCACAAATAATACACGGACCGAAATAAGTCGTGCCTAAACGGACCGTGCCTAGCCGGCCTCGTGCCGTGCTGGGCCGGGCGACCCGTTTGGCCACCTCTGTCCAGGAGGCACGACTCGTTAGGCCATCACTAAGTAGTAGGGGTGAAAACGGATCGGATAGTTTCCGACCGATCCGGACAAAAACGGATTCGGAATGTCTCGGATCGGATTTTTCTCGGATAATTTTCGGATCGGAAACGAATTCGGATTTTTTTGTCGGAAACGGAAACGAATACGGTAGTCATGCTATCCGACGGATACGGAAACGAATACGGATTATCCGGATAAGATGGAGTCCGGATATCCGGATTTCGGCCCAAAAGAGGATTTCAGCCCAAAAGAGAAAAGGGGATTTTAATTGATTTTCGAATTTCAGAAAATGCAACAAATCAAATAGTATTTTAAAAAATAGCAAATAGAGTTAAAAAAGCCTAAAAAAAATCACAGAAATTCATTGAATTATTTTTAACTTTATAAAATTAATTCCAACTTAAAGTTGCTTTTTATTTTTGTATATAAATTATTTTAAATTTCTAAAAATAGGAAAAAAACTTTTTAAAACCCAGAAAATTCAATAAATTAATTTTAAAAAATCACTTTAAATCCAATAAAATCCCAAAAAACTCAATAATTTTTATTTTTTACATTAAAAACTAGGAAATTAAATAATTTACTTTATTTTATTATTTTATTCCTTTTTAACCAGGAAAACTCTTTTAAATCTCAGAAAATCCAATAAAATAATAACTTTATTAATTTTATTTTTAGTAACATATTTTGGGATGTTACAGTCATTTGCGTATAGATTAACCATCCAGTCTAATCGATGTTAGTGTGAACTAAATTTTATGTATATGATGAACTAAGTGTGAATGCATAATGACTTTGTGAGTTATGACTTATGAGCTAAATATGGTAAACTAAGTGTTATATTTGTGATGAACTAGTTAATGTAACTTGCTAGTGCCAATGTTATGTGTGGTTGCTGAAAATATGAACAATTCATAAATGTTTACATCAAATAAATTAGTTATATGTTTTCGTTAATTTCTGGCATACAATTTAAGGGGTTTTCATGTTCCGAAAAATATCTGTGATCGTATTCGTTTCGATTCGTATTCGCTCCGTATTCGTATTCGATACTATTTGTATTCGTATTCGTATCCGAGATATTCGTATTCGTATCCGGATCCGAAAAAAATATGAAAACAAATATGGCAAAACCATTATCCGTCCGTTTTCGATCCGTTTTCACCCACGTCTAAGATCCCCGGCGACGCGCTGAGAAAGGAGACTAATTAACCGTGGTTAATGCATTAAAATCCTACGAAACAATTTAGATAAGGTAATGCAATGCATAGGGAACGACGCACCTAAATATCCAGGGAGGCAACCCAAGATACCAGCTAACACCCATTAATGCATTAAAATGCTAGGAGATAATTCAGATACAACGCGTCTGAAGCAAGCAGATCGACAGACGCCTATAAAATCCCCATGGATTAGCTCATTCGCCATGATGAGAAAACACAGACAGGGCAGGGGGTTCAACTTTGCGTCTGGTGCGAAGTTTGTTCCTCTACGAGGTTCTGATCTTTCCTGTCTCCATGGAAGCGCCAATTCTTCTACATTTTCCCCCGTCTTTAATCCTCTGTTTTACATGCGCGTCTTCTCTTCTTTGATCATTTCGTTTCCGCGTTCCAGACAGGTCCGGACTGTACAAGGAAGGAGCGAGAAGTAAGGTAACCTTACCCCGGTGGGGGTGGCGGTGGGGGGCAAAGGGAGGCTAGTGGGAGCGTGAAGACCGAAGCAGCAAGGGAAGATCCCTCCTTTTTCCCTCCTGCCACGGCGTCGTCTCGTGGTTCCGGGGGAGCTCAAAACCCCACGGCCACCGCTCCGCCCCCTCGATCGCGCAAAACCCTCGCCTCCGCAATCGCATTCCCCGCCCGGCTCGCTCCCGGGAGGTACAGCCTTTACCGCCCATCCTTCCTCCTTCCCGCGACTTCCTTTGCTCCTTTGTTCTGCGGACTGTCGGTGCGTTTCTGGGGAATGCTTAGGATCTAGGGTTTTGTCTCGGGATCGTAAGTCTCCGCGACGAATGTTGGGCGCCTGCGGGTTCTGTTTCCGGTCTGTGTGCCTGCGCGCGCGCGCGTGAATGTGTGTTTTCATTTTCATTTTTTTTTTTTGTGGAGCCTTTCGTCGTTGGTGTTGGGTTTGGTTCGTGAGCTTTGACTGACGAAAATTTTATCCAATGGATTATGCTAGAGAGGCGAAATGGGGAGCACTCGGCCTGGAGCATCACCGAGCGATGGCGGAGGCGGAAGCAGCGTGGCGAGGGGAAACGCAGGTCCCAACAAAGTGCCTCGTACACGTGCTTCTGGAAGTCCTACGATCTTGACGATGAGAAGCAGCGCGACTGAGAGCGTGATGGATACTACCCACTGGCCGGCGCGTGGAGGGCCAGTCATGACGAGTTCCAGGAGGTCAAGTCGGAATACACCCACTTCTAGCCGGAGGAGATGTTCTGCAAGGTTAGGAAACATGACGACACGGTCTTCCGACGAGCAGCAAAAAGGAGCAGCGGCACGACATGGAGTGTCAAAAATGATTCAGAACAATGCTTCAAATTCGTCATCGTTGAGAGATTCGAAGAGAACTTCTAGGTCCTCCACTAGCTCTAAGAAGGGCGCAAAAAAGCTAATGACTGAGCATGACAGGATCGAAAACGTTAGCAACTCATCAAAGAAGAGGAAAAGAATGGATACGAGAAGCTACAGAGCGCTATTCAAGCCGTCCATAAAAGCGAACGCCACAGGTAGTACTTGATGCTCTTGTGACTCATGGTTTAAAGGCCAAATGGTGTCGTCGTGAGAGACAATTAGTCTTGATGGTCTATGCAGAGTTAAGTAATCTGTTATCCAATTGCAGCGAAATCAAGGGGATGCCTAGTGGTTAGGAATAGTTGAAGGTTTATATTGGAATAAAATAATGGGTGGACACGCGATCGAGATGTCATGGATTGCATACTGCTCCCTACACTACAAATAGATACCAAAACTTTATGTACAAACTAGTTGAAGTTTTAGGCTTCCGAGGTAGGGGGCATATCTAGTGGAAACCATTATTTAGGTGCAGTAATACAAAACCACTTATGTTTTAGCAGTTAGCACCAATTCAACATGAAAGTTTCCTATAATGTGTTAGTGGAACACACAGTTGCGTTCTGGTTTATGAGACTTATCTATTGGTTGTACTCTTGGCCGCTTAGGCTGCATTAGTTTCATCCAATCTGAGCTGTCTCTAACTTTGCAGATGTTGTTGTTGCTACTCCTGATAGAGTGGGCAAGGAAAACACTTCCAGCGGGCATGTGGCAGATAGCAACATTGGTATGTTATGTGAAGGTGGCAGGTTGATTGAAAAAAACAAGAGACATTCAAGCAATCCTGTCTGTAAAGTTTCCAAAAGTCCTATTTCTGTTTCACATGAAACTTCAGAGACAAGAGTTGACCAATGTACTGCACCGTTTTCAGAGGTTTGGCTTCCACTGTTTGTGGTTCATTTCTATCAACATTGAGGCCACCTTTTATACTGTATGCAAAATGGAAATTCCCTGACCATAGTTGCAAATCCTGGCTAGACTTTAATGACATCTGCTGCACAATTTATCTAATGTTGCAACGCTTCTTTCTTTGCCTCCATATTATACACTGGCTGAGGGTTTATTGTACTTTTCTTTAGTCACTAAGCTAGACAAGTTGTGCACTTAGCCCTTAAGTGGGATAATCAATACTGTACATTTTTTATCTTCAGACGCAGAGAGCTACATAGATATCTTCTTGCTAGTTTTTTCAAAACTCTAATTCTGTTCTCATCTCTTGTACCTTTGCATGTGCATCAGGCAGGACCAATGTTTTGAATAGAGAGCATAGTGGCTATGTAGTTTTACAGAGAATGACACATAGCATTGATATAGTGATATTTGCCACAAAAAAAAAGTTACTCAACTTCATCCATTTTAAAGTAAAACACTGTATAGATATGATTAAATCAAATATATAAGATAACTTCAAAATGTAAAATCCAGCATCATGACTACATCAATAAATTTTCATTCTCAGAAGAAGGTAATGGACCAAAGTATTTTTCACTTCCCCTGTTTCCTGGTTGTCAGTGGGCATGTCTAAGCCTCTCAGGTCTTGGAGAAAGAATTCATTGTGTCAGATGGCTAGATAAGAAAATAGTTAAGGTGAAACGAAGGAGTATTAAAGATCAAGCATGTTTAGTAAAATTGTGTAGTGATTGCTGATTGCTCATGACAAAGTATGAACATAGGAACTTTCTTCAGGAAGATGTCATATGCAATAGATGTCTCCCATGGAAACCCAAAACATCTTTGTGATAAAACATCGCTACACATTCCATGCTATAGTGGCAACTATATAGAGGCACTATGGCAGCTCTATGCAGTAGTCGGGGTCCCTTGTCCTCTGTAGGACACCATTTAAAACGGTGGGAAGAAATAACTTTTCTCGTGAATTATTGTAGGTGCAGCCACATAAACATACCGATACGTGCCCACAAAATAAAGTGGCTGAAAGCAGTCTTGCAGTAGAAGCTAGAGATCCACACACTGGCCCTGCAAGGTGCTTTATTTTTCATTGCAAGGATTGCTATTCTCAACTCAGACGTTGCTACTTATTTTATACTGGACATGCACTTGGAATCCATGTTGATTTGGTGATAACCTTACCTTTTGCAGACAATGTTTATCATTATTGCAAAGTGCACCAATCTCTCCTATCCATTATGAAGAGGTACCACTCTCAAACTATAGCTCAAAAATACTTTGATTCTTTCGGCAACTTTTTTTTATACATTTACTCCCTTATCCATTATGTGCTTTCTCATTTTTATGCATCTGTGGGACCGGGGTTCTACATTTGCTCCCTTAATACTATTTTGATGTTGTGTTAGACCAAGAGCGCACTTGGAGACGGTGAATCCATTAGCATTCAGAAAGAAGATTCAGCTTCAAGACACATCAAGGTGGCCCCATCTGATGAAACAGATGATGATTTCAACATATGCGTTGTTTGTGGAACCCCAGGAATTCTTAAGTAAGTCGATTTGCTTTTGATCTACACCGGTTGCTTTTACTATTTATACAAAAATTAGTTGTGGAAATGGAGTCACGCCTCTAGGATAGAAAACAGAACAGGTTATTGTGATTTTTAATAAAAAAACAGAAAATGTTGCAATAATGGCTTCACGAATATGTATAAGGAACTGGTGTTTTTCAACGCACTTCTATCATAACTTGAAAGACACTTTGTTATCTTTGCAGTTTCTTGAGTGCACCTGTAAATCCCATGTTCTTCTATACTGTCTAGCATGGTAAAAGGAAATCCCATGTTCTTCTATACCGTCTAGCATGGTAAAAGGAACATACTATTAATTAAAATTTTAACTTGTCTTCTCCTGCGTATAATTTTGGTCTTCTTCATATACTTTTGGTCTCTAATGCACAATATTCACTATCCGTGATGATCTGATGTACAATTTCAATTGATTATAGGTCTTGTGATGGAAAAGGTTGCAAAAGACGATACCATATTTCTTGTCTGGATCCTTCCCTGGAATCTTTTTCTCCTGGAATTAGGTTCTGTACCATCTGTACGAAAAAGAGGCTCCAGTTTGGTTTACATTCTATTGTTGATGAAATTGAGTCCGTGTGGGATGTCAAGGAGGGTAAGCAGAAAAAACCATGGGCATGAAACATAATCTGGTCTACCAGTCTCGCCTTCTATTCCTAATTTTATTACTTCTCTTTATTGACTGTTGTGCTATTAGGAATGCAAAATGGCAAGCAGTATTTTGTGAAGTATAAGAATCTGGCACATGTCCATAATCGTTGGGTTCCAGAAGCTGATATTGTTAATGACACCTCTGGAGGTCCTGATCTTTTGTCCTTGTTTAATACTATGAGGAATCATAAAGAAAAGGTGCTACTTGTGGTGAATTTTATTTCTGTATGCCTGTGAGGGAAAACTCAGGCTTTGCAAAAGATCTTTGCTTATGTTTTTTTTAAATGATTCCCCAGACAAGTTGGAAGGAGGAATGGACTGAGCCACACTGTCTGCTGAGGAAAAGGCTACTTATCCCCCCAAAATTAGGTGATGATTTGTCTTGCTCACCTGGTGCTAACTTTGCATATTGTAATGCTGAATGGTTAGTGAAATGGAGGGGTCTTGGCTACGATCATGCGACATGGGAACTAGAGACTTCGCCCTTTCTATGTACACATGAGGCTAAGGAACTTAAAAAGAACTATGAGAACCGCCGTGAAGCTGCAAAGCAATCATCTATTCCCACAAAAACAAAGAAGGTGTGGCACATAAACCAATTTTAATGCTTTATGTTATAGTAGTATTCTTAATAGCATTTATAATTCATGACGTGAATTGCATCTTTGTGATAAGCAATGTAGCCTAACCATTTTGATATCTGGGCTACCTACATGCTATTATGCAATCCATTTTGTGAATATAATGAACTTCACAAAATTGTAATATCTGTTCTCTAGGTTGTTTTTTTTTGTGATAGTTTGATTCCTTTGCTGTTTGAGATGATATCTTGGTACTAACCATCAAAACTTTGTAAACTGAAAATTCGGTTGACTGGTCTGCTAATTTCATAAAATTTGTATGCACACATTTGCTGGATCATATGTTTCTCTCCACACTTGCCTTTTGCCTACCTTACCATTGAAATACCACGATATCGGCATTTTATTATCCCTTTTTCTTTGTTACGAGTTAATTGTATTCTCTATGTTATACCTATGGGCTTAAAGCCGATACATTTTTTTTTGAAACTGCTAGTTCTTTTTCTGAAATACAGTCTGTGAATTTGCTTGAGACTAATGCTTTCCTTGCTAAAACATATAATTACTGTTTTTTACAGATTAAGGAAAGCCCATTTCAGAAACTTGAGAGATTGCCAGACAGGTGGCATCCTGATTTTGACAACGATCATTTATATTCTATCAATCAGCTCCGTGAGTTCTGGTACAAATCTCATGGTGCTGTTCTTGTTGATGATAAGGTAGGAAGTATGTGTTAAGAGTGTTGTTGGTTATATATTCTCTACCTCTCCCTTAGCCCATGTGGCCCATGTAGCCCATGAGGCCTATGTACTCTTCTCTATATATAATCTCCCATTAATCAATAATCTATAGAGTTGTGAATAGCCAAACCCTAGCCTTATCTTTTCTAACATGGAATCAGAGCTCTTTCCAACCCTACCCCTATTTGCATAGCCGTCGTCGTCGTTGTATTTGTGTTTCCTCCGCCGTGGGCCGGCGGGCCCGAGCCGCTGCTTGACGGCATCTTGTTCCTCCGGTGGGCTCAAGTCGCTGCTCGGCGGCATCTCCACTGCTCGTCACTCGGCCTGAGCCTGTGCGTGTCCTCAACGAAGATCCAGCCTTCCCCGACCAGCCTAACGGCGCTCGAAGCTCGCCAATCGGTGCACGACAAAGATCCGGCTGTTGCGCATGGGGAAGATCCTTTCCCTGTCCACACCGTTGACGAAGATCCGACCTTCCTTGACGTTGCTGTCCACTACGACGAAGATCCCGAGCAGCGCACGACGACGATCCAGCCTTCCCCTATCCACATCGTCGGATCCACGCTCGGTGTCGCTGTGTCGCCGTCCACCGCCGGATCTGCTACGGCGCTTCGTCCACGCCGGATCTGCTACGGCGCTTCGTCCACGCCGGATCTGCTACGCCACTTCATCCTCTGCTCCATGCCGGAGAGCATGTCTGCACTGAAGGCTGCCACTTCATCCTCTGCTACACAACTTCATCCTCTGCTCCAGAACTTCATCCTATGCTCTAGCGATTTGTACTCGGTCTTCTTCATATACTTTTGGTCTCTAATGCACAATATTCACTATCCGTGATGATCTGATGTACAATTTCAATTGATTATAGGTCTTGTGATGGAAAAGGTTGCAAAAGATGATACCATATTTCTTGTCTGGATCCTTCCTGGAATCTTTTTCTCCTGGAATTAGGTTCTGTACCATCTGTACGAAAAAGAGGCTCCAGTTTGGTTTACATTCTATTGTTGATGAAATTGAGTCCGTGTGGGATGTCAAGGAGGGTAAGCAGAAAAACCATGGGCATGAAACATAATCTGGTCTACCAGTCTAGCCTTCTATTCCTAATTTTATTACTTCTCTTTATTGACTGTTGTGCTATTAGGAATGCAAAATGGCAAGCAGTATTTTGTGAAGTATAAGAATCTGGCACATGTCCATAATCGTTGGGTTCAGAAGCTGATATTGTTAATGACACCTCTGGAGGTCCTGATCTTTTGTCCTTGTTTAATACTATGAGGAATCATAAAGAAAAGGTGCTACTTGTGGTGAATTTTATTTCTGTATGCCTGTGAGGGAAAACTCAGGCTTTGCAAAAGATCTTTGCTTATGTTTTTTTTAAATGATTCCCCAGACAAGTTGGAAGGAGGAATGGACTGAGCCACACTGTCTGCTGAGGAAAAGGCTACTTATCCCCCCAAAATTAGGTGATGATTTGTCTTGCTCACCTGGTGCTAACTTTGCATATTGTAATGCTGAATGGTTAGTGAAATGGAGGGTCTTGGCTACGATCATGCGACATGGGAACTAGAGACTTCGCCTTTTCTATGTACACATGAGGCTAAGGAACTTAAAAGAACTATGAGAACCGCGTGAAGCTGCAAAGCAATCATCTATTCCCACAAAACAAAGAAGGTGTGGCACATAAACCAATTTTAATGCTTTATGTTATAGTAGTATTCTTAATAGCATTTATAATTCATGACGTGAATTGCATCTTTGTGATAAGCAATGTAGCCTAACCATTTTGATATCTGGGCTACCTACATGCTATTATGCAATCCATTTTGTGAATATAATGAACTTCACAAAATTGTAATATCTGTTCTCTAGGTTGTTTTTTTGTGATAGTTTGATTCCTTTGCTGTTTGAGATGATATCTTGGTACTAACCATCAAAACTTTGAAAACTTTGAAATCCTAATGGCTGACAACTTAGCGAAGAGAGGATGGCCACACCAACCTCTCTGTAGTCTGTGCAACCAAGCCCCAGAAACTTCGTCGCATTTGTGTCTGCTGTGCCCCTATGCTCTTGAGACATGGACTAAGGTGTTCAGCTTCACAAACTGTAACATTTTGAGCTGTGTACCTCCTCAGAATTTCAGCAACTTAATAGCATGGTGGCAACAAGCTAGCCATCAGACCCTCAAAGGAGAGAGGAAAATCTTCAACGGTACAATCATCTACATAGTCTGGAACATTTGGAAGAAAAGAAATAGGAGGATATTCCAAAATGTGGATTTGACCTCGCGGGAGCTTGCTTTCAAGACCAGAGAGGACATCCACCTGTGGGAGCAAGCTTTTCTAGTTTAGCTTTCTCCTTTCTTGCTGTTTCTGTGCGGTTTTCTGTCGCTTTTCCTCGGTTTTTTCTTTTGCTGTTTGCTCTTGTGCCTCGGTCTAGTTTTTCCTATTGAACCTGTTTCTTCTCGCTACCTTTAATGAATTGGCAGAGCTCCTGCCTTATTGCTAAAAAAACTTTGTAAACTGAAAATTGGTTGACTGGTCTGCTAATTTCATAAAATTTGTATGCACACATTTGCTGGATCATATGTTTCTCTCACACTTGCCTTTTGCCTGCCTTACCATTGAAATACCACGATATCGGCATTTTATTATCCTTTTTCTTTGTTACGAGTTAATTGTATTCTCTATGTTATACCTATGGGCTTAAAGCCGATACATTTTTGAAACTGCTAGTTCTTTTCTGAAATACAGTCTGTGAATTTGCTTGAGACTAATGCTTTCCTTGCTAAAACATTTTGACCTCTCATTTGACTGACGATCCTCCTGATTCGAAGAAGGTTGATGGTGAGATAGTTAAGGCTTGGCAGAAAAAGGATGATCTTGTCATAACTGGCCTTGTTCTGAGTGTTGATGTTTCCTTGAGGATGAGTCTAGAGTATCATACTTCAGCCAAGCAGATGTGGACATACTTTGAGAAGAGCTATGTTCAGTCCAATGGTGCTTTTCACTTCACATTGCTCAAGAACCTTCATAGTATTCAACAACAGCAAGATCAGTTAGTGGAGGAGTATTACAGTGCTTTCGCTCATATCACTGGTCCACTAGAGTCTATGACACCAAAGGTTGCTGCTACTTGCCAGTCTTGTGTTGCCAAAGATGAGTATGCTTAGCAGACGCTCATGTATCAGTTTGTGATGGGGTTTCGATCAGAGTTTGAGCCTGTTCGTACTCAGTTACTCAACTACCACACTCCATCGACTTTGACTGAGGTGCTCTCTAGTTTGATTGCAGAGGAGACTCGTCTTCATTTGCTTATGCCTACCTCAGGATCCTCACCACATGCTGTCCTGGGTATCTCACAGCGATCTAGATCTATCTGAGCGACACCCACAGGAGTGCTGGTATATTCTCATTGCAAGAGGACTGGTCATCTTGTTGACAAGTGCTTCAAGTTACATCCAGATCAGTTTGTTGATTATCGTGCCAGACACCCATCTAATCGTCGTCGTGGAGCACCTACTAGGCCTCCGAGAGCACTTACTGGAGCAGTCACTGCTGCCACACCCACACCTACTGTGACTTCTGGATCAGTGTCTGCTATGACCTTAGTTGCACCTTCTGCTGATAGCGCTGCTCATCCTTGGGTTTTGGACTTGGGTGTCTCTTTTCATGTCACATCTAACAGCTCTCAGCTTGTTGCTCGTAGGCTTGTGACCGATGTTGCATATGTTTACACTACTAATGGCACACCTTACTCTATTACCTATCAGGGCATTTTCTCTACATCTCGCTTCTCTGTTCCTGATGTGTCTTTTGTTCCTCAGCTATCTATGTACCTTCTTTCTGTTGGTCAACTCATTGATAGGTACACAGTTTTCTTCTTCCATTCGTGTTTTCCATTCTAACCCATTCGTGTTTTCCATTCTGACTCTGGGGGAGAGTATCTTTCATCAGCCTTCGGTCAGTTCCTTTCTTCTGAGGGTTCTCTTCCTCAGCTCGTGTCCTGGTGCTCATGTTTAGAATGGTGTTATTGAGCGCAAGTACCATCATATCATTGAGACTGCTTGTACTCTTCCCATCTCCTCCTTTGTCCCCTCTCACTTCTGGGGGGAGTAGTCTCTACGACAGTCTATCTCATTAACCATCAACCCTCTTTCAAGCTTCAGAGCAAGTGTCCTGGTGAGGTCTTGTATAGAGCACTTTCTCGCTATGCTCATCTTCGTGTCTTTGGTTGTGTCTGCTATGTCCTTCTAGCACCTCATGAGAGCACTAAACTGAGTACTCAGTTAGTTGAGTGTGTCTTCCTGGGTTATAGTCCTGAGCATAAGGGCTATCGTTGCTATGATCCCTCAGCACGTCGCATTCGCATCTCTCGTGATGTGACCTTTGATAAGGGTCGACCTTTCTTTTATCATCCTTCTACACATTACACTCCTTCCACAGATTCCATCTCCTTTTTGTGTCTTCCTCCCATTCTATCACTAGACTTGTCTTCTCCAGATACACCTTCTCCACCAGTTTCACCTTCTAGTATGTCTCCTCCATCAGCTCCACTAGTTTCCTACACTTTTACTTTTCTCTTTCACTATAGTCGCCGACAGAGAGTTCCTTCTAATCCTCACTCGTCCTCTCCTCCACTTGACCCTCCGGGCAGTACCACCGGCTCTGACGACCGTTCTACTACCTCATGATATGCCCTATGTGATTATTCTTCTATTTAGGCACCGGAGAGATGGGGTTTTTCTTGTGTAGGTGCAGTAGCTGAGCCGAGTACTTATCAGGAGGCTGTCAGTGTACCTGAGTGGATGACAGAGGAGCTCACAACATTAGAGTGTACAAACACTTGAGATCTTGTTCCGCTACCATCTGGAGTTGTTCATATCACTTGCAAGTGGGTGAACAAAGTAAAGAACAAGTCAGATGGGTCATTAGAGCGATACAAGGCTCGTCTTGTTGCAAAAGGCTTTCAACAAGCTTATGGTCGAGATTATGACGAGACCTTTGCTCCAGTTGCTCATATGACCACAGCTCGTACTCTTATTGCCGTTGCAGCAATACGCACATGGACTATATCTCAGATGGATGTCAAGAATGCTTTTCTTCATGGTGATCTACATGAGGTGGTCTATATACAGCCACCCCTGGTGTTGAGGCTCCTACAGGCTTGGTTCGAGCGTTTCAGTTATGTGATTCGAGCTGCTGGTTTTCACTCCGAGTGAGTATGACCCTGCCTTGTTTATTCACACTTCTCAGTGGGGTCGTACTTTGCTTCTGCTGTATGTAGATGATATGCTGATCACAAAAGATGACATGGACTACGTGGCTTTTGTCAAAAAGAAATTGAGTGAACAATTTATGATGTCTGATTTGGGACCATTAAGCTATTTTCTAGGGATTGAGGTTCATTCTGATGGTGATGGCTACTATCTCTCTCAGCATCGCTACGTTCAGGATCCGCTCGCTCGCTCTGGGATGACTGATACTCGTACTGCTACCACACCCATGGAGCTTCACTTGCAGATCCTTCCCGCTATCGTTAGCTCGTTGGGAGACTTGTCTATCTCACTGTCACCAGGCCAGACATTGCTCATGTTGTTCATGTGCTCAGTCAGTTTGTTAGTGCTCCCACATCAGTCTACTATGGTTATGTTCTTCATATGCTGAGATACTTGAGAGGGGCTGCATCCAGACATCTGTTCTATGCCAGGTTGAGTCAGCTCCAGCTCTGCACTTACTCTAACTCCACTTGGGCGAGTGATCCTGCTGATTGCCGATCTATCACTGGCTACTGCATCTCTCTTGATACTTCGCTCATTGCCTGGAAGTCCAAGAAGCAGACTGCGATGTCATACTCTAGTGCAGAGGCTGAGCTTCGAGCTCTTGCCGCTACCACCCCAGAGATCATTTGGCTTCGATGGCTCTTGATTGATCTAGGTGCCCCTTGTGACAATCCTACACCTCTCTTTTATGACAATACAAGTGTCATTCAGATTGCTAGTGATAAAGTCAAGCATGAGCTGACAAAGCACATTGGTGTTGATGCATCCTTCACACGATCTCATTGTCAGCAATCGACCATTGCCCTCAAGTATGTTCCCTCAGAGCTTCAAGTTGCAGATTTCTTCACTAAAGCTCAGACTCGAGAACATCATCGACTCCATCTACTCAAACTCAGTGCATCAGATCCTCTTGATCCACCTTGAGTTTGAAGGGGGGGTATTAAGAGTATTGTTGGTTATTTATTCTCTTCCTCTCCCTTAGCCCATGTGACTCATGTAGCCCATGAGACCTATGTACTCTTCTCTATATATACTCTCCCATTAATCAATAATCTGCATAGTTGTGAATAGCCAAACCCTAACCTTATCTTTTCTAACAGTATGCAATATCCTTCTATTTCCACCCACATCCTTGCTTGTTAGTAGTTATAGCTACTGGCAAGGTTCAAAATCCCAGCGGTCACCAGAAAACCCGGTGGGGACCAGGAGTTAAAAACTGGCTGATTTTTTTCCGGTTTAGCAATTACAAATTTCAGTTTTCAAATTTCAGCCGGTTTTTAAGCAAATCCAATAACCGGCCGGTAACCATTACCGGCCGCTGACCGGGATTTCGATCCTTGGCTACTGGCATGGTGGGATGTTCTAGCGCTTATTTTACATGGATGTGATGTTGTATTGATGTATATACATCTTTTGCAGTTATTTTTGGATAATTTTGAGCTCAATGTTACCTTCCACATAAAAAGGACAAACAATGTTTAACTCACATATCATGCAGGATCATGTAATAAAGACCATCTTATTCACAATGTCTGTATTACCTGACGTCTGCCAACCTTTTCTAATTGTCACAAGTCCTACTTCTCTTTCCTTATGGGAGGTTCAGTTCAGTCACTTTGCACCATTTATCAATGTTGTTGTGTATGATGGAGGGAAAGACATGCTCAAATTAATTCATGATCTGGAATTCTGTGAGAACGGAAGCTGCATAATGTTACAAGTTCTCTTATCCCATTCTGATGCTATCTTAGAGGTAAGTGAGTATTCTGCTAGTCTTAGCAAGCAAATGCTGCTTACTAATTAAGAGCACATAAATTACTGCTTTGCATCATATCAGTGTTATCATTACTACACTGCTAGCTCATCTCTTAAGCTTATGTAGTTTATGTTTTTCATTTAGTTGCAATCTCTCTGCCATGACACAGGACATTGATACTATAGGACGCATTGGTTGGGAGGCGGTTATAGTTGATTATTACCAAAACTCAGCTCCAAAATATCTCGAACAACTCAAGCAACTTTCTACTGATTTTAGAGTGTTGCTTTTGAGCTCCCAAATGAAGGTGCCTATCAACAGCTCTGGCCTGTAAGATTGCTTCTATTATCTTATACCACAAACAAGCCATGTCAAATCTTGCTATTTTGCAGGATAATCTTCCGGAGTACATGAATCTGCTAGCTTTCCTTAATTCTGGAGAGGAAGATAATAGTGATTATGTTGATTCTGCTGATGCACTTGTGATGTCGAAAGCAAGATTCACACGTCATATTGCATATGAGCGCAAAGAAGATTCTTCAAACTTTATGGAGTACTGGGTTCCTGCTTACATTTCACAAGTGCAGCTAAAGATCTATTGTTCCATATTGCTTTCAAATTCATCTGTCCTCCAGTCGCAGATGAAAAGTGGTAGTGTTGGAGCTCTTTGTGACATTTTTCTGTCTCTCTCAAAGGTTTGCTTCAAAAAAAGTTCATGCTTGTGTGATAATAAGTAGACAGCCTATATGCAATCTGCATGTACATGTACCTTATTCTGCAAAGTTTCGACACTGCTACTGACTTTGATCTGTTTTTGTCGTTATGTGATAGTGCTGTGATCACCCTTATCTCGTTGATGAATTTCCGCAAAGCTCACTTGTCAACAATCACAATGTAACCGATACCAGAGTGCATGCAAGCGGCAAGCTACTGCTTCTTGACAAAATGCTTAAAGAGATCAGGAACAAGAGGTTAAGAGTCATTATTCTTTTTCAGGTGAGGTACTCATGGCATTGTACTCTTTTACTTATGCACTATGCAGTGGTGTAGCTGGCCGTGGGCCGAGCCGCGGGCCGGCCCAGCTTCTTTAGGCCCAAATACAAAATTTCCTGTTTTTCAGAAGATTTCACGTGGCAGTTTGAGCGTGGGCCTCGGGCCATTGCCCCGGAGGCCCGAGGCCCAGCTCTGCCTCTGGCACTATGTGATTCTAAGTTTTAGCATGCATTAGACTTATCCTTTTGCAAGCATAGTGTACTCAATCTTTGGTCTCCATAGTTATTCTTGTTTTTTTTCCCAAACGGGGAGAACCTGGATTCCATTACCATTGATAACGGAAGAGAATATCCAGCGTCTTAGTACCTCGCCTTATTACAAGTTGTGCATGTTATTCAGAAGAACACCAAGCTAACTTCTGAATGACCATAGATAGAAGTCTCTGAGCAAACAAAAACTAAAAAGCTACTTGGTATTTTGACATTACATCCCACAAACGCCACCACAAAACCTTTTTTCCAGAACATCTTTTCGGAATTCCATTTCTGCAGTAGACGAACTCATGCATCTTGATCATCCTTCATGCAGCGTCCTCTTCATCCGATCAGCAGAAGGCTCCTCGCAGCCCCTTGTCCACCGTTCCCAGCTTCTGCCCTGTTCGCATGCATTCTTAAAGCTTCTCCCTGCAACACATTCGCTCCAGCAACCATGCCTCTCCCCATCTTTAGAAGACCTGCCCAAAATTTTAGGAATGTGCAAATGTAGCAAATGATCTCAGATGGAGATCTAATCAACTTTTTTCATTTTATACACAATTGAATGATTTATCATCCAAGAGAGTTTCAAGCTATCCGTTGGCTAACACTGATGATAATCAGTAATTGCCCATACATTTTTTAGAAGCTGGACAGTTGTAATTAACTTCTGAACTTTGAACAATCATAAATAGTCCCTATTAGCAATATTCTCTCCATTACTAGAATTTGCTCACTAGCTAATAGCTATGGTGTTTGCATCTTGCCTCGGTTACAAAGTCATGATCTCTGCAAAAAATACCAAGAGGCTATTATTGTCAGCACATATCTACATGAGTGCACATGGCGTTAGTGTGTTACCATGATGTGCAGAAGTATTTTTCTTATAACAAGTCACAAAACAAATGAATTATATGTGATAATTTCCTACTGCTGACATATAAGCACTCTTTCGCGAGTAGTGCTTCCATGCTCATTCCTCCAACAAGAGTAAAGCGTAGAAGCACTCTCACATATTGGTCCGAACTTGTTCCCTCAAGTATTCATCAATGTTCTCATTCCTATTTTAAGTATTCCCTTGAAACTTTTCTTTGGAAACTGTGATTTTGAGAGCATACCTTAATATCTCGATTCAGAATGATTTGAATTTTTTATTTTTGTACTATGGCAGTCTGGTGGAACAGGTGGAAACCCAATGGGTAATATATTGGAAGATGTTGTGTGTCACAGATTTGGCCCCAAGTCATATGAACGTGTTGAATGTGGTGCGGTGATGTCAAGGAAACAGGCGGCAATTAATATCTTCAATGACAAGACTAATGGGAGATTTGTTTTTCTGATTGACAATCGTGCTTGTCTCCCAAGCATTAAGCTGGCATCTATTGATGCCATTATCATATATGGTAGTGACCGGAACCCACTAAATGACCTGAAGGCTCTTCAAAAAATCAAGATAGAATCACAATTTAAGTATGTGAGCATTTTTCGCTTATATACTCCTTTCACTGTGGAGGAGAAGAGCCTTGTGCTTGCAAAGCAGGGCATGCTTATTGATAGCAACATCCAGAATATAATGCCTAGCTTAAGCCATTCCTTGCTCAGTTGGGGTGCATCATTTCTCTTCAATAACTTTGATGAGCTCCAGCAAGATAACTATGCAAGTATAATTTCTGAAAGAGGCACACTCTTTATGGATAATGTGATTTCGGAGTTCTTAACAAAATTATCCACAAATGTTGAAGACAGCACTGAAATAAACAGTGTATGCATATCAGAAGCTAATATGAGTGGGGAATTTTATTCAAGAAACATTACTCTAATAGGTGAAAAAGAGAGATTGTCTGCGCTGGATGGAGATCCGTCTACATTTTGGTCAAATTTACTGGATGGGAAATCTTGGAGCTATATATCTGAGCCACCACAATCAAGCCATAGAATGTTACAGAACATGGAAGAACCAGCCAAAGTTCCTGCTGAAGAAACTGATGAAGCCACAAGGAAGCGTAGAAAGGTTGGCAAAATTATGGGTTCATCTTCAAAAGTCTTATCTGACAACAGTAACGACAACGCGTTTCCTGAAAATTGTACTGTATTGCGCCCTGCTCTTCAACCATTTGATGACACACACCAAAAATTAGGTATCACAATTGTAATAATAATATATTTATGTGCTGCAGATATGCATATTACATTGTTCTGACACAGTTCAATTTTAAGGGGTGGAAAACCTGATGAGCACACCCAAGAATCTTCACATCCAACTTAAGCAAGAGTTGTCAAAATTAATCAAGGTGTTACAACTACCGGTATGGATTTTCCAAGCCTTTTCATTTATTGTTCCTTATGATAAACTATTAGCAGGATTCATGAAAATCATATTTATGCACAGAATATCTTTTGCAAATCAGAAAATGTACAAACTGTTATGCAAAGTGCAGAAACTCCTTATATGCACCATAAAATCAAATCTTGCCTTGATTTGCACCACAATCAAATTTACATCTACCCCAAGCTGCACCCTTTACCTTTTTGTACGAAAAGATTATATACTAGCATCAACATCGTAAGAATGGGTCTGCAACTGTGCAACATCCAATAATGCCTAGACTAGCAGCCGGTGACTGCCTACGACTATGTCTAGCGGGGCACGATGTTCAACTTTAGTGGAGTAAGGCCATGACAAATTCCTAAAGGTGCACTTGTTCATGGACAGAGGGAGCAGTATTAGTAACTTGCTCTAATAGGTCAGTTAGGCTATAAGTCAACATTAACACTCACAACTCAGAGTGAAGATTTTGTTAGATATGTATTATTACATGTGTATTTTCCCTGTTGTATAAGGGGTTACCTGCATATATGTCATACGCCTATACCTGTACTTGTATATATATTGGCCTATTGGCCTCATGATGAATACAAGCGCTATTCATAACATGGTATCAGAGCGAGGCTAGGATTAGGGTTTTACTGTTGCTGCCACCGGCCCCTCCGCCACTGCCGCCACCCTTCCCGTGTCCTCTGTTTTTTTACCGCCGCTGCCGCCCACTCGTGTGAGCTCTGCGTCGGCTTCACGCCGCCGTTGGATCTCGAGCGCCGCCGCCGGATCCGCGCTTCTTCTTCACGCCGTTGTTCACCTGGCGTTGGCGTCACCCCGATCTGGAGTCTTCCTCGCCCGTGAGTCGCTCGAAGCTGCCCCGATTGGCGCCGCCTCGATCCGGAGTCGCTCGGAGCCACCTAGATCCGCCCTGTCGCCGCTGGGGAGTTGCCGCCGCCGCCGTTGCTGCAAGACACCGAGTCTCTCTCTCTCGGATACGTTTTCGATACGGAGCAGAACTAGTATCTGATAGAGCAGAGTTTTCGGTTAAAGAAAATAAAAGAAAAAGATGTCGTCCTCTTCAGGCACTGTTTCTGTTCCTCGTTGCCCTGTGATCTTCGATGGTCTCAATTATAGAGACTAGGTTCAGCACTTGCGTCTTCACATGTGTGATCAGCGTCTTTGGGATTTTCTCACCAGCTAGTTGCCTTGTCCGCTTCGACCTGTTCCACCTGTTGAGCCCGTGTTCCCGAAGGATGTGTCCAAAGACACTCGTCAAGAGGCATCTGCTACTTTTGAGGATGTCATGGAGACTTTTCAGACTCAGTATGCTGCCTACAAGACATGGATTGATGAGGATTCCTGTGCTTCTGCTATTCTGGTTGCTAGCATGGAAGTGTATCTCACTGGGGATGTGGTTGGCTTGGCTTCAGCACAGTTGATGTGAGTGCATCTACGCAACCGCTACGAGCCATCTGGTGATTCCTTGTATCTTGCTGTTGTGCGTTAGGAGCAGTCGTTGCAGCAAGGCGATGCCACTGTGGACGAGTTCTATACCCAGTTGTCCGCGGTATGGCGTCAAATTGACTCTTTGGGACCGGATGTTTGCCACACTTGTCAGTGCTGTCAGCGTCAGCAGTCTCACCTAGAGTTTCGTCGCATCTACGACTTCTTGACACGTCTCCAGGCTGAGTATGAGCAGACTCGTGCTCAGTTGCTGGCGCGCCACCCTCGTGTGACTCTGTTGGAGGCCTTTGCATCTGTTCGTGCTGAGGAGATTCGCCTTCGTGTTGTGGGTTTACTGCCATCCTCGTCGTTTCCTTTGTTTCTAGCAGCTCCTCCAGCTTCTGCACCCGCTACATCTCCAGCTACTCCTTCACCAGTGGTGCCTTCACCAGTCACAGTTGCTGTTGGTAGGGGACTCCACTGCACCTATTGCAATAAGGATGGACATGTGGAGCAGTTCTGCTATAGGAAGAAGAAGGATTTATGTTGTGGTGGCCATCCTCCAAAGGGCACTGGCGATTCCTCCTCTGAGAGGAGCTCTGGTGCTTCTGATACTTAGGAGATTCTCACACTACTGCGTCGCATGACTGCTTTTGCACCATCTGGTTCTGCTGCATAGTCTTCTAGTGAGAGGCCACCTTCTACTTCTTCCTCAGATATATCACCTTAGATTTTTGACTCTGGTGCTTCCTTTTATATGACATCTGATTCCACCAGTCTCACTTCCGTTGGTCTTTTAGCTGTTCCTATCACTGTTCAGACAGTAGATGGTACATCTCTCTCTGTCGCAGGACGAGGCACTCTTTCGAATTCCTCTTTTCATGTTCCTGTTGTTTCTTATGTTTCTAAACTAACCATGCAGCTCATATCTGCTGGTCAGCTCACAGATCATGGTTGTCGTGTTATTCTCGATTATGATTCTTGTTTTGTTCAGGATTGACGCACGGGGACTCTGGTTGGTACTGGCTCTCGCCGCTGTGACTCACGGTGTCTTTGGGAGCTTGTCTGGCTTCATCTTCCTTCCACTGCCCCTGTCAGTCTTGTCGCCTCCACCACCGCCTTCGCTTCTGCTGCATCCTCCACTGCGTTTTTTGCTCAGTGGCATCATCATTTAGGGCATCTTTGCGGGTCGCGTCTATCTTCTTTAATTCGTCATGATCTTTTAGGGTCTGTGTCTGATGATGCTTCTCTAAATTGTCAGGGTTGTAAGCTTGGTAAACAGCTTCAACTTTCATATCCTTTCAGTGAGTCAGTGTCACAGCGTACTTTTGATCTTGTTCATTCTGATGTATGGGGTCCGGCTCCTTTTGTTTCGAAAGGTCATCGATATTATATAATTTTTATTGATGACTTTTCTTGACACACATAGATATACTTGATGACATCTTGTAGTGAGGTTCTATCCATCTACAATAATTTTGCCACTATGATCCGTACTCAGTTTGACTCTCCTATTCGTGTTTTTCGTGCTGATTCTGGTGGGGAATACTTGTCGGGAATTTTTTTGTAGTTTTCTTGCTGAGCAGGGCACTCTCTCTCTCAGTTTTCTTGCCCTGGTGCTCATGCCCAGAACGGTGTGGCAGAACGAAAGCATCATTGTCTTCTTCAGACAGCCCATGCTCTTATGCTTACTTCTGCTGTTCCACCACACTTCTAGGCTGAGTCTGTTTCTACTGCCACTTTCCTAATCAATATTTAGCCTTCTTCTACTCTTCAGGGAGGGATCCAAGTTGAGTATCTCTGTGGCAAGACTCCTGATTATTCTTGGTCTTCGCCTCTTTGGGTGTGTGTGTGTGCTATGTTCTTCTTGCACCTCGTGAGCGTACCAAGCTGACCGCTCAGTCCATAAAGTGTGTTTTTCTGGGCTATAGCCATGAGCATAAAGGATATCGTTGTTGGGATCCTGTTGGCCGACGGATAAGGATTTCTCGGGACGTCACTTTTGATCAGTTTCGTCCTTTCTACCCTCGTCATTCTCCTTCCACCACTCCAGCATCTCTCGTTGAGCTACTTTCTTTTCTGATTTTTCCTGCCAACCCCATAGCCACCACACCTCCACTACAGCCTTTGGTCCCTCCTGTGCCTCCTTCCCCTTCCCCGTCGGCAGCTCCTTCACCGCCAACGCCTCCTTCCGTCCTTCGCCATCGATACCCTCTACAGAGGTTCCTCCTAGCTTTGTTCCTTCTTATCCTCTCTACTACACTCGTCGTCCGCGAGTTGAGGATTCTTCTGATGCGCCATCTTCTTCTGATAAGTCATCTTCTTCAGCCTCTCCTCCTCGATATGCTCTTTGTGATCGCTAGTCTATTCGGCCTCATGCGTGCTTTGGTTTTGCTACTGCTGCTCTTGCCGAACCGACCTCTTATCGTGATGCCGTTGTTCATCAGGAGTGCCAACATGCGATGGTAGAGGAGATTGCTGCCCTTGAGCGCACTGGCACGTGGGATCTTGTCCCTCTTCCCGCGTGTGTTACTCCTATCATGTGCAAGTGGGTCTGGTTAAGACCCGCTCTGATGGTTCTCTTGAGCGCTACAAGGCTTGTCTCGTGGCACATGGGTTTCAGCAGGAGCATGGTTGTGATTATGATGATACTTTTGCTCCTGTAGCTCACATGACCGCCATTCGCACTCTTCTTGCTGTGACGTCTGTTCGGGCATGGTCCATCTCCCAACTTGATATCAAGAATGCTTTTCTCAATGATGAGCTGCATGAGGAGGTTTATATGTAGCCACCGCCAGGGTATTTTGTTCCTGAAGGTATGGTTTGTCGCCTTCGCCGATCTCTTTATGGCCTTAAGCAAGGTCCTCGTATCTGGTTTGATCGTTTCTCTTTTGTTGTCACTGTGGCTGTTTTTTTGCCAGTGCTCATGATCTTGCTCTTTTTATTCACACTTTGTCTCGCGGTCGGACACTTCTTTTATATGTTGATGATATGATCATTACTGAAGATGATTATCAGTACATCACTTTTGTTAAGGAGCGTCTTAGTGAACAGTTTCTCATGTCTGATCTGGGTCTTCTTCGCTATTTTCTTAGGGTTAAGGTTATTTTTACGCTTGAGGGCTTCTATCTGTCCTAAGAAAAGTATATTTAGGATCTTCTTGATCGTGTTTCTCTTAATGATCAGTGCACAGCTGAGACTCCCATGGAGCTTAATGTTCATTTTCGGCCCACTGATGGTGAACCTCTTACTGATCCTACTCGCTATCATCACCTTATTGGGAGTCTTGTTTATCCGAGTGTCACTCGTCCTGACATTTCATACCCTATACATATCTTGAGTCAGTTTGTTTCTGCTCCCATTCAGCTCCACTATAGTCATCTTCTTCGTGTTCTATGATATCTTCATGGAACCATCACTCGTCATCTATTTTTCCCTCGCTCCAGCTCTTTACAGCTCCAAGCATATTCTGATGCCACCTGAGCTAGTGATCACTCTGATCGCCGGTCTCTCTCTGTCTATTGTGTTTTTCTTATTGGTTCTCTCATTGCTTGGGAGACTAAGAAGCAGACAACAATTTCTCATTCGAGTGTTGAGGCTGAGTTGCGAGCTATAGCTTTGTTGACTACGAATGTTACTTGACTACGGTGGTTGCTTGGGGATCTTAGTGTTTCTGTTTCAGCACCCACTTCTCTTTTGTCTAACAGTACATGTGCTATTAGTATTGCTAAAGATTTGGTAAAGCATGAGCTTACAAAGCATATTGGTGTTGATGCTTTCTACATGCGGACACAGGTGCATGACCAAGTTGTTGCTCTTCAGTATGTGCCTTCAGAACTTCGGTTGACAGACTTCTTCACAAAGGCACAGACCAGAACCTAGCACAGTTTCTATCTCTCCAAACTTCATGTTGTTGATCCACCATAAGTTTGAGGAGGGAGGGGTGTTAGATGTGTATTATTACCTGTGTATTTTCTCTGTTGTATAAGGGGTTACATGCATATATATCATACCTGTAG
This sequence comes from Ampelocalamus luodianensis, assembly GCA_036346255.1. NCBI lineage: Eukaryota > Viridiplantae > Streptophyta > Magnoliopsida > Poales > Poaceae > Ampelocalamus > Ampelocalamus luodianensis. The sequence goes on from CM070620.1 coordinate 95,085,908, forward strand.
TTGTATATATATTGGTCTATTGGCCTCACGATGAATACAAACGCTATTCATAACAGATTTAAAGCTTGTCTCACCTCTAAAAAGGTAAAATCTGTATTGTAAAAGAGTTTCTCGTATTAATACCCCGAATCCCGATAGGTCCTCAAAAGATGTTGAATATGTCTGTCTTGAGGACTGAAATTAGGGGGGGGGGACCACTAAATTAGAAAAGAGGATTGTGTCTGACTGTCTACAGTTTACAGTTGCTCTTTTGTGCTTTCTAGAATTTCTTGTGATATGCCTAATGGTGATACATTCTTGACGCCCATGTGAAATAGTGATTTAGTGCTGGTTATTGTTTCATATGGGAAAAAATCTTGCTAAAGGATCTTTTGATTTTATTTTGTGCCTCTCACATTTGTTCATACTGATCTCATTATTCGTAAAATTTTCTACTGCTTTGGTTTTGCACTGCTTCTTCATGCTTACCTGATCCAACTGGCATCTCGCATAATTCACAATTGTAGGATGATGTAAGCATTCTGGTTGAGCAGTTCTTTGAACATCTTTTGAAGAATCATCTTGTCGCTCGGGAGCCAAAGGGCATATTGCATGCGCTTAACATAGCATTGGTAAGAAACCCAAATGATTGTTATGTTTTTACTTTTCAGATTTCTGTTTATCAAATGATAATGTCTTTTCTAATACTTTGCTTCAGTGTTGGCATGCTGCTTCTCTTCTTAACTATAAGGTGGACCGTAGAGAATCACTTGCCCTCGCTGAAAAATGCTTGAATTATGAGTACAACGAGGAGCTGGCAGGATTGGTCTATGACAAATTAAGGACCCTAAAGAAAAAGTTTCCACGCAAAGCAGGTGAAACAAGCAGAAAGTGTCACCTAATGTTGGTAGAGAACAACAAACTTCCATTGCAGGAGACCTCTATTAACTTGAGAAATGATCACATGTTCCCAAAGAAGGCAATGGATCTTCATGGTAATTTCACGAATGGCGCGCCTCAAGGGGGCTCATTTGGTGCTGGGCAGATGGTTTCAGAAGTGGAGGAACTGATATCTGTTCCAGAAACTCACAAAGAATATCATTTGTCAAGTGATGAACTTCCTGACGTGATTGCGGAGAAAAGTCTTGATTTAGTTGACAATGTTTTCTCCTTAAGAGAAAAGAATATCCTTCATAAACAACAGCTTGAGATATCGGAGTTAGAGGCACACACACAGAACAAAGTTATTGGATTGAAAGAAGTATGCAATTTAGTTCTGGAATATATTTGTAGAAGTCACATTGATGAAGAGACCAGGAATGACAAAAAAAAGCTAATTGTTCAGTGGTTCACTATGCTTATGTATGCATTCTTGGAGCACATGAGGCTCCAGCATAACAAACTTGAGGCACTTCAATCTAGTACATGGTCCAAAGAGCGACAACTGAAGGATACACTCCAGCAGGAAGCAAAATCAGGCCAATTAGATCAAACCTTTTATCAGTGTATTCCTCTACCGGATTCAAGCTTTGTTATGGAGGGATTTATCCATTTTAAGGAACAAAATAATTATTATCATATCGTTGAAAGTTCCGTGTCAGATTGTCAGCAGCCTTCAAATGACAAATTGATAATGGAAATTACATTGGTACAGAATGTAGTTCCATCAGAGCCCATTTCTACACGGGCAGTGAGAAATGGGCCTGCTGATGCTCTTGAGGACTCTGGCGGAGGACCAGCATCAGAAGTTGTTGATTTTCCAGAAAACATCATCCAATGTAGTTCTGATGGTATTGGTTTACAAAGAGCCGGTTGTTCATCAAGTGCTATTCCTGCAAATGATGATTCAATTAATCAGGTATTATGCTACTCATATTAAAATGCATATGCGCATATCCATATCATATGCTTGCATTGGCTTTTTTGTTCTTGACTTACCATACAGCAGGATTTTTGTTTCTTGTACTTTGGTTGTCTTTGGAACTTGTTCAGAGTTTGGAACCTTTCAAATATGACATTTGTATGGTCTATGTTGTGCTTAAAAAGATTACCAGGTGTGATTGTAGATGATTAACAATTTAACACAGGTGCCATAAAGCCTGATGTTGATAGGATTCAAATATGCTATAGTTCTACTAGCTCTTTCGTATGGTACACTCTCATGGTATATGCATTCCGCACCCTTGAGCCTTGACTATCAAGGTCGGACCAAACCAACATATGCTCACACACAGGCACACATGGGCCTATTCCAAACCACGCTGGGATGTGACGTACCCCATAAGAATTTCGACATCCTTGTAGTATGCACATACGGACCAAATGACTAGGATCCTCTCTTAGCACAGGCTTGTTCATCCAGTGTCAGCTAGCACACCATGCATCACCCCTCGGCCCGCACCGCATATGCCATACCTGCAACCCTGTATCTGGCCATCTTGCAGCAACAGATGGTGCCCAAGATTGTGGGATTTTGATAACTTTCCATTTAGTTTATTTCCATCGTATCAATTTATTGTTTCCATCTTATCTCTAGCCAGATTTGTTAGATCCACCTCCATTTAAGGGGATGGAGAGATTACTTTTAGATTAAGCAAAGAACAGAATTATCCTAGTCCCTACGTCTACCCTCTCCTCTCCAGGTCTTCCTCTCTTCCCCTTTGCTGTTCAGCTTCCCCTACCTCTATCTCCATAACGACACCACCAGGCTGCAAGCCTTCAAGCACGCGACCTCCTACCTCCCATAACTATACATTGCGTTCCTTCCCCAAGGGAATTAATACAACTACACACTCAACTCATGGACCAATTCGGTCCAGTCACAATTGGGCTGGACCGCTGGAGTGCCTCAACAAGAATACAAAGTTACTCAGGTTTGGTTATATCCTAATCTCCTATATCTGACGTGGCACTTGACTAAAGAAATGATTGTACGCCAACTTCACCATGTATTTGGCTCATCCAGATTGCATATTGATGTGTATGTAGTCAATCACTATGTTTCTAGTCTGGACTGCCTGGTGTGCTAGGCATTATGAGTGAGATATATTGTCTTTATACACAACACATTCTTTTGAGCAATTACCTTTTTTGTTTGTTGAAAAGCACTTCAAAGTTGTGCCAGTTGATGCAGCTAGTACGCTTTTCATTGCAGCTTTGAACACTTGGCATAGAGTGGTCGTTTTTTATTTGTTCATACTTCACTAGTGCTTCATTCTTTTCTTTTTGTGTTCCTATACTAGATTTATTATTTGTGTTTCCCCGTATCATTATACTAGACTTATTATTTGTGTTCATGATCATTGTATATGCTTTAGTGATGCCAGACAGCTGATCACAAACACCTTTAATTTTATATCAGGAATCTTCAACCGGTGAGTGTAGAAGTACTGAACATGTTGAGAGAGACATTATTGCTAATCCAAGTATGTTGCTGGGAGGTGCAGCTTCTATTGTCATGGGAGTTGATGGAAACAATGATGGCACTGTTGATGCAGATCGAGTCCACTTGGAATTACCAATTTTGGCTTCTTCACAAAGCCTCGTGACCTTGTTAGTGTCTAGGGAAGTTGGAAATCAAGCTAATCTATCACCTATGTGTGCCCAACAAACTGTCGAGACTTCGCAGCATCCACCTGCAGAAGCAGAACCGACTAATTTGGGTGTAATGGCAGCTCGGGATTTGCAACTTGAAGTGCAAACACCGACCTCAACATTGGATCCTCCATTTCAAAGGACGTGCCCTGATGATACGAGTCAAACAGGTCATCAACCAGATACAACTGGTCTGTTTCAGGAAGTTACAACTTCCTACCATTTAGCCTTAGGCGATGTCAGTATGGGAGTTAAGGCAAAAAATGATGGCACTGTTGCTGCAGATCCACTCCACTCAGAAACACAATCTTATACTGCTCGGCATAACCCAGCTGCCATGCAAGTGGCTAGGGGGGTTGAAACTGAGACTTATCAATTGAGTATGCCTGCACAACAAAGTACAAGTCTGCATCCCCAACAAAGGTTAGCAACTCCAGGACATCCACCTGCAGAAGCAGAACCAAGTATTCTGGGCATGGAAGTAGCTCGGGATTTGCAGCCTGGAATGCAACCATCAGCCTCAATGTCGGATGCTCCACTTCCAAGGATGCACCCTGATGACAGCAGCCAAACAGTACATCAGCCAGGAACAGCATCTGGTCTATCACAGGGAGGAGGAACTTCTAGCCATTTAGGAGATGTTCGAAAAGGAGTTGATGCAAATAATAGCGACACTGCTTGTGCAGATCAAGCCCACTTGGAAACACAGAGTTTTGCTACTCCACATAGCCCGGCTATCTTTCCAGTTTCTAGGCATGTTGTAACTCGTGCTAATCTATCAAGTATGTCTTCCCAGGAAAGCACAGATTTGTTTGCCCAACAAAATGTAGCACCTTCGCGGCATCAACCTGCAGAAGCAGAACGAATAGGTTTGTTGGGCACACAGGCGGCTCGAGATTTGCAGCCTGAAATGCAGCCATCAATGTCATTTCCGGATGCTCCACTTCAGAGGATGCAACCTGATGACAGGAGTCAAACAGGTTGTCAACCAGATAGAGCAACTGGTCTGTCACAAGGTGGTGCTGCAACTGCCCACCATTTAGGTGACGTCAGAATGGGAGTTATGGCAAAAAATGGTGGCAATGTTCCTGCAGATCCACTGAACTCAGAATCTCTGACTTATACTGCACACAACCCAGCTACCTTACCAGTGTCTACGGAAGTTGAAGCTCAGACTTGTCAATCAAGTATGCCTGCGCAACAAAGTACAAGTCTGTCTGCCCAACAAAGCTTAGCAATTTCACAACATCCACCTGCAGAAGCAGAACCAGCAGGTATTCTGGGCAAAGAGGCAGCTCAGGATTTGCAGCCTGAAATGCAACCATCAACCTCAATGCAGGATCAACCGGAAGAGGCAGAACAAGCAGGTATGTTGGGCACCGCAGAAGCTTGGGGTTTGCAGCCTGAAATACAACCATCAACCTCAACACAGGATCTTCCATTTGAAAGAATTGATCTGTCTCGTATGCCTGTGCGACAAAGTATGACTGTCCATGAAAGTGTAGAACCTATATGGGATCAACATGCAGGAGTAGAACCATCAGGTACTTTGGGCACGGTGACAGCTCATGATCTGCAGTCTGAAATACAACCATCGGCCTCAATGCAGGATCGATCCGCAGAAGCAGAAGGAGCAGGTATGTCAGGCACCACGGCAGCTCAGGATTTGCAGCCTGAAATGCAACCAGCAACCACAATGCAGCATCTCCCACTTGAAAGAACACATTCTGAAGACAGGAGTCAAATAGGTTTTCAGTCAAACATGTCACCTGGTCCTGAGCAGCCCACCCAACTACTTCCAGTGGCAATGATAGTGTCTAGTTACCGAGTACATAGCGATGAACCACTGAAAAATGAGTTGGAAAAAATAAAATCTTGCAGAATTACACTTAATAAATCCCATGAACAGAAGGTTTGCATTTTTATTTTGTCTATGTTCTGTTTTACTGTAAATTTCTTATGCTAGTTATGAGATTTTTCATGTTTTCCTTTGGTGCACATCTATTTCTGGACAGAAATCACAACTTCTAACAGAGTACAACCAACAATTAGAGAAGGTAAAGAGGAAATATGACTCGTTACTTCAAGAAGAAGATTCCAATTATCTTCAGAGCAAGATGGAGCTTGATAATCTCTACAGGAAAGTTTTCGGAAACCAATCACTAGCTGAGAATTTTCAAGGGAAATTCATACTATCAACTGCAGCTCAAGGTATCCAACTAACCATTACCAGCATATCACATCATCTTCCAAAATAATGTTCTGGTCATAATTAGTCCCTCTCTTTCAGCATGAAACCATAAGGTCAAGTTTTTGTTCCGATAGCTTTGCTCACTGTGGGATTTGTGTTTAATGCAGATCTTCTATAATACACTTTTGCTTTTGGTTGTCCTACAAGATTGAGCATGTTGTTCTTACCTGATTCATCTTCCTGCATCCTATATGTACTTGGTTGTTTTGTATGGTGAATTGATGATACATATGACTTTGAGGAGTGCCATTCTCCCGTTGTTTCTCAATTCTCTTTCAGAAATGCCATGCTATGCCTAGTCGGTTGCATTACATTGATCTGCAAAAGCCAAATTGCAATTTAGATCCAGGATCTTTTGCTGAGACAGATGTTCCTCAATCCTCAGAACATGCGAGTAATGATTTGTTTCTTATGTAATGCAGGGAGATCCACAAGCCCCATGATTGCGCAGCCACTTCAGTTTTCTCAGCAAGCACATGCAAGGACTTCAGCGTCGCAAACCATAGCATCACCAGTCGCCTCGTCATCAGCCACTCGAGCACCAGTGCTTACTTCATTTCATTCACCAGGACCTAATGTCCAGCCTTCACTGGTGGCTCGACCATCATCATCACGGGCTGTCCAACCACAATCAATCTTACCTGGCAATCTCTATAGAGCAACATCATCACCTTTTGTTCGAAAGCGTTGGCCACATGGCAGCTACAGAGCTGCTGGAGCACAAACACGTGCACCCGCTCCTCATCTCCAGCATCCCAGGATGCCGCCGCCATATGCCATGGTTCACACAAATCAGCAGCAGCTTCCTGTTACATCATTGAGACAGTTTGCCCCTGGTTACCCTGGTATCATGGAAAACTTTGCATCAACAGGTCCGCAGGCAGGTGCCCTATTAACCTCCATGATACCAAGTTCAATTCACCAAACAATGTCACCAGCATCAATTTCACGCCCAGCTCTCCCAGCATCCTCATTGCCATCAGGTCCACTTCCAGAGTTCATGGCAAACTTTTTGCAGTCATCTAGTTCAAATCCTATTCTCGTGGCAACCCAACAGCCATCAAGTCCAAACATAGTTCTCCACAGCACCTCAGGAGCACTGGATGCAGCACCAGGAAGCCGGCACGCTGGAGCTCAAATAGCAGGTGTCAATCAGTCTGGTTCTGAACCAGCATCATGGAATGCGTGGCTGACAACGAGGCTTGGGCTGACTAGCGATCCCACAGGCACTGGGGCCAGTGTAGAAGTGTGCCTATCGGACGATGAATCGTAGTGATGCAGGTTCAATCAATTTTTGGGTTTCTACTGTAATAGTTCGATGATTTGAATTAGAGTCCATCTAACCCGTTTAGCATTCTGATAGCAAGAGATGGACCACAATAAAAATACGATATATTATTGGGCATGTTTGGAATGACAGATGCCAATAGCATCAATCTGAATACCCATCTTGTATAGTGTCAGTTTACTTGTCTTGCAAATGCCTAACCCTTTTATGCGGATTTGGCAAGCCTGAGATTACTGCTGACCTTGGTCGAGATGTCACGATGGACTGTTGTGCTTGTGCTACATGGAACTGTCTTGTTCTTCGGAGTTCTGATAATCTGAGTACCTTGTTTGCTGCATGGCTCTGAGAACTCAGGCTTTGACTTAACATGTGGGTATTGCTGGCACATCAGATACTCTTCATTAAGTTTAATGTTCATTAAGTATATATTACATCACTCAACTCTTCATTAAGTTTAATGTTCATTCTGAACTGCAATATCAGAAGAAACAAATCTTCCAACTATTAATACCAGATAAACTTTACCCCTTCGGCTGTTTGACCATGATTTTGACCCAATCAAACCCAGTTTTGTCCAGGTGGTGTCCACATCAGATACTACAGTTCTCCTTCTCCCCTAAATCGAACCGAAACAGGGGAGGTGGCCACAGTGCTCCGGCCGAGCGCAGCGCCAGCAAGCTGGTGAAAGCATCTAGACCCCTAAAAATAGGTTTTAGTAATTAATGTCAACAATGTTTTGTGAGACTAACATATGTGTTAAGATGTTTAAAGGTTTAGTCTCAGTGTGAGAATGATGACATAGATATGGCAATGCAAAGATGATAAAAGATCGACATGGCTTAAGACAAATGTATCATGTAGCCTACGAATTCTTTTATAGTTTTTACCAGTTTTGGTGTTTGGAGAAAAGACCGGATTCATAGGTTAGACGTTGTTCTATTAAGAGGGATCAAGGCTAGTAGCTTGAGGATCTATTTTTATGCTATCTTGATCAACTAGAAGTCATGCATTGCATTTGTTTTGCTTTTGGAAAACTGTTCTTAAAAACGGTATTACCGCAAGTTGGTAGTACCGAAATCTAGTTTGCGGTATGTATTTTCCAGAGAGTTTGTTTTTAGAAGTTTTTTTTAAAAAATCCCAAAATCGGTATGACCGCATTTGATGATCGGTATTACCGCAAGTCGGTAGTACCGAAATCTACATGGCGGTATATATTTTTTAGAGAACATGTTTTTGGGAGTTTCTCTTGAATTCTAAAAATGGTACGACTGCAATGTAAAAGCAATATTACCGCAGGATGGTAGTACCGAGATATAGTTGGCGGTATGTATTTTTCAAATAGTATGTTTTTGAGAGTTTTGATCTCCATTGAGAATCGGTATGACCGCATTCCTTGAGTGGTACTACCGCAAGTTGGTAGTACCAGTTTTTACATGGCAACGCCACGCTTAGCACCGGATTGACCCTCGTCGCCCGCCTCTCTCCACCCATGTCGGTCGATGCTCGCATCGGATCTGGTCCCGCACCGCCCGCCTCCCACGCTCCCCCACCAGCGTACTCGAGCAGCGGGCAGTGCACCGGTCGACAACTGATGCAATTGCCGGATCTGGCTGCCCACATCGCTGCCCTGTCGCTCAATCCCCCCTGCCACGATGTTGCATGCTCGCCATTGCCGTCAGCTCCCTCGGCAACCGCCCAGCTCTGCACAACACGGTCCTTACAAACCACCGAGTTTGAATGCACGACGGTTGCAATCAAGGAAGCGTGCGTGCTCTAGTGGTTGCCTCCTTCCAACATACAAAAGATGTAGCTCCTCTTCCACATAACCTCCTTCTTGCACTTGCTCTTCCCCTTCTCCACACAAAAGAACCGGGTAAATACTTCACTCTACACCCCTATATCTTTCCCTCTATTCGTAATCTTCATGCTTGCATCTTATTTTGCTTCTTTCAGCCACTGTATCAGTTTGGTGGATAAAGGCGTCCTGATTGGGCTAGAAGTCAGGTCACAGGTGGCCAAGACACAGAAGGGCTACGACCCAACACGCCAGCAGTAAGGTTAGTCATCTACTGATCATGGTTGGGTTTTTGTGGCAATGGTGTTTTCTATATTTGTGTATAGTAGAGGTCTTCAATCTACTTGAATGATTTAAGAAATACCCAATAGGTATGTTGTTTCTGTAGTCTTGATCTTCAGTGATAAATAATTTCAGTTATCTCTGTAGGCTTGGAGGCGAACCAAGATAAAAGCAAGTGCCAGCAACAGTTTGACGATTATAAGGAGTGCAAAAAGAAAGAGATTTGCTATTGTTTTTCCCCATTACTCTGCAGTATTTAGTGATTATAATGATGGATGGCTTCAATTGATTACACGCTTCGTCTTTCGAGGCTCTTTGTTTTTGTTTTATGTATTTGTCGTTAGTTGATCAATAGGATCTAAAGTTTATTGTTAGGAAGAAAGTATGAAACTTGAGCTTATTTGTAGCCCCAAAGTCACCCTTTTAAAAAAGAAATGACTCAAAAGAAATTACCTCCTTATCAAACTTTTGTTTGGGCAAATGCAAATACTTTAAGCACTTTTGGTGAATCATAAACTAAAGCTTCTAGTGTAGCTTGACCATAGATGTTCGTGATTACCACATAGGCCGCCTTGCTTTCTCACGCTGCCATCATCTTCTTCTGTACACTACATATAATTCTCTCCAGGATTGGTATATCTCCCTATTGCTTGGAGATTCCTGTGGTGCCATGCCTACCAAAGTGTCGAACCTGGGAGCGAAGGATCCCGAATTCTCTGTGTTTATACACTAGTTCAGGATTTCCAGTGTACACAGTCAACAAAAGTGATAGCAAAAATCATATCACGCTCTTTATTAATAATACTCAGAGTTTTATTACAAATGGGCCTGAGGCCAAATGGAAAAGAAATAACACGGCGAAAAAGTAGTAGTAGGCCACACGACTTGCCACAGGCGATCGTCTGGGGACGTAGCCTATTCGTCAAGATCCTCACCGTCCTGATAGAGATCTTCTCCTGAATAAAGATTATTCAGCAAGAGTAAGCACAACTTCCGTGCTTGAAAGTTACACCCAATATTGAAAGTTTAATGCATGCATAAGGTAAACAAGGAATAATGGCAGGGTTATTTTGCATAAAAAGCATTTTCAGGTTAAATACCATTAATAATTTTCTAAGACCATTTTTAATATTATAGCTGAAATCAGTGAGTAAGATGACAATAAATAGTGGATAACCTCCATTGAATGAATGGTGAAGGATACCCTCCTATCACTTGGCTAACCGCCCCATTTTACCATAGGATTATCCATCCTAAAAACATCTGTGGAAATCATTTTATAAACCAAAAACAAGTCTAACTTAGAGTGGCTTTGCTAGCATGTCCATGACCATGACGCGGCTATTCGAATAGTTTCTACTCTGCAGAGTTTGTACAGCTTTACCCACACGAGATAGTATGCTTTTAATGTCGGCCAAAGCACGCTTCCGAAGGCGTGCGACTAAGCAATTATCATGAGGCCGTTACAAAGCAGTGTCTTAATGTATTTATGCCCGCTAAGGTTTCGCTACCATTGGACTATCCATCCTCCGGAAGCCCCCTCTTGCGCCCGGTGGGACTAATGTCTGACCAACACCCACATATACAACATAGCACAAATAACACTAAGATACCACATATTATTTAGCCAAATCTGTCTCATTTCAGACATGTGGTGGTACGGTAAGGCGTAGCAAAATACGCTCAAAGACCAGTCCTTAATTGACTTGGGCGACTTTCCATTTAAATAAACCCATGGGCCTTAATCCTAACCAGATTAGGCCCGTGCATGAACCTGCACCCACCATACATCCATCTCGCCCAAGTCCAAACCCATTTTTATTTTATTTGGAGTGAAAACCACTTAATAAGCCTTTCGTGGTAAAACAATACCACCGAATCAAATTTAAAATCAATTTGTAAATGATTTGGCTAAACCTTCCCAAATAAATGTGATCTAGGCATGGCTAAGCATATGACAAATTTTAATAGTATTTTGCCTAAGGGTGACATGGTATTCATATTCAATAATCAAATTGGCCATACAAAGGAGATTGGAATAACTATATACAAACAGGACATTTAAACAATTATATAATCATATGCATGCAATAGTAATTTAAAGACAGAAATTAAATAATTTAAAATACTGGGAACAACATGATCAATAGTGTAACTTACCTTCGTTGAAGTCTTGAAATTCTAAATCGTCGGAATGATCTAACTCTCCGGAGTCGTCGAGGTCTATACGCGAAAATACGACAAAATCAATATTCAAATTCAAATAAATTCAAAAATACAATTCAAATTAACTCCAAATTGAAATATTTTGATTTAAATAGCTAGATTATGATTTTAGACAAATTTTGCAACTTGAACCACCCAATTTGGAGTTCAGATGCAAAAGATATGAATTTTTGAAGTTTTAAACTAAATCTGTAATTTAATTGAATTTCTTGAATTAATTTTCTACTGGAAAATCAACTATTGTGCAATGCTGACGCCAGCGATGAATTTTCGGAAATTAAATTCTATTTCGACATGCGGGCCCACGTGTCGAGACACGATGTATGTGGTGAGCCTCACGAGTTTGGCTCACGGAGGTGGGTGTGGACACCGCCGAGGTGGTTGCCACGTGGCGACCACGTGAGCCTTGATCTTTGAGGTGGCGCGGCACGGTGCCTACGTGGCAAGGCCACGTAGTCCTAGCGGCGGCGCTACGGTTGCGAGCTCATTGGCGTTTCACGCCTCGGCGAGCTAAATGGGCGTGCCCAAAATGAAGAGGGGAGCAGTGCGATCACGTGGGTTACCAAAACGGCGGCGCGAAAAGGTCGCCGGCGACGAAGATCAGCGGCGACGGTTTGAGGTTGACGATGAGGTAGGGGTTCCGGCGGTCCTCCGGCAGAGTGGGTGGCGGCTCCGGCTTCACAACGTCGTGGCGATGTCGATGACGAGGTCGGCGGGGTCAGGGCGTCTATGGTGGCGCCGGAACTGGAGAAGGTCCGCAGGGTCCCGCCGGCGACGATCTTCAAAATTGGGGCGCTATGGTGGAGAAGGGAGACGGTGGTTGGCGGCGCTGAGATGAGGTGAGGAAGGCGGTCCTGGTGCCCCCTTTTATAGGGCGAGGGCGTCGTCGAGGTGGCGTGTCGCCCAAGAAGGTCCGTGCGGCATGGCGGAGCGAAATCGGGGATTTGCGGTGAGGAAAAGGAAAGAAAAGGTCATGATGGACGCGGCGTGATGCGAGGATCTTAATGCGCCCATCAATTTCGGAGATGCGGCCGGGTCTGAGCACGTATGGAAGCTTTTCGAAAATTGGTAATGGCGGTCGTGCGGAGAAAGGAAAGAGGGGAGGAGGAAGAAAGGAAAGGAGGACGATGACTCGGCGTCGTCCGATTTTGATCCCACGGTCGACATTAGATCGCGCGAAGCGGTAAATGATGGTAGAGCGCAGCCGTCGGATTAGAATCGGGCGGCTCAGAGAGGGGGAAGGGTTTTGCGCGGGAGGAGTAGGCCGAGTGGGCCGTGGGCGCGCGTGAAGTGGGCTGGACCGAGTAGGTTTCAGCCCATTGGCTGTTTGAAGATTTTCTTTGGATTTCTGATTTAAATAATTGTTGATAATTCAATTAGGCTTTAGAATATAGCAAATTAAGTCCAAAAATTTTGAGAAAATTCACAGAAATTCTCTGAGGCATTTAGGACTTAAATAAAATATTTCCAACTATTATCTGGTAATATATTTTGCAGATAAATTTGCTTAGCTTTAATTTAATTAAGGAAAAGCTTTTGAAAATTCAGAAAATCCACAAAAACAATTAAACTTTATTTTCAACTGAAATTTAAAATTTGGGCTGTTACACAAAGATTGATATAAGTGATTATGTGCTCTTCACGTTCCTTCCATGATAATGGGAAAACCGATTTTTGAGAAAATTCTAGATTTGCAAGATGATTAGGTCTGTATTTCCAATGTTCAAGAAAGCGCTAAACAGATTTCATGAACATTGTGTATTTATCTATGGATGTATGATTTAGAGTAAGTAATAAACGCGTGAACAATAACTTAAGCATCTAAATGCAGAAAGGTTGTCGTGGCATGTCATGCCAATAGCGCTCCTTTGTCGAGTTCATAACTCTGAGTGGAGCATTTTAACAAGCTTATAAAGAAAATCAAATTTCGTATGTACTGCTTCCATGGATTGCTAGGACGCAAACCTTGCTGTTGAAGTTTTAGCTTGTACTCTCTAGCCATTTGCTAAGCTTTCTAAATACAGAAGTACATTATTGTGAGTCCATGAGATTAGTCTGGTTCTTTCTTGAAGTCAACATAAATAATAGCTCTTGCTTTATCAAAACAAAGTAGCTTCCAATACTTCCTTTCTTAGTCGGTGAGTTAGATGCAGTGTCAGTAAAGAGTCTGGCCTTGGAGAATAGGCTTAAATTCTGTTTTTCACCATCAATTTTTTTCTTCATGACATCTTCATTTTAGTTTAGTTATGCACACATAAGATGTTTTCTTCTGGATTTCATAAACTAGCCTCCAGGCTAAACAAACTATTCACCGTTGAGTTTTCTTTTGAATCCTCCTGCTTTGCCTTCCCCCACATTCTTATGCCATAGTTCCAATGTTGTTCCACTCTGTTAATTTTGCTTTTTCTCTAATTTCATCAATAACTTCTCCGTAGGCTTGGAGACGAACCAAGACAAGAGCAAGTGTCAGCAGCAGTTTGACGATTACAAGGAGTGCAAAAAAGAAAGAGGTTTGCTATTGTTTTCCCCCATTGCTCTGCAGTATTTAGTGACGATAATGATGGATGGCTTCAATTGATTACATGTTTCGTCTTTCGAGGCTCTTTGTTTTTGTTTTTGTTTTATGTATTTGTCGTTAGTTCATCAATAGGACCTAAAGCTTATTGTTAGGAAGGAAGTATGAAACTTGAGCTTATATGTATTTGCTGCTGCTTCCTGGGTAATTCATCTTCCCTTGGATCTGTTAATTTGTTTTAGTTTTTATAGAGACTGGTGGATTTTGTTCCTGTTGGGAAAATTTGTACATGTGTGTGTTCCTTTTAGTTTGGTATGAAACAATGTGATCTATGTGTATTTATGGTTGTGTATTACTTGTCATGATGTTCATGCTTGTTTCTTTCATAAACAATATTAGGCAATGCCTGCGGACATGCTAATTCTATTGAGAAAGTTCTTGATATTCTAGACAAGTTGGTGATGCATTTCTTTATTTTTCTTATGTACATCTTTGAAAGGGAAGAAGAAGATAAGAAGTCAGAGAGGAGGGAGATCACAACAAGCTCCAAATGCAAGAGGTATGCTTAACAAAAACTCAAGATCCCAATCGTGCTTGTGTCTTCTGCATGAAAATTGGTTAATATCTAATAGCCGATCGTGCCTGTCTTTCTTTTGTTTTTTTACACTGCTTTGGTCGCTTAACATGAGGTGTGATTTAGAGTTGTAAAATTAATTTATTCTCACAAAAATGCAAACATGTTTACCAATAGCAAATATGTACCAGAATCACATAATTTCATGAATCTACAACTGTGAAAATTTCTTTATGTTGTATGCTATTATGTTTCTGGGCTTTTTGCCATTTCTCTTTTCCTATCCGTGTGCATGTTTGTTTTTATATGCATATTTGTATGTACAAGCTGGTAGGTTAGTTCATTAAATTCGGACCTTGCAATAGAGTATTCGCCTGTTCCTAGGTGAAATGATATAAAACATAATTATTCATGAAAGGTGGACATAGTCTCTCCTATGTTCTAGAAACGACTAAAGAAAGTATGTGTAGGCCACAAACAATATTTAAATGGCAATGTGCATATTTATTGGGTAAGAGGCTTGGAGATTATCAAATAACTCTATAAGGCTTTTATGGGATTATTTGATTGAATGAAGCAAAAAAGAGTTATGTACTCAACAAATTAATGAGACAAGGATTTCTAGCTTGTGTTGGGTATAGTTGCTGTTTTTTTTTTTTTACTTTATAGCAATGGTCATACTAGCTTTGAAATCACAAGGCAAGATATAGGGTGAAAATTGCTCTCTTCATTGTCACAGGATTTGGCTTTGCTTCTACTAAAACCTATGTTGTGATTTGTACCTATGTCTGATGAGATCCACTATATTAATCATATATCTTTTGCTTTACCCTTGGTTATGCACCTTCATTCAACATCTTTATGTTAAGTCATTTGTAGTTCGACTATGAGTTTGATATTCAGATTTTAGATATTTAGTTCATAAAGACATGATTTTTAATTTATAGAAAATTGCATGCTGCTTCTTTACCAAGTGGCAGAATATCCACACGGTTGCATTGTTTGTTAATAGAACATGTTTCCCCAGGTTTTACTTCATGCATGACAAATCTACTACGTTTGGAACCTATCACTTCTACATGACCTTAAAGACCTCAAACTATTTGTGCTTCTAAATGACACCATATCATTTATGGTTTTTTTTTAAGTGGTAAGCCCTAACTATTCTTAGTAGGACAAGAATACAAACGTCTATTTAGGAGCCCATTTAATCACTGATATAAGTATTGGGTACTTAATAGGCGAAATTAAATATGCTAACTTTTTAATTGTACAGTAGTTTTCCTAGAGTGATAAGCTATCTTAACTAGATTATACTCTTATATTCTTCGGTGAATACATTTTTTATTATTTGATTTCACTTTGTTGCAAGTATTATGACTTTATTTTATAGTAAGGTTTGTTTTTCTCCTCGCCGTCAAGTGAGATTACATCACCCAATTTCGATAAGCTCAATTCTGCTATAAGCAGCACGACATGAGGACAACAATGCAGGGTGGGCGTGGTGGCAAGGCCGCGGGTGCAAAACGTAGACCGGTGGTAAGAGATGATGTTATATTATAGACTAAACACGACGATGATTGATAACTCGATATATTAAAACTATAATTTTTTAATCCGTTGCAACGCTATGGCATTGAACTGGTCCTAAATTTCCAATCGGATGTTGAATGGTTGACGATGCATCGCCTTTTCATCACGGTCGTGCGTGCGTGCGTACGAATTTGTGCGTGAGCGAGCGAGCGCTGTGCGCATGTCAGAGGGATTGATTTCGAGGCCGTGAGCATGAGGGTAGTACAGTGGAGTGCAGACAAAAATTAAGGGACGGAGTGGACTTTTCAGCTGACGTTCAGAATTCCACAGTGCATTCAAAGCTCTCCCCTAACTTGCTGACTCCAAACACAAACGCTCCATCCAAGGGCCCCAAGAGAAGGGAGGGGAGGGACTCACCAACTCTCTCTCTCTCTCTCTCTCTCTCTCTCTCTCTAAGGAGTAAGGAGGCGAATGGAGATGGAGCTCCATGGAAGAAGCGGTTGTGGTATCTTCTTCTCCCCTCCCCTCTCAGTCGACCTCGTAATCTTTGCCCGCTGTCGATTGTAATGATTAGTGGCCTGAATTTTTGTTTCCCTTTCTCTCATTAGACACCTAGTACATTATTGCTGCTGTTCTTTGTTTGCTTTGTTTCTTCTCCACCCAGGACTAGTCCCCTGAAACTGAATCTTGAGAATTTTGAATATGGGAACTGAATCTTGAGGATTGCTTAGGCTGAAACAGCAACTCAGACAGAGTCATAATTGTACTTGAGACAAAGCTGCACTGCATACATCTCTCTTGTTCTTTTAGCTATCAACTCTGATCTAGGCATCTAGTAGGTGAGTGTTGCCGATTAGGACCCACTCCACTAGTCATGACTCGTGATGGAGGAAATTGCACAGTATTACTTGGAATTTTCTCAAGGGCGTAGTGTTGGATAAAATGCAATTGCGAATTATCTGTCCTTTCCAATCATCTTCGGTAGCTTCAAGATTCGATCTTGCCCACAGATTTTTAAAAATGGAAGGATCAGATGACACCTTAGCCGCCCAGCAGAGGGTAAGGTTAGCCATAACAATCATGGAGATTACTTTTCTTCTCCCTTTTTGTTTCTTCCGTCTCTCTGACAGAATGGTGCCATCCACTACAGATCTACCTTGGCCTCTTCCTCGCTGCAGAATCATTCGTCCTGCCCTGCAGCGCCCACTAGTTTAGTTTCTTCGAGGAAAAGTGGCAACTTTTTTTTAGCACGGTAATTATTCCTTCACCGAGAGCTAAACCGTGATCCGTTCTTTAATCTTTAGTGGAAATGGCACTGTGCTGATATAAAGGATAAGAAGACGATTGTTTAGAATAAGGGAAGTAATTTAGGTCTCCAGCGTGTTCACAGACTCATAGGCGAGTGACTGACAACCTTTTTTTTACCCCGTCCAAGATAATTTAGGATCAATCCAATGGTTTTGGATTGGGGAATTCTCCGTCTTCGATGCAATTCTGCCATGAGCAAGCTAGCTCTGGTTATCTCTGCTTCAGATGGAGACAAAACTGAAGAAGATGTGACTAATACCAGTGGTTACAGAAATGAAAACGGGATGCCTTCTTTTTTTCTTTCCCATTTATCAAAAGAATTTGATGCGATCGGAAGAATGGGATAGCCAGCCAGCCAGCCAGTCAGCGGCCTACATGTTGTCATGGGTCTAATTCTACGTTGAAGTATACGTGCCGTAGCTGGCCCGAAATTCTGTTGTTGATTTGAATACTACGGCGCCTGACCTGAAACCCAATGATGTTACATGTACGTGTCAGGTAGCACTTACCAACAATTTCTTATTTTATTTATTTCTTCTTTTTTCAACATTGTTGATCTTTGCCTACCGAGCTTAACCGCCACGGCTCACTTAAAGGAAAACTAATCGATTAGAAAGTGTTTTTTTTCCCTTTTTTTTGCGGTGTCGGTGTCGAGAAAAATAGCAACTGTTCTGTGGCATCTGAAGAACAGGTCTTCATGTTGCTTGAAAAGATGTTCCTCAAAAGGGAAAGGAACCTGGGCATATAGTATTCCCATTTCTCAACTTTTGTCCTCGCTGTTTTTAGGTTCATCGAGATCATGGAGGCTGAACTAGTTGGTCACGTTACCAACCCAAGATTTTTTTTAAGTATTTTGATCCATGAGAAATCTTATTGTTATATGTCTAGATATAATGCCATCGATGTGCATCTTGCAACCAATTGAGCCATGTCACGATTCTTTCGATGGATCACACCACCAAAAGAATTAAGAAATAGGAGCAAAGCTCCAACGAACTTTAAAGATAAATGGCATAATTTAAGCATTAGGCTATAGTGGTAGTTGCAGAAGGCACATCCATAAGCGTGCAGTTAGAGTTGAGATGTAACCATCAGAATAAGCAAGCATTGAAATGAACAATTGATCTCTTCAAGAAGTCTCTGTGTTGTCCTTGGCCGACAGAATCCAATCGCCGAAGCTGAGTTTATAAATAATAAAAAAAGGAAAAATGTGGCAAATAAATTTTAAATTTTTTTAATTAGAGGGGTGTTTATCTCTCCCGATTTCAATCGGTGAAACCAGCGACAGTATTTTTTTTACTGTGTACAGCTACAGTACTATCTACAGTAGATCTCTCGGGTGTCTCGAACACAGGCGGGCTGAGGGGTACGCTCCACCCCCCCCCCTCTACTGAGCTAGCCTCAGTCCCTTGTGGCAAATAAAATACCACAAATAAAATAATGATGAGGATAATTAGTCCCACTCATTATTGACTTCAGACTTGTAGCGCTAGTTTACTACTACTATTGGTTTGCAAAGCCTGACCTGTTTTGATCAATTTCCTACAAAACTTGGAAAAATGAAGGTTTTGAGTTTGCCTTCTTCAGAGAATACTCTAAAACATTGTGTTTAAAAGCAGAAGATAAGCTGCAACTCGGCCATAATCTGTGTGCATCAATTCATAACTTGGTGTGAAAAGCCCTACTATCTTCTTGCGCCGGGTGGCTTTCAGAAGCCTGATACAGCCTGAGATCTCTGATCACCGCCAAACTTAGCATCCACCACATCCGAGATCTCAGGTCAGATGTCCTTTCAACTTTTAATCCACAGTCTCGAATCAATGTCTCTATCCAAACATCACACCTAAGTACAGGCAATCTCGAGTCTTTGTAATAGGAAACAGGTGGCTGCTGTTCTACTCGTTTTAGGCCTCTTACTTCTTTTTCCTAGTGTGTAGTGCTGTTACTGCTGTAGGTTGAGATGTCTCCTGTCTTGTAAGGTGCTGGACCTGCTGGTGCTGCACTGAGTGTGTTATTATAATGATGGATGTGCATTGTGCAGTGCATTTACAAAACTCTTTTTTTGAAGCATGTATTTGCGAAACTATTGTTGATAGCTTCTGCCCCTTCATTGGATTTTCTTGCATTGCATATAAGCTGCCCTCTTTGCTAATCAGGACTTAGAACTCCATTTCTCCCTGCCTCTCCTCTTTGATGTCTCTTTGGTTCTACTCTCAGACCATGATACTGTCTGAAGCAACTCAGCTTAGTCCTCCTCCCGTACTTTCAGCTGATTTCTGGTTGTGAACTTTCAGAGAAATCATGTCAGTGTTTTACGTTTAGCAAGCCGTACTGATTTGATTAGCATTAAGATAGTCAGTTGTAAGTAAAACTTCTGAGGCCTCCATTTGCCTTCTAGTTGTTTCTTGTTAATCATGACTGTGCATCTAATAGGACTTGCTACTTTTTAGTGATGAGTTGCACATCATTGTGGTAATGCATTACTTTATAGGAAGTAATAAGCTTCCGTGTTATCCTAAATTTTTACTTATTGTTTTCTGTTTTATCTATTCTCCTGGGTGTGTAGTGGCGTATTTCGATAGTAATAGCCAGTCAACCATGTACTATTTAACAATATCAAATATTTGACTGGACTTGTTCATGCTATGCATGCACCGAGGTGATTTTTTCCCTTCCATGTTGGTCAACAAATGATGGTTTCAAACATGATGTTACATTTTTCAGTGTGAATTGGATGGGGGGCCTATTTGATGTTTTTCCGATTCTCTTGCGCACTATTTGATGGATCTCCACATCAAACTTCTCCTGGCCTCCCTCAGCTGCGTACTTCTGATGCAAGCAGCATCCGGTGGTAAGCACTAGGCTCTCGGGAAACTAGATCTACTTTTTGTAATTGTTGCAATGCAATGCTTTGCAAAATGAACTGAATATGGATTATGGGATAATAGCTGATACATGAATTTTTTAAATAGATGGCGTCACAGACGGAACTGGAACGACAAGCTGGACATGTGTATGCGCAGCTCATCCATTAGGTGAATCAAGCTCGAATAGCAGCCTGTCGTCAAATTGCTCTTCTTCATGCCATTGCCTACAAGGTATGAGCAATTGATCATATACGCCTCCCAAATCATTGCACATTTGCACCACAAGATACCTGAATTGGGGGTCTCTGTGGCAGATGAAAACGGCGGCACAGGGTCATGGAACTGCACGTGCGCCTCTGACAATAGGAGTTGCTTCACTTCCTGTAACTGCACATCCGGTATATGAAATTCTTCTTTACTGATTCAGATATATCCATCGTACTTTGGACTGAATGTTCAGAAGAAATTGTGTTGTGGTTACTGATGAATGTTGTCTGCTTCAATTCTCCAGGAAGTTCTCAGGAAGGAAAGAAGCACGTCTCTAACAAAACAGTCGTAGTTACACTCCTAGTATGCGTGGTTCTCACCACTGTTGCTTTCCTTGGCACCACCGCGTACTACTTCCGCCGCAAGGATGCACTCTCTCCACATTTGCGGACATACTCTTTCGATAGGTACACCAGCTGGAGCAGCAGATCGAACCTCGTCAGCCATCGATCTTCCCTTTCCCCCCAACCCAAACCGAAACCGAGGATCAGTGTCCTTAAAGGTAAGTACCTGATTGTGCTGCTTTAACCCACACCTTGTTTTATTCTTCAGGATACTGCAGACCCACACTCTGATTCTTGTTTTTTCAACTCTGCTGCAGATTTTCTGTGTAGTTGCCCTCTCATTTGTGGGAGTGGAGGTGGTCTATTTCCCGGTGTAATCGTTCGGTTTACCTACTCGGAATTGGAGCAAGCAACCGGGAAATTTTCAGACGACAATCTTATCGGAGTCGGGGGAACAAGCAAGGTGTACCGAGGCCAGCTTAGCGATGGAAAAGTTGTCGCCGTGAAGAAGCTTAGGCCCCTAGGAGGCGCAGACGAAGACTACGAGTTCCTATCCGAGGTATCTTACACTCCGAACTCTGAAGAACACATCCATTTGATTTGCATCTTCCTTAATTATCTATTTCTCTTGCGTGATGTGATGATGAGTGAGACACAGGAGAGTTGCTCTCGTATATAATTCGCATTTCGCAATGAACAACAAACAGATCGAGCTGCTGTCACGGCTGAACCACTGCCATGTGGTGCCATTGCTGGGGTACTGCTCGGAGAGCCAAGGGCGGCAGCTGGAGAGGCTGCTGGTGTTCGAGTGCGTGTCCAACGGCAACCTGAGGGACTGCCTGGACCTCAAGCAAGAAGGGAGGAAGCCCATGGACTGGCCGACCCGGGTGAGCATCGCGCTCGGCGCCGCCAGGGGGCTGGAGTACCTGCACGAGGCGGCCGCGCCGCGGATCCTCCACCGCGACATCAAGTCCACCAACATCCTGCTCGACGACAAGTTCAGCGCCAAGGTGACCTACCTAGCTACCTTGTCACTGATCATGAGTGCTGATAATGGTCATCATTCATGCCACTGATTACTGAACTGTTTAATTTGTTTTGCTGCAGATCACCGATCTTGGCATGGCCAAGTGCCTGATGAACGACGGCGTGACGAGCTGCTCGAGCTCCCCCGCGCGGATGCTGGGGACTTTCGGGTACTTCGCGCCCGAGTACGCCATCGTGGGCAAGGCGTCGCTCAAGTCGGACGTGTTCAGCTTCGGCGTGGTGATCCTGGAGCTCATCACCGGCCGGCAGCCGATCCACAAGTCATCCTCGACCAGGGGCGACGAGAGCCTCGTCATGTGGGTGGGTACTGGGTAATCAATCATCAACTGCTCGAGCAGGAGGCTGGCAAAATCCATTTACTCGGATTGTTCGATGAATCGAATCGAGTGCAGGCGACGTCTCGTATGCGCGACAGCAGGCTGGTGGTGACGGAGCTGCCGGACCCGGCGCTGAAGGGCAGGTTCTCGCCGGAGGAGATGCAGATCATGGCGCACCTGGCGAGGGAGTGCCTGCAGTGGGACCCCGAGTCCAGGCCCACCATGACCGAGGTCGTCCAGATCCTCTCCACCATCGCTCCCCTCCACACCGCCAACAAGCGCCGCAAGCTGCCCCTGCCCACCACCACCTTCGTCACGGTCAGCGCCTCAGTGGTGCTATATGTTCTTGTCGTCGAGTTTCATGCACCAACCGGTTCGCCTGAAGCGTAAGCGAGCTATACGTGTCGATCTGACTGTCGTCAGCATGCTTTGATTTGCAGACGTCGCCTCACATCCGGAGAAGCGAGCCCGAGGGCGACGACATCGAGTGGCAAGAATGCTCGGTGTCGTTCGACCGGTGGCAGGACGGCGGCCGTGACTTGTACAGGGGGGATGATAACACTAAGAGCGCGGCGCGCGGCGTTGTGTCGGGAGAGGTCGTTGGGATGCAGCTGGTGACGAGCCCCAACGGCCGACGGAGCTGCCGGTCGCCGGAGGAGGACGAGGCGGTAGACCTGACGGAGCCGCGGCTGGAGACGTTCACGCAGCCGGCCCTCTTCAAGTGAATCAGATCGAGGAGAGAGAGAGAGAGAGAGTAGGCTCTAGGATCGATCGATGTAGCTTTGCAGGTTAGTACGAGTAACAAGCTCTCTGTCTGAGGGCTCTGTCTTTGTTCATACCACTCAGTCTGCAACTGCATGCACGACGGAATGTTGGAATCCATATGTACAGAATCCATATGTAAGGATAGATCAAACGTCTATAATACCCTTTTAATTCTATGGTCATATTTTACAGAAATGCTATAAACTGTCCGATCATATATATATATATATATATATATATATATATATATATATATATATATATTGAAATCAGATGAATTTCTCACTTTCCGATCTGCTTGAATATCTGTACTCCGGCTGGCTTCCATCTCGATCTTTTGAAGGAATGGTCTTGTTGAACTTGCCTCCTCCAGTGGCTTCATGCGCCCTGGTCGAGCTGTCATGATGGGAACAAGCGGTTGCTGCGGCTGAAGCGGGCCTGGCCTCATTAGCCTTCTTGTGCCATCTGTTCGGCCGAACCAGAGATACGCCGCCACATGTTTGCTCTCTGTAGCTACACCCAGTAAGTCTGTTCAATGTTAGATTAATGTACTCTTTGAGGTACCACCAGCACATGAGCTTACAGTGGAGTCATGGTGGTACAATACTCAAAAGGGTCTCCATAAGAGATTTCACAAAGCCTTCGACTCGCTTGTAATTCTGGTTCATTGGCTCGTTTGGAAGGAGAGAAACGTGAGGATTTTTTGTGTAGAGCACAGGACGTCGGCCGAGCTGTTATGGGTCATCAAGGAGGAATTGTGGGCATGGAGACCTGTGGATTTTTTCAAGAAACAACCGACTATTTTTTTTTTAGAAAAGGAAATATTCTTATTCCAGCCTCTGCACAGCAGGGTGTATATAGCTAAACAGCATCAAAAGATGCAACCGAGAGTAACAAAATACAATCAGCGTCGAAAAACCTGATAGAACAGGTAAGTAAGGAAAAAGGGCCAAGCCATGTCTAAAAATTAGAGACAAATCCTATTACTAAACTGCCACCTATGGTTGGCATAAATCTCCATAACAGTAGTTTCCAGACGTCGGCACATGTCCTGAATAAGAGGACGATCCTCCTCCCTCTGCAGCAACGACCAAAAGCGAAACCAATAGGTACCTTTGAAGATAACCTGCAAAGCAGAAGAAACTCGTGTCTTATCAAACACCACCTCATTACGGCTCAACCATATAGCCCAGCAAAGAGCGCTTGCCCCAACCAATAAAAGATACATATATTTACGGTTAATCCCCACAAGCCAATTTCCAAACAAATGAGAAATACTTGAAGGCGGATTAATACCACTAGAAATATGTACCGCTCTCCAAATAAACTTAGCAAAATGACAATCAAAGAATAAATGTTGTATTGTTTCATCCATACTACAAAAACAACATTTGGTACTACCATTCCATTGTCTCTTTGCTAGATTATCCCTTGGTTAAGGTTACTCCGTTGTACAGAAACCAAATGAAGATCTTAATTTTTAGAGGAATCTTAAGTTTCCATAAAAAGCGATTAGTTGAAAAAACCCTACCATTAATCAACGCTCTATACATCGACTGGACAGAAAAAATACCATGTTGATGTAAAGACCATCGAAAGGTATCTTGGCCATCTGTTAAATTAATGGAAGCTAATTTGAGGACCAACTCATTCCACACAACTAGCTTATCACCAACTAAAGCTCTACAAAAGGAAATATGAAGAGGTACAGAACCTAAAACCTCTGCTACAGTAGCATGCTTGCTATAGACGATATTATATAGAGATGGATATAATTGGCTCAACTTAGTTTGACCCAACCAAACATCTTCCCAAAATCTAATTTGAACACCATTATGCAAAGTAAAAGAGCCAAGTCTCAGGAATTCATACTTAACCTTCATAAGGCCAGCCCAAAACTACGAGTCACCTAGTTTATATTCTACTTGTGCAATTGTTTTATTCCTCAAATATTTATTTCGTAACAGTTGTTGCCAAACTCCATCCTCATTAATTAGTTTAAAAAGGCACTTACTAAGTAAGCACTTATTCTGCAATTCTAAATTCAGAATACCCAAGCCACCTTGATCTTTAGGAGTGCAGAGAATGCTCCACTTAGTAAGTATATACTTTTTCTTATGCCCATTGCTTTGCCAAAAAAATCAAGATCGATAATAATCCAACTTTTTAATAATTCCTTTGGGCACTTCGAAAAAAGAAAGCATGAACATGGCTAAACTACTAAGGACTGAATTAATAAGAACAAGTCTACCCCCAAAAGATAGAAGCTTGCCCTTCCAACAACTAAGTTTCTTTTGAAATCTTTCTTCGACTGCCTGCCAATCTTTAAGTGATAACTTCTTGTGATGCATTGGAATACCTAAGTATCTAAAAGGCTGATTCCCCCTTCCACAACCAAAAATCTGTGAATAAGAGTTTGCCAACTCCTTTGCTTTACCATAACAAAATAATTCACTCTTATGAAAATTTATTTTCAGCCCAGACAGTTGCTCAAACACACATAGCAAGAGCTTCATATTCTTTTTTTATTAATTAGATTTTTTTTAATGTATTTTTATTGTTAATCCTGTAAACTTTATTTCTAATTCTGACATTTTTTGTCACGCCACCACGTTAGACCGTATCTTATCAAGCTCTTATCACGTCACTAGTGGTGGCGTAATGGTGTGATCAAAAGGGTTAGAATTAAAAAAACAAAGTTTGCGGTAGATTAACAATAAAAATAAATTAAAAAAGGGTTATTAATTAATAATAAAAGAAAAGTTCGCAGAGCTACGCCAACGCCTAAACCCTCGTCGTCTCTCTCCCCCACCCCACTCCGTCCAAACCTCCCACTCCCGCAGCCATGGCGCGCTGCCACCTCCACATCTCCCTCCCCCTCCTCTCCCGCAAGCCCCACGCCCCCACCCCTCTCCTACTCCGCCATGCCTTCTCCTCCTCCACCGTCCAGACCCCGGAAGCCCCGGAGGCGTCGGCACCGGCACCGGCCCCCAACCCGCCCCTCCGCGAGGAGTGTTGGAACACAACACCAGGATCCTACACACACATTTACCCGTGGACGAACACTACACGGGGGAGACGAGGAACACAGACACATGGAGAGAATTTTCCCGACACGAACTCGACTTGCGCCGGTTTTTCTCTTGTGTTTCTATTCCATCGCACTCAATTTACTCAACAGGTTACATGGCTTAAATAGCCTCACTAACACATGCACGCACGGACTCCACTACCTGTGGTCATGCGCATGCAGCTAGCAACTGACTCACTCCACTAACCACTAACACACATGCACTATTCTCACGCATCCACTAATCAACTAACCCAAACTAGCTAACAAACTAACTCAACTAGCAGCTCTAGAACCTGATGGACCGGGCCTCACGCCCAACTCTGACGCACACGACTCAAATTGATGCATGACTCAACTAATGCATGACTTAACTAAGATACTAGTCAAGATTAATTCCAACAAATCCCCCCTAATCTTGACACGTCAACTCACGGCGCCGATCTTCACGCATCTTCTCCTCGGCGAGACACGGAGATAGCCGCCAATGCCATCTTGTCCCGTCGGTTTGTTGATGACACAACATCGCACCACCATTGCCTTGTTGTGGCCTCACGTGCCGCCATTGTCGCAACGGCCTCGACCGCCGACCGTCGTTGTCGGCATCACACCGATGCTTTCTCGCAGCGGAATCACACCGCCACCTCTATGAACACGGCCTCACACCATGGTTCATGGCCTTCACCGCGAGTGTGCCATCATAGCATCCTCTTGCTACCACATCCTCGCCACCGGTGATGCAACTTGCTGGTAACTCATCGCTTCTCCTCCGCCCGTGACGCAGCTCGACGGTGACGGAGACTCGGGCCTCGATACACGAGGCATAAACTTGTGCATGGGTGAGCATGGGGTAATGCAGCCACACCACGGAACTCTTCTTCGCCGGTGCTCCTGACGTCGTCGTGTCGACGTTCACTTTGCTGCCTCCGCTACCCCGGTGATCTCACACGCATCAAGCTCTGATACCAAATGTTGGAACACAACACCAGGATCCTACACACACATTTACCCGTGGACGAACACTACACGGGGGAGACGAGGAACACAGACACATGGAGAGAATTTTCCCGACACGAACTCGACTTGCGCCGGTTTTTCTCTTGTGTTTCTATTCCATCGCACTCAATTTACTCAACAGGTTACATGGCTTAAATAGCCTCACTAACACATGCACGCACGGACTCCACTACCTGTGGTCATGCGCATGCAGCTAGCAACTGACTCACTCCACTAACCACTAACACACATGCACTATTCTCACGCATCCACTAATCAACTAACCCAGCTAGCTAACAAACTAACTCAACTAGCAGCTCTAGAACCTGATGGACCGGGCCTCACGCCCAACTCTGACGCACACGACTCAAATTGATGCATGACTCAACTAATGCATGACTTAACTAAGATACTAGTCAATATTAATTCCAACAAGGAGCCCCTGCACGAGACGATCATCCACATGATCCGCCGCCGCCCGTGGACCACCCGCCTCGAGAACTCCATCCGCCTGCTCTCCCCCACCCTCGCCGCGCCGCTCGTCCACGACGTCATCTCCGGCGCCGGCCGCACGGACCTCTCGCTCCAGTTCTTCCGCTTCGCCTACCGCCGCGCGCGCCGCCCGATCCGGCACCTTCGCGCTCTCTCCCCGATCCTCGCCTCCGCCGCATGCTCAACCACGCCGCGCCTCCTCCTCGACACCATGTCGTCATTCTCCATCTCCCCTGACGAGGCCACCGTCGCCGCCCTCATCGCAGCCTACGGCAAGGCCAACATCCCGCAGTGTTGGAGCCGACCCCAACGAACAGATCGGTATAAGCAACGGTGCTTCCTCTTCGCCTCGAGACGCTATGAACTCGACTTAGAACAGCGCAACGAACGCGGCTAGCTGGCTCAAACACACGCGAGAATAGAATTGGAATAGACACAAGAATTTGCGGCAACACATGCCCCGGCGATTTAACGCCGCGTTTTCAGATATTTCTACGGCCACCTAATGCAACCGAGTACATGGATGTTTATAGCCCAACGACACACCGCCGAGCACCAAGCGGAAGGCGGGTCTTACGTGACGCACGAGCACACGTCGACGCACATGCACGCCACTACCTCATGCACGACTCCCACTCGTTCCACACAAGAACTGGTCCTCCTAATTGCCAGCCACATCTTCCTAACAACTCTTCACAAACTAATGCCTATCTAGTGCATTCAAACTACTAGATAAGTCCTCCACGAGAACACATCTCGTGTCAACTACATGCAGACTCAGAATTACGTGACACACACGTACTCTAACAAACAAACATAACCTACATGCAAAGACTCAAACTAATTCAAGTCATGATTAGTGCTAACAATTTCCCCCTAATCTTGACTTGTGTACTCTATGCATCATCGCAGGAGACATGGTTCGTCGTCCGCCGTCGCAAGCAGAGCCTGTTCCTTCCTTGGCTTGCGGCACTCTTTGGCAAAATGCCCACGAATGCCACAGTTGTAGCATTTTCCTTTCTTCTTGTCCGACTTGCGCTCGCTGTCGTCGGAGTCGCTGTGGTCGTCGTTCCAGCCACCACGTCTCTCACCGCTGCCGCGCCATGCTCCTTCGCCGCCGCCGTCGTCCATTTGTTGCCCGCGCCGACGCGGCGCTCCTCCCATCGCTCCTCGGTGAGCGGAGGCGCCCGACGCCGTCGCAGCCACCTCAACGCCGCGCGTTCCTCCGCCATGCGCGCCGCCCGACGAGCTCCTCGAGCGACATCTTTTCAGTCCATCGGCATCTCAATTGAGCACGCGACTGGTTGAACTTCGCGGCACCACTCGCAGAGCTTCTTGACGACGCGCACCTCCTCGATGTCCTCTCCAAGCCCGCAGCCCGTGACCAGAGAGCCAAGACGCATGGCGAAATCATCAATGGACTCACCATCGAGGAACGCCACGTTCTCGAATTTCTTGAGGAGCAGCTGCGCCTTTGCCTCCTGCACGCGCTCATCGTCCATCCTCATGGACTTCACCGCCTCCCACGCCTCTTTCGCGCTCTTCTTCGCGGCGAGTCCGGACTTCATCTCCGCGGCACCCGCGAGGATGCGGCGGCGCCGCCGATCCTTGCGCGCTTCGGCGTTGCCTCCTCCACGGCATCCCGAGCTCCATGCCTCCGGGTTGACCTGCATCTCGAGCGCCCACTCGTGGTAGTTCGTCTTCGACAGCTTCAGAATCTCTGCCGTGCCGCCGATGTTGGAGACGACGCGCTCCACCGCGATGATTCGTGGCGAGTTGTCGATAGGGGAGCCGGAGTCGCCGTCGCCGCCCTTCTTTGGCTGAGGCGTCGTCATCACTGCTTGCTCACCAACCTTGCTCTGATACCAATTGTTGGAGCCGACCCCAACGAACAGATCAGCGCAAACGCTCGGTGCTTCCTCTTCGCCTCGGAGACGCTATGAACTCGACTTAGAACAGCGCAACGAACGTTGGCTAGCCGCTCAAACACACACGCGAGAATAGAATTGGAATAGACACAAGAATTTGCGCAACACATGCCCGGCGATTTAACGCGCGTTTTTCAGATATTTCACGGCTCACCTAATGCAACTGAGTACATGGATGTTTATAGCCCAACGACACACTGCCGAGCACCAACTGGAAGGCCGGGTCTTACGTACGCACGAGCACACGTCGACGCACATGCACGGCCACTACCTCATGCACGACTCCCACTCGTTCCACACAAGAACTGGTCCTCCTAATTGCCAGCCACATCTTCCTAACAACTCTTCACAAACTAATGCCTATCTAGTGCATTCAAACTACTAGATAAGTCCTCCACGAGAACACATCTCGTGTCAACTACATGCAGACTCAGAATTACGTGACACACACGTACTCTAACAAACAAACATAACCTACATGCAAAGACTCAAACTAATTCGAGTCATGATTAGTGCTAACACGCAGGAGTCCGTTAAGCTGTTCCGCTTGATGCCCGAGCTCGGCATCACCCGCACCGCGCTCTCCTACAACGCCGTCCTCAAGGCCATACTCTGCCGCGGCCGGGAGGCCATGGCTAGGCGGATCTACAATGCCATGATCGCGGACGGCGTCTCCCCGGACGTGTCCACCTACAACACGTTGATCTGGGGGTTCGGCCTGTGCAAGAAGATGGAGGCCGCCGTGAGGGTGTTCGGGGACATGAAGGATCAAGGGGTGACACCGGACGTGACGACTTATAATACCCTGCTCAACGCCTGGGTGCGGGCGGGTGATCTGGAGAGTGCACGGAAGGTGTTCGACGAAATGACAGGGCCTGGGTTTGGACGGAACTCGATCTCATACAATGTCATGATCAAGGGATATGTTGCAGCGAATAAGGTGGAGGAGGCAGTGGGGTTGTTCACGGAGATGGGGGAGAAGGGGTTGAGGTTGAGCGAGAAGACGTTTGCTGCGTTGATGCCGGGGCTTTGCGCTGATGAGGGGAGGGTTGCCGAGGCCCGGAAGGCAGTGGACGACATGGCAGAGCGACGACTCACGCCAAAGGACAAGTCAGTGTTTTTGAGGCTTGTGACGACCCTGTGCAGAGCTGGTGACTTGGATGGGGCGTTGGACGTGCACAGGAAAAGCGGGCGGTTCAAGCATGTTCTGGTGGATCCGAGACAGTATGGGATGTTGATGGAGGGTTTGTGTGCAGGTGAAAAGTATGATGGTGCTGTTGAGGTGCTACATGAGCTTCTTGAGAAGGGGACGCTGCTGAGCCCAAAGAGTCCTGTGCTGGAAGCACCAGCTTATAATCCAGTGATTGAGTATTTGTGCAACAATGGGAGTACCAACAAGGCTGAGACGTTCTTCAGGCAGCTGATGAAGAAAGGCGTGGATGACAGGGATGCATTTAACAGTCTTATCCGTGGGCATGCAAAGGAAGGCGCGGCGGAGGCGGCGCAGGAGATTCTCGCCATTATGACACGCCGTGGTGTCCCTACTGATCCTGAATCGCATGCACTGCTTGTTGATAGCTTCCTGAAGAAGAATGAGCCGGCTGATGCAAAGACAGCATTGAACAGCATGATGGAACAGGGGCACCTGCCGAGCCCAGCTCTGTTCCAGTCTGTCATGGCGGCGCTTTTCAATGATGGCCGTGTTCAGACAGCAAGCAGGGTCATGAAGAGTATGATTGAGAAGGGGGTTACAGAGAACATGGACATGGCACGTAAGATCTTGGAAGCTCTCTTCATGAGGGGACATGTGGAGGAGGCGATCGGTCGTGTCAATCTGATGGTGGAAAATGGCTGTATGCCTGATATGGATAAGTTGCTTGTTGGCCTTTGTGAGAATGACAGAGTGGTGGAAGCACAGAAGCTGGCTGATTTTGCGTTGGACAGGGACTTTGACGTTAGCTTCTCGACCTACGACAGAGTCCTGGAGGCCTTGTACACCGAGGAGAAGACATTGCCAGCATACTCCATGCTTTGCAAGATTAAGAGCAAAGGAGGTGTTGTGGACCAGAAGGGTTGCGATGCTTTGATGGAGGGCTTAAAAGCCGAAGGGTACTCAAAGCAAGCTGACATTTTGTCTAGGATCTTGACGGAGAATGCATCATCCATGTCCAATAGGGGCAAAAGGGTTGCCATGGGTGCGTAGGAAGGCTTCTGGATTCATGGAAAGATTGTATCTTCTTTTTAACTTGAAGAAAGCAGTGTTTCCTTTCTTTTATTAATGCTTGTTGGGCTATTGGTCAATTGGGGATTTTTATCCTTGGGGACAAGAAGGGCAGGTACATTTACGGGTGCGTAGGAAGGCTTCTGGATTCATGGAAAGATCATATCTTCTTTTTAACTTGAAGAAAGCAGTGTTTCCTTTCTTTTACTAATGCTTGTTGGGCTATTGGTCAATTGGGGATTTTTATCCTTGGGGACAAGAAGGGCAGGTACATTTACTTCTTGTTTTTCAGCATAGCCCCAGATTTAATTCTGTACCATGTTTTAGAAAAGGAAACATGTTTAATAATTGATGAAGATGTACTTCTTGTTATGAATTTAGTTGAGAGATTTAGCGGTTATAACTATAACACGCTGTGCTTCATTGTTTATAAGTGGCTCTACTAAAGACGAGGCCAGAAATTTTGGTTTTGGCATGACGCTAAGGAAGACTTTGCTCTGTGCTTTTCATGCTTTTATTATTTCAAGTCGTTAATTGCATCAAGATTGATAGTAGACAGTAAGATATTCACCACCTTTTGGTTTGTCATATGTCTGTATGGTTTGCTGAACTGGTGAAGTATCAATTAAAAATTATGCAGCATTGCAGTTGCATTATGTGTATTCTTTGCTACATTTCTGTTAGAAGCAGTGTCGAAACAAATTCTTGAAATTTGCCTCCCGATTCCATAGTAAAAACTAGGTGCATTTTGATGGCATCTTGTGTGCTGCTTTTCATATCATTTTTTTTTTTTTTGTGTTATGCTCCAGTCTAGCAACTTTGCTGTGACCATTTGTACATAATATCGACTTGTGGGACAGCTACTCACTTTTGGCCATTTAAATTCAGGTTGCAGCCTGGTTTCAGCTTGTGCTGGGTAATGTATTTGTAGTTGGTAAATAATAGGACTAAGTACAGGGCAAGCACCCCCAACTTAAATTGCTCTTGCCCTATTTTTGGCCATGACGGAGTTGAATAGCTTATTATGTATGCTACCAAGTAGTAACCAATACCATTGGTTGCAAGCATGGAAGGCGAAGCTCATCGCATCGGTCCGTCAGTATTTTCTTTCTTTTCATGGATTAGAAATAGAATGAATGCATGCATGCATGCGGAGATTTTTTTTAATTATTATTTAATCTTTTTTTTTAATTTTATTTTAAAGTTAACCCATCGCGAACTTTATTTCTAATTCTGACCCCTTTGGTCACGCCACATTGTGGCGTGACAAAACAACACTGTCACACCAGTCCATTTCTAGTCAAAGTCTTGTCACGTCACTGGTGGTGGCGTGACAGTGTTGTTTGGTCACGAAACACTAAAAAGTGCGATTTTGAGGATTTATCCTATGGTGTAACAGTGTTGTTTTGTCACGCTACGGGTGGTGGCGTGACCAAAGGGGTCAGAATTAGAAATAAAGTTTGCGAGGGATTAACATTAAAATAAAATTAAAAAAGGATTAAATGATAAAAAAAGTTCTGCGTGCGGACTGAAAACACCAGTATACGTACACACTGTGCAGCCTCCTCGTAGAAATACGGGATTATGTTTCTGCATCAAGATATGGATATCTCGGCACCTAACAACAGGCGAGCTCTTTTCCTTTTCTTTTTATTTGGCAGCTGAAAGGGACAAGAATCGCCCTGCTTCCTTTCCTACCTGCTTCACTGGGCTGCCGCTTCTCCAGCTTGCTGAATGACTCGCCTAGAATAAATCAAGGGCTCTTTCTTGTAAATAGCAATTTTGCCTGGATGAGCCAGTTTTGGAGGTTTCATAGCTTAAACTCCCAATAAATTGGCCAGTGAAAAGAGTTCAGTTTAGTACAAAAATAAAGTATAATGTGTGATTTAGCATCTGTTGTTGAGCACGATGGAAAGTTTTCTTTGACCCTCTATGTGTGGTCCACATGTTATAGACACATAGAGAGGCAAAATCTGAAATGAGCAAATCCTGAAATCCCCTCCTGGAAGAGTGCAGCTGCACTGCATAGCAAGATCACATATGATACCACCGAACCAAGCACCTGCTCTCCTTTGAGTGTTCCATTTCTTTTCTCTTCGTCCGTACAAGATTACCCATGTTCCGTTTCGTCTACAATACAAGGCACCATAGTTTTTGCCCAGTTAATCTCAGTACTGTAAAGCCTTAAAAAGATGAGCAAAATAGACTAACCTTGTCTAGTGTACGCGAGTGCGTGATATATTTAACTGATCTGAAATCACACAGATTCCATTCGCGTTTGCTTTCAGGAGGTAGTCGTGTCACACAAAGCAACCTCCAAGTAAACTAGTGGCTCCTTCCTTACCTACATGGCACCAAGCTACCTTGCAAACACCATCGGAGACCATCACACTGACACTACTCAACTGAGCAGAGATCCTCGAGCATATGTATACATGGCTGCATCCATGGCTGTGCACTCTTGGTCCTAGACAAGCTAGCACTGCAGCACTACTGGGCTGACAGACACCAACGCAGTCCATGAGATGAGGAGGCTGGCGGTGGTTGCGCTGGCATTGCTCGTCATCGCATGGCAGTCCTCCCTGAGAACGACGGCGGCGGCGGCGCAGACTTGGACGCCACCGCCTGACCAACAGGACGACGATCCACCCACGCCTGGGCCTCCGTTGTCACCGCCACCGCCGGGGGAGTTCGATTCGCCGGAGTCCCCGCTGCCGGATCCCCCACCACCGCCAATGCTTGAAACGCCGGAGCCAACGACGCCATCGCCGCCGAGGCGGGAGCCGACACCGCCACGGACGGTGGTGCCACCTCAGGAACCGTCGTGGTCCGCTTTGCCGCCGCCGGCTCCTCCGAGGGCGACCAACTACACTGGCACCGGCTGTACCAGCATGCTGGTGTTCGGGGACTCGACGGTGGATCCCGGGAACAACAACCGGCTGCAGACGGCGGCGAAGGCCAACTTCCCGCCGTACGGCATGAGCTTTCTTGGCGGCGGGCCCACCGGGCGGTTCAGCAATGGCCGGCTCATCACTGACATTCTCGGTACAGACACGCATCCATCTGCTATTGCTTACTACTCAATGCTAGTGTTATACTACGTACGATCCACTCATACACAGCTGGTTTTCCAACCAAATCATACAGAATGAACGAACGATGCTTCCTTTTCCTTTTCGGCTGCAAAAATATATTTCGAAATGAACAAATGATGGTGGAAATTGCGCACAGCTAAAATGATTGGTGTTTTTGCTTACAAGATTTGTGATGCTCACCGCTGTTCAGTAAGATATTTAAGGCGCAGCTTTGTGGCTGTGCAGCTGAAAAACTAGGTATAGCGAGGAGCATTCCAGGTTTCCTTGACCCAAAGTTGAAGCCAGGGCAGCTCAGCAGGGGCGTGAGTTTTGCATCAGCAGGCTCCGGATACGACGACGCCACTGCCAAGAGATCGGTATGTTTGTCAGCAGCATAGCCTGCACATATTTTCCAATTTCCTTCACAGCACAAAGTCAGGGGAGGTCATCGAATCACTGTATCAGAGATGTAGGCAGATTCTCCTTCACCTCATCAAAGAGAACATGGTAAAAAAGCTACCAAAAAATAGTGGTTAAAATGGGTGAACCAAAAACATGTGAATTATAGCTAGCTACCATCCAAGCTATTTTGACTATTGAGGACCAGTATTGGGTACTAACTAGCTATGTTTCCTCCTTTTCTGTTATAGAATGCGCTGTCATTTTCCGATCAAATAGAGGACCTATGGCGGTACAAGAGAAGCCTCCAAAAATTAGTCGGACCAAGAAGAACAGAGCAACTTTTCAACAAGGCTACATTCGTCATAAGTGCTGGAACAACTGACCTGCTTTTTCACTATCTTGCCTCAAACCAGTCAACAGCAGATAGTCAGCCACAATACGAGAACCAACTGATAGCGCGCATTGCTAACTATACCCAGGTAGGCACCTGTCAGATAAGAGTCTGCTATATCTTGGTACGTAAGCTCAGGGCTGAGACCTAAACCTTATTAGACCTGTTCATAGGTGGCCTGGGTTAGGGATTTGATTTCCAGCCCGAAATCATGCTGAAACTAATAAAAAACTATTTATTTTATTCTCAAAATGAATTAAATGTTACTTTTATTCTAAAACG
Source organism: Ampelocalamus luodianensis (assembly GCA_036346255.1). Classification (NCBI taxonomy): domain Eukaryota; kingdom Viridiplantae; phylum Streptophyta; class Magnoliopsida; order Poales; family Poaceae; genus Ampelocalamus; species Ampelocalamus luodianensis. The sequence goes on from CM070620.1 coordinate 95,121,656, forward strand.
GAACTAAAATGATATTTTTTTAATTCAGAAAATAATTTTTTGGACCGGGCTCAGGCCTGCCCGTTCGAGGCCGGGCTTTTCTGGCCCGGTATTTGAACAGGTCTAACCCTTATCATCTTATTCAGGTAATGGGGACACTTGGAGGAAGGAGATTTGTGTTTGTTGGAGTGCCCCCAATTGGGTGTTTACCTATTGTCAGAACTTTGCTAGGCACAGGTGCAGAAAAATGCCATGAAAACATGAACTTGCTGGCAACTTCATTTAACGAGAAGCTAATCGAAGTGGTGCGCCTTCTGAAGAATGAACCAAATACCAGAGCTACCTTTATTGATATTTATACAATCATAGGCACGGCGACAATAGACCCCAATAACTTCGGTACGTTGTGCTATATTTCACAGTTTTTCCATCGACGCAGACCGAAAAGTGTGTGCACTCGTTGGGATTATTCTCCTATGACAATGTTTTCTTTTGAACTACAGGGCTGACAGAGACATCAAGAGGCTGTTGTGGAACAGGAGTTATTGAAGTTGGACAAACATGCAGAGGCCGAAAAACATGCACAGATCCCAGCAAGTACTTGTACTGGGATGCTGTCCACCAAACAGAGAGAATGAACCAAATTATCGCAGATGATGTGATAATGAATTCAATTGGAGAAATCTACGTCTAGATCAAAATTGTGAATTTGCCTTTACAGCCCCAAAAATTATATCTAGCATTTCATTTATTGTAGCGCATATCCCATTGTGGTTTAATAGAAGAGATTGATTATTGTTATGAATATTGTGCGTATGTATTCAGAGGTCTAATGGGTAATATATATAGGGTACAAAGGGACACAAGTCTAAACCCTATTGTATTACTACAAATACCCTTATATCCTTAACAATTATATCATTTTCTAGTTAATTCCGTGATTCTGATTATTACAATTCAACATGGCACAAATATTAGTATCAGGTTCAGGCACTGATTTCTCTTCAATAAAACTTGTATATCTTCTTCGATGAATTCGAACAAAACGAAAGAATTAAACACTCATTCTACACTAACTAAGTTTTATAATTCAACACTTGACAACAGTTATAATGACTTATCTGGCTGGTGACCTCAAAATTTGCTAAATACATTTGGACAGTTGCCAACAATGAAAGTGCTCCCAGGCATCTTCAGAAACATAAAGTAAGTACGGGTTTGAGCAATTTCATTTTAAAAAGAAGTAAACAAGAAGGTTTTAGTAAATTACCTGAGATTTCAAAGACGGCAAACAAATGAGAAACTCCAACAGGAGCAGACTAACAGCACGGCAATATGGATACCTGTAGCACAAACCGGTATAGTTCTGCTAATCCATGAAGGAAATAAACCAACCTATCAGAATTAGAGACCTGCAGAAGTAACTGCCTTGGTCTCGCTGATAGCTTAACTTTTGCATGTGGATCGATACAACCATGCTTAAAACACCAAGCAAACCTCATGAGTGAGAGTCTGCTGCAACAACACATGATCCACTGTTTCCAATGGCGGTTGAAGCTGTTCAATTTGACATTTGTCCACTCACTCATGCACATGTAAGGCAAGACAAAACAAATAAATAGTGTTAATAGAAATATTAAGAATAAGTCCATGGTACAAAAGTAGTAATATTTTGTTCCAAATGAGAAGTCATCTTAGTGGGAGTTGACACCAATGGAGTTAGAAAATCAAACCCCATTGGTTACACGGTGCGTTATCTTACGTAAAAAAAAAAACTCTTCTAAACACAGGCTACACGGTGCGTTATCTATGCACCGACATCTTGCACCTCTCAAAATAAAGATTACAGTGGTCTCGTCGTGCCCGTTGTATAGTACGGTGGCGCGAGTCCCGTTAGTCAGGCACGTGCAGCTCGTGACGACTTGGAGGAATACGAGGTGAGAGAAAAAGATAGTTGCTGCTACTGTTACAAGGCTACTAGTGCATGCGTTCACTGAAGGAGGAGGAGGATCGAGGAGAAGAAGCCGTCGAATCAACCTTGAGATCTTTGTGTTTTGTTTTGCTTTGCTTTTTGGAGCGGATATTCTAGTGATTTGCAGCATGGATGGATGCAATGATTTGTGATTGAGTTCACGGCATTGCAACGTGATCTGTAATCCATTTGCACGATCCCCTGGTGGTCGCAAGAGATCGAGAGACATGTCCTCCTCCTCCTCCATCCTAGTCATCCCAAATACTCCAGCTAAACTGCAATTAATTGTACATATCTAACCAGGAGCAGCGGCTATTCTTAATTAATTTGATACCTAGTTCTTTCTAGTCGCACGTTTCTCTCTCCGGCATATATATATATAGATATAGATAGATATACTCTATTTCTCGCAAGATAGATATATTTTTAATTAAATTGATGCCTAGTGTAGTATGTATACGTCTGTGAACATGAGTAACCGACTTATAGCATTCCGGGAGGAGGTGTAAATGTGTAATTGCAAAGCAAGTGAGAAGTGATTCTTCCAGGTTGGAGATCCGAAATGGGCAGTGGTTGTTGCCATCAAGAATAGATGTGCTTGATTTTACTAACCCATCCAGATACTGGCGGTGCTGACTGTGAAATTAAGTGAGAGGGATAAGTATAGACTGAGGCCGTAAAAGATACTGATTTCACTAATTGAAATTGAGAAAATAAACATCTCTTTAATTAAAAAAAATAAAAAAAAAAGTGAGAGGGATAAACATGTATGTACGTAGATGCGAGGGAGTTTCCCTTTGCCTGATGATATCGCCGCGCGCGCGCGCGTTAGTCCAAGACTCATTTAAGTCCAAGTCCCAAGTACGAGATGGCCTTCCATCTAGCTCATCTTAGTTACCACCGTCGGCATCGATCGTTGGCGTTGCCTAATTAAGTCAAGCTAGGCATCATGACGGCAGGGCAGGGTAGGGCAGGGACACACTGACAGACTGACAGAGAGCAGCAAGGGCAGGCCAACTCCAAGGCAGCAGAGCAGCACAGACACAAGGTTGGGGGAGAGAGACCAAACTTCTTCTTCCCTTGCAAGCAACAGGAGAACCCGGGAAGGGAAGGGAAGGGAAGGCTTCCCCGAATGGTAGCGAGCTACTACTAGTACTCCTAGTCGTCGTCACCTCACCTCTCTCTCCCTCTCTCCCGACTCCACCTATCTCTCGACTCCATCTACCTCTCTCGCGGACTCCCCACCTCACCTTCCTGCGCAACCATGCCGAGCCTAGCCGCCGCCGACGCCTCGCCCCCGCCGCCGCGCCGCCTCTCGTCGCCGCTGCCCAGGAGGGCGCCTCCGTCGCCGTCCCCCTCGACTTCGTCCCGCGCCAAGCCGAGGAAGGCGGCGGCGCAGCCGGATACGGACGAGGCGGCGCTGGACAACCCGGATCTGGGCCCCTTCCTCCTCAAGCAGGCGCGCGACGCCATGGTCTCCGGGGAGGGCGGCGGCGCCGCGCGCGCGCTCGAGTTCGCCGAGCGGGCGGCCCGCGCTCTCGAGCGGCGCGGAGAGGGCGCCGAGCTCGAGCTCGCCATGAGCCTCCACGTCGCCGCCGCGATCCACTGCGGCCTGGGGAGGCACGCCGACGCCATCCCCGTCCTCGAGCGCGCCGTCGCCGTCGTCACGCCGCCCGAGGGAGAAGGGACGGAGGAGCGCCAGCCTGAGGAGCACAAGGGGGAGGAGTGGGCACTCGCCGCCTTCTCCGGCTGGATGCAGCTCGGCGACACGCACGCCATGCTCGGTCGCATGGACGAGTCCATCTCCTGCTACGGCCAGGGCCTCGAGATCCAGATGGGCGCACTCGGCGAGCGCGATCCCCGCGTCGCCGAGACATGCAGGTGAACGTCGTTTGCTCTCTCTCGATCTAGATCTCTCTCAAAGACGCCATTTTTTTTACACCTCCAAGCTCTCGTCGAAGGCGAGATCTTTATTTCTTCCTCGCTGTTAGTTTTTAAGTTGCTACGGATCTCGGCAGACATGACATTAGCATTGGAGTATGTTACACAGATAACCAAGAAATCTAGAGAGGAGACTTGATCAATGCGTTGCTTTTGTACAATGAACAGGTATTTGGCGGAAGCGCATGTGCAGGCTCTGCAGTTTGACGAGGCAGAGAAGCTGTGCCGCAAAGCCCTTGAGATCCACCGGGAGCACAGCGCCCCCGCATCCCTTGAAGAGGCCTCGGATCGCCGCCTGATGGCCCTTATCCTCGATGCCAAGGGTGACTACGATGGTGCCCTCGAGCACCTTGTGCTGGCCTCCATGACCATGGTTGCCAATGGACGTGACATTGAGGTCGCCACGATTGATGTCGCGATAGGCAACACCTACCTTGCCCTTGCTCGTTTTGATGAGGCTGTCTTCTCCTACCAGAAGGCATTGACTGTTCTCAAGTCTGCCCGAGGCGATGACCACCCGTCAGTCGCATCTGTCTTTGTCCGCCTTGCAGATCTTTACCACCGAACGGGGAGGCTCCGTGAGTCCAAATCCTACTGCGAGAATGCCCTCCGTGTGTATGCGAAGCCTGCGCCTGGTGCTGCCCCTGATGAGGTTGCTGGAGGCCTAATGGAGATTGCCGCCATCTATGAGGCGCTTGGAGACCTTGACGAGGCCCTAAAGCTTCTTCAAAGGGCGCTGAAGTTGCTTGAGGACTCACCAGGGCAGTGGAGCACTGTTGCTGGAATCGAGGCACAAATGGGTGTGTTATACTACATGGTAGGGAGGTATGCCGATTCAAGGAACTCATTTGAGAGTGCGGTTGCCAAATTGAGGGCTAGTGGCGAGAGGAAGTCGGCATTTTTCGGTGTTCTACTGAACCAGATGGGGCTAGCTTGTGTGCAGCTGTTCAAGATTGATGAGGCTGCACAGTTGTTTGAAGAGGCAAGGGCCGTTCTAGAGCAGGAGTGTGGCGCCTCTCATCCAGATACTCTTGGCGTGTACAGCAACCTGGCTGCAATCTACGATGCCATGGGAAGGTGCGCGTTAGTAACTCAAATTAGTTTTTTTTTCCTGGGCAACCTGCAGTCATTTTATTTAGAATCCAATCGTATCATGGCAGCGCCGCTCTGTTTGTTGAATGAAACAGATGGAGATGGATGGTGTAAAGCTCTGTGCATTATGCATTTATGGTCTCTAGATTGTTACAATGTGCTTGTAGTGGCTGGCGTCTACCCCTCATCATCCAGATCTTTAGAACTAGAAGTAATCCCCATGACTTTTTGTGCTCTCTGAAAGGATGAACTTGCGGGGTACCGCGTCTAATACTTTGTGAAATGTTGAACATGGGTGGGTGGGTGGGCGCGTTGCTCCATTTGATTATCCTATGTAAGGTTGATTGATTTGAATTGCAAACAACCAAGAGATTGCTTGGTGAAGTACCAGCTGATTATGTCTGCAATGCGAGGGAGGTGTGCAAGGGCATCATTTTATTTTAGTGGTCCGTCATCTTGTTCCCTACATGTTGCTGCATGCTAATGGGTTATATGATACAACTTTATGTGATTACAAAACCTGTGGTCTGATCTAAATTCATGACAAGTGACCTGTGTCCATTCATTATACCCCTTGTTTCCAAACTAATAGGCACAGTAACTGTTACAGCCTTACAGGATTGTGGTATTTAGGCATCGCCATGCCTTTTGTGTTCTGGTAGATTTTGTACCTTGGAAAGTAGCATCTACATTTTGTCTCTCTTACTCCTATTAGATTATCCATCTCTTGTCACTTGATAGTCGTGTGCATTTCCCTTGTGTTGTCAGGGTGGAGGACGCCATTGAAATCCTGGACCACGTACTCAAGGTGAGGGAAGAGAAGCTCGGCACTTCAAACCCTGATGTCGAGGACGAGAAGAAGAGGCTCGCGGAGCTTCTAAAAGAGGCGGGGCGGTCGCGGAACAGGAAGCAAAAATCGCTTCAGAACCTTTTCGTCACCAACTCACAGCGGGTCAAGAAAGATGCTGGGAGGAGGTGGTCCAACTTTGGGTTCAGAAGTTGAGAAACGCCCTCGCCTCAGCTCACCTGTTGCTGGGCTTTGTAACATAAGGAGAAAAGAAGCACGTGTAAAGATGTTGTTAGAGTAGGAAGATGGTTGTGTTTGCTGTTTGAGATTCTAAATGTCTAATTGAGCATCGTTATTACAATTATCTTTGATTTTTTGTTTTGTCTTGTTTTGTTTCACGGTTAACTGGTTCCTGTTGTACCTGGATAATATATTGATTGTGGCGGTGGTTGGTGAATACCTGCGATTTGTTTGCTACATCCATTAGTTGTTCCTGGAGTTGAAATGATTTCCTGTTTCCTTGTCTTTCAAGATATGTTTTCTGGTGTGGTGTACCGCATGTGAATGATCACTGAAAATTGAGGCGTATATGTTTGTATCAGTCATCAGTGTGATTGTTCGTGTTGAATTCCCATCTGCCGGTGCTGGATGGGATATCATCGAACTGTCTGCTTCCGGCAGCTCGGCTTTCAGCTCTCCCGTTTGATTGATCCTCTTGGGACCGGATGATACTATCTGTGTCTACATCCAAACAAATCTGGAGCTGCATCGACATCGTTTCATGAATGACAGATAGCAAATATTATTTTTTTTCCATAGCGGGTATATCCCCGGAATTCCATTAAAAGCGTAACGGAATTACACATAGTTCGACAGAATAGAAACAAAAGACCAGAGAGTACTCGGATAGACACTCAATCTAAAACAGAGCAGAAGCCGGCGCACTAAGTACCCACTACTTCATTTCAGAGGATGACAACACAAAGCACTAGGCAGAAAGGAAAACAAACAAAAAGATAGAAAGATAGAGTACAACACGGCCAAAAAGAATATGGATTTCTTGCATCCCCATTACTGCTACTACAATCCAGCTAATCCTCCATAGGCTTCTGCGTATCAGAATCATTGCCGGCCCTTTGATCTTCCAGCATCAGTATTGATGCATCTCTATCACCATCATTTAGTATTGATCCATCTCTATCACCATCATTTCTACTACTCTCAAAGTGCTGCCGCAAAGCTTCACACTGGATGAGCTCTGCCCCAGCCACAATCTCCTCCTTCAGGCCCTCCCGGTAAAGACCTGCCCAATATTTCAAGAAAGTCCACAAAATAACATATGATCTTAGCAGGAGATCCCACAATTTCCTTTCGAAACATACTTTATTTCTAAGCTTCCAAATTGGCCAACAAATAGCTGAAAGGCCCATAATGTGAGCAGCAGTACCCAAAGGCAAATAGATGTTAATCCACCCCATATATTGATCAAAAGACATAGGCCGACAATTAGCCCCAATTAACCTACCAATCAAGCTCCAAATGTACTTTGCAACCATATAACCAAAAGGATTAAGTACATTGTTCGTCCCTCAACTCTTGCTCCAGTTTAATTTTCGTCCCTGAATTGTAATACCGGGTAAAACGTGTCCTCCAAGTATCAATACCATGCAAAAACCGTCATTTCCGTCATTTATTCCTTTTGAGAGTGGTTTCATGTCATGTGTCAGTACCGCGAGCGAGCCACATAGGTCAAACACTGGTCAAAACAACTCTAAAATAAACGATGGGGGTGTCTTTTGCGTTGTATTGACAGTCCGAGGACGTATTTTACTCGGTATTACAATTCAAAGACGAAAATTAAACTAGGGCTAGAGTTGAGAGATAAACAATGTACTTAATCCTAACCAAAAAAACAAGTGATTAATGGTTTCAGGATCAGAGCAGAAACCACAACAAACATCTCATTGCCAACTTCTCTAACTAAGGTTGTCTTTAGTTAAAATTGTATTCCTCCAAGTCAACCACATGAAATTTTTAACCTTTAGAGGGATCCTAGATTTCCACATAAACTTATGAGGATGGTCAGGCAGATTTTTATGAAGTTGTTTGTAAATAGACCTTACAGAGAAAATTCCTGTTTTCTCCCACCTCCATTTGGGTTTATTAGAAGAATCTGACAAGGCCACCTTGGCCAAAATATCATGAATCTATCTAAGTTTGCGACGATCAACCTCATTCAACCATCTTCTAAAACACAAGGATTTTTTATGTGCAACCATTTGGTATGAGGACAAGTTTTGATCGTTGCAAATATCATAAAGATCAGCATATGTATTACACAGAGGACCATCACCACTCCAACAATCATGGCAGAAATTATTTCTTTTTCCATTTCCTACATTCAAAATTCTACCTTTAAGATCAGCATATGTATTCTACATTCAAAATTCTACCTCCCTTCCACCCATCCAAACGTTTCAACAATTTCTTTTCCAAATGCAACCAATCAACCACATGCAATTTAGATGCAGTCACTGGCACTCCCAGATACTCAGATGCCATGTACCAGGAACACAATTAAACATCTCCACATAAGTGTTGACTTCATTTCCATCGACTCCTAACATTAAAATTTCACTCTTTTGGAAATTAATGTTCAGCCCAGATATAGCTTCATAACTATACAGAAGGATCTTCATATTTACAGCTGAATCAATATTTTTTGTCCAACAAAACAATTGTACCATCAGCATATTATAAAACTGCTACCCTATTGTCAGTAAGGTGAGGTACCAAACCGGTCACTAGACCACCGCTCTGAGCTAGAAGAATCATTTTAGATAGGGCATGCGCAGTAGTGATAGCAAAATATTATATGTTGATACGAACAATGTGTGAATCGTACCAGATCACCTACATATGTGTGTGCGTCCATAGCTAGCTAATGCAATTCCCATAGGCAAGAATGGAGCAGCTTATGGCCGGCGTGCAAGGCGAAGGAGGCGAGGCAAGCCTAAGGGAGGCCGACGTGGCGTGCGCCATGCCTAGCCACGGTCCGTCGGCCGTTCGTGCCGTGCCGTTTGGCCCGAAAAAAATCAGAAAAATCAAGGAAAAATAGAAAAATATGTAGAATTTAGAAATAGATATGGAAATAAAAAAATGATACAATTATATTAAAAATGTAATAAAAGAGCTTTATTAATGTTCAATTGGTTGCCTCGTTAAAACCTTCGCCAAATAAAAACTCAAAATGAGAAAACCTTAACAAAGAAAAAACAGTAAAACCTATAGCTTTACATACATCATTGTTCTACGTGTTATCATCTAAGTATAGATTTTTGAATACTTCCGACAAGTCTGGATTTTCCACATAGTGTTATGTTCGTGAATCAGCTTGTTCTCAGTCCTTCACCGTTAGAAGTATCTTCACCATCTCACTTGTGAGACTTGTTCTTCTCTCCTCTAATATTATTTCAGAAAGACTGAAAGCATACTCAGAGGAAACGGTCGAGACAGGAACAGTCAACACATCACATGCAAGTATGGATAGTACGAGATATATTAACTTATAGGCTTGCCTTGCAAGATTTCGAAGCCTTCTGAGTTAAAATTGTCGGACCCAGATTTTCTAATCCAGAATCCTCTGTGAAACACTGTGCTATTCCCTGGATCAGTAGCTAGCACTCACAGACACATCACTGAATCATTTCATACATGACGTAAAACCATACCATTCATTAATTAACACAACAGAGTTTACATAGACCGCGTGGTCGAGTTTTACAATAGGGTCGATCAAAGCTAAATTGATTACATTACAAAAGCTAAGCGACAACGGAAGCAAAAGGGGTGAGAACTCATCTCTCCACAGCAAGTGATGGGAAACCCGCTGCGACCGATATTAACCATGGCTTAGGTAATATTGATGCACGCAAGTACCGACGAGTCAATCGGATCGAGGCGAGACTAGAACATCTAAAGACTACACTACGCTTCATTATCTCCTGGGCCTCCAACTACGGATCCTCGTAATAGTCGTAATCTCCGTGATTTCCTGCTCCGAGGGTTTTGGGAAGAGAGCGGAATGAGCACAACTTCCGTGCTCATGAGCCAATACACAATGCAATAATATACATGCAAGGCTTAACAAGGATGGCTCGGGTTCTTTTATTTGCTAAAGCAATATTTTCAATTATCATAAATACAAAGTCCTATTACTTAGCATTTTTAATAAATTGTATTTTTGTTAAATAGAGTAATTGTGCAATAATTTATAATAAACAGAGGTTCCTTCGTTTGAAACTCTACCTTATGCTTACTTTTGATTGGGTCCGTCCCCAATTACCAACATCACTGAGTTCAAGCACTCAGGCAAAATCCAAACTCAGGGCTAGGTGAGTCCACCACATTTTTCATCTTAATCACAAGGTTTTTGAAATAGAACTAACTCGAGTAAAGATTCTCATGTCCGCCTTTGACCGTAGGCGCTACTGCTTAAACAGATTTAGACTCGCAGAGGTTGTACACTTTACCCACAAGAGATAGTCATACTCGTTACCCCACATGATTCCTTAGTCATGTAGTTGAGCGACCGTCATAGTAACCTTTCAAAATATCTCACCCCTTCCGTCATCTCACCTATATGGGGTTACGCCCATATGTTGGTGCGGGATGTCACCCCCTACATCTTGCTGTAGAAGGCACTTCACCATCGGTGTCCCATTCAAACATGATCAAGCTCACACTTGCACCCTTTATTGTTCCTTCCGTGAGACTGACTTTCAAGGTTCAATAAATCTACTAAGCCAAGTTGCAGTTCGCAGACTTGTGGTTGTACTTGTTTTACACGGGAGGTCATGACAAGATTAAGTCCTTAGGGTTGTCTAGGCGGATCATTTCACACATCAACATTCTTTGGGCTGCATTAGCACCCATCAACATACTCTTCATCACACAGTCCGCCTAGACCGTAACAGCAATATTAGAGTTTTGAGGAGTAAAACCAAATCACCACATTTATCTCAGTCATGGACCACCAATGACTGCCCAAATTATTTTTATGTTTAAAGAGATGATGATTGGAACATTTTAATGTCCCGGTACTTAAGCAAGACTAGCATGTCGCTTAAGTACAACCTATAGCTAGTATTACCACATAGTTACTAGGGTGACAAAGATTAAGGGATTCGAATTGTCAAGGATGGCGTAATAATTAATTAATCATCAAATGGGTATTAACTACCTTAAGCTTTAACATACATTTGATTAAAGAATTAAAGCATGCAATTTGCTATTTTAAAAGAATATAATTTGCATAAAATGTAAGCTCAATATGATCAAAGTATTGACTCGCCTGGGATATAGATAAGAGGGTCTTGATAATCTTGGACTTGATCAACTTGGAGATCTCCGGCGTCTTCAAATCCTAGTCGGACGAACGTACCGGAAAAAGGCACAAACAAGCAAAAAGAGCAATTAAATACAATTAAACAACAAATGAACTCCAAATTGAACAAGACCTATGCCATTAGCAAGATCTTGAATTAACAAATTTTTAGAAATTTACTTTATAATTTTTGGAGCTAAAATGAGGGAGATGCTAATTTTTAAAGCCTCGCTTTTGAATTAAAAAGGAAATAAAATAAAATCAAACAAAAAAGAAAAAGCCGCGCCTGATGCGAGATTCGCCCGGCGGAACCGACGGTGGGCTGCGATCGCGCCCACGGCGCGACGCGCCTAAAGGGGAGGCGGCGGTTCGGGTGACGCGAGGGGGGAGAAGAAAGGGCGGCGGCGGCGCGTGGGGGAGGAAGGGAAATGGAGGCGCGGCGGGGGCGGCGACGGCGACTGAGGAGAAAGGGAAGGCTCGGGCCGTAGTGGAGAGGCTCACCGAGCGGCGGCAGCGACGGGATCGACCGGAGGAAAGCGAGAGGTAAGTCCCTCGGCCACTTCTTCTTCTTCCTTTCGTCTTGCTTGGGGGGGGGAGAAAGAAGGATAAATGGGGAGGAGGGGAAGGGAGGTGCCGGGGGGCTCTTTATAGCTGAAGAGGAGGAGCGGGGAGGCTCGGTGGAGAGGGGGGTCCGGGCGAGCGTGCAGCGACGGTGTAATGATGGTGGCAGGGAGATAGCGTGTGCGCGGCGGCGACGCGGAGCTCGCGAGCAGGGGGAAGAGAGGGGGGTCCGGCGATGGCGTGTGTGGCAAAAAGGAGGCATGCGGTTCCGGGTCATCATGGCGGCGGGGAGTAGGCGGCAGAGAGGTAGTGGTCGACGGGGTTGACGGGGAAGAAGGGGGGTCCGGCGGGGTTGACCCGGGGAAGGGGGAAAAAGGGCGTCACAAAAATACACCGTATCGCTGTCCATATAGGTGGATAGTTCCCTGCTCCTTGTAGGTCTTGGCTGAGCAGGCTACGCGCGTAGAAGAAGAAGATCTGGACTTGGACTTGGAGGAAGAGCCACCGAAGATCTTGCCCATCATGTTTGTCTTGCTACTTAAGGCAGGGGCTACTGGAGGTCGTTGCGAGCGGACTCCCCGTAACTTATCTTCATACCTTTGATAAACCTCGTATAGTCGAGAACGAACTTGTGCAAAATAGTCAGTATAGCTCTATAGCCTCACTAAGAAGACCAAGTACACTACCAAATGCATCAATTTTACCTCTAGAATCTAAAAGGAATGCAAATGCATATAGGTAAAGAATTTCTCTTCAATATTTAAGGTATTTAGATTTTATGGAAACAATAGCATCACATAAAACTAAGTTATTTTCATACATTTTCAATTAAGTAGCAATTTGTAAAATGCTATACACAATAATAGGAGATGTTGGATAATAAACAATGAACAAAACAACAATGGCCTTATAAAAAAATTGTAAAAATGACAATATCTTCTCAGCAATGAACGAATATTGCTCAGTCGATAGTATACCACCGTCATTGCTCTGATAATGTGTTTGAATAAAAACAGGAAAAGTGCTTTTGTATAGCAAAAGACTCTTAAGCATGAGGTAAGTAGAGTTCTACCTTACCTCCATGTCTAAACCGAACTTTCTTGGACGTACACTCATCGCTCTGCAGAAGTTCGTATATTATGCTATTCTTACGTTAGAATTATTAAAAAAAAACACATCGCGAAAAGCTTTAATATATTGACTCAACCTTTTCAAACCATATTTAACTATAAGTTGATAATATGACAAGCGCATCATTGATGTAGCAAGAAAGAATCCGCATATGTACTCAACACTGGAGTAAGAATATCCATGGCCCTAGAGTTCGAAGCGGCGTTGTCTAAAGTAATTGAGAATATTTTATCTGTAATACCAAAGTCTTCAACGATTTTCATAATACAGTTCGTAATATTCTCACACGTGTATGCTACATCAATTAATTTCAAAGATATAATCCTTTCTCCATTACCCAGTCATCATTAACATAATGCGTAACTACACTAAGGTAATCCTCCTTAGCCCGACCACTCCATATGTCTGAGGTTAAGGCCACCGAAAATGCGCACATACTAAATAGTTTCTTTATTTTATTACGGCGTTCATTGTAGTACTTTACTAGATCTCTAGTTGTTGTTTGTCTAGAAACAGAAGAAAATTTAGGATTATGAGCAGTCATAATGTAATTTTGGAAAGAATCAAACTCTCCAAAGCCTAACGACAAATCCTTAAAAGTAATTAAACGATAGAGAGATTGACAGGCTACCTGAGGAGCGTAGTTCTAGCTACGTACCGTACCGTTGGTGGTGCACTGCAGCTGCGTCTGCCTCATCACCAATCCTTGCTTGGCCTTACAACTTGTAGCATGTCCAAGCAAGTGATCCGTTCCACCTGTAGACATTGCAGACAGTTTATTGCGATAAATTTTACAAATAACAAATGGTACCTCATTTTCCTGTGCGTCTTGCTTGGTTGTCCTATCGAAATTCTCTCATACTTCTGATGTAGTCGGTCTCGACCTCTTTGCTCCGGTTGGCGTGGAGCCTAATACTGTCGTGGAGCCTGATGACAGAACTCCGCCTTGTGCTTCTAGTTGGCTTGAGGCAGCCACAGTCGCCTCCATGGATGCATTTTCCCCAGTGAAAGTCCGTAATCACCAAAATTTTGCACATTTTTTTTTTGAATTTTGTCAAACTAGCTCAACACGAATTTGAATTTGCAGAACATAATTTCAAAGAGGGAATGGAGAATGAAGGGGTGATGAATGAGGGAGGTATGGTGGCTATTTATAGAAATTTTTTCAATTTTTTCAGTTTTTTTGCTATTTTTATGACCCAAACAGTAAAAAACAATCACAAAAAAAAAGGCAAAAGTACTCTAATGGCTGGATTCTTCACGGGGCGTGCTGTGCCAGGCACGACCCACGAGCACACTGCGCGCCCTGCCCGCCCTGCCCGAGCCCTTTCTTCTCCCCTGTCCCCTGCCCGCGCGTGCCGTGTGCGACACTCAGTGCCGCATTGCCGCAGGGCACACTGTGTCGCCTCCTCCGCTCCTCGTCCTCGCCGCACCGCCTCCTTATCCTCGCCTCCTTGCTGCACCGCCACATCGCCTCCTCGCCACACCGCCTCCTCGCCGCACTGCCGCGTTGCATCCTCCAATCCTCCCTCACCCTCAACGCCGGCCAGCGCCGCACCACCTCCCCACCCTCTCTTCCTTTCCCTCTCTGCCTCTCCGGGTCTTCCTCTCCCTCTGCGCCGCCTCGTCGTCCGTGCCGCCTTCTCCCTCAGTGTCGGCCCGCGCCACGCCGCCTCCACTCCCCCTCTTCCTCTCTCCGTCTCCGGCTCTCCCTCTCCCTCCGCTTCGGCGGTGGAGCGGCGGCGCCACACTACCTCCTCTCCTCCCGGCCCCCTCTCCCTCAGCGCCGGCGTCGCCTCCTCCGCCTCCAGCACGTGCAGGCCAGGTGGGAAGTGCTGGGCTGGTTGGGCTTGTGTCGTGCCAAGTCAGCCCACTGTGCTAGGGTAGCGGTCCAAGCACAGTACGGACTTTCGTATCAGACCGACACAGCCTATAAACAATACAGACTATATCGTGCCTACAGTACCATAGCTCGGACCGGCCCGACAGGCACCGATCGTTTGGCCAGCTCTAGGCGGGCCCATGCGCATGCGCATCTCAAATTCAATCCAGACCCGTGCGCTGCGGTGCTGGGCCGGTGCCTTCCGCTGACGCGTCGAGTTAGCCACCACACCACACCAGCACCGGCACCGACCCGACCCACGCCCTCCTCTCCTCCCCCCGCCCCGACGCCGCCACAGCTTCCGCCCGGATCCCCTCGCCGCCGCTGCCCTGATGCCACCTAAGAGGAAGCGCGGGCGGGGTAGGCCGCGCAAGGCCCCGGCCGCCGCCAAGGTAAGCCATCCAGAAATTAGTTAGGTCTCGCTTTCTCCTTCCTTCGAGCAAGCCCCCACCTTTTATTCTCCGAGCAGGTCGGGAAGCATCGGGTTATTTCGTCCAGTGTTCGCTTCGGTGTTTTGGATGGTTGGGGAGGTAGTAAGGGCGATTTCTCGGGATCATCATTTCGCATTTGCAATCCTTGTGCTCCTTTTCTTCCATCTCATGTGGAATCGAGCGATTCCTTTGATTTTGCTCCCGGAAGCTGTATTAGAGTTGCCATGTTTATTGCGGGGCCATCTCTCCTTTAGGGTTTGGCTGTCGGGGATTGTCAATTTGTTTTTGCCTAAATGAGTTTCATCAATCTGCAAATGCTCTCTCAACTCCCCTGCGTGTTTTCTGCCTAGAGTATTTTTTTTCTTCATCTTCTGAAATGCTTAATCGTTTTTTTTTGGTTGTGGGTTGCAGGAGCACGGTGAGAAGAAGGGCAAGGAGGAGATACCGCAGGCTTCTGCTGAGGTCGGTATTTTTTCATGGACGCGATTTTCTTTGTGTGTGTGTGTGTGGGGTGGGGGGGGGGATTAGAAAACGAGAATCTTTAACACTGTTTGCCTGTATTGCATTACCAGGAGAATGGTGCAGAAGGGATAACTGAGGCGTCAAGAACCACAAGAAAGCGCAGGAAGGATCCTGTTGCTGACCCCTCTTCTCTTCAGCCTAGGACCATGCGGCTTCGGGAGAGGCGGAATGTTCCAGTGGTGCAGGTGCCTAAGGTGGAAATCTTGACCTTTCTCATTGATCTATCATCTCTTGAGTTATCACCAGTGGTGGATGAACGATCAGGGGCTGTACGTGCTTGTGTAGTTTGTGCTTTTTTTTTTTGTCAAACATGATTCATTTTGAGTGCCTATTCTACCTCGATTTGGCACATATGCGTACTCAACATTTTGTTCACTTCAAATGTATGTACACTGCGTATAAGAAGTAGAATTAGCAATGTCTCAAGCTACCAAAGAAATATGCGTGCAATATATAAGAAGCACTTGCATCTTGGAGTGCGCAGTACCTGTTGCAAATTGTAGCCTTCACCTTTCCCTACATATGCATGCATGATATATGCTTGTTGCTTGCTGGAATTTGCAGAAGAAAAAAAAGATGGATGGATCTTCAGAAATGTGCCATCAGTGCCAGAGGAACGACAAAGGAAGAGTTGTACAGTGCCTGGGCTGCACAAATTATAGGAGGAGATACTGCGTGCCGTGCATCACTCGCTGGTTTGTGCCCTTCTAAAAGCATTCATGTTGGTCACCTGACATTGCATTTGCCTGCTAGTTTTTGTAGATTGATGGGAATTGTGTTTGTCCGATCTCTTATTTTATAGTATCTTTCTTTCAGTCACCATGTTAGCCCCTATGTCAATTCACATTTATGTATTTGTTATTAAAATGTTCACTGCTTGGCTCCTTGTGTTTGTGGCATGATCTGAACAGGTATCCACATTTAACAGAAGATGATTTTGTGAATAGTTGCCCATTTTGTCGCAATAATTGCAATTGTAAGGCCTGTCTGCGGGTAATAAAGAAGGTATGCCTTTTTTTTTGTTTCATTTCCATTTTGTTCCCTGGCCTCAGTGTATTTGATATTTTCTCCTATTTCTTCTCCAGGTTGACGAATGGAAAGTATCTGACGATGATAAAATTAAATTCTCTCTGCGAATTGCAAACTTTTTGCTCCCCTGGCTGAAAGAATTTCACCAGGAGCAGATGCGAGAGAAAAGTATTGAGGCCACCATTGGAGGTATTATTACTGCAATGCCAGTTTTTGGATTTCTAGCTTAAGGACATGGTTACTGCTTATGTATTACTACCTCCGTTCTCTTTTACTTGCCATTTCAGACATTGACATGGTCTCCAATGCACATCTTTGAACCTTATCTTTTCTAATTATATGTGTATTAAAAATTATAAAAATATAATAATTTTGAAGACCTTTGTATAACAAATCTGCTAATATCATTTTCACGAGGTAAATAAATATACTTCCGTGTATATTAGTTGCCAAGTTTTAAAAGTTTGACTGCACACATTCTAGGACGGCCCGTCATCTATTTAGGAATGGAGTTAGTACTCCATTTGGTTCTGCTTTTCCTAATTTTGCTTTTATAACAGGGATTGATGCTTGCAAAGTGGAGGTTCCTCAAGTTAAGTGTAAAGGCAATGAGCGGATATACTGGTTGGTCTTGCTTATGAAGTGTATGCAGAATATTTGTTCCTTTCAAGTGTCTAATTCATAGTTTTCTTTGGAACAGCAACAACTGCAGGACATCTATTGTTGACTTCCACAGAAGCTGCAAAAAATGTTCCTACGATCTCTGCCTCAGCTGCTGTCGGGAGCTTCGTAGAGGTGTTACTCCTGGTGGTGGTGTTGCAAGTGACACAATTCTTAGGCAACCCGAAGTAGGGTGTGAGAAGGATTTGCAACAGGGAAGTAGTCATGATAATGTTGCATGTCAAAAGCCTCCTGATGAACAGAATGACATGTTGACGGATAGTGCAGTTCCTGTTGAGGATAGCGCTCCTAGTTTGAGACGATGGAGGGTAAATAGCAACGGAAGCATACCTTGCCCACCAAATGCATTTGGTGGTTGTGGAGGTTCTCTTCTTGAACTTAAGTGCTTGTTTGAGGAGAAGTTTATTTCTGACTTACTGGAGAAAGCCAATTCAGTGGTCAACAATGAAACAGTGCTGGAGGTGGGAGGAGGTTCAAAATGTTCCTGCTTTACCGAAACTGGTGAGATGAACAACGGAACATCACGGAAATTGGCTTGCAGAGAGAACTCCAGTGATAACTACATATACTGTCCAACTGCTAGAGATGTTCAAAATGGAGCTTTAGATCACTTCCAGGCGCACTGGTTGAAGGGTCAGCCTGTTATTGTTCGTGACGTGCTTGAGTTAACTTCTGGATTGAGCTGGGAACCAATGGTTATGTGGCGAGCTTTACGAGAAAAGAGAGACAAGAATAAGCATGAGCGGCTCTCAGTTTTAGCTCTTGAATGCCTGACGTGGTGTGAGGCAAGTGACATCATGATTATTGATCTTATGTTAATAGCATTGGTACAAGCTGCCAATGATAAAAACCTATATTCAGGATTACTAGATGCATAGAGTATCTGCTACATTCATTGCATGTGCGGTTCTGTTTCTATCTAAATTGAAATTAATGAACAATTTTCTTGAATGTGGCTGTTGAATTTTTATTCTTTTTTTTCTCTTTCTATTTATGCCTGTAAATATGCGCAATACTTGCTCAGTTAATGTACCTGTTAGAACTTACGAATTCAGGTTGTCAGAGTTTCTATGAATATTAGTTATGTTTGTATCTGCATATCCATATAGTATTTTGATGTACCATCGGGATGTGATGTGTTCTTGGGGGTGGGAAAATGCAAGTCCCAAGTGTTTTGCGTGAGTTAAATACTTAAATACCTGGGTTAAACAGGGGATCTGTGGTTACCTCTTTTGAAAAAGATTTCCTAAATTGCACTTACCATCTAGATCATTTTTATTTTGATTTTGAAATGAAAATTCCTGACACTGATGTTGCTTTCATTTAACCCAAATGCAGGTAGATATTAATATTCACATGTTTTTTGATGGGTATTCCCGTGGAGCTGTTGGCCCAGAGGATTTGCCCGTTTTACTTAAGCTTAAAGATTGGCCACAGCATAGTTCCTTTGAGGAGCGGCTGCCACGACATGGTGCTGAGTTCATGTCTGCATTGCCATTTCGTGAATATACAGATCCTAAATCTGGTCCTCTTAATCTGGCTGTGAAGCTTCCAAATGGTGTTAAAAAGCCAGACCTTGGTCCAAAGACTTATATTGCTTATGGTGTTGCCCAAGAGTTGGGAATTGGTGATTCGGTTACCAAGATTCATTGTGACATGTCTGATGCGGTAAGTATATGGATATTTATTATGCTTCGTGTCATTCATATATGTAGACTTTATTGATCGACATCTTTTTCCTTTTGAATCCAAAGTAACCGTACTTAACTTTATCCTTGCATGGTCTTTTCAAATTTGATATTGTTTTGTATATGCCCACATTCGACTGATGGAACTTGCCCATGGCTATTGCTATATGCTGTTGTTTGCATGTTGGGACTTGCTTATTTACAATTTTGATTTTTCAAGTTAAACACTGCATGAAGTTATAGATCACCTATGAAAGTGATGTATCCTGCTTCGGCTGCGTAGATTATATGGGTGATTCGGTGAAGAACGAGGCCTTCGGATTCGACGAGAAGGCGTCGTCGTTGGCGTAGCAGGATAGCGAGGAAAGAAACAGAGAAGTTTAGAGGGCGCAAGAAAAGCAACTGGAAGATAATAGATTAATTCTTACTTGTCTTCTGATTACAGGATCTCTAGTGATATTTAAAGGCTAACCAACTAAACTGATTTGTATACCAACTCTAATGTTATACAGACTCGGATACAGACTCGGTAAGTATATTAGAAACCTGCCGTATTACAACTGGGTTGCCGTATGCGCTACAGGTTCTCTTCTTGTTGTCTCTTCGTTGGTTCCGGAGCTTCCATCTGAAGCTCCTGCTTGTGCGCGTATACGATTCCGTCTCTAGTAATGTGTTCCCCAATACAAGTCCACAACATTCCCCCCACCCCTCCTCCAAATAGCTCGTCCTTGAGCTGGAACTCCGGATACAAAGTTTGAAATTGATCTAAGAACTCCCATGTTGCCTCAGTTGCAACCAATCCTTGCCACTGCACAAGTAATTCCCACCTATCCCTGTGGCGACGAGTTTGTATAATTTTTTTCTGGAATTGGAACCACTCGACCATGCATAATAGGGGGTAACACTGGAATCTCCATTGGAGGATCGCCGTGGAAACGTTTCAACAACCCAACATGAAACACATCGTGAATTCGCGAATCTGCCGGTAGTTTCAATCGATAGGCCACATTACCAATGCGTTCGATAATCTGAAACGGTCCATAATATCTTGAACCTAGCTTTGAATATTTGCAGGCAGCAAGAGAAAGTGCTTGATGGATGTCATGCTGATCCTTCATGGTCTGTTGGGCAAGTTTTAAAAGCTCCTGTATTTCAATCAAAAATTCATCCCGATCTATAAACGATTAGTCGATTGCTTCGACCTTGGCCAGTCAAGGCTCATATGATTTCATTGTCAGAGGCTCCCTTCCATACACCACTCGAAAATGGCTAGTTTTGATAATTCGCTGAAAACTTGTATTATAAAAATACTCAGCCCATGGTAACCATTTGACCCAATCTCGCGGTCGATCACCCACTAAACATCGAAGATACATGACAATGATTTTATTGATCACTTCGGTCTGATCATCAGTTTGCGGATGAAAGGCAGAATTGAAATTGAGTTTGACTCATGAAAAACTGAAAAGCTCTTTCTAAAACTTGCTTGTAAAAGCAGGATTGCAATCACTAACAATGATGACGGCAAATTGTAATGATCGGTTTGGATGACAAATTGTCTTCCCCAAAGATAAGGTCTCCAATGACGGACCGCTTTGACCAAACCAATTAGCTCTCTTTCGTATGCAGCTAACTTGGCATGACGTTGAGCAATCGGTTGACTAAAGAAAGCAATTGGTCGTTCTCCCTGATGCAGCACTGAATTTCTGGTAATATCCCGCCAAACCCAGAAATCCACGTAAAGCTCTCACCGAACATGGAGTAGGCCAATCCATTACCTCATGCACTTTGCTGGTGTCCATGGCAACTCCCTCAGCCGAGATCACGTGACCCAAATATGATATAGAGTCCTTGCCGAAAGAACATTTGGACAACTTAGGTATAGCTGATTGTCATGTAATAAACGAAGAACTGTGCGCACATGTTTGAGATGTTCTGACCATGTCCTACTGTAAATCAATATGTCATCAAAAAATACGAGCACGAATTTATGAGATATAGTTGTAGAACCTCATTCATCAAGGCTTGAAAAGTGGCCGGAGCATTTGTCAATCCGAACGGCATAACAAGAAACTCGAAGAGACCTTCATGAGTTCAAAAAGTTGTTTTGTCTATATCTTCCAAATGCATACGAACTTGATGATAGCTGGAACGAAGATCCAATTTAGAGAAAAATTGAGCTCCTTTCAGTTCATCTAGGAGTTCATCAATAACCGGAATTGGGAACTTGTCTTTAACCGTCTTCGAATTGAGCGCGCGATAGTCGACACAAAACCGCCATGAACCATCTTGCTTCTTCACCAATAAGACCGGTGATGAATACATCGAGGTGCTGCGACGGATGATCCCTTGTTTGAGCATTCCCTGACATTGTCTTTCTAACTCCTTTTGCAACATTGGGTAGCGGTATGGTCTGACCACCACCGGAGGCGTGCAAGGTAAGAGATGAATCCGATGATCACATGGATGAGAGGGTGGCAGTTCCGTCAGCTCAGCAAAAAGATCCACAAAGTCAGTGAGCAAGGTCGCCATCAAATCCTGCCCCGCGCTGCTCTGGACTTGCATCCCTAGCTGTTTCCCGGGCAGCCCGTGCCACAATACTTGATGATCATCGTGCCAAAAGGACATGGTTAGTAAATCAAAATCCCACATGATCGACCCGAGACCATGAAGCCATTGTATGCTAAGGACCATATCAATACCATCCAATTGAAGATCATAAAAATCGACGTAGAACTTCTCCTTACTGATCACAATCGGGAGTCCACGTATCACCCCTTTACTAGAGATCTGTTCCCCGTTAGCCACCAGGACTTGCAAATCGCGTCGAGAATGCACTGTAAGTCCCAACCGATCGACCACCTTATCTTGCAGAAAGTTATGTGTTGATCCGGAGTCAATCAGAGCTAGTAATTCCGTGTCTCCAACTCGAACTCGCACTTGCATAGTTTGGCCGGCGCAAATTCCTGTTAGAGCGTGTAGCGACACATGAGGATCCTCCCTGTTGCTTGGTTCTTCTGAGGCTGCCTCGTCCTCGTCTTGCACCACCTCCAGGCAATACACACAACGATGGCCCCTGATGAACTTTTCATCGCAATTAAAGCATAAACCTTTTTCGCGACGTTTGGCCATCTCGGTTGCAGTCAAGCGTTTGAATTGCCTTCCGCCAGTGCTGGATGATCCTAGACCTCCGCCAGAAGAAGATTCTGAGGTGGAATCCCTCGACTAGTTGAAGTTGCTCCTTTTGCCAACTGATTATTGCACAACCATCCTCGCTAGTTTGGTGCAGCGGCAAGCGCTGCCCTTTGTTCATATGCCCTTGCAAAGCTCATGGCGACTTGAAAATCGGGTAAATTCTGTAATTCCACATCAATGCGTAGAATATCTGTTAGTCCAGGCGTGAATAATTGCACTTGTTGCTCGCTAGATAACGACCCGGCCCTGCAAAGCAAAGCCAAAAAGATTTCCTGGTAATCGGCCACCGTGCTAGTCATTTGTAGTTTTGCTATTAACCCCAGTGGGTTTGAACGGATGGGTGGTCCGAATCGAAGGTGACAGCGCTCCTTGAAACGAGGCCAAGTAAGCATTCCTTCGTCGCATTCCAATTGGATGTACCAGTGCTGCGCTACTCCGACCATGTGATACGCCGCAAGCCACACCTTGTAACCTTCATCGGTATGTTGACCCCAGAAGAACTGCTCATAGCGGTTGATCCACCCAAGGGGATCTTCTTTGCCGTCGTATGTCGAAAACTCAAGCTTGTGATACCGTGGAACCCCCGCTGTGTCCGCGAGATGAGGCATCGCTGCTTGCACATGCGGCACGGCCGCCCGTGGTGGAAATTTTTGGGGGCATGAATGGCAAGGGTGCCGGACCTGTTGGCAATGTCCTGGCAAACGGCGTCCTACCCAAATTTGGGACTGTGGAAGCCTTCGGGAACACTCCAATCTGCAAGGGCGCCGAAGGAATCGTCTCGGTTGTTGATATGTTCCATGGTTCTAATTTGGCCTTGGCAGATGATGTCCCCGGTTGTGGCTGGAAGCTTCCCAGGATACCGGAGTACGCCGTTTGATCTTCCAGAGCAATCACCCGGGCTTCTAGGGACGAAAAACTATCTCCAATTAGTTTGTTCAGTTCTAGCTTCAATTCAGCGATCGCTGCCATCACCTCTGACGGCTCGCTATTCTTCTCCACACCGGAAGACATGATGGTCGGTTCTGATACCAAATGATGTATCCTGCTTCGGCTGCGTAGATTATATGGGCAATTCGATGAAGAATGAGGCCTTGGATTCAACGAGAAGGCGCCGTCGTTGGCGTAGTAGGATAGTGAGGAAAGAAACAGAGAAGTTTAGAGGGCGCCAGAAAAGCAACTGGAAGATAGTAGATTAATTCTTACTTGTCTTTTGATTACAGGATCTCTAGTGATATTTAAATGCTAACCAACTAAACTGATTTGTATACCAACTCTAATGTGATACAGACTCGGATACAGGCTCGGTAAGTATTTGAGAAACCTGCCGTATTACAACTGGGTTGCCGTATGCGCTACAGGTTCTCTTCTTGTTGTCTCTTTGTTGATTCCTGAGCTTCCATCCGAAGCTCCAGCTTGTGCGCGTATATGATTCCGTCTCTGGTAATGTGTTCCCCAATACGAGTCCACAACAGAAAGTTTGAGGTGATAATTGCTTGTAGGCTTGACTTGGCTCTTGTTGCTTTCTGCCAAAAGCTGCGTCCCTTAGTTTTAATGCTAGCTATAATAGCTTGCAGTGTTGGATTCTTGGTTGACCATGGTCAGAGTCATCAATTCTGGAAAACCTAAGAAATCATTTATCTCAATTATGAACATGTATACCACATACTGCACCCAGCTGTAGCATCGTGTTGTGTTCCCGATTTCAAGTCTCTCTGTTGGTTATCTTTCAGTTTTCTTTTTTCGGTTTTACGAATGATATCCTGTTTCCTATTGTGTAAACAGGTCAATATCCTCACACATACTGACGAAATAAAGCTCAAAGCCCGAAGGATTACAGCAATAGAGAAAAAGAAAGAGAGTTTGGCCATAAAGGAAGAGAGTGTAAATCTTCAAGCTCCACGAACAGATACTGATGGTGATCTGTCGATAGCTCTCAGTGAATCAACCAAGGCACCAAAACCTGAAAGATTTGGGAGTGGCTCAAGCATTACGCAGCCAGTACCAGATGTTCCTTTAGAGAAGCAGGAAGGTGTTCAAAAAGATGTGGTTGCTGATGAAGCTGAGGGAAACTTGTCTGTGTTGAATGGGCAATCGTCCATTCAAAGTGGTACAGATCATATGAATATTTCTTTTTCCAAGGGGAAAGCAGAAGATTCTTTCTGCACAATTAACAAGGGAGAGAAGGTGGGTAATGGTTGCAGCGGTAAAGATAATAGTGAATCTCCTAATGATGTGGAAGAAGGAGCATCTGAACCTACTGGTCGTCAAACACACGGTAAGCGGCGTGGCTGTCATTCTTCTAACGCAACAGGGAAAATAAATAAAACAACCAGCACAGAAAATAAGGTGGGTGAAATTCCCATATCTCTTGAGCCAAGGGACGATCTACCGTTTGTAGAGGGAAACCAGCCAGAGGGTGGTGCATTGTGGGATATCTTCCGACGGGAAGATGTCAGCAAACTACATGATTATCTAATGAAGCATGCGGAGGAGTTTAGGCATTACAATTATGAACCAGTGAAGCAGGTGATTAATTCTACATACTACTTGACCATGGAATGCCATATGATATCTGATTCTCATGTCGCATAACTGTCATATGTTGCCAGGTTACTCATCCTATACATGATCAATGCTTTTATCTAACAAATGAGCACAAGAGAAAGCTTAAGGAAGAATATGGTCAGTTACGAATACTGATGTCTTTTGGAAGATGAATTTTCCCTTAAGTGATTACTTCCTGTTTTCATTCTCACTGCATATGCAGGAGTTGAGCCTTGGACATTTGAACAGAAGCTTGGTGAGGCAGTCTTTATCCCTGCAGGATGTCCCCACCAAGTCAGAAATGTGAAGGTATGATATGACTGACACCCATTTCCATTGCTGTTAGTTCCATGCTTTCAAATTGAAATTATTGCTACCGTCTGTGGTATTACTCTTCTTATCAATCTCTTCTTTTGTTATTGGGCAGTCATGTATAAAGGTTGCACTTGATTTTGTTTCTCCGGAAAATGTGCAAGAGTGCATCAGGTTGACAGAAGAATTTCGTCTGCTTCCGAAGGGGCATAGGGTGAATGAAGATAAGCTAGAGGTCTGCCAATCATTTTATCATACTCTCCTGTAACCTTTTTTATGTATATAAAAATCCTCCCTTCGTTTATCTATATGCTAATCCTTGTTATGATTACATATAAACTATTCTTGAGCATACTGTGACAGTTTTTATAGCTCCAGATCTGCTATATCTTCTCTCTTTTGACATTCTTATCTAACTAGAATTATTAAGCTACATTCTGAATTCTCCTGTGAACCCTGTGATTCTGAATTATCAGGTTAAGAAGATAGCTCTTCATGCACTCAATCAAGCCATTAAGGATATCGACATAAATGGTTGCAATGGTAGGTTAGTGGCAGCAACTCGTTGTACCATCTCAATTTGCTTCTGCTTTCTGGATATCTTTCTTCCATGATTATGCAGATCTTACATGGGTTATCATTTCATTTTGATTATGTTGAGATATCATGTATCAACCTGTTTCTATTATCTCAGATTTTACAAATTGTTGTGCTGCTTAAGCTTTCAATTATCATTTCTCAGTACTGCTTTTCGTCAAGCGTAGCCTTGTAGGGCCACTTTATTTGCTTGCAGATTTTTTTTTATTTAAGGACACAAAAAAGTAATCCTACATAGCTATAAGTAATGTTGCATTAGTGTTTCTATGTGCCGGTTTACCTACTGCAATGCTATGCAAGAAAATTTTTGTAGGGCCGCTTTATCTGAACATATAAGTAATGCTGCATTAGTGCTCCTGTGCACTGCTGAGGGTCTTTTTGAAAATGAATCACGGGAACTTCAATTTCATTGTCCATTATTCCACCTCCTCCGCAGAACAAAACTATTTTACTGTTTTTTCATAGTTTACTTGTATAGCACTGGCACTGCATTGGGTAAAACAAAACTTATCTGCTATAGTAAGATAGCTTTTCTATCGTTCAGATTGTTGTATCTTATCAAAGAACAGCTCCCGTGCCATTTGGTGCTGTTGCCACGCAGATTCTGCCTAGATATTAGAGATGTATACTTTCCAAAATGTACCATTTCCTGGTCCTGAAATCCTTTTACATCGGATGATTAAGCAGGCTAGGTTTGCTAATTTATGCAAAAATGTAGTGGAATACGATGGTATATTTGTTCTAGAGATGACTGAATGGTGCTGTAAAGATATCATTAAGTGATTTATGCTTTTACCAGGCCAGAGGGTGAAGTAAAGGGTGAAGCGCCTGCCTGTCCCAAGTGAACCTGCAGAAATGGAGGAGCACCAAGAATAACCAGGGCAAGCCATGTCAACCATGGCATAAGTAGGGCACCTGCATGTGTGTCAGATTTCTGTCGTCATGTTTAGATTTAGATCATTGCTGTTCCTTTTTGCAAGTAGTCTGACAGCAAGCTGAGCTGCTAGAACTAGTAAGCTGGCCAGCTCTGTACCTTTGTACGAAGCATGCAAATCAAGGATGCATTGATTTGTCCCTGTCTTTTATACTAGCGTGTGCGCGCGCGTCCGTTCTTCTTGCCTGCCTAGTACTGCCTTTTGTGTGTGTGTGTGTGTATAATCCAGTGGGGGTAACACCGGTTTGGCAGAAAATCGGGAATTTTTGGCCGAAATTTTCAAATCAAATTTTGAATTTTTCGGATTTTAAATTAAAAAGATCAAATTCGAGCAAACCGATTTTTTAAAACCCGGTTTGGATTCCCACCGGAGGGCCGGTAGGTCTGATTTTTGACCGAGAATCAGAACCCCGGTGTAATCATGTACTCACGAGTAACAATTATTTCCGCTCTCGATTTTATTATGTGAAGCTGAAGGGCCATTTTCAAATTATGATTGGATCTTCAAAGCTGCCTGTAAAAGAATAGGGCTGTCTGGTGTTTAGTGTGAAGGTTGAAGCATCTTTGTGATGAGAAAGGCTCAAGGGGCAAGTCACAGAGCAGAGCACGGATTCATGTGATCACCCCTGAGGCTGGCTTGAGTCGCTAAGACAGTGATATTTCCACTAAGAACCCTCCCTCCCTCCCTCGTCACCGTTGGCACCGCAGCGTCCACTCCAACAACTGTTGGGCTATCCTTCCATATGAAGACTAATTTCAGCCCACAAACCCAAGAAATGACAACCATTGATTACCCTAAGAATAAAGGGTGGAGATGCCTCCTCCTTGGTGAGGGGAAGAAAAACCCTAGCTATTTCCTTGAGCTGCTGCTGGAAGGTTAGGCTTAGGGAGTTAGAAGCATATGCACACAACAAACAAGAGACAAGAGGGAAAAGAAGAAGAGAAGCTCAGTTCCATCTCGGGTGATCCTGTGCAGTCTTCATCAAGACGTCGATCGGAGTATCAAACGTCATCCGATTTGGCTCAAACTTGGTCAGTATATTCTTGACTTGATGCTCTTCGATTTGTACGGTTGGATTGCTGATTGGTTGAGAGGAGCACCTGATTTGAGAGGGGTTTTGTCAGTTCGGGTAGCAGCAGATTCAACACTGAGCATATTTGGTATAAGTTCAGTTTGAGTGGTGAAACCTTGTCCGATTTGGCTGAAATTTGGACAGTATGTTAGGGACTCGTGGATCTACATTCCTGCCAAGTTTTATGCAGTTTGAATCTGTGGTTTGTGAGATATGAGCTGATAACCGAAGGGGACAGAAACTGCGTCTTCTCTACTTGGCTGTTAGTGTACCTCTTGTTAGTTGTGTATGGTTGTTGATGATGATACCAAGATTATATCTTGATGATGTTGTTGCTTCTGTGATGTACCTCTAGATGTTCTAGAGAAGACTCCTTGTACCCATTGTTGATTATAGTGGAAGATTTGGGAGTGGGCTGTGCAAGCCCCGTGGTTTTTACTCCTCACATTGAGGAGGTTTTCCACGTAAATTGCTGTGTCACTTTGTGCATGTTCTTGTTGTTAATTCCGCTGCTTATATGTTGGTTGAAGCTATCTTCATTGGTTCACTACAAGTAGAGGTGCTGAACTTTTGTTAATTGCAATGTTTAGCCCCATCAAGTGGTATCAGAGCTCGTGTTTGCTTTGGTGATTGTCTTGCAGTGAAAGATGGAGGTGAATACCAGCAGGATGATATCTCTGAATGGTACAAATTACCAAGCTTGGAAGGGTAAGATGGAGGATTTGCTCTATGTGAAAGAGTACTACAAGCCAGTATTTGCCACCGAGAAGCCGGATGACAAAACTAATGATGAATGGAAGGTACTTCACCGTCAAGCTTGTGGGTTCATTCGACAGTGGGTCAATGACAATGTATTGAACCATATCAGTGATGAGACACATGCACACACCTTATGGCAAAAATTGGAAGAATTGTATGCTAGGAAGGAAGGTGCCAATAAGATGTTCTTGATCAAGCAATTGATGCATTTGAGGTACCGAGATGACACTTCTGTGGCTGATCATGTGAATGCATTTCAAGGCATTATAAATCAGCTATCTTCCATGGGCATCTCATTTGATGATGAGGTCAGGGCTTTGCTACTACTTGGTTCTTTGCCGGATACTTGGAAAACTCTCAAAGTTACTTTGTGCAATTCAGCTCCAAATGGTACCGTCTCTTGGAATCTTGTGAAGACCAAAGTGATAAATGAAGAGTCAAGAAAGCTTGCTGAAAGGGAGAGTTCCTCCTCACAACCCGAGGTGTTGTTCACCGAGTCAAGGGCGAGAAGCAAGAGCCGAGGTCCGAGGAATTCAGTTGAAAGTAGAAGCAAGTCAAGAGAAAAATTTTCAGATGTTGAGTGCTATCACTGCCATGAGAAGGGACATATTAGAAAGTTTTGCCGGAAGCTCAAGCGGGAAAACAAGAAGAAAAAGAACAAGGCACAGAAACAAGATAGTGACAGTGACAGTGATGTTGGTCGCATTACTTCAGCTGTTGAGGACATGATGGTAGTCATTGCTGAAAATAATGTTGGCAAGATTGGTTCCACTGTTGAAGAAAGGATCACTGTTGTCTCTGATGATGCAACCATCAACTTTGTGGGTGATGATGACATGACTTGGATACCTGATAGTGGTGCTACCATACATGCTACATCTCATAGAAGGCTCTTCACAAATTATGTTGCTGGTGATTTTGGCATTGTGAAGATGGGAAACAATGATCGTGCTCAAATCATTGGAAAGGGAGATGTGCATTTGGAGACAGCTAATGGTACACTACTAATTCTCAAGTCTGTGAGACATGTTGAAGACTTGCGGCTCAACATAATTTCAGTGGGATTGCTTGATAATGAGAAGTATTCCAGCAGATTTGAAAATAGACAGTACAAGCTCACCAAGGGCAGTATGGTATTTACAAGAGGTAAAATGGTTTCTCTCCTGTATCATGTTCATGCTAAACTCTCTTGTGTTTCTGTCAATACATTAGGACAGGATGATCCTTGTGTTTTATGGCACAAGAGGCTTGGGCACATGGGTGAGAAGGGCATGGCTGTGCTAGTGAAGAAGAATCTTCTGTCAGGGATTTCAAGTGTGCAATTGAAGAGTTGTACAGATTGCCTAGTGGGGAAGCAGCACCGGGTTGCTTTCAAATGTCAGCCTCCTCACAAGAAGCCAGAGTTACTAGATTTGGTGCATTCCGATGTGTGCAAGATATCGGTAATGTCAATTGGTGGTGCTAAGTATTTTGTCACTTTCATTGATGATTCTTCCAGGAAAGTTTGGGTTTATCCCTTGAAGTCCAAAAATCAAGTACTGAGTACATTCAAGCAATTCCAAGCCTCAGTTGAGAGAGAAACTGAGAAGAAGATAAAGTGCATTCGTACTGATAATGGAGGAGAATATATTAGGCCATTTGATGCATATTACAAGGAGCAAGAAATTAGGCATCAATTTACTCCTCCTAAGACACCACAACTAAATGGCGTTGCTGAGAGGATGAACAGGACATTGGTGGAGAGAGTTCGATGCATGTTGTCACATGCAAAGCTACCAAAGCATTACTGGGGTGAGGCTTTGATGATCATAGATTTATCTTGTTAATCTCTCACCATGTTATCCTTTGCAGGGAGATGTTCCTAACAAGGTGTGGTACAACAAGGATGTCTCCTATGATCATCTGAAAGTGTTTGGATGCAAGGCCTTTGTTCATATTCTTCAAGATGAAAGGTCTAAACTTGATGCAAAGACACGACAGTGCATACTCCTTGGCTATGGTTTGGATGAGTTCGGCTACAAGCTGTTTGATCCTATAGCAAAGAAAGTTGTCAGAAGCCGTGATGTTGTGTTTGTTGAAGACCAAACAATTGAGGATATTGTGAAGGCAAAGGTGCAAGTTCCTCAACAGCAAGACATGGTTGATTTAGACCCAGTACCTGCAGCTCCAGCTCCACAACAAGCTGAAGGTGATGTTGCAGATGATGCACAAGAAGATGTGCAAGGTACAGGTGATGATGGTGCTCCCCAAGAACAGCAAGTCGATGCTGATGGGCATGACATGCAACCACCAGTACTAGAAGCTCCACCAGCAGTTCCACTCAGACGATCTACCACAGATCGCAGGGCCTCTACCAGGTATTCCTCAGATGATTATGTGGTGTTATTATCTGATGGTTCAGAACCTGAGTGTTTTGCAGAAGCAAAAGAGGATGAGCATAAGAAGGAGTGGATGAAGGCTATGCCAGAAGAGATGGATTCCTTGCATAAGAATCACACATATGAGTTGGTAAAGTTGCCTAATGGTAAGAAAGCATTGAAGAACAAGTGGGTCTACAGAATTAAGCAAGAAGAGCACACGTCACATCCAAGATACAAGGCGAGGCTAGTTGTGAAAGGATTTGGCCAAAGGAAAGGAATTGACTTTGATGAGATCTTCTCTCCGGTGGTGAAGATGACATCCATTCGGGTGGTTCTTGGCATTGCAGCTAGTCACAACTTGGAGGTTGAGCAAATGGATGTGAAGACAACCTTTCTTCATGGAGACATGGAGGAAGAGATATACATAGAGCAGCCTGAAGGGTTTGTTAAGAAGGGCAAAGAAGACTATGTGTGCAAGCTAAAGAAAAGTCTTTATGGCCTGAAACAAGCACCAAGACAATGGTACATGAAGTTTGAATATGTTATGGGGGAGCAAGGCTACAATAGGTGTAGCACAGACCATTGTGTGTTCTTTCAGAGATTCTCAGGTGATGACTTTATCATCTTGTTGCTCTATGTTGATGATATCTTGATTGTTGGCAAGAATGTCTCTAGGATTGCAAAGCTGAAGAAAGAGTTGAGCAAGTTCTTTGCTATGAAGGACTTGGGGCCAGCAAAACAAATTCTTGGTATGAGAATTGAGAGGGATAGAAATTCCAACAAGTTGTACCTGTCACAAGAGAAGTATATTGAGAAGATACTTCTGAAGTTTCACATGGACAATGCAAGATCTGTGAGCTGTCCACTCGCAGCTCATTTCAAGTTAAGCACCAAACAATGCCCTTCTACTGATGAGATGAAGAGGGAAATGCAGAACATTCCATATGCCTCAGCAGTTGGAAGTTTAATGTATGCTATGGTGTGTACAATGCCTGATATTGCTCATGCAGTTAGTACAGTGAGTAGATTCATGTCTAATCCTGGAAGACCGCATTGGGAAGCCGTGAAGTGGATTTTGAGATACCTTCGGAGCAGTACTAAGCTGAAGCTTTGCTTTGGTAAAGGTGAGCCTGTGTTGGTTGGATACACAGATTCTGATATGGCCGGAGATGTTGATAGCAGGAAGTCTACTTCAGGGTATTTGATTACCTATTCAGGGGGAGCTGTGTCATGGAAAAGCAAGTTGCAGAAATGTGTGGCATTATCTACAACTGAAGCTGAGTTCATTGCAGTGACTGAGGCGAGCAAGGAACTATTGTGGCTGAAAAGGTTTACTAGTGAGTTTGGGCTTGATCAAGATAAGTATGTGTTGTTTTGTGACAACCAAAGTGCTATCCACTTGAGCAAAAATTCCAGTTTCCACTCAAGGTCGAAGCATATCGATGTTCGATACCATTAGATTCGAGAGGTGTTGAATTCTAAGCAAATGCAGCTTGAGAAGGTTCACACTGACGACAATGGGGCTGATATGTTGACCAAGGTAGTGACGAGAGAGAAACTCGAGGTATGTCGGCAAATGGCTGGCATGATTGAGATGAGGTGTTAATTCCTTCATAATGTCGGGAGGGGGAGTTTGTTGGGCTATCCCTCCATATGAAGACTAATTTCAGCCCACAAACCCAAGAAATGACAACCATTGATTACCCTAAGAATTAAGGGTGGAGATGCCTCCTCCTTGGTGAGGGGAAGAAAAACCCTAGCTATTTCCTTGAGCTGCTGCTGGAAGGTGAGGCTTGGGGAGTTAGAAGCATATGCACACAAGAAACAAGAGACAAGAGGGAAAAGAAGAAGAGAAGCTCAATTCCATCTCGGATGATCCTGTGCAGTCTTCATCAAGACGTCGATCGGAGTATCAAACGTCATCCGATCTGGCTCAAACTTGGTCAGTATGTTCTTGAATTGATGCTCTTCGATTTGTACGGTTGGATTGCTGATTGGTTGAGAGGAGCACCTGATTTGAGAGGGGTTTTGTCAGTTCGGGTAGCAGCAGATTCAGCACTGAGCAGATTTGGTAGAAGTTCAGTTTGAGTGGTGAAACCTTGTCCGATTTGGCTGAAATTTGGACAGTATGTTAGGGACTCGTGGATCTACATTCCTGCCAAGTTTTATGCAGTTTGAATCTGTGGTTTGTGAGATATGAGCTGATAACCGAAGGGGACAGAAACTGTGTCTTCTCTACTTGGCTGTTAGTGTACCTCTTGTTAGTTGTGTATGGTTGTTGATGATGATACCAAGATTATATCTTGATGATGTTGTTGCTTCTGTGATGTACCTCTAGATGTTCTAGAGAAGACTCCTTGTACCCATTGTTGATTATAGTGGAAGATTTGGGAGTGGGCTGTGCAAGCCCCGTGGTTTTTACTCCTCACATTGAGGAGGTTTTCCACGTAAATCGCTGTGTCACTTTGTGCATGTTCTTGTTGTTAATTCCGCTGCTTATATGTTGGTTGAAGCTATCCTCATTGGTTCACTACAAGTAGAGGTGCTGAACTTTTGTTAATTGCAATGTTTAGCCCCATCAACAACCTCACCAAGCTAAATTTGTTGAGCTCGAGATTAAGTGGAAGCATCAAACAGAAGAGCATGACATGGCATGGCATGCTGACGCTATATATGTTACAACGACACAGAGACGAGAGACAGCACAGCAGTCGTCCATGACATGACACCCTTAACTTGACCTGTAGAAATTAACATGCGGTGTAGGCAATCTCGATCCAACTCCAGGCTAACACCTCACCTGTTGACGTGGTCCAAGGATTTCAATTAGTACACTATTTTTATTTCTTAAAGAAAGATTCCTTCTTCTTCTTCTTCAAATGCATGTCACTGTCCGAGTGGATCATGCCAATCAAGATGACATGTCCACATTCTTTTCTTCTTTCTGAGACGACGCCCCGCAGGAATCGACGGTTGAGATGCGCCTACATGGTACGACGGACGCTCTAGGATGGAGGGATTTGCTGCGACCCGGTCCGCCTACAACTACGAGGAAGCTGAGCTGAGCTGAGCGCGTTTGGGGGAAAGGGTGGGTCCCCCCCGTCCAACTCATCAAGTGCAACCTACTACTACTGCCCGCCCTATCCTATGATCCTATCGGCGTCACTATACAAAGATAGATTCAAGTTATCGAATCCCGATATATGTTTTTTGTGGCCTCAAAACAGTCATGGAGGCATGCGACTGTGATGATACCGTTCTGGATTAACCGCACCATTCTCGATCTTCATGTTCTGAATTCCTCGACTGCTGCTGCTGATGACTCCAGATGCAAACTATTCCAACACTAGAGAATGCCACTATTTAGCTAGCAAGATTGGTTCCTACCAAAAAGGATAGGAGGGTTAGTTAGTTAGTTGAAGTATCGAAACTTTGAACCAGTTAGGCAGCTGGGCGACGGTTGATACTGCCGTCGAAATACAGTGCAGTGCAGTCTACCGTACCAGCTCTAACTCTCAAAAGAGGAAGAAAATACAAGAGAAAGATCCCAAGCAAGTATTCAGTATTTGGTTTTCTTCTCTATCAGATGATGCTAGCTAGCTTGACCTCCTCCTGTCAACACTATGTGTTTTTAGTGAACTCTGCATGCCTTGCATCTCAGGATTTCATTCCCTGTCATGCCCACACTGCCCTAATCTGCAGTGTGATGGAACACTTAATGGAACGATGCATTAACTAGTCCCCACATAAATGATGTATCGTCGATTCCTTCTCCTTGTAAGTTCCTGCGCGCGGTTCATACTCCTACTCCTTGCTGGTCCATCAGGAGGTGCCGGCAGCATGCGCTTCCAACAAGAATATTTTCTCTTCCGAATTGAAGAGAAGAAGACTGGATTTCCAAAGGATAAATTACAGGTAAATTCAGTATGAAGATACAGCTCTGACTACAAACAAGTAAAAGGAGAAACGAGCAGGTCTTTGTTAGACAGAAACAAAAGAACATTACACACACCCCGCAAAAGAGAGGGAAAATTATCATACATAAAACATGGATATCGAAGTGCTTTTGACGGTGGAGATAGTGCATTTAGCTACATGTACTTGTGGGAAATCTGCGCTCCACGTAAACGAGTATTTCCAAAGGCATTGATGAAGCTAGCTAGCAACATACACTTGTCCTAATCTGCAATGCGATGAAGTATATTTAATGGAACGATGCATTAAATAATCATACATAGACGATATACCCAGTGGCGAACCCAACAGAGGGGCTAAGTGGGCAAAGCACCCCCTACAGCCGATCGGATCATGGTTCATGGGTACCCCCTAGCATCCTGTCCATCGGGCCCAAAGCTTGAAGCTTAGCTGTTCTGGGGTAGGAGAAGAACAAGAAAATGATTTGAGCCGAAATTCCCTTGCATGGGCTACGTCTACCTCACTCCGACTCTGCTCTCTATTCCCATTAGGCATCGAGTTACACTCCAATCCCTAACCAATTCCCAAATCCCCATAGTGGCGAACCTCACCCAGGCAGCGTTGCATGGTACAAGCCTGTGTGAAGTGCGGCAACCGGTAGGGCAGGTAGGCAGCGCCGGCAATCGGGTAGGCAGGCAGCACGCGGCCGGGTAGGTAGGTGACAGCGCAGGCAAATGACATTGTCCTATTAGCATCATCTAAATTTTAGTCCTGGGTTAGCCACAGGATATAGCGATTCCTTGTGGGAAATTTGCACTTCATATAAACGAGTCCAACCTTGCTGGTCCATCGTAGGAAGGAGGTGCTTTGCATATATGCATTCCCAACACAAAGATATTTTCTCCTCCGAATTAAGATAGGAGGACCGACGAGGATTGAATAATTCTCAATTAATAAATTTATTTATCTATAATATTTATTATAGATAATGGTACTCTAAAGCCCTCCGGTATACCTTAGTTGGAGATACTTGCCACGATCGGTTCAAGTTACGACTAGTTTAGCTTACGACCACCATCTGATCGGAAGGTCAAATCATGGCAACTCTATGGTTGATAAGTCTCACAGACTGATATGTGGATCCTATCTTATCGACTAGGGACCCTGTACACCATGCTCAACTATACGTGGTAGCAAATACAACACGTGCACATATGTATACTGACATAATTGCACACACCTCTCTCCGTCTCTGGCAATAACCGTCTGGCGAACGTGCAATGAGGACGTCTCATTGACAACAACCGTCAACGACGTGTGGATTCTAGCAACCGTCAAGGCGTCTCCTGATGCGCAACAACTGCCACCCTTTTGACGCTTTGTAAGGTGTGGTGCCAGCAAAAGGAGGGAGAGAGAGAGAGAGATAAAAAAAAAGAGGTCATTGATAGTATTCTTAGTTTCAGCGGCACTTTGTATATTGTAATCTTATTCAATACAAGAACACAGGAGTAGAGTTATTGTTCTCTTTGAAAAAGGTATGAACATATCTAAAACACACTCTGTCTCTTCCTGTGTGATCTTGAGAGCCGTGTCCCCCGCGTTGACTCACAAATATCGATAGTAATTCATCAACAGTTGGCACCATCTATGGGGACATTACGGTGATCTTCATCTGTTCTACTCAGATGCCTCCATGGCAAACAAGTGGAATGAGGAGAATTGGTTCGATCTCGCAGATTACGCAGGACTCGACATGGATATCTGCTACAACTACAAGCCGAACATCTACTCGTATGAGGGCAACACCTATTCCAGGGATCTGTCACCAGTCCTAGAAGACCGTGCCATGGACATGCTGCAGGAGGGCGTGCTATCACCGACGCTCTCACCAGCAACATTGCGCCTGGATGGGGAATCAGAATCCTCACAAAGCAAGGGTCCAAGCGACCACAATCAGTGCCACCCGGCGATGGGTTCCAGACGCGGTGAGGCCCCTGCCTCTGAGCACGCAAGCCCGTCCAAGGATGACCAGCTACCTTGGGGAAGTCCTAGAACACACGATTCCGGGGCTCAGACACCATCTGCTAACCGTCACTGTGCAATTACCATTGCCCGAGGCACGGTCAAACACTCTGTAGTGGCGTGTTCGACCACACACCTGGAGAATACGCCTTTGACTGGAGATGATTATAACCAAGAATTCCCCTTCTTGGTAGGGATTAATTACTCCGAGTCGTGAGGTATTGTCTTTTGACTACACGTCGAGCCAAGAGGGCTCGACCACCAGCGGTGCCAACAACACCCAGGAGATCTTTGCCCTCCGCAATTGCCGAGTCTAACAATAGAAGCTTGAGGACTACTACTCCGGCAAGGGCCCAGCTCTGACCATCGAAGATGTGGGTCAGGCAAGTGGCATGAAGCTACAGGAGGAGGACGAGGAGATGTCGTATCAAGACCCCCGAGCACACGATCGACCACATCTACGAGGGTTCATCAGCATATGAGTCGAAACAGTAGCCTAAGACTGTCAAACGTGTGGTAAACTCTACCGAACCCCCTTGTTATCCATAAATTACCAAAGTGATGGGAAGTTTCTATTTCCTTTGAAAAAGAAGACTGCCCGACCCTTTCTACTCAGCCCGACCTATTAATTCTCCTCGGAATTAAGAGAAGATGACTATATTTCGAAAGCAGAAATAAGAAGTAAATTCAGTTCGAAATGCAGCTCTGATTACCAAAAAAAAGTAAAAGGAGAAAGAAAAGGTTGTAATGCAGAAAGTCGAGCACGTGTAATGCCCTATCCTCGGATTGCTAAAATCTTAGCAACCGCCGGGATGTGCGATTCTATGAAGTAAATAGTATCTCAAGCCAGCTTTCGATTGCAACAAAAATCAGACTTTTATTATACAAAGTTAAGGTTTAACAACCTGTTTTGACCTAACACGGGCATCTAAGCCCAAAGTTAAATATAATACATGACAAAAGAACTTCAAACCACAGGTACGCTTGAGCGTAGTCGAGACCTAATAATAGTAGTCGATGCCTTCTGGGGGTCCACCAAAATCTTGCTCACAAGGGTCCTCTGCACTTCCCCAAGTTTCTTCTGTAGATGTTTTGCAAATTACAAGAATGAGTACTACCACCGTACTCAACAAGCCGCATGAAAATGCTAAATAATTACATGCGAGGAGTTCAATGGGTGGTTAGGGTTTACCATACCTGGCATATGTGGATGCACTTTGCTTTTAAAACAATTTATAAAACAGTAAAAGAATAATAAGTAATAGCATCAGGGGTTTCTTAACAAACTCAATTACCAACTTAACATCTCAAAAACTCTACTTATGCCATTGTACTGGAATCACCCATTAACACAGCTTCATTAACTGAAAGCACGACGTATTCGAATACCTTTGATTATTCACTCTGCAGAGTTGCCCAACTTTACCCATAAGATATCTCATACTCATACTGTCAGTACATAGACACACAACACGTTAGCGTGCGACTGAGCTGAGATAACAAAGCATTTTCACTGCTCAACCTTTCTAGTCCCTACACGGTAGGTCTTAATTCATCTGACTCGGAGACCACCGGCCAAAGTGGAATTCGATGCCCGACGATGGGCCCATACCGAGGCGGAAACAGCGAGTGTCCACCGGCCACTCCGTCCCACACCAAGTTCCTCTGTCCTAACGTACAAGCAACAGATGATACTTGCAGATATTCAATCGGAAGAGCAGTGTACTAAGCTAGGGAGTAATGACCACGCTTGTGGTTGAGCGGATTCTATGTCTGTTACTTTGGCACAAGGTTCTTGTCCTTACTTGTCATCTAGTGAGGCGATGATCCAACACCAACTCGTGGCTGTCCACCTCCAGATCTCACTGATGACACACTTTTAACCCGAGTCTATTGGGTTGTCCAACTTCCTGGATCCAACCCTCAACTCACCACCAAAACCATTGGCGAAAAGCCAATGCTCTCTTTTGATTGATGAACACAGTTTTGGTGACAAAACTACCTTGTATAGATAATATTTTATGTGGACTAAACTTGTCAAGGTGAATATGACCTACAAAAGTTGGGTGGGTTTGTTTGTGGGGTATTTAGGATGTAACTAATTGTCATGACATTCAAAAGTATTATTTTAATATTTAAAGTAATTGGCACACACATACAGTAATGAAAGTAATAATACATAGATGAACTGTAGGTTCAAAATGATCAAAGAATGCGACTTGCCTTCTTGCACCAAGTCTTCTGGATACTGGTTTTGTCCGACGTCTTCCGGAGTCTGGTCGTCAAAGTCGTGACCTAGCGCGAAACAAAACAATAAAACAATTCAAATAAAATCCGGCTTGACAAGGAATGAGCTGGGAACAACATGCAAGTAAATAAAACCAGAAAAGAAACACAGAGAAAGGTGGGTTGTGGAGATAAGGAGTTTTATCTGGTGTTTGATTGGAATAAACGGAGCTGAGATTTGGATCCAAGTACAACAAAAATATTGTAAATGGATAAAGAATCATAAAGAAGGTGGTGTGTGGGATGCTGGAGATTTATCTAGCACTTGTTTGGACTGAACGGGGTTGAGATTTGGATTCACGGGCTCGAAACGGTCGAAAAGAGTATAAAATGTCTAATTAGGGTTTCAGGCGAAAATAGGGTCGGGTAATGAATAGTAGTATTTTTACTATTTATCTACAAATATTGGATCTAAACAGTAACTAGATTTACTGTTTTGGTTTTCAAACGATGCTTAGGTTTCTTGTTTGGTTGAAAATGAATAGGGAATCCCATTTTCGGGTTATGTACAGTGTTTTTGGTTTTCTTCGGACGAACAGTAGATAGCTACTGTGCATTGGCCAGTGTTTGGGCTGATTTAAAAGAATAAACAGCGAGAGGGGTTTTCGGGGTTTGAGGCGGTCAAATTTAACATGTAATGTCAAATTAGGGTTTTGGGCGGGAGAGGTGTCAGATAATGAATAGTATTATTTTACTATTCATGAATGAAATCTGGGGTGTTTGGTAGTTGAAAATCACTGTATTTCGCTGGAAAGAATAGTGGCGGACTATTTTTCAGGTGATGAACAGTAACTAGGGTTTACTGTTCATTTTTCTGAATTTGGAACAGTATTTCTAATTTGTCGGATGAACAGTAAAAGGGGTACTGTGCTGGCAAACAATAGAGGGCCGAAAATGATTAAACAGTGATGGGCTGAGCCCGATCACTGTGCGGCCTACGGCCCAAATGGCCAAGCCTTTTAAGGCCCGGCTCGGGAGCTTGAGCGTGCGGCGAAGGCAGCCTTCGCTCGAGCCGATCGAGTGGCGCCGATGAAGACGGCGACGGCTCCGGTGGGGGATGGTGGCGGAGGAAGGTGCGGTGAGCACCGGGGTGGCAAGGGAGTTCCATTTTTGGGCTTTGCCGGGGATGATGAGGTTCGGGAGTGGGGTGGCGGCGCGGGTGGCGGCCGACCGGAGCAGAGGAAGAAGGGGGCGGCACTCCGGGCTTGCTTCGGCCAAAAGGAAAAGTGGGTGAGCTTCAGTGAGTGGAGAGGAGCTCGAGGGTGGTGGTGTGGGTGCTTGGGGATGGCCGTGGCGTGCTGGCGACGGTGACCGTGAGTGGAGGCGGTGGTGGAGCTCGGTGCCGGCGAGCTCCGGTGAGGGAGGAGGGTGGGGAGGTTGGGGGAAAAGTTGGTGGTGGGGAGGAGAAGCTTAAGCCGGGCTGGGAAGGGAAGAAAAGGAAGAGGAGCGGCGGTTTTACCTCGCGGCTCGTCGGGGAAGAAAGGGGAGGCGGCGGCGATTCCTCGGAGTTCGGTCGGTGCCGGTGACGAGAGGGCAAGGGGAGGTAGTGTGGTGGGAGGTAAGGTCGGAGGCTTGCCCCGGGTAACTTTTTACAGGTCGGGGAGAGGCGGCTGCGCTTGGGAGGCGGCGGGAACAGGGAGACGGTGACGTGGTTGGCGGGGAGAGGAAGAACAGCGCCGGAAAAGAGGGGGTGGCAGGGTGAGGTGGAGGCGGCGAAGGCGGTAGAAGGTGCTGGAGGCGGTACGTGGCACGGGATGGGAGGTGGCGCGGTGGTCAGCGTTTGCGGCGTCGCAAAATGGAGATGGTGGCGGCGGCGCTGCGTAGGGAGGAAGAAAGGAAGGAAGGAAGGAAGGAAGGAAGGAAGAAGGCGCTCGGAGAAAAGACGCTTTCCAAAGAAGAAGACGACTGGACGGAAAAGGAAAGCGGGATTTCGGAAGAAATTTCCGAAAAGGGAAAGAAATTCGAATTCAAACAAAAGCTTCAAAAACTTTTTGAAATTCGGATTTTTTTGGGTTATTTCAGCACGTCTTATTAATTTCTACAAGTCTTTTTTAAACGTAAATAAAAAGAACATTACGACACCTGGGAAGAAGAAAAAGGAGAACAGAACATCAATTAAGAGCAGGTGGAGTATCTAAGTTAGATTGGAAGAACGCGTCCACACTTTCAGGAAGCAAATCATCACGCAGATAATAATAAGAAGAAGAACTAAAACAAGCAACTAAAAAAGGGGAAAAAAAATGCACACCGAGTCCATCAGTGGCAGGCAAGCAAGTCAGCTTCGGACCCTCCTCCGAAGAACGAGTCCACCATTCCCTACCCCCTAATCCCTCCACGCACCAGCACGCTTCTTTTCTCCGCTGACACCGGGCCCCATGCAACTCATGGCCCCACGTGCCATTGGGACACAGCTCCTATCGCGGGACGTACCCGGAGCACCCCTTGTTCTCCGTCACTCTCTCGCTCGTGTATATCAACGCGCACCACCCGCGGTTCCCCACCATTCTCTCCTCCCCTCTCCGAAAACAAGCCCAAGCCCAAGCCCAAGCCCAGCCCGCGACCGGCCCACCGAGGATGGCCGCCGCCGAGACCCCGCCGCCCACCGGGATGAGCTTCCTGGGCCTGCTCAGCTTCCGCCGCAGCGCCACCGCCGTCGCCTCCTTCGATCCCGCGCAGGACGACGAGCTCCTCGTCCTCGACGCCCTACAGGCCCACGTCGCCGACCGCCTCGCTGCCCTCTCCGCCTACGCCCAGCCGCAGGCGCAGGCCCCCCTCCTCTCCATCGCCTTCCTCTCCAAGCTCCTCGACGCCGTCCTGTCCTCCGACGCTGCCTTCCGCGACGTCCTCGCCATCGCCCCCGTCGCCGCCGCGCTGTCCAGGACGCCGGCCGACCGCCTCGCCGCCGACCTCCTCGACCGCGCCGTCAAGACCCTTGACGTCCTCAACGCGGTCTCCCTCACGCTCACCTCGCTCCGGGGCTCGCTCCGCGCGCCGCTCACCGCCGCCTCTTGCCTCCTCGGGTCGCCCCTGCACCGCGCCCACTTCGCCCGCGCGCGCCGGGCCATCTCCAGGCTATTCCCGGACGCCGCCAAGGTCGCCGCGCCGTCCCCTTCCTCCCGCACCGCGCGCGCCCTGTCATTCAGCGTGTCCAAGAACTGGTCCGCGGGGCGCCACGTGCACGCTATGGCGGCGCACCTCGCGCCACCGCCGCAGGCCCCTGCGGCTGCCTCCGCCGGCGCGGGGTGCGGGCTCGGGTTGGCCCTGTACACCATGAGCTCTGTTCTTGTGTTCGCCATGTGGGCGCTGGTCGCCGCGGTGCCGTGCCAGGACCGGTCGTCCGCGGCTACCAGTACCCCGGTCGCGCCGCCGAAGCAGGCGCAGTGGGCGACGCCGATGTCGGCTCTCCAGGAGCGGATCGCGGAGGAGTGGAGGCGGAGGGAGAAGAAGGGGTCATCGTCCGGGTCGGCGGCGACGACGGGGCTCCTCGCCGAGATGCAGGCCGTTGAGCGCGCCGCGGGGGAGCTGAGCAGTCTCCTCGAGGAGATCGCCGAGGAGGAAGAGGCGGAGGTGGGCGTCAACCAGGAGCGCACGGGGGAGGTCGTGGAGCGCGCCGAGGCGCTGGCGGCCGCGTGCCGGGCGCTGGAGGAGGGCCTCGCCCCGCTGGAGCGGCAGGTGCGCGCCGTGTTCCACCGTGTGGTGGCCAGCCGCGCCGAGGTCGTGCGCTGCATGGAGCTCAGCGCGCGCAGCGCCAGCGCTAATGCCACGGCGTCCGCCTCCGGCGTGCCGCCGCCACACCACCATTCCTTCTGAGCAGAACAGCTTTCCGTTGGATGGATGGAAGAAACCCATGATGGTGGTTTAATTAGGAGCGGTGTGTTGTTGGGTTAAAAATTTATTTCTTTCTTTACTGCACTGTACCATTCTTTGATTTGTAAAATTACTGCTGCCGCCGCAGCGTTTGTGCCTGTGATCTTGTGTAGATGATGTGGCTGTAAAAACTAACTTGTTGGATTAGTGTGTGTTGTATCGCTGAATCCCGGTGCTGAAGAGCAGAGGAGAAGAGAATTGTATCATATTCATATGTGGTGAAAAGAGTCAGTCAAGGATTGTTCCGAGGGTCCCAAGTATTTGCTTCTTGCGCTTGTTTCTGATCATCATGTCAGGCCTTTTTTTCCCCTTCTTGCCCGTGTTTCCGATCATATACCACTGCATGTCCTAGATCAAGGCCTGCACCTAACACTGGCAGACAACAGAGCAGAGCAGAGCAGAGATAGATGTGCAGGCCATCAAGGAGGCAGCCACAGCTGAGCTGGGATTCGCTGTGAGACCTTGTCACTTCATCAATTGTCGTCACTCACAATCCCTTCATACTAGTTCTACTCCATTGTCCTGTCCATAATATTCTATGACTAATCTCGCCGCAACCCTAAAGCTGTCTAGTACCTGAGTACTCCTAGTATTCTTCTTCTTTTTGAGAAAAAAGGGATGTGTGCTAGCTGCTACTTGCTGCCACCTGTAGGAAATAAAATCTTCCTATGCTATCCACACGATCAACTTGACTCACAGGCCATAGAATTTGTACTAGTATTTGACACATGGGCGTTGTCACTCACTCTGAAGGCATGAGTTATTCTCTGCATTTTTCTTGTGTCGCAACGACAGATCATTTGAAGTTGCACACACCGGCTCAGTTAAAATTGACGGAACACGGATAAGCATGGGCGGAACTACATTAGGGGACCCGGTGTCACATGACACCGGGTAAAAAAAAACAATAGAGATTAGCATATATATACTATGTGTGCACTCCCTGTTCTAAAAGTTATGCATCCCGGTTTAGCTTAACTTCCGGTTAAATGATGCATTTTGCCAAAAAAAATTTTGCATAAAATACTATTTAGTACATTGTTACTTTAAAATTATATATATTGTTATATGTATGGTGAAGTGGTGAACCCCGGTCATTTTCGTTCTAGTTCCGCCCCTGCGGATAAGCTGTACTAGCGCAATTTTAAAAATCTATTGTACAACTAAGGAACCTTCGTTAGTAATAGATCACAGGATTATCACTAGACGCGCAGATTCGCAGCGGAAGAAGAGTCAATGTAGTGTATTGGTGCGGTTGTAGTCGTACTAATCTCGCGTCTCCTCCTAGTGCTCCTCGTGACCATCACAAATTGCGGATCGTTCTAGCGTTGAAGTCTCACAGCAACGATTCCAAGGTATCCACGAGTACGGGGCAGAAACACCACGCGCCGGAGTGCTAGCACCGGCTGTGAGGTTTTGGGCGAAGGAGGTGTGGTAGCTAAGGTTTCGGGAATTCTGAAAAAAATCACACTAACCCTATGCCACCACCCCTCTATATATATATATGCATCCATGATGGGTCTCGAACTTGAGGCTCATTAGGAACTCGTGGCCCATAAGAATTCAGATCACTATCCTAAACGTGTCCTAGCCCTTTAAGCAAAAATCACACTTACCCTATGTCACCACCCCTCTATATATAGGCATTCATGATGGGTCTCGAACTTGAGGCTCATTAGGAACTCGTGGCCCATAAGAATTCAGATCATTATCCAAAACGTGTCCCAACCCTTTAAGCATGCAACCCTATAGGTTCACGTACACTTGGACATGGCCCGAGTACTCCTACTTATCCACTAATCGGTAGTAGCCCCTAGCAAGACATGCCGACTCCCGAGTATACATAAAGGTCATATCGGACGAACCTTAATAAATCTCATATATATTTTCCTTTGCCTCACGATATCGGTCAAACTCAAGGCGAGTACATGCCATCCTTGTTGGTTAACTCAACCACTCTTTCTTGATCATATGACTCGAATTCCTCGACTATGGTTAACTCTTTAACCGCGAGT
The DNA here is from genome assembly GCA_036346255.1 of Ampelocalamus luodianensis. Taxonomy (NCBI): domain Eukaryota; kingdom Viridiplantae; phylum Streptophyta; class Magnoliopsida; order Poales; family Poaceae; genus Ampelocalamus; species Ampelocalamus luodianensis. The sequence goes on from CM070620.1 coordinate 95,166,617, forward strand.
AGCATGGCCATGTATTTCTGGAATCCGATCATCCAAGAGGCCTAGAGATATCTCTCCCGTTACATGGAGAGGCAAATCCCATCTTGATTGACCATGTCTCAACGCATGTATCATGACAAACCCGAAAGCTACCTTTATAACTACCCAGTTACAGAGTAGCGTTTGACAACCCCTAAATAAGTCACTACACATCTCGAGTACGTGCGACGATCTCAAGTCTAAGGATATAACACATGTATTGTAAATGAGACCAACCGATGACATATAAGAATACAATGTTCTCGTAGTGTCTCATGGTGGGTCGATCCAATCCTATGTTCGTTAACATGTGTTCATATTATTAGTTTGATATCTCCATATCTATGATCCGTGAAACATGGTCATTAACTAATACATGTGCTAGTCTATTCATATGTGTCCTCATATGTTTCCGACTAGGGATCGTTTTAGAATAATCATCGCAAAGATAAATATAGAATTTCACAATCAAGTCACGTACTTGATAATAAATATTAACGATATTATTCTTAGAACAAGATAACATATTATCTAATAAATTATGAATATAATAAAATATAATCATCTCTATGATTGCCTTTAGGATATATTTCCAACAAAAATGGGGTGTAGATTTTTTAACAGCCTTAGGCCTTGAATGGGCGGCAGTTAACTATGCAAATGCAATCCCACATGTGGTATGAATTCTCCTAGCAAGATGATGATCTGCATGGTCCTTACTTGTGATAGTGACCTAGCTGCCTTCAACAGCGGAGAAGAATGCTCTAAACTCTGAAGCTTGAACATGCTCGATGTTCAACTGGTAGTATTGAACAGGACTATACTAATACTATTAATCAGCAAAAGTCAGAGGTACTAGTCCAGATATGATCTTGTAGTCCATTGTACAGTGACATGCACGGTCACACAATTGATGTGCTAGCTAATCCGAACGACCATTCTGCAGCCTGCACCAACCAGCTTCAGCTCTGTTCGCCGTGTGCGATTAGTACATCATCTTGAATTAATGTTGCACCCCAAAATTAGTATAGCAGCTAAGAATGACATGGAACCGGCCAGCTGAGCTCAACAATTAATTTATTGATTGGGCTCAAATTGTTGGATAGCCTACGCCTACGGTTTTCTTTTTCCTAGTGTAGTACATACGGTTCAGAAACCACTTGGTTAATTTGTGCCCAAGACAGAGAAAGCAAGTAATAAGACAGGCAAAGCAAGTACTACTGGGATCAATTGGCATGAGTTACGAGGTCTTTGAAGAAAAGAATGAGCTATTGCATGCGTGCAGTTGTTCTACGAAAATTTGGGAATTCGTTTCTTGGATAAGGATTTGTCTGTCAGGTTTTGCGTTCTGTTGACATCGTTGCCAAATGGACGAGCGACCAAGTGTATGTGGTTAGAGCTGAATGTTCATTCGCGATCTTGTTAGTAAAATGCCCAGGAGCCATTTCCGTAGGTAAAAGTAAAACTGAACTCTGTGTGTGCATAACACCAAGGTTTGGCTTGGCGTTTCAGAAATCACATGGTTAATTTGTGCTGGGGTCATTTGTTTTGTCAAAATGCCAGCAAAATTATTGTTTTTTTTCCCCAGATCAAGAAGCAGCAAAGTGAGTTGCAGACAGAGAGCCCAACAGAGTTTCAGACAGCTTCTGAATGTACTCTTCTGAAAGTGAGTTGCAGACAGAGCCCAGCAAAGTTTCGACAGCTTCTTAATATACTCTTCTGAAAGTGAGTTGCAGACAGAGATCCCAACAAAGTTTCAGACAGGTTCTGAACGTACTCTTCAGAAAGTGAGTTGCAGAAAGAGGCCATCAAAGTTTCAGACTGTTAAAAGATCCTTCTGAATGTACTCTTCTGAATATAGTTGTGAATCTGTTGACTGTTGACATCACAATTGGCAGCTTTGAATAAACTCTATTATACCCAAATTAATGGTTTTGTAAATCAACAACATACAAGGGAGTTTGTGTTCAAACTTGAAATGTCTCTCTGAATGCGCTCTGCGTGGGCGGTGGTGGTGATTCTGTTGCCATGAAAGTTGCCACTTCCTTGCTTGGGCTTCACCTGCGTCTCAGCTCTGAACAAGCTAAATTCGAAAAGAATGGAACTGCATGTCTGCATTCCCAAGTGTTTTTGTAAATTTTCATCAAACAGGAAAGATAACTGCCAATCAATCGTGCTTATCCTAATCTGGTGGACGCAATATTATCTCTGTCAAGGACCAGAGATAGAAGGTCAAGTGAGAGATCAACTTGAAGTTGCATCTATCCTAAGCTTTAATTTGGTCGAACCTATGGCTCATCTATACGTGTATATGCAGTCGTCGGGAGCTGCAGACAGTGCTCGCTCGCTCACTCACTTGGAAAACTTTGTTCTTAATTCTGCAAAATATATGAACAAGGAACAGGTGTTCCCAGTGTTTGTAGCATCAAGGTAGCGCGGCTGCTTAATGCTATATTAATTTGAAGGATCAAGTCGCAGTGAGTAGCACGTACGCTAAGCCCGGTGATGATAATATGCAATTCACTCCTTCCCTCTCTCAGGGTGAAAAGGCAGATTAGACTAAGCTTTAATTCTACTTTGTAGCAAAATAGATTGACCACGCTGGTCATGCATGCAGCCGTACGTCACGCAAGATATATAGACAAGAGACTAAGGGCGTGTTTGGCATGGCTCGCTCCACGTGAGCAGCACTCCACTCCAAAACTCAGGAGCGATCACTCCGAACTCGAAGCGTTTTTCTCTATAACCAGTGGCAAAGGTGGGTAATTACCTTGAAACTCGTGTCTAGATTCATTTCGAGGATTCTGGAGTGGGAAAAGAGGTGCTCCACCAAAATGAACTAGAGCTCTACCAACTCCACGAAGAGCAGCTGCTCCATCAATTTATGGAGTTTTGGTGTTTGGCTGGTTTTGGGCAACTCCCCCCTAGAGTTTTGGAGTGGAGCCATGCCAAACACGCCCTAAGAGAGCTAGCTAGCGGAGAGAGAGGATAATATTTGTACGGAAATTGCTTCACACACGATCTGTTCTGGACGATGTCCACACTTATCAGCAACCCAACCACCGCAATCTGTCCTTGCCCCCAAATACTTCATGATACACCTACATGTCCCATCCAATAAAAAACTGAAACAATATAGAGGCCCCTGCCCTGCCTGCCTATATACATTCAGTTGTTCAATTCATAAAAAAAAAAAAAATCAAATCAAATCTGCAAGGAACTTCCACATGGAGATATAATTAAGGCTGCCAAGCACGATCAAACCAACAGAATGATGAATTGATAGTTTGATACTGCAACGACATGCTCTACACAGACACTAAACATCCACGACGTTCTCACAGGGAAACAAGCTTACCAAGGGAGCAGGCCGCCCCCAACCCCGTATACCCCATGCTATGCACCAGTTTGCGTCCAACACTGTCAGCACCGAGGAAAAACTTGTATTCTCAAATTTCCACCAAAGCTGGAAAGGCATGTCGATAGAAAGATCCAAAATATTATACATGGATCCTTGTCATACAAAAACACAATAGCAGGCTAATAAAGCTCATGGGTCATAATTCACTTTTAATTCGGAAAAATGAAAAAGGGGAGAGGAGGGAGAGGAGAAGAGGTAGCGAAGCCTTGTCCGCTTGTAGCCGAGGAGTGGAGAGAGGGAGCAGATTTGGTCGCCCACGTTGTAGGTTTTTTTTTTTTTTTGTAACTTTACATTTTAATTCGAAATCCTAGTAGGTTAGCAACTGAAACTTGTAGGTTCGTAATTTAATGGATTAGATAGTTATAGATGTATGATTATGTAGTGTAGTTCGGTGTAGTACATCTTCATAGGTGTGAGTAGTTATGGAAATGTTGTTAGTCATAGAGATTTTATTTATGGTTTAGTAATTGAATTGTTTTGATAGTTTTAGATGTATGATTTTGTACTGTAGTAAATCTTTTTTAGGGGTATGTAGATTAGTTGTAGATACATCATTAATGTTTCTATTTTAATAGTACTTTTTTTAATAGAACCACAGAAATACATACATGTTTAATAAAATCAGAAAAATGAGATTATGTCGCCGTTTGAAATAACGACATGGTCCTGTCACTGGTCTGATTGGCAATATGCCCCTGTCGCCGGTTGAATTGGCGATAGGAGCCGTATCACCCATTGGATTGACGACATCAGCCTTGTTGCCACTAGATGTCTCTGTCGTTATTTGAAATGGCGCTTGGCTTGGCATTACCGTTAATATTGTTTATTTTTTGTTTATGTTTCTTATTAATAATAGTGTAAGCACTCTCTTTACTGTTTCACACTATTTCAGGTATGGCATCCACAAAAGGTTCCACGCAGTGACCCCCGTCATCTGGACGCACTACGGATCGAAGAGGTAAATTATGTTCAATTTTGTGTCCTAATTATTGATTTGGCCTTATGTTCAACTAACAATATTCCATCTTCCAGCCCGTCTCGCAGAACAGAGCTACCTTCGGGACTGGCCACCCCCATGGGTTTGCAGCAGACAAGGGGAAGGCATCGCAGGGCCACAAGATTGATTTTGTTCCCATCCATCGGTTTTTCCGATTCCAAAAGACGCACATGTATCATAGGTGTAGATCGGGTTACTGATTCGTGCATGCAGTCATTTGTAATGCACGTAACCAAACCGTGCACGCCATGTAATTCGCAAGTACATTACAAATTCTTATTGCCGCGGTTGAAATATCATATTCTAAAGTTAACTTCTAAATCGTTCTCTATTTAGTATTTCGTTCGCTCCTTAAAAAAAGGGTTTGGGCACACACTTAAAGATATTATAAAAAAACTAAGTCAAATCCTATAAAATTTGAAGCTTCCCTGCCAACAAAAATAAAAAAAATCAGCTTTTGTCGTCATTTGAATTGGCGACGGGAAGTTGTCGCCATTTCAAGTGACGATTTGATCTCTGTCGCCATTCGAAATGGCTAGAGATACATTTAACAATGTTTTGCAGACGACAGGGCTCCTGCCGCCAATCCAAATGGCGGCAGGGACGACCTATTTTGTAATTTTATTAAATGAATATTTATTTTTGTAAATCTAATTAAAAATGTATTTTTAAAAAAAAAAAAAAATCGGAAGCCGACTCCTTCCCAATCTTTTCAAGGCCGTGGTTAGTGAGGTCGGTTCAAAGCATTCAAGGCCCACCCACAAAGGAGCCCAAGATCGAAGGCCAGGTTCCCATCACATACAAGCTAATCAACCGTTGGATGGGAGCTTGCGCTGATCATTAGAGACGAAGGGCGGTTAGTGTTTGCATCTAGTAACAAGCTATTAGGATCAGCTATGTCTATGGAGTGCCACGTCGCATTCAAGCTAAGGTGGATAGGAAATTAAACAAGAGAAAAGGAAGCAATGTCCTGTACCTCGGGCACACAATCCAAGCAAGACATAGCAAAAGCTTGCATCGGGGAAAAACAAGGGTTGTATCGTTATATTGTTTATTGGGCGACCGCATTAAACATTGACACCATACTAGGGTGAAAACAGATCGGATAGTTTCCGACTGATTCGGACGGAAACAGATTCGGATTGCCTTGGGTCGGATTTTTTTTGGGTAATTCTCAGATCGGAAACGAATGCGGTAGCCATGCTATCCGGTGGATACGAATACAGGTTATCCGGATAAGATGAAGGCTGGATATCCGGATTTCGGTCTAAAAGAGAAAAGGAGATTTTAATTGATTTCCGAATTTCGGAAAATACAACAAATCAAATAGCCTTTTAGAAAAATAGCAAATAGAGTTAAAAAATTCTAGAAAAAATCATAGAAATTCCTTGAATTATTTTGAACTTAATAAAATTAATTTCAACTTAAAGTTGGTTTTTATTTTTGCACATAAATTATTTTTAATTTCTAAAAAACAGTAAAAACCATTTTAAAATCCAAAAAATAGGAAATTAATTAAATTTTCTCACTTTAAATCCAATAAAATCCCGAAAAACTAAATAAATTTTATTTTTGACATTAAAAACTAGGAAATTAAATAATTAACTTATTTTATTTTTTCTTTTTAACCAAAAAACTCTTTTAAATCTCAGAAAATCCAATAAAATAATAACTTTATTAATTTTATTTTTGGTAACATACTTTAGGATGTTATAGTCATTTGTGTATAGATTAACCATCCAGCCTGATCGATGTTAGTGTGAATTAAGTTTTATGTATCTCATGAACTAAGTATGAATGCGTGATGATTCGTGACTTTGTGAGTTATGACTTATGAGCTAAACATGGTAAACTAAGTGTTTTATTTGTGATGAACTAGTTAATGCAGCTTGCTAGTGCCAATATCCTGTGTGGTTGCTGAAAATATGAACAATTCATAAATGTTTGCATCAAATAAACTAGTTATATGTTTTCGTTAATTTCTGGCGTACAATTTAAGGGGTTTTCATGTTCCGAAAAATATCCGCAATCGTATTCGTTTCGTTTCGTATTCGCTCCATATTCATATTCGATATTATTCGTATCCGTATTCGCATCCGGGGTTTTCATATTCGTTTTCGAATCCGAAAAAAATATATGAAAGAGCCATTATCCGTCTGTATTCGATCCGTTTTCACCCCTTCCATACCATCATTGTTGTTTCAACCTGCTGTCGTCCATCGGCCCACCGGAGAGCATTAGACATAGCAAAGCTGTGCGCACACCGGGAATGCCCTGGCCAATCATGCACGCACGAGTCGAAGAATTGGTTGTAGTAACGTGGCACTCGTACGTGGTGGACGCGCGTCCTTGAGCCAGCAGCAATAAATCATTGTGCGTGGGCGAGAGAGACGATATGCCGTGTGGTGCATGCCAATGCAAAGGGCGAGTTTGCGATTGTCGTGCCGTACCTGCTCCGAAATATTGTTATTAGTTAGATAATCTTCACTAATGCTGACAATATTCTACTGTTGCAGCTCCAAAAAAAAGATGCCTTCACCTAATCGTTATATCCAAAAGTAGAAACAAAAAAGCATGTCTGTCGTGTGCGCACTGTAATTAAGCGTTGCTGTTCGTTGTGTAGCATGCAGCAGCACGCTATTTCTAGCTAGCTCGGTTTGGATTGATTGAGTCAAGTTAGTTCGGCAGGTTGGAAATTTTTTTTTTAATAAAAAAAATTTAAAATTTAATTGCAAAAAAGAGAGTCAAGTAATAGATTCTCGTCGCCATTTGACCCGACGACAAATGGCGTCAAGAGCCTATTTACTGTCGGTAATCGTTCCAACTGTCTGCCGCCATTTCAACTGGCAATTTGCATTGAAGAGTGTGCAAATCGTCAGACCAAAATTTTTGAACACGTGCACAAAAAGCAAAATATTTTGGCGCTGTCATTATATATTATAGCTGATTCGAGGCAGGACGTGCTAGGGATGGTGTTGAACATGCCGTAGGCCTCGACAACAAGGACCTCGTCCTCTCAGCTGTAAGCAAACAAACTTCTTCTTCCTCGATGACACGATCGATCATGGTAGCTAACCTATGGGTGCACGTACGTAAATGGTAAATGGGTGCAACAGTTCACACGGTGGACACGATGGTGTGCTTCTTCATCCTCCTCGACCGCGGCAGCGAGCGCACCTTCGACACCTCCATCCTCCGCAACATCCGCAACGGCTTCGCCGCCATCGCTATGCTCTACAACGACACATCCACCATCGACGTCGTCGACTCCTACTCGAGCCTCCTCAGCACCCTCTTCGGGCCCTACTTTCCGGCAGGACTTCGTTGAAGCCACGATCAAGATGGGCAGCATCGAGGGTGCTCACAGGCCGCAAGGGGGAGGTCACAAAGGTTTTGGCATGGGAGTGATGCCTTTTCCATGTATTTTCAAGAGTATTTGAAGATGGAAAGCTCACATATACATTTAGTATCTTGTTCAGTCCAAGACACTTTATATTTTATCTTCTAGGTTCAAGTTCTATATTAGGAATTGTGATGGTATCAACTATGAAACATTCAAAATCTGATTTTTTTTTTTGCAATAGAAAAAACTATCACAAACGGTTCTGAACAAGAACCGTCTATGATAGTTACTATCACAGACGGTTCTGAACACAGAACCGTCGGTGAAAATAAACTATCACAGACGGTTTGAAAACCGTCTGTGGTAACCGCATGTTATCATAGACATATAAATTCAGACGGTTCAAAAACTGTCTGTGATGACGGTTTTGAATCGTCTGTGATGACCCTTTGTGTAGTACTGTCACTGGATGATGCGTCAGTTCGGTTTGCAACAGGAGGTCCCACTCCCTTGGGGGCAGCAGGCTAAACCCTACCCGGATTGTTCTACGAAGGATGCGCCAGTACTACTGAAGTTTCCATGCCCTCAATGTGTGCGCGAAGAATCGGCTAAGATCATCCAGTCGACACACCCGACAACCGCCGCCCGGGCGTACTACACGTGCGGGAACATTCTCGTAAGCGAATCTTGCACACACATAGATTTTTCAAATCTTACGTTCCAATCCACATATTCCTAATTACATCTGCGCATAATGGCAGTCGGAGATGCGTTGTAACTTCTTCCAATGGATCAACGGCCCAGACATGTACGATAGGGAGTTCATCGAGTAGAAGTGCATGTTGAACTATACGATGCGAGCTGAGACCTTCAAATACTAAAAACCTGACATACCCGACCCTATTGAAGAGGCACAGGAGGAGCCCAGGAAAGTAGGGTGATGGTGGAGGATCCCGGAACAGGAAGCTGAGTACGACCGGGCCGACCATGCGGTGGACAATGGGAAGGCTCCTGCTAGTGAGATCGGCGCCTGTTCTAGCACTCCCTGTTGCCCCGGCACAGTCAGGATCGAAGAGGTGAGTTATATTAAATTTTGTATTCTGATTATTAATTTGGCCCTACATTGTGTTATTTTAACATCATTCAATCGTCCAGCCCGTCTCGTAGAACATAGCTGACTTCGAGACTGGCCGCCGCCGTGGGCAGTCCAGAGACGAGGGGAAGGGACCGATGGGCCGCCAGGACTGGTCGATTTTGTTCCAACCAACCCTTTTTATTCCAAAAAGACGCACATGTATCATAGGTGTATTTCGGTTTGTTGATTCGTGCATGTTGACATTTCTAATGTATGTAACCAAACCCAACGCGCCATGTAATTTACAATTAAATTACAAAGTCTTTCAAATTTTTATTTTCTAAATATTTCGACTATTAAATATTACGTTATCTTTTCCCGAAGGAATCGGTTCCACGAACAATGACAACAGCGCGTATGAAACCCTAAACATCCCAACTTTATTAAAGAGGCAGGAGCTCTGCCAATTTTATTAAAGATAGGAAGGAGAAACAAGCCCAGGAGGGAAGGAAGGACAAATGATTGACTCTGGTTTGGACTTTAATTGGAGGCTGCTTCGAATCCCGGAGACCTGGACTAAACCTAATCAACAATGTCTGCAATAAACAGCACAGATCCCTATATACAAAAACACTTTGATTCGGCCGGATTAATTTGGATATGTAAGGATCTTGGGGTTGTTAGGGTATGTAGAATGGTATAGACAGCTGCTGTCTATAGCAACTATTCATATCACCTATAGACAGCACTAAAACCAGCTCATACAACGGGTTGTGATGATACAGCCGGCTATAGGATTGTAGACAACACACAATCTTTAATGCTTTTTCTTGGTTTTGGTGCTACAGTCGGCTGCAGGATTATAGACAGCAATATTCTCTCTCTTCATTCTCTTTCATCCACATCACCAAAAATCCTATATGGTAAATGCTATAGACGGCTGACATAAGCCCATTGTATATGCTCTTATTGTCACTTACGCATCCCAACTATATAACCTATCTTTAATTTAATTGGAGCTATAATGAGCTAGGTTAGGTTCATGCAGAGTTATATAATCATTTGGAAGCATGCTGGGTTCTTGCCGGTTTGGAAGAGTGTCACTTTTATCCATCGTTTTTTCTCTATCTAATTATTCTGCTTAAATCTGACAGTATATATATGGCCGGTGTGATGCCATAGATGATAGAATCATACATCAATAAATCAAACCATCTCATGAAAGGGAAGGCGAGTAGAAAATTTGTGCCGAGTTGGTTCATGCTACCAGCTTCGTTTTCTTTCCTTTCCTTTTTTTTTTTCTAGGGCTAGAGCTTCTCTTCTTTTATTTGTTTATGCATGCATGCATGATTAAGTGTATATCGATCCAGCAGTCGCAATTCTAGACCTACTAGCTCTTGGCATGCATTTTACCTCATTATCTTAGTTGGACACAAAACTTCTTCTCACTTTTCTATTTTGTTCGAGATACTAGCTATGTATTAATTAATTAACTAGAATCAGCTGGTTCAATTCGTATATGGAGTATTGGGCTTGATCCTCTTGGAAAGGTACAGTGTAGCGGTTATGACAATGAGAGTAGCAGGAATGAATGATATCACGCTCCATGCACGAGGTTATATATTAGGCCAGTCTCAACGGGGGCTTCAAATGGGTTTCATTTTCATTAAATGCTACGACACATCAGCAGAACTGCTGAGTTGGCAGGGTATTAATGAGGAGAGAGGAGAATGGAGTTTCATCTAGGTGAAACCGAGTCGGCACCGTTACCTAGGCGATGAAATCCGATGAAACTCCCACTGACGCCGAAGAGTTTCATTCCACCGCGCTCAGCCGGATCTGCTGCGACGCGAAATCTATTGTCCATAGTGACGACGTTCAGTTTAGATAAATTGCTACATAGTTTTATTGGTACATTTGATCACAACACAATACATACATTAAATACTGCATGTTATCTATAAAAAGGTGAAATGAAACCTCTCATTGAGAGGACCAGTTTCATTTCTCAGTCCAAGCTCACAAAACTGACGTGGCAGTCTTGGAAATAGAGAAATGAAACTTCTCATTGAGACTGGCCTTAGTAATCAAATAAATGGTTCTTAATTTTTGCCATCTAGCTCGGCTTACTCAGATTTCAGACACATTTACAAATTAACTTGTAGCCTGCCTTGTTCATTTGCAACATTAAGTAATGACGCAAGTTAATTTGGCATGGCCCACATGCACTACTTGATAATTGCTGCTGATATATATATATAGAGAGAGAGCAAATCAGCTGGAGCCTGTTGCTTCTTCATGACTTGTGCAGTATGAAACCAAGAAACTAAACGACGCTTCACCAGAAAGTCCACATGCATGCACGCCTGTTGCCAACTCGATCCTATCTGCACACACTCCGTCTCCGTGTATGAACATCCATGAAGAGGTGAAACTAGCAAAGCCTGACAAGTCACAGGAAAATCCAACCAAACCTTGCTTAGCTTGCATGGATTATTTTGGATGCATGTAGAGGAGACGTAGTACAAGCCAAGCTAGCCAGCTCCTGACAGCACAGCCAATTGTGGATATCATACAACAGCCTTATTATATTGGTTACTTTAGGACAAGAATATAATTGTTGGGTTTTAATTGTGACGAGTTTGACCCTAGCTGGAGCTCATCAATATATATATATATATATATATATATATATATATATATATATATATATATATATATATATATATATATATATAGTACATATACACACACATGTATATGTGTGTGTCAGCAGCAGCTAACTCGTCAGATCAAAACTTGCCTCACTGACACGGCCAAAGGTACAGACTAGCTGGTAGTTCGTTCAATTTGTTCGTTTCCTATCTGTCATGATTCAAGGATATTGAAGGACCTCCCTAGTTTTATAGGAACGTATCCTCTCACATTATGTAACAATGTTATGTGCTACAGTCAGTACCATGACATTGAATATCAGCCGTCAAATCAAAAAGGAAAGGGGGATGAGGCTGCGTTTGCAACTGCAGAAATATATTGTAGCATTGACGCTATTCATGAACAGCATAGCATCATTGTAGTGGTAATCTGAGCCGTTCTTTCCGGATCGGACGGCTCAGATCTGTCGAATGTCATGGCACTGTGCTCCTCTGCCATTGCCAACCAATCCTAGTTTTATACCGAGAAAGCTAGCTCAATAACACCGCAAGCAACGATTGTAAATAAATAAAACAGAATCCTATCTCTAATCCATCACTTTGTAGCTACATATTTCAAAAAAAAAAAGAAATCGCGAATTTTACAGTGGCATGTATCTAAATAACCCTATTTTCTAACTGGTACGACGCAGTGTCAATACTATATATACCCGTCAAAGAACAACGTTAATCCAGCATTTTGGTTTGCATGCATGGTCAAACAAGTTCTTTCGCGCCATTGGACGGATAGCCAGCAACTTCGTGATATTTAATTTGCACGATACACGCGTCGATCATCGTTGCATGGAGTTAGTTAGTGCTAACCACTTTAGTTACTAGCTACTTTCTACACGTACGCAAGAAAGTACTTAATTAATTTATTGTTTCAGTAAGTACGTACGTAGTCCAATCGATCCATGAAAAGATCGAAATGACCTGCTGGTACGTACTTGAGAGAGAGATCTCTAACACCATGTACTCTAACGAGCACTGTGTACTACGTACTCTTCTACAGTATACTCTTGTACAGTATGCATGCAGCTAGTACTATACTTAGGAAGACATTCCCGCTAGACATCCTCGCATTTAGATTCTAATTAGATCTTATCAATCTCATGACACTCACATAATAAATCAATTAGCGCATGTATATATACTTACATGTTAAATTTTTTTGACTTTCAAAGCCAGCAAGATGCCAATTTGACCACTAATTTTATCATCATCAAATATCTTTGGCCATTCTGTTTTTTGTTCAACTGAAGAGAGCACTGCTGATCCGATATACAGTGTGATTGATGTATACTTGGCAAATCTGTGGGCTAACTATTCAACTTAATTACCTAGCTAACAGGGTGGTGCATGTCACATCGTTCTCTAGCTAGCTACAGGAAACGCACGTACAGCTTCAACTGTTTGATGCTTTGTCTCAAAAGAAAGGAAAAGCAGTTTGATGCTTACCGCTCTCCTAATTAATTGTACCGCACTCCCTAATCGATTTGAACTTAACGAAATTACATTAAGCTCATTAATTAGTACTGCTAATTTCAATAAAAAAAAGTATCAACTGTGATACTTTCCTTTTATTGACAAGTTTACTCCCTACTTGATATATACTATTAGCAATAAAAAAAGTATCAACTGGGATACTTTCTTTTTATCGACAAGTTTACCCCCTACCCTACGTGATGCTATCTTCACTTCGAAACAGATACTCCTACAGTTTCACCATGTTTGTTTGATTTGCAAAAACTTGTCAACATTTCTCGGGTTTTGTTTTTTGAAACGACAGGGGGAAAGGCCCCTCTCGATCTCCATTACTAGAAACCATGAAGCAGGTTACACTACACAGCAGTTGCGATAGTATGGCAGGAAAAGGAAGAACTAAGCCTTAAAGCCTGACAGAAGTACACACTCGAACATGCCAGACAAATTAATTGACCCGAAAAAATCAGATCGACCCGACTGATTTTGTTTGCCTCGGTCGGATTTTGCTCATAAGGTCAAAGAACCTCTTAAATAAAAGAGTTTTTCAAGACTAAACCGAATGGCATGTTCATGTTTTTGGAGTTGCTAGGTTTTAGTAGTAATTCTCTTGTGAAATTGACAGTTACACGTGGATAATGTTCATCTTTCTCGCTCTCTCACTCCGGTCGATAACTCCTCTCTGTTCTCTGCTCAGCTTCGCCTCCATCAGCAAGATATGATACATTTCCCTACTTACTTGTCTCTATTCTCTAATCTTTGCTAAGATGTAAGCGTTAGATTTTTACCGTTCTATTTTCTAATCAGAGTAATATATAGTTAGATCAAAAACATATGTAGTAAATTGTAAGTTGGCAATTCATGTATTAAGCCAAACATGTAGTGCATGATGGATGTGAGAGGAATGTGAGTATATTTAAACATATTCATTCTATTATGTTCCTCTTTGACTGATATAATATTTTGTTCAGAATTCAGATTCTTTAATTATTATTATTATTATTTTGTTCATTAATTTCCCTTTCTTTTGTGATGTATGTATGTCTATATATATTAAATTTTAAAACGTGCGGTCCAACCGGTCGAGGTTTTATAACTGTGGCGCAGTTAAGCGACACCAAGCCAAGCTCAGTTCATTCCGCCACACGTACACCACACAGAGAGTAGAGCAACCGCGAGACGGAGAGCGCGCCATGGCCCTCGCCGTCCTCTTCTTCTGCCTCCTCCTCGTCTCCTCCGCCGCCATCTCCTTCCTCATCCTCCGCCGCCTCCTCGCCGCCCTCCGCCGGACCACCACACCGTACGCCGACTCCGAGGCGGCAGTACGACCACCACCGCCACCTCAGCCGCAAGAACTGGCCTTACTGGCGCCGCCCAAGGTACCGGCAGCCAAGGAGGCGCCTCGGAGGCTGACGTGGCCGGAGGTGGAGGCGCTGACCGGCGGCTTCGACGAGGCGGCGGTGGTGGGGCGGGGCGGCTCCAGCACGGTGTACCTGGCGAGGCTCCTGGACGGGCCGCAGGCGGCGGTGAAGGTGCACCGCTGGTGCGGCGGCGAGCGCCGGCTGCGCGCGTTCCGGCAGGAGCTCGACCTGCTCCGCCGCATCCGCCACCCGCACGTCGTCGCCCTCCTGGCCTACTCCGACGACCACGGTACGCATGCACGTTTCTTTTTCCCTCGAGTATTGTTGAAGCTGCTTCGAGCCTTTGACTCCACCCTTACGTTACTTGTTGTGCAGGTTAAAGAAACTTTTGTGCTCCTTTTTTTTTTTTACGTTTTCTTGTTTCTTTTCTTAAAAATTAATCTTAGCTGGGTTTCCTTCATGGAGATTTACTTCATCGATATTCCTATAAAATATATAATTACGGAGCTGCTAAACTTACTAATCGGCAATTGTTCACGTACTTACACATACTACTAAGTGAAGCTAATCTGAAATAGGCATTGACTTTGTGGACGAGTGATAAGATAGCACGGTAGGATTTTCAAAGCGTAATAAACCTGCACAGGAATGGAATCATAATGCATGCGTACGGTACGGTACGGAAGGAAGGAAATAATGAATTGCGTGATATCAACTTACTGCCCACCTAACGGCCTGGAACGTCGCCACCTCACTCTCTAGTCTACTGCAGCTCACTTAATTCCAGTACGGTAATCACCTGTTTGTAGAAGCTGCAGCTTGGTCGCTTTCGCATACGCTTCACACATGCTTGTACCTGTTGTAGAAATCGCAAGCTAATACTATTTACCATGCTCCTCTCTAATTTTTTTTCTGTTTTTTTTTTCACAGCGCCTTTTTCTACTTCGCCTAACCATTGTAACTGATATTTGGAGGTGTCTAGGTAGCACTTGCGTACCTCTTTTGTTAAAGAGTATGTACTCAAATTTTTTACCATGAATTTTGCATCCAGTGGATCTCATGTCTCCCTCGAATCATTGTATTAAAAAATATAATTGACAAACAGCAGAGCTTTGAGTTGAAAATTTTGAATCATTTGAAAACTGTTCAAATCGAACATGGAAGGTTTTCTGAACCATTTGGAAATTTTCGGATCGGAGGCTTTTTAAATCATTTGAAAGTTTTAGAATTGAAAGCTTTTTGAGCCAGATGAAAGTTTTCGAAATGAAGTTTTTTTTGAACCAACTGAAAGCTTTCTAATCATTTGAAAGTTTATCAAATCAGAATTTTTTTTGAACCGTTTTGAGCATGAATCTTTGATGAAAACCCGAAGGTCATAAAATCTGAGTACTCTCAAACTAACAAAACACCTGAGTAATCCTTAACAATTCCACTGATATTTACTTGCCTCTCTTGCGAAATTTTGTTATTTTGCAGAGGAGGGAGGTGCGCTGGTCCTCGAGTACCTCTCCGGCGGCACCCTCGCCGACCGCCTCCAAGGCGCCACGCCCCCTCTGTCCTGGGCCCACCGCATGCGCATCGTCCACGACGTCGCCGGCGCACTGGAGCACCTCCACGACGCCCCCGGCGGCGCGCCTCCCGTCGTGCATGGCGACGTGTCGGCATCCAACGTGCTCCTCGACGGCGCCCGTGGTCCCACCGCGCGCCTCTGTGACCTGGGCTCCGCGTGCGAAGGGTTCTCCGCCACTGTCACGCCCACGAGAGCGGCCGTGGGCTCGCCGGGGTATGCCGACCCGTTCTTCCTCCGCACCGGCATCGTGTCCAAGAAGTCCGACGTGTATAGCTTCGGGGTGCTACTGCTCGAGGCCATCACGGGCTCACCGGCCGCCGGATCAGGGTCGGACGGCAGCGAGTATCTGACGGCCCGGATATTAACGCATGTCAGGACGGAGGGTGTGGAGGGGCTCGTGGACCGTAGGCTTGGGGAGAAGTATGACGTGGCGGAGGCCGGTGATGTAGCCAGGATAGCCGTCGAGTGCGTCGCGGTGCAGCCGGGCCTCCGGCCGACGATTGCGCAGGTGCGGGCGACCATTGCGGAGAAGGCGGCGAGGTCCATCGCGATGGCCAGCGGTGATCATAAGTCGCTTGACTCCTACTTCGCGTGATTTTTGCTTTCTTCAGATGTTTTAGCCTCTTTTTTTGTGTGTGTTTTAGTGGTAAATGGATTTGTTTTTTGTTTTTTTTTTTGAAATTTGAGCGGTAAGTGGATTGATTGTTCTTCTTCTTTCTTTGAGGGGGGTTGATAGTTCCTTAATGTCTAGGGCTAGGAAACGGTGACAACTGCTAAGAAAATAATCCTGTATATACAATTGGAATTAATGGATTGGAGGAGGACTCGAGTGAAATGTAAATATCTTCGTGAGGGTAGAATTTCTGTCTTTGGATATTATGGTCTGAATTTTCAGCTAATAGACAAAACTAATTCTACAGGAATCAGACAGAGTTCAATGATTCAATCATGATGGAGTCCGAAAGCAGGGGCAGTTTCTGGACGACATACATATGATTGGATATAATTGTTGACAGAATCAATCGAGGAATAGCCTACTGCAATCAGTGATTTCTATGTTGTTGTTGTTGTTGTTTTTTTTTTTTGCTTTGTCCGAAGTGATGCTCTCCATGATTGTCAGGTTGCAAAGGTTTTTGGCAATTTAGCTAGCTGGTAGCAGGAGAGTTTCCTGGACCACAGGATGGAAAATCCTGGCAAACACAGGCTGGCCTATGCAGAATGCAAGTGGAAAACAAGATGTCAACAAGAGTAAATTGCACTACAGCTACATTTCCAACTACTACCAACTAGAAAGGGGCTTGACCGTTAGGAGCTGCAAATTCTTCTGGGATAGTATTACTAATTAATTAAAGACCAACCAGAAGATGCAAGAACACAGATGAGTTAAGTCATTTGGAGAGGTGGGGTAGAGCAAAGAACTATATGTGGTTAAAATCTGATGTAGAAATAACTTCGACCACGCTAGTTTTCTACATCAGAGATTGCTTGGCAGCAGAAGACAGAGAGGGAACGCATGACAACAGCATTCTGAGTTTGACACGTTAAGGGTACTAGATAGGGTTGCGCGCCACACTGCGCCGGGTGAATTTTGATTAAGTGCTCGGATAACAAAATACATTTAACAATGTGAAAATATTTTGATATATACGAATAGATAGAAATAGTAATGAAACAAACAAGAAATGTTCAGGCCATAATAGCAAACTTCGCATATTATCAAGGGTATGCACACACCAGCTAAAAACAGTGCCAAAAGCCTATTATTGGACTTGTTTGCCACAACCTCAATAAATCAGTGGAAAACACGGCATGGACAGGGAATGAAGACAATATATACATTGTAACACTAGTAAGCAACAAATTTGCATCTGAGAATCCTCTGATTCGAACAATTGGTGTGTAATACTAACATTGGTATGCTGGGATCTGATCATGTATACATAAGTGTTGAAGTATAAGTGAATTGTCCACCTTTCCTACGTTTGCTTCACTGAGATACCACATTATGAAAAGGTGTGAGTAACTTGTAAGGAATATACTGCAAATACTGTGGATGTGAATATGATCAAACGGGATGAGTAGCTGTAAATATATTTGAATTTAGGTTTAAATTTAGAGACCTATGTTGTTCAAATTCTGATTAAAGAAACTCAAAAACCTCTTTTCTTAGTTTCTAATATCTTCTAGTGAAAACAGGTACCAACGTGCTCGGGGCGAAGAACAAATGCATATAAGGAGAGAATTCCACACAACCAACAGAATTTTTATTATTATTAATTAACCCTTTTTAAAATTTTATTTTAAAGTTAACCCCTATCGCACTTTATTTCTAATTCTGATCCATTTGGTCATGCCACTATTCGTAGTGTGATAAAACAACACTGTCACGTCAGCCCGTATTTAGGCAAGATCTTGTCACGCCACCACCCGTGACGTGACGGTGCTGTTTGGTCACACCACAACCAGTGACGTGACAAAAAGTGCGTTTTTAACGGACTCATCCTATAGCGTGACAATGTTGTTTTGTGGTGGTCTGACCAAAGGGATCAGAATTGAAAATAAAGTACGTTGGGTTAACTTTAAAATAAAAATTTAAAAAGAGTTAATTAATAATAAAAAAAAAGTTCCAATCAACATCGATGTGAATCAAACAAGGCCAGTAGTACGAACCTGCAGCTGCAACTTCCTATGGAACAGGATGTTCACAATGAACGGTTTCACTCCATGACCGTCAAAACCTGACCAAAATGTGAAACCTAAATCACTAACTAGTCAACTTCTTCTTGGATTACTCCAACGGAAATAGCAATAATTTTGATTGGTCACCAGTAACCGGCAGGAGGAGTAGAGATTCCGTGTGTCCCCAAATTGGATGGAAGCTGCAGCCGTGCACAACCACAACAGCAGCACAACGACGCCGTCTAGCACCATGGGCAGGTTAGCGGCGGCTCGGCAAGGCAGCGCACGACAGCAACGGCGGTGGCGTGGTGCGAGTTGGACGAGGGCGTGGGCGTGGGCGTGGGAAAGGCGAGGGTATCGTTTTTAAACATAGATTACATAAGTTATCGTAGATTACATAAACTTGCATTATCTTTCTGAAAAGTTTTGGACAAGCAGCAGTTAATACATAGATTACATAAACTTGCATTTTCATCTGAGGAAAAGAGGGATTATTGCTGCAGCCGTCGTCGTATCGTGCACTGAACGTAGCATGAACTTCAATGTTACGGGACCAATTACCAAATCAGAAAATCACGAGCAGCCAAAAATGGTTTACGGGTTAAAGGATTTACAAAAGAGATGGGTGTCAGCATTGTTGTTTCCAGGCATGGAGTGATCATTCTGGATTATGACGCTTTTTTTGTCAATTTTGATGTGGCCGATTTTGACCACTGTGACCATGATCCTGCCTGCTCTTTGCTCTCTTCATCTTTGCTTTGAACCTAAGTTTTAAGATCAAAGTCTCCACCGTGTTGACAAAGTTGCCGACTGCCATAACCACCAGCAAGATCCCACAAACTACAACCTGGCAAAGTGCAAAACGGCAGTTGTGTAAAAGCCAGTTCAGGACAATTGGTATCTCAAGGATGATATCTTCCATTTCAGACAGTTTTGACATATAGCTTCATCACTACCTTAACTTTTTTTAATATTTTTTTCAAATATATGGGAAAGGCGTTTGGTGTAAGGACTGAACAAAATGCCAAAGAACAATAAGTTTGATTAAGCACAAGTGCATAATCTAATCCTTATGAAGACCTGATACTCAATTAACAATTGTGGAAACTATTGACTTAATTCTTGCCTGCCATTCAGAGGCGAGCCCGTGCAAAGCCGTCTGAAGAAGCAATACTCCAACATATGCTTCAAAACCCTGAAAACATGGAGTATCCAAGATGAGGTACATTAGTGCAATATAGAAAGGACATAGTGGCCAGCTATCTGTCTTTGTGCTAGTGCTCAGGATTCAAAGGATTACTTCCAGTAAGGAAAAGAAATAGGTGTTCAAAAACATGCAATTGAAGTGTCATGAACCAACAACATGAGACAACATATTCTTAAGGGGTTAAGATTACTAACAAGTAACAATTAGGAACTGACATGCCACATACCTGTAATATAAAAAGGACAGGATATAGCAGCAAGAGCTGCCCTTCCACACCAGCTGTCTCTCCAGCGACAACATCCATTCTTTTAGCCTGCAAGTAGTCAATGGCAACAGGGTAAATAAAAATGAGGCAAATGACATATCACTCTTACTGATATTAGATAATCTTAATTGCAACAAAAGTCAGGTTGAGCTAGAGAAGGTATATTGATGATGACAAGAGACAAAAATCGATTTAACAGTCCTTCGAGTTGTACAAATAAGCATTGCCAGTAACATTTATTTTAAGAAAGGTCACAACTCTTTTCTTTGTTACTAATACCAGTGATGTCTCCAACTCCTAGCTAATATGTAAATCTCAGAATAAATATCAAATGAACTGAATTGCCTTTCATAAGCACCAACTAAAGATCTCCATGCATCTAGTGTCATCACATCCATGCATCTAGTTGATACTGGTTAGAATATTGTTTTGGAATACATCATAAAATATATTTTTTCTTAGAATTCAGATTACAAAATTTCAACACTAAAGAGTAGGTATCGATTACTTTCCTGAATCAAGACAGGACCTTACCTTTCCTAGAGCTATTCGAGTGCGTAATCTTTGACGCTGGTACCTATTCTGTAGATGCATTGCAATTCCTTGCATGATTGCCCACCGCAGGAAAAGTTGTACCCCTCTCTGCAAAAAGGTCATAGTTTGAGTTCAGTGTTCAAAGATTTGGGAGTGATGCCAAAGCAATAGACCTGCTTCCTCTGAAAAAGATCGTATACCTGCTTGCTGGAACAATCAGGCTGTCCCTTTATCTCCCATGTAAGGCTAACAAGAGCCATTAGCATTGCTAGATAGTGGTGGTATATCCACCTGAAAATATAGTAGAGCATTATGATAAAAAGACCATGCTTTGTAAAAGAAATTGATTTTGCAAGATTGAGAGAACAAACTAAACATGGGCTCTACGCAACAAAATGAAGAGATGTGTTGATGCCAGATCTTTCAAATACCAACAAATTAACCGACATTTGGAAAAAATTGAGGACACTTGACTGGCCAATGGGCATTTGCAATCAATTGCTTGAATGCTACAGTTGACAATTTCCTTATCTTAAGCAACAAAATTTTGGATCCTTACCAAGGACGAATATCACTTCCATTTACCATCAAAACATTCTCCCGCAGAGCAAAACTTGTGTAGAGGAATAACAGCCAAGCCTGTAAAGTGGAAAGACACTCTTTATATCGTTTCTATTGGATAATGAAGTGATGAGGAGTAAATATATTCAGGAAGTATCACAGTACTCAACAAAATACCTGGTACACCTGAACTGCCAATGCTGGAAGGCATCCATCCCATATCCACAATCTCAGTAGGAGGAGAGTGGATGGAAACAGTAGAAACATATAGGCAGCCCTATCCTGCCAATACAAAGGTTAAACCACCAAGATTGTCAGGCAAGGCTTAAAATTTACAAGACTGGAAATTTTAGCAAGTATACAATATCAGTTCAGCTACTAAGCTCAGTTATAAAGGATTATTTGAATTCAACATGAAAAAACTACTTTACGTAACCTTGCAACATAATTACCAGTGCATAGTCCAGCATTGCATGTTTCCGTATTAACTAATCTAACCACATCACATGCAAAACAGGTTTGAGGTTTTATTTGCATGACTTTCTGAGTTTGAACATACACCATGTTTAATCTCAATAATTTGAATTTGGTTTAAAATTTTGTAAGCATTTGGCAGGTTAGCAGTGACGTATGCTATATGAGCATTTCTCATAGTGCCAATCACAAACCAAAATTGACGCTCTACCATTTGGAACAATCATTAGGAATTCAAAATGCAAAAGTCATCACATTAGAATAATAAATAATTTAAGCAGATAATTCGATTAGTTCAGTTCATGATATCATATGAACCAGATAATGTTCTAAAGGAAAACCATTGAGGAACATGCGAATTGTGAAGTTTACCCTATAATTATTGTACTCATCCTTCACTTTGAGCTTATCTTCCTTCCTTGCCACCCGCACATTCACAGGGCCAAGAAACATCTTAAGGAATTTCCCTAAGAATTCAGAAAAAGTAGATTTAAATCATAACCCATAAATAACAACTAAACTTCAGCCTGAAACAGAAGGGGGGAAATGAAATAAAACATATCAAACCATTTGCCTTGCTTGGGAGAAATGCAGCCACATCACTATCAGTGATTGCTACCCTGGCACGCTCCAGTTCCTCCTCAACCTGCACATATGACAAGGAAGTATAAATGGCAAGATGAGATCATTTCCGCAGCAGAAAAAAGAAGTATAGAAGGAAACATGTTAGCAAAAGAGTGCAAAAGGGTAAGAAAAAAAGAGAGGAGAAAATCTAAAAAATAAAAAGTGCAATATATTCGGAATTGCAGATGGAGATTGTCACAACAATTTAGAAGCAAAGGGGATTATATCATTTCTGCAAGCTAAAGGAATACATGGGAGATTTGGAGATTATATGTTTGGCTAGCATATGGAGTAATCCTGTAGGTTCAGTATTTACCCTTTTGGGCTTAGCAATGAGCCAATGATAGGGCTTAGTGTTGCAAGGTGCTAGTTAGTCCATAAGGCACATGACCGATTGATAGTACGCAAGCATGTGAGCCGATAATAAGGATTAAGGATCCTCCAAGTGCTTGCAACTATACCTACGGGAAAAGCCCCCTATTGGCTCTTGTCAGAAACCGAATCCTCCGAGGAATCTCTAAGTAGCGAAGTAAATGAAGGGGGTCAGAATTATGATGGAATCTAATTCCAATCGGCAAACTTGCCCTAAACTGTATCGAGAACAAATCCTTTGCCAGCATCTCGGTGCACACACACCTCAAATCAAATTCGTGCCCTGTTGAACCAATAAGAAATACCTAATTCCGGACATCTCCATGGAGAAGCCGCAACAAATCCAGTCGACGCATGCACACGGTCGGATCGGTGCGCAAATTTTGATGTCGTCCACACCCAACCCACGTCTCAGGGTGCTTCACCGCATGAAGCAGGAATGTAGAAAAATACGCCTAAAAGCGCGCACCCTTTTGCTTCGCAAGCACATGACGGTCTACAGGAGCTTGTAGGCTGCCTTGAATCCGAGCCAGCATACCAGGCGATGGGGGAGCGAGAGAGATCGAATTCGAATCAAGGCCGGAGAAGAAGAAGAAGAAGAAGAGGGGAGGTAGAGGGGCAGAAAGGGACGGGGACCTTGTCGAGCGTGGAGGGATCGAGGGTGGTGAGCGAGCCCTGGAGGCGGCGCAGGTCCCCGTCAAGCGCCGTCGCGCGCCGCCGCAGCGCGTCCTCGTCGGCAGCGCGGCGCGCGGCGAGGGCGGCCGCCGCCTCCCGCAGCTCCCGCGCCGCCTCGGCCGCCGCCTGCGCCTTCGCCTGCGCCTGGAGGCCGCGCGTGTCGCCGTCGCTGGCCATTGCCTGGCGCGGCGGGAGACGAGAGAGAGCAGAGCAGACGAGAGACGAGGGGTGCGGCGAAACTTGTCTTTTGAGTTTTGTGTGGGTGTGCCGTGTCCGTATGTCTCCCTCCCTACCTGTTGTTGTCATGTCATCGACTCAGTAGTGGGGCCCACTCAAAGGGGAGCCTCAGCCGATTGATTCGTAGTCCACACATTGTCACAGCATGTACGTTAGCTGTATGTAAGACTTGTTATGTATGATATTAGATAACGTGGATGAGAGAAAAGGAGCAAAGAGAATTGAGCCATCTCTTATGCAGTAATTGACTATAACACGAAAAATAAGATACACAAAACACATTATGCATGAAAAAATTGTCCATAAAGATATGTAAAAAAACAACTCATTGTAAGAGTTGTCTTTAATGTTGTCTATAGATGACATGAAAGAGTACTATAGATAGTAGTTGACTATACCATTGTACATACCCTTAGACGCCATTATCTGCTGCCAAATAGGAATTCTGGACATTTTTGGCCCCGCTACGCTGCCCAAATTTCTAAACTAGCTCTCTCACCCACAAATTTCAGATTTAGCCCCCTCTGGCCACCTGCTGCCATCCCGCACTGCAGCACCGAGGTACTGCCCTACCCCACGGCAGCACCAAGGTGCTGCCCTCCCCTACAGCATGAGGTACAAGGAGAGAGAAAGAAGGAGAGAGAAAGAAAAGAAAAGTGAAAAAATCCAAAAAAATTCAAAAAAAAATTCAGAAAATTCCAAAAATAAATACTAGGAACATGAAAATATTTAATAAAAAATTTGAATTTAATTGAAGTTTATTTTATTCATTTAACTTTTTGGAAGAATTTCTAAATATAGAAAATAATCTTAAAAAATTATGAATTTTTTTGTGGAGCCTCCCGACACATCATACTTGCTGATCACTTTGAAAATTTTGAATTTAATTAAAGTTTATTTTATTCATTCTACGTCGATCACTTTGGACTCTAAAGAATTAACGACATCAAATAAACACCAAGAAATACCATAAAATTCAAATTGCTAAAAAATGTATGAATTTTCTACAGTAGCTAGGTTAAGATTTTAGATGAATTTATGTGAAATAATTATTCCATTTGAATTTAATGTGTGAGAGTTATAGCAATTTGAAAATCAGTTTTTTTAGAAAATACTCAAAACAGTGTTTTGGTTACTATTCATTAAATTTTAATTATTTTACAAATTTATAGAATAGTAGTGGATAAAAGGATTACATAGATAAATAGAGAATAAAATTATAAGACCAAAATAACTTAGTTCAACTCATTTGGAGTCTAGAAACATTTTCTATGGATTTTCAAAGTTAAAAGCATTTTCTAGTGTGAAAATAATTCAGTTAAGCATCAATTTTCAAAAACTATATTTTCTCGGATAGAGAAAAGTTTTAAACCTATTTTAAAATAATTTTCATTTAAAATGAAAATTATCAAAATTAGTTTCAATTGATTTGGAGTTGAGTTGAATTAAATATGAATTTTTGAAGTCAAATGAATTTTCAGTGGATAATTAATGTTCCGACGGTCCGATCAGAGCCAGGTCTGGTCGGATGTTCCGATCAGCCCAAAAGAGATGTTCCGACAGTCCGAACGTTCCAAAAGTGTTATTCGTACAGTCCGAACGTTACTAGGATAACTATTTTAACTTCAAACCCCCTAAGTTTGACCGAGCTAAAAAATAGCAAATAAATTCCTAAAATTATATAAATTTTTAGAGGTGTTTCTGGGATAATCTAGTACCTAGATAAAATTTCTAACATTGGCTTTGAAGATTTATTCTTCTTACTTTAATTCATTAACAGCAGGGGTTTTACAACTTGGTTTGAATTTTTACAAGGTTGCATTAAGCTCTAAAAATTTGAAAAAAATTATATTTATTCATGATAAATATTATAGTATTTAAATAAATTATTTTCAAGTTTTTTTTTGAATTTTTCTGATATTTTTTAAAAAAATCGATTTTTTTTTCACTTTTCTTTTATGTCTCTCTCTTTCTTTCTCTCTCCTTGTACCTCATGCTGTAAGGAAGGGCAGCACCTCGGTGCTGCGGTGAGGGATGGCAGTAACTTTGTTGCTGCTGTACCCGACGACAACAGGTGATCAGAGAGGGCTAAATTCGGAATTTCGTGAGTGAAGGGGCTAGTTTAGGAATTTAGATGGTGTAGGAGGCCAATAGTGTCCAGACTTCGCCAGATAGCTGCTAAATACGGTTGTCAAGCATAAATAATATCCTTGTCAAAAAACTAGTACAAACAAACGCACGGTTGGAATGTGTCTTCTGTACACGGTAACTACCTGTCTTCCGCACTTGATCTGTCGGACATCCCTTTCAATCTTCAACTCCATCCTCCCAGCAACCCCAAATGGCGTGAGCTCTTCCTCCTTCTCAGCCACTTTGCCCTCCAAACGAACGCTGACGGCTAACGACACTGACTGGAACTTGGTCGATTTCACCATCTTTTCTTGGCTGTACATCACTATCCCGGATGAAATGCTATCCATCTGGGTGATCATTGGGAGTCTCTTCCGAGATAACAAGAAAGTTCGTGTGGCTGAATTTTCTGGCACCCCCAAGGTGATATGTCAGTCATGGCCTATCGCCAAAAGCTAAAATCCTTGACTGATGCTCTCGGTGATCTTGGCAACAAGGTCTCTGATGAAAAACTCCTTACCATTCTCCGTGGTTTAAACAAGAAATTCTCTACCATCATCGCCACCAAAGATATGTTTCCCACCTTTCTTCGAGCTCGTTCACTTCTTGTCCTTGATGAAGCCAAACACAACACCCCACCAAACCTCTCTACCGTTCTCTACTCCTCCACAAACCCAAACCCTTGCGAAGGAACCCCGGAATAAGTACTAGGTACGGAGCGGGTAATAACCCCAGAAGTTTTGAGGGTATTTTCGAAACGCAGAGCGGGGGAAGCGGCGGGAGGAACCTCTCACGACCGGCTTTCGACTTTCGGCTTCCACATGTTGAGACGGCTTCGAGCTTTCAACGAAAACCACCGAAAAAGCCATCCGATTGGTTCGGCTTCCGGCTTTTCCCACCGAAAAACCGAAGCGGAAGCGGAACCAAACATGCCCATAAACTGACCAGTTTCAGAGAATCCACTTGGGCCACTGGCCAGTAACTGGCGATTGCCTCGGAATCCTGATCCTGTAACCGAAAGCAACCTTACCGGTTCCAACTCGTACAGAATGCAATGCGGAAGTAAATATTCTTCTAGTCACCGCAGTGCGCGCATCAGATGCATTACAAAAGATTAACCATTTGGAGTCCAAGCATAATATCAGAACAATATACACATTAAGACACAATTGTCCACTTCAGTTGAACTGATTGAGGTCTCCCAGAAGTTAGCTGCAAAATAAAAGCAAGGTCTAATGCAGCTCGGCTCACGTACATTGCAGAATCAGATGCAAGAACCATGCACTGGAAGAAGCAATATGCAAGCAGACAGGCTGCTTCAGAGATCCTGTAAACAGCAAGCCTCACATTAAGGAAGTGTATTCGTATAGCAATAAACAGTTGCAGAATTAGTATCACAACAAACAGAATATATTAATGCTCATACAATCAATTTTGTCAGGTTCAGTCACCAGATTAGCCGTATCGTTGTCTTCAGTAATGTAAAGCAGCAGCGTAACTAGAAATCAAATGTCCAAAACTGACGATGATATCGAGCAAAATATGATAATTATCAGCTTTGACATAAATCCGAGTACCAAATAGACTTCAACCCTCCATTCCAGCAAGAAAAGCAGCAAACAAGCCTCATTGGACCACCGTGTTACTCAAACACGCAGATGAAGCAAAAATGCAAAGTAACGTGCATTGCTTCTGCCTGGGTTGTTCAAAGCAGTATTGACAGACAAGAATCTTGTTAGGACCGCACTGCATATACTGTTATTTACGTTTAATTTGCATTGCATATGTTGTTTAAGTAGATTTTGAACCCCCTTGACTAAACTTACAAGATCAAAAGTGATGTGAATCATCCAATGTTCAAACTTATGAGGATCAGGATATCGTAAGGAAATTTAACATCCAAGCTAGACAAAGATACACGAAACTGGATTTTAAACATGCCAGAATCCAGATGGAGACAATACTGAGATAAATGGTAATTGAACCCACATAAAAGTAAAGAATACTTCGTAATTATAAGTGTATGATTGGTATAACAGGCATATCTATACTTCTTACATATAGTGTGCCAAGATTCTATTTTAATCTCTCTCTCTCTCTCTAATATGCACAACTTGAAGAGCAGGAAATGATATGATACGACACAAAATCCTGAAGAAAATGATATATTCAAAGCTGAACAGACATTGTTTAAGACTTCAAGGGTATCAATGCTCAGTGTTCATATATCATTTAGACAAGTACGACATAGGGATAAAATTTTTGAACTTTTCTACAGAACATGCATGCTACAGATCGTACATACATTGCACAACCAAATGGAGAACTCAGCAATGTATTACTGGTCCTTGTTTCTCCAAGCGGGGAAGAGCATCCCCAGTATGTAATATATATGACCCTCATCCTGTTTTCTCCATTCTAATAAAGATTGAATAATTAAAATAAATGTGATTGAAAATATCAAAGTAATAATGCTCGCATTGATTATCAAACTAGGTCAAGGTCGGTAATTTCAAGGGATCAATAAAATAGAGATGTGCAGATCCATAATTCATCGGCAAAAGCTTTTCATACAGTAGATCATTGATAATATTTCAGTAATGCGTTATTTGAATAAAGGATAAACACACGGATTCAGATCACCAACTGTATATTTCAAAGCTATTAGCTTGTGAACAAAGAAATACATGATTACTCATAGTACATACCAGTGTTCTAGAACCTGACCAGGATACTATCGATAGTCTTGAACTGCTCCATTTGTTCTGAACTAGAAATTCCAGGATCCACATAGCACAACTGAAAACATGAAAGGCATATCAGATTTGTTACAAAAATGTATTAAGTGTTGTAAGTCCAGATATTTTTATCCGGTCGTTTGATGTACCTGATACTGTGGCTTCTTGAGGGTATGGACACCTCTTTTCACCATGCTCTGCCATCCTCTTTTGCTTCTAAGAGACCTCTCTAAATCTGCCGTTCCCTGTAACATTTAAAACAAAACGTTTGAATATTAAAATTTTGAAGGAAAAACGCATTACAAATTCTGGAGGAGTGATGGATTTTTTTTTAATAAAGTGAAGGAATAATGGAGCTAATAAAGGGCTCAGGCTCATCCTACCAGTCATCATTGGAACAAGTTGCATTCTGTTAAAAAAAAAAAATGTGCGGAGCAAAAGATTTGCAGTTGAAAAAAATAAAATTGAGTAACGAGAATGTTTATATACAAATTGAGGATCCTTGAATCTACACATCTTGGTAGGCTTTGAAACCGGCAAAATAAATACCATAAGCCAAACATCCAATGAGCCGTGAATTTAAATTTTAAATAACCGACAAATTGAGAGGACAATAGGTTACACCAACAAAAGGAATATTAACCATAACTTACATGGCCAGGGTCTAAGATCAAAAGGGTAAATCGGTCTTGAGATCCACGATAACCTTTTTGCTTTTGAATCCCAACTATGGTCCTTGAATGACCTTGATGTTGGAAATACAATGGGCTGTGAATGGCACCTCATTAGTCACTCTACAACAATCTTCGCAGTTAACATGAAGGCATTTCAGACGACGAGATAGAACATTTCCCAAAACAGGAGATAAGAGCCTCTTACGTTTTATCGCTAACAATAACACACTGTGAATTGTCCAATATATCAGAACACTTGCTTGCAAAGTAGTTCCACACCCAGTCGACAAGGACCTGGTGGCCTCTCATGCTTTCAGCATCCTCTTGACAAAGTTCAGAAGACGATGACCTTGGAGAAGAGTTATTCTTAATCAAGAACTTGTCCATGGGCCCACGTACTTGATTAACTATTCTTTTTCCATTATTACTTTGGAGACCTGATGATTCTGTACTATCAAAATCTACAATCCTTGCACGTAGACCAAAAGAGCGCAAGAGGGTAGCACATTCTGTAGTCCCTATCCATTTATGGGCACCATAAACTTTGTTACGAAAATGGCTTGAACCAATAGTATCGAAATTTTTATCCCAAGCAATCTCAAGCCACCTCTGAAGTGAAGGGATGTCAGGAACAAATCCACAGCCACCAAACAAAACCTCTCTTGCTTCCGGTCTTTGCTTCAACAAATGAGAGCTCAGCATCTGGATATTTCTCCATCCACATCCCCATCCCTTGTCTTCTGATGAAAGACTCTGATGATGGTCAACATGGCCTGATATTATACTTGTTGAAGAACCACCTTCAGATTCCAGGCAGCTCCTCAACAAGTTCATAATGCCACCTTCTATTTGTTGAACTCTGCTTCTAGTTTGTGATCCAACCAAGCAAAGAACCTGTTCTTCCAATACCTTTCCATAAGGAGATGAGCATCGGGTGATGCTTGATGAGGCCCCTTGAGAATGATAATCAGTATTGGATGATCCTACACAATGTTCAGGAGCATCCTGCAAAAAAGCTCATCTGCATGGGTATATTTTGCCACAAGAAGGCATGTGAAACATAAAGGCCCTAAGGACTTGTATGAAGCACAAAGTAGATTAATAAGAGCAATCATTCACTAGTAGCTTAAAAAAAGTGTATTTCTTATGAATAGGTTAGCAACAACAAAACCAAGCATATAACAGCATGTACATGTGCCACACATAACATGTGAGCACTCCTTACCTTGGAATGGACAGTGGGCTGCAGCTACTATTCTTAAAAAACAGAGAAGGGGATGTGGGCAGAATAATACCATGGTATTTGCACTTGATTCTGCAACTGCGATTTGTTGCGCCAATTCCATGTCCCTTTGAACTTGATCATCCTCAAAGTGGCTATTTGCGTGCCTAGATATGGTCAGGAAAAACATCAGCTAAGGTGCAGAGGGGTAAACTCCAGTATCATATACTGAAGAAAAGGGAGAGCTCCATCCAAATGTAGAACCGCACACAGGAATTGGCCATTACCGTTCCAGCTCAATTGTAAGAACTTGTATATCGCAGATGGGGCAAGATGAGATCATCTCCACAGGGGAATTCCTACAGTGCAAAAAGGGGGAAGCTTCATCGACAGGACTAGAATCCAAAGAAACTGTATAACTAACAACTCATGGTCATGGTGCAACTGTTGAGCCAGTAGTGGTAAAGTACTCTCCCAGAAGATCGTGGGAGAGAAGAGGAGCGACAAGTCGGCGAATAGAATAGGAGCACGTACCGGAGACGGCGACGGCGACGGCGGGGCGGGGCGGGGTTGCCACCAAAAGCGAAATGAGGAATTGCGGTTTTCGCTTTGCTCTGCAGCGACCAGAAAAGAAAGGAATGTAACGCGAGGCGAGACGGGAGGAAAGTGGGCCTCCTGGGCCTTCTTTTCGTTCCCCGAGGGCCGAGAAGATGCACCTCAGCCGAGTGCTCTACTGGCACTCCGCGGTAGCCCTCGAGCTCATTTTCCAGACAAAGATAAGCACCGGAGAATATGGGCATATACATAGGTTAGAAATATGGCTATATTCTATCAAAATATATTTGTCTCTCTCATTGTAAGTAAGTGAGGAACAAGAAGGAAAATATTATTCCCCCAAAACTTGATTGTACTCCTAGGTCCGACTAGAGGAAAACAATTGGACACCCTTATCCACGTTGTCCCCCCACGCTTCTAACCACTCATTCCTCCCTCGTTTTATTCTCTCTCAACTCCTCATCCAACTGGATCTCTCTCTCACACACACACACATCTCTCTCTCTCTCTCTCTCTCGTCTCTTTTCCACCTCCCAAGCCAGAGAAGAAGTCAGCCTCCACACCCGGTCAGCAACTGCCCCGCATCTGCGCCCCCGCCTCCTCCGCCACCCCACCTCTATCCCGCCCTAGCCTCACTCCGCCCCCGGCTACCTCGCTCGCGCAGATCTCGCCACCCCGCGCTGGTCTCCCACGCCGCCGCCCGCGCGCGCTCGCCCCGTGCGCACGCCTGGACTCCGCTCCCATCTCGCACCTCCGCCGCTGCCTGCCCCGCACTCCGCCGCCTTGCGATCCGCCTCCCGCCGCCCTGACCTCTCCGCACCACGCGCGCGCCGCTCTGTTGCGAGCAAGGTAGTCGAGTCGAGATCCCGAGTCGGATCGATTTGCCTCCTGAGATCGAATCGTAGAATCGGCGATTCTACTGATTTGTAAAATACACATATTTACCATCTATACTATAAGTTTGTATGATTCTTATAAGGTTTACCACTTACTTATTACCAAAAGGGCAAAACACTTCTTATCACACAATGAAAAGCATAATGGTTCTAACATGATGGGTGATATAGTTCAACTACAGGAGAACAAAGATTACCACACGATATAATATTTTGCATGCTCCTTGTTTATTTATAGTTTCATTCTAAAAAATTAATATCAACAAATTTTGCTCTAAAACAAAATATCAGCAAAGCCTGGCCTCTAAAAAATTGCAATTTTTTTGCCCTAAGACTCTACGAGTAGGATCGACGTAAGACTTGGATCGACGGGCTATCGTGGGTTCGTAGAATCGTAAGACTCTAAGAGTTGGATCGTGATCCTAACTACCTTGGTTGCAGGTATTATCTCAATTTGTCGCAGCGCTTCTGCCCAATTGTTGGGGCAAGTGTTTGTATTTGTTGCACAATACTTTTGAAATGTAGAAATGGTTTTTTTTTTGCAAGCATTTAATTTTGTTGCAGCCCATTTGCTCAAGGGATGTTCAGGTCTGGGTGGGTTTTGTTGTTATTTTTGTTGCACATGGCCATGTTGTGCTTGTGAAAATCAAAATGTTTCATAAGTAAGCTTTAAATGTTGCAAATTTATTGATGTTGACCATGTTCTAACATTTTTTCAGTGAGTTTTCTTGAGAGATGCTTTTCAAACTACCTGTTACGCACCCGAAGTGAATTAGAAAAATTCTTCTTTCTCGATGGTGATTGGTCATGGTATCTTTTTCGGCCAAATCCTGATTTTGTTGCACGCGTGGATTATTTTTGTTGCAAACGTTGTGCGCAGATGTTGCGTCAGAGCGTACGATGGAAAGCTTCCTATCGTACATCCGAGTGCTAGTTGCGCCCTATTCCCCCTCTCCTATATATATGGCCCGAGAGAGAGCGTCAAAGGGGACTCTGATTCTCTCATCCACTACTCAATACACTCATTTCTCCCACTTTCGGCTCCTTCATTGCTTGATCCTCTCGTGACAAAGGGTATTCGATACTCACTATCTGATTTTGTAGATACGACGGCTACTAATGAACTTTTTTTAGGATTAATTAGGAGAAATTAACAAGCTATCAAAATCGATCAGTAGTCACTTATTTAGCGCAACGTAAAGCATGGCTTCCTTCCTTCAGGCCGGCCCGTCCATCTTTTATGCTCGACGCAAGATGGATAGGATTTGAGCATCATCGATCGATCAGGTCCCCCGGCCGGCCGGCCCATCGTCGGTGAATAAAGCAAGCACAAACTTGCAATCAATCAGAAACACGACTCGGCGAGGTCTCGTCCGGTGGATCGATCGATCGTGCATATATGCATGATTAGTTGAACAATGTCTATCTATCTAGATATCTATAGGTCGTGTCGTCGATCTGTTTTAGTTCTTTCTGGCTGAGAAGAAGATTTGATTGGAGGCATAGCTAGCACTGATCCATGGATAGGTATCAAATGGAATGACTAATTAATCAGCTAGCTAGCTGCTCCTAATAGGAAATGGGCCATCATCTGATCCTCCCTCCCTAGCTACTGCCTACGTACGTACTGCATGCCTGCAGTTTGCGTTCGTGCTCGCTAGATCAGAGAGAATCTCTTCTCTTCTCCTCTCCTCTCCTCTCCTCTCTTCTCTTCTCGCGCCGGCCATATACTATACGGGCTCTTGAGTCTTGAGCCGCCCGCCCTCAACGACGGACGGACGGACGGACGGACTGACGGTTACGCATTCCATTCGGCATGCACGAAACCAGTACTCCAATAACATGAGGATGGAGTATATATCAGCAGTGGTCTCATGGTGGAATATGCTAGCTTGCACCTTGGTTGGTCAGGAAGGTCGAGCGTTGTATCAACTAGCGGGATTAATTCTTCTCCACTATAAAATATTTACACATTCAATTAGTTGTGCACTTGTTCTTGCCCTCTTTGCTACGTACCTTGCCTTGATCAATTATGCAACTCGCATGGAGTAATAATTAACCATAGCCAGCTCTAAACTCTGCATAAATCTTATGCCATGCAGGGTAGAGATAGACACGACCGAGTACCTCTCCGTGGGATGGGACACAACACAGGCTATTAATTATCAAATCACCCCTTAATGCATGCATTCAACTCTCTGGTCGATACTGTATATGTGTATGCTTATTGTTGCATCTGCATATTGGGAGTACGTTGCTGCTGTACATGTGGAGTACCCAGTTGCATGCGTTGGTACTGATAGATGGAGTGGAATCAGTTCTGTTTTGTTGGCTCACGTTGCTGGCCACACAGGTAACCACAAGAATCATACGCTAACCGTTCTTCTTCCTCTTTATGGTAGCAGCTGCAGCTATGAGTGAGACAGAGACAGGTCGAGGTGACACCGTGATAAATTATATTTAGGATTTGCAGGTAGTTTCTCGATGGATTGCCTAGCTTCTCCAGGCCTCTGGAAAAGAATAATCGATCGAGCTAGGGACTATGCTCCATTTAATTTGTGGTGCTACTTTCACTTTCATGCACCACTGTAAGTCAGCTAGCTCAGATATGCAGCAGTCATTCGTGTTCTTCAGACAGACAGGGAATCTGACTTGTAGGAGCCAGTACCTGCTAGCCTATTCAATTGGTCGATTCATTTCATCCAGAGAGCGAACACTGCAACGTCTACGTTAATCTGGTCAAGATTCGACAGTTACGTTTCAGATGAGTAGGTTGGTGGATGAGAATAATGTACATCTTCTCGATTGAAGGAAGCTGTAGTGGATTTCACTTCTGTGCTGACATCCATGACTGCTAGAGAGAGCTTAGCTTCTTCTTGACACTACTTAACAATTAACCGGTAATTAACTTGCTAAATGCTCTTACGCCAGAGTACGTGGTTGGTTGGTTGAAGCAGTGAGCTCTGAGCTGGGTCCATCAAAATTACACATTTTGAAGGTCAAGACAAGAAGAAACAGCTGCAAAAGGATGCAACAGTCCACACGTCGAAAAGCTGCACACACACGCACAGGCTCATCACCAAACACCGAGCAAAAGGCAAAGTCACTGGACAAGAAGAGCCAGAGCTTAGCCAGGGAGGTAGCTACTAGCTAGGCCATGGCGACGGCACCGCACGAGCAGCATGACCACCGTTCGGCGCCCAACGCCACGGCCCCCAGCCCCATGTTATGGACCAACTTCGGTGTTTCAATCAACTAGGTAGTTCGAGTTCTCAAGAAAGGGGAAAGTGGTAGAAGAGAAGAGCAGGTGAGAGTTCAGAGGAACTGGATGAGAAAGTCAGGCAATATTCAGTGTTTACAATTATCATGTCCCCAACCGAACACACTACCAAAGTATAAGTACTCCTACTGGGCGCCGAAACTGGCAGGTGGGGTTCCTTCTTAGAAGACCCATATCTCAAGACAACCACTCTGAAGTCGGATAGCGATCCGAAGGCCTCCTTTTGCGCCTGCTTCCTTTGCCTGCTTGCCGACAACCGCCTTCCAGCTGTTCACCGTCCGACACTCCAGCCCGGTCTGTAACATCCCCCCCTTCTTCAGTACCGGCTTGTCCCCAAGCCGGCGCATCCGGGAAACGGTCTTGCAACTCCCGAAGGTCCTCCCAGGTAGCATTTGTCGAAGATGATCCGGACCATTTCACCAGCACTTGGGTGCCTGACGCTGGTCCTGCTTGATGAAGTCGACTGCGCAGGATTTTGGCTGGTACTCGAGTAGTGTCTGCTACTGGCAACTCCTTCTGCACTTCTTCCCCCGGGGCCAACGCTTTCTTAAGCTGTGAAACATGAATTACAGGATGAATGCCACAAGTGGAGGGTAACTTCAACTTATAAGCCACCGCGCCAATTCTGCTCACCACCTTCATTCGTTGGTTAGCTCTGTTGAGATGTTGCCTGAGCAATTGAGTCATCAAGGTCCTGCTCTGTAACCAAGTGGTTAAGTCTGAAGACACGCAAAGAGAGGAATCAACCATTCCAAAATGCCGCGGTGAATGTCCATAAAGCACCTCAAAAGGAGACTTCTTCAAAGTTGCATGATATGAGGTATTATACCAGAATTCCGCTAACGCTAACCAATCTATCCACTTGCGCGGACAAGCATGGACAAAACAGCGAAGATAAGTTTCCAGACATTGATTGACGCGCTCTGTCTGACCGTCCGTCTGCGGGTGGTATGCCGAGCTCATTCTCAACTGGGTATTAACCAACCGAAATAACTCTCGCCAAAGTGTACTAGTAAAAATCCGGTCCCGATCTGAAATGATAGCTTGAGGCAGACCATGCAGTTTGAAGACATTGTTGAGGAAGACTTGAGCTATCTGAAATGCTGTGAAAGGGTGAGCTAGAGGCACAAAATGAGCATACTTCGAAAACTTATCCACCACTACCATTATACTATTGTATGAGGACGATCTTGGTAGTCCTTCGATAAAATCCATCGATATGGTTTGCCACGCATGATCGGGTACTGCAAGTGGCTGCAACAGTCCTGGGTATTTAACGTGTTCAGTTTTAGCTTGCTTACATACGGAGCAGTCCCCCACAAACAACTGTATATCTCTCTTCATACCCGGCCAAGCGAAAAGCTTCTTCGCACGATGATACGTCACATGGACTCCTGAATGACCCCAAGAGCACTTGCATGCACTGATTGCAGAATCTTCTGCTGTAAGGTAGTATTGCTGCCTACCCAAATCCGGCCTGCATAGCGCAATATTCCGTCTTTGAGCTGGAACTTTGGGTG
Organism: Ampelocalamus luodianensis; assembly: GCA_036346255.1. Taxonomy (NCBI): domain Eukaryota; kingdom Viridiplantae; phylum Streptophyta; class Magnoliopsida; order Poales; family Poaceae; genus Ampelocalamus; species Ampelocalamus luodianensis. The sequence goes on from CM070620.1 coordinate 95,203,223, forward strand.
CTGTGTACTCCCCAAACTTAACTCTGTTAATAACTTGCTTGTTTGAGCATCCTCCTTGTATCCTGCGGTTAAGTCAGCTAACCAAGCCGGAAGGCAGGTTGAGATAGCCACCAGTTCTCCCCCCTTCTCAGGTACCCTCCTCGAAAGCGCATCTGCCGCCCGATTGTCTACCCTTTTTATAAAACAAACGGTATTGCAAGCCCAGTAGTTTCATCAATACTTTTTGTTGCCAAGGAGTTGATAAACGTTGATCATCCAGATGAATTAAGCTGCGCTGATCTGTCCGGATTACAAACTCTGCTTGCTGCAGATAGGATCGCCAATAGTCCACCCCAAGTATAATGGCTAGACTCTCTTTCTCATAAGTTGACAAACCTTGAGTTCTTGGGCCTAATGCTTTGCTCAAATAAGCTATTGGGTGCCCCTCTTGCATTAGCACAGCTCCTATGCCCTTATCTGATGCATCGGTTTCAAGTTCAAATGTCTTGGTGAAATCCGGCAACGCTAAAACAGGTGCAGTGATCAATGCTTGTTTGAGTGCTTGAAATGATGCTTCCTTCTCACTAGTCCATTGAAAGACTGCATGCTTTTTAAGTAAATCGGTTAAGGGTCGACTTATCAAGCCAAAATTGCGCACAAACTTGCGATAATATCCAGCTAATCCCAAAAATCCTCGAACCTCCTTGACATTAGTCGGCGTCGTCCAATTACGAACTGCGGCAATGTTTTTAGTATCGGTTGCAACTCCATCCTTACTGATAATGTGGCCGAGATAGGTCAATTGTGGTTGCACAAAAGAGCATTTGGACTGTTTGAGTCGCAATTGATGAGTGTCCAGAATCTGAAATACTCTCCGGAGTAAGGCTTCATGACTTTGCAAGTTCTTGCTGTAAACTAAGATATCATCAATAAAAACCAAAACTCCCTTTCTTAGCAGCGGCGATAAAATGGTGTTCATCAAATTCTGAAAAGTTGCTGGAGCGCTAGTCAATCCATAAGACATCACTCGAAATTCAAAATGCCCATGGTGTGTTTTGAAAGCCGTCTTAGGCTCATCTTCCTGCTTCATGCGTATTTGATGATAGCCAGCTCGGAGGTCTAAACTGGTGAACCATTGTGCACCTGCAAGCTCATCCAATAACTCATCAATGATTGGAAGGGGGTACCGATTCTTGATGGTTGCCGCATTCAAATGTCGATAGTCAACGCAAAATCTCCAAGTTTTATCTTTCTTTTGGACTAGCAGAACTGGAGAGGAAAAAGGACTACTACTTGGCTGAATAATTCCTTGAGAGAGCATTTGAGAGACTTGCTTTTCGATCTCATCCTTCTGAGCCGGGTTATAACGGTAGGGACGAAGGTTGACAGGTTTGACCCCTGAGAGTAAGGGTATAGCATGATCAAAGGCTCGCGAGGGTGGTAATCCCTGTGGTTCACTAAATAAATGAGCAAATTCTGTCAGTAGTTGTGCAATACTGCATGGCATCTCTGTTTCTGGACGTCCCGCCGTACACAACGACAATAGCGATCCTGGCAACTGACTACCCTCTTGGTGGTCTATCTGCTGCTGCCATATCAGACAGCACTGGGTACGATTGGGTTTTATACCTTGCAAACAAATGCTTCTACCGATATACTGAAATGACAACACTTTTTCACCCAATGAATATTCATGGGACTGTGTAGTTCAAGCCAATCAATACCAAGAATAATATCATAGCAACGGAGAGGCAGAATTCTGAATGTAGTAGAGAATGAGTGTCCCTGAGCTGCCCACTGACAATTAGGTAATTCCTCAATACAGTTCAATAAGCCCCATTAGCCACTCGGACTTGCATTGGTTGAATTGCTTGTCGGACACCATTCAAGCGCTGAGCAAGGTCTGCACTGATAAAACAATGGGAGCTTCCTGAGTCCACAAGCATAATAACCTCTTGATCATGTATAGTACCGAGTAATCTGAATGTGCGGTTGTGTTCGAACCCCTGCACTGCTTCGTTTGATATTGACATCAAATCTGCCGCTGCTTGCGAACCTTCATCGTCAGCTTTCTGCGACTGGCTGTCCCGCTCGGACATCATTTCCCAGAGCTCCTCTACTACGTGCAACTGTACCGTTGATGCACATTTGTGATCCCTGGACCATTTTTCCCCACAAGTATGACAGAGACCCTTCGCACGTCGATAGGCACGGAGAGCTGCGAGCTTGTCATCCATCGGGTTAGCTCTCGCTCCATCCATACCACGACGATCCTCTGATCGACTGTTGGTTATCACCATTCCTCTTCCGGGTGGAGGTGGGAGTGGCAAAGCGGTGCGCAAACCTGGACGAGTGTTATGGCTATAGTCGCCGCGACGAGGATCCCTTCTCACGGTATCGAGAACCTCTTCCTGTAACAAAGCCAGAGCGATGGCCGTGTCCAGATCTTGCGGACGATGCAGTAAAACCGCCGACCGCACATCACTACGCAGCCCATCCACGAATTGGGTAACAAAAAAGACAGGGTTCCAAGATGAGTGATGTGCTAACAGGTTATGCATCAATTCATTAAACTTTTCTGCATATTCTGCTACTGAGTTGGTTTGACGGAGCCGATTAGATTGTCTCACTAATTGCTGAAATTCCTCCTTACCAAATCTAGTACACACTGCTTCCGAAAATTTTTCCCAAGTATCAAATCTGATATGGGCTTTGGATGCCTGCAACCATAACAATGCCCCACCGACAAAATACATAGTAGCAACATTAACCATGAACTCCGGCTGCACCGAGCAAATCCTAAAATAGTTTTCACATTTCAATTGCCATGCTTTCGGACTTTCTCCATCGAATTGTGGGAAGTCCAGTTTTGGTGGGAAATGGTGTGGATGGTAACTCCCGGATGCCTAGATGTTACCGCTCCAGAATCATCCACATGAGTACTCAAGTCAGAACGAGGGAACGTACCATGGCCACCGAGCGGTATTTGGGAAACTTTCTCCCCGATCGTTTTTCCCCGCGGTTCAGGAGCCGTCTCCAGGCAGGACTCAGGCGTGGCCTCTGGTAGTGGTAGGATCGGAGGCCGATCTCCCAGTCGCGCCACCAGGGCCGGATTGCGAGAGATCTGCACCACATGCGTTCGAAGATCTCTCACCTCTGAACGTAATCCTTCCACGGATGATTCCATCTCCGGCTTCCATCTCTGTAAATCCAACACCGCTGGTCTCATTTCCTCCACCACCTCATGGATGGCGTCGCTCTTGGCCTGCAGCACCTTGATCGACTCGCTTTGGGCCAGGATGGCCTTCGTCAACTCAGCAAGCTGTTGCTCCATCTCCTGAGATCGAGCCTGCGCGCGCGTCTGATATCTGGGTTGCTCCAGGATGCCGGAACCGGCTCTGATACCAAATGTTATGGACCAACTTCGGTGTTTCAATCAACTAGGTAGTTCGAGTTCTCAAGAAAGGGGAAAGTGGTAGAAGAGAAGAGCAGGTGAGAGTTCAGAGGAACTGGATGAGAAAGTCAGGCAATATTCAGTGTTTACAATTATCATGTCCCCAACCGAACACACTACCAAAGTATAAGTACTCCTACTGGGCGCCGAAACTGGCAGGTGGGGTTCCTTCTTAGAAGACCCATATCTCAAGACAACCACTCTGAAGTCGGATAGCGATCCGAAGGCCTCCTTTTGCGCCTGCTTCCTTTGCCTGCTTGCCGACAACCGCCTTCCAGCTGTTCACCGTCCGACACTCCAGCCCGGTCTGTAACACCCCATTGCTACCAACAGGTGGGGGCCCTACTCCGGCGCCGGTGACTTCGCCAGCAACATGGCTGTCATCCTCGCCGCGCTGCTCACCGCGCTCGCGCTGGCTCTGGCGCTCAACGCCGCCGTGAGGTACCTGCTCCGCCGCCAGCGCCGCGGCGAGGCGGGCGGGGACCCGGAGAAGCCGCCCGTGGCGGACCCTGAGGCCCCGCCGCCGCCTCCGGCGCTGGTGTACTCGGCGGCGGGGACGAAGCTAGCGGGCGCGGCGGAGTGCGCGATATGCCTGGCCGAGTTCGTGGACGGGGACGCCGTGCGCGTTATGCCGGTGTGCGGCCACGGCTTCCACGCGCGATGCATCGAGCGGTGGCTCGCCGGCGGCCGGCGCTCCTCCTGCCCGACGTGCCGCGCGCCGGCTGCGACGCCGGAGCTGGCAAGCCCGCGGCGTCTTGATGCGTAGTGCTCTGCAATTGCATGCGGACCCTTGTCAAGTGTTCTGTTTTCGTCTTTTTTTTGTTTGTTTCCTTTTGAAGTTCTTTTTCTTGCTTTTATGTGTAAATATTTTATCAAGATAGTGATTTGAACTGGATGGATGGTTTGATGCCTTTGTGTTGAGTAGTAGTGTACTGTTGTTTGTTTGTTTGGTTCTTCCTTTCTGGTAATTAAGCTTGGCTGTAGAAGGACAAGAACTGACGAGTACTGAGAAGTGAGAACTACTTAGACTAGGTTTCAAGATAACTATGCTTCTTTATACTTTGCTGTCTGCCATTCTGATACTGTTTGATCAGAGTAACTCTGTACAATTCATGGATGTTTTTCCATGTGAAGTAGCAGCTGGACCAGAGAATTTCCTTTGCACTTGGTTTGTCTAGGTAAGGTAAATTGGCGCCGCCCATCAACTTGTATGTTGCAAAGTCTAAAACTAGGGCCCTTGTACCCTGAAAAATTTGAAGGAAAGAAACATATTCTTTTATAATGAAGGAACACTATTGTGGCTACAGACAAGAGGAAGGATCTTTGGGTCTCCCCGCAATGAGAAGGGTCAAAGTCCCGAGGTCCTCGAAAAGAGGAAGCGGTTTTGATACAAGTAAATATGTTCCCTTTTTTTTTCAAAAGATCTCTCTCCCCCAACTCAAAGGGGAGTCTATTTATACTGTTACATCCGGAGACAGGAGATTACAATGCTACCACATGTATATCGCCCGGGGAGGTATGGTGAAGAACCACGTCAGCACCATACCCGTAAGAGCGAGGGTGATACTCTACGCCTTGGTGGTGTCATCTCCCCAGGTGGCTTCGATAGTTGTCTCGTATACTTCAAGGAATTTTGTGGGGTCGGTATCTCCCTCGTAGGTTTTGATGTCAGGCATCGTGAAGTCTGCGGGCCACCAGGACGCCTCAAGGCCAGCGCTCAACGGGGAACTCAGGTCCCCCCGGAGCACAGGCTTCGGCCATGCTGCCGCAAGGGGTGCTGCAAGGGTAGGTACGACGATGGCTATGACGAGATTTCGAGCGGTGTCTCCTCCGGCTGCCAGACTGGGCCCGAAGATAGCGGTCACTGAGGTCGTTGCTTCGGGGTGGTGCTGCTGAAGGCTCTGTAATTCCTGGCGGAGGTCAACTAATTCTTTTTGCATCACCTCATATGCCTCCATGGCCACGCCTAAGGTTGCGGGCGATAGAGACCCCGCCTAGTAATCCTCGGGCAACGAGGCCTTAGTGTGTCAAGTGTCATTTCCAACAAGATCCCCGTGCGTAGAGTTGTTGGTTTCTTCCTCAGCAGCCTCGACAGCGGTTGCGGCCGCAGACATTCTGCTGTGTTTGGTCCTCGTTGCCTTCGATGCGGCGCCTGCTGCTTCGGCCATCGAAACCTTGGGTGCATTCGCCTTTTTCTTGCTAGGTGCCATGTTGGCGTGAATTGCTTGATGCTCCCCGCAGATGGTGCTAACTGTTATGGCTACATACCAAACAATACAAGAGGAAGGATCTCTGGGTCACTTCGCAATGAGAAAGGTCGAAGCCCCGGGGTCCTTGGAAAGGGGAAGCGGTTTTTGGTACAAGTAAATATGTCCTTTTTTATTCAAAAGATCTTTCTCCCTCGACCCAAAGGGGCTCTATTTATACTGTTACATCAGGGTACAAGATATTACAATGCTACCTGACGAGGATTAAAATCTCTATGTATTATCTTAATACATAATTAAAGATCGCACGACTTCGTAGTCGTAACCCCTAAAGCTAACAACCCCTGTGATCGTAAGAATTTCAGAGGTTACATCAAGGATACCCTGGTCGGATGAGGTCCTATACCTAGTCCCCGACCAGATGACTGCTCGTAGAAATAATGAACTAGCACTTGAACTCAATTCCAAGTATATACTTTCCGTATGATGAATGGAATATGTGCCTAATAACTCCAAACCACACGACGTTTCATGGCTCTAAGTCACTGACAATAACCCTCATGTGGTTACATCATTCCCTGGTATCAACCGCCGAACAGTTGATACTTCACCAACTGCCGCCTCACTCCAACCAGTCGCAACACTTCCAATAGACATCTCTTCAAAAAGTAACCGCCACCACTTCATCGACTACTTAAAGGAGAATACAAACGGCAGAAAGGGGGGATCCAGTGGAGAAGATCAACAGACGATTGCATTCTATCAGATTGCAGTATCATAATTAGCATTAGATTCATGTTTGAAGTCTGATTTAAGAGCATAGCAAGCAATACACTCTGTGTACTTAGAGTTAGTCCATTGCCTTGTCAAGGACATCCCCTGTAATAGCCAGTTCATATTAATAAAGAGCAGTCTCATTCTCCCCCAAGAAGTCTTTGCTATTTTCCTCTATTTCATTTCGTAAGATCGGCGACTTGATCATCGACACTACCCCTAAAAAGGCCCTATGATTATAAGGGCCTCATAGTCTTTTCATCCTTCTGCATGTAACTTGGTGGTGCATTATCCGAAGGCTATGAGAAGGGACGGTGGTGCATTATCAGTGAAAATAAGGGAACCCCTCTTTACATGCCTTTAGGGTCATATATATTGGAGAGCAAGAAGGGGCATTTTTCTTCTTGCCCCTGCCTTACATTGACGGAGAAAAGGGTATTTTTGGTATATTCCTATTGGTATAGCTATATACCTAGCCTATGTACATGTCCATATTCCCTAGGGCACGCTAGGTATTCCTGACAACTCTAGGGGATGGGGCATAGCTACGACAATGTGCCCGAAAGGCGGTGAACTTTGTGGATTTGGCCAAAGTCACGGGATTCAGTGCATAAATGTTGTATGATGCATGTTTTAGCTAACGTGGATTAAATTGCGAAGAACTTATACCCGAAATCGATTTTTAAGTCTATTATTGTGCAGGTGACTTGGAGTCAACTACGATCAACGACGAGGATGATCGAGACTAGGCTAGGAGAACTGAGATCCAAAACAATCGAGGATGTTGAGTGAAGTGATTGGACTCAAGCATAACGCAAGATGGAAAAAAATAACCGAACATAAAGTTCGATTCAACGGGTTGCATCAAGCAGCTCGGGGTCGATGCACATGCTATAGTGGTTCTAGTGGAAACCAGATGGAGGAAACTTACCGACACAGAGTTATTGATGAACTTACGTGTGGCAAAACATAAGACTGCTTCACGATGATTGGAAACAGAATCTAGAAAGTTTACTAACTAAAGCTGCAACCCAATAAAAGCAATATTAGCACATCCAGAATGCACAATAGTATCTACTTATCACAGCAAAAAAAATGTTCAGATGCAGCATGAGAAGCTAAAAGGCACCATACCACGATGATGATAACTTATTCAGGAGCCAACCATATTCCATGACGGGTGATAAATGAGTTTACATGAACCACTCTTGACATCAGGGCGAAAGAAATACTACTTAAGAAGCACCGACTAGTCCAACAACACATACAAGGTCCAAGTAGACGACGGATCATACAACTAGCGTTACAAAGCAACAGCATTCTAGCAAATACATCACAAAGGTCTCTCAAACATCTTCTCAGAGATGGCGCAAACTCCATAGGCCGCATGATATTATACTAGTACACTACTACCACTGGTGCCTTTACTTGCCCTCGACAATTTTGATTACATTTTTGACACCGGTCCTCGTCTCATTGGGGATCGCTCCAGTTTCTGGAAGATCAAACTTCCTGCGGCTCAGCGTCCTTGGCTTCCCTGGTAGCTGAGGCTCCACGATCTCCAGCATCCCCTCTAACTCCTCGAGCATAGACCCCTTTGCATTGCGAACCATATAGTCTGGTCCCTGGTAAGCAGAAAGAATTGACAAACGAATCATGCTCTGGCAAAAGATTGCAAAACAGCATTATATAGGTATTCATCACATTATTGCTTCCTTAGCGGCAAATGTCAAAATGGTCACTTTTGGAGTGGCAAATTTGCAAGTGTTCCTAGTTTATTTAGATCAAGAAGCAAGAGAAACAACAAGAAATTAAGAAAATGCCCTTTTGCTGGTCTCATCCTGTTTCAGTTTACACCGATCTGTAGAAAGCCTTATAGGGTGTACGAGTCTATGAGGTGATGTGGTTCCAGTTATCATCTCATAAACTCAAAACAGACCCTAAACTGTCAACATAAATTTGGAGATGGTTGGCATTCATGTCCATACTTTTTGATGATTTGATCTAGCACACAAATCATGAGCATGAACGTGCACAAAATTGTGAACTCGCCAAAATAGTGACCACGACAAGACATTTGGCATTAGAAGCAACTGATAAGTGATAATGTCAAAAATATAAGAACATTATTCTAACAAAAAGCCCTATAGTCTTATGCTCTTACTGCTAAACCTAAATAAATCACCATGGAACACTATAAAGAGCATATATAACCATATAAGATCTAATTGTTAATGCCTGCGGAAGTATGGCAAATGGCCATTCTAGCATGTAAGGTCTACTATAGATAACAGTGTCTTTTATAGCACATTCACACTGTGCAAATAAGAAGATTAATGTTGCACATGTTTCGTATAAGTCATTATGTCATTCACTAGGAAGGAAATGGCAATATTAAAATGGGTCATGAATTTACCTCAAGGGCGTCAACAGTCAAGAGTAGGACAATGATTTTCTCGGCGAACCTCTGACGCTCTTCAGAGTCGTGTGCAATGCGGCGGCGGTAAGCAATGTTGTAGAACAAGGACCTAATCTCTTTCAGCTTGGCCTTGGCTACGGCCAGATCACGAAGGCAGCGAAGCACCTGTGAACGGTGGGCCAGGTGAGCCCTGTAGTTCAGCTGGATCAGCAATGCAGCATCCTGCGGGGACAATTCCTTTCTCTTTCCCTTGCCATGGCTCTTAGCAAAGGCCTTAAAATGGAGCAGGGTTGTTAGTGCTGTAGTGCAAATGCAAATGGCAAAGGGATGCACTTTGTTCTTGCTAATCATATATGCGGTCTTAAAAAACGCAATGTTCGATTCCCTCATAGAAGGATCCCAACTCTTCACAAACCTCGCCACCCCGAAAATCTAATCTTTCACATGGATGACACTAGATTGAAAAACCAAATAACAAATCTCCTAAAAAATTTGACCTTTCCCACAGATCTCACCAAAAACTATAAACCTCGATGTCGGCGTCCCCCTAAAAACCCAACATTTGCTACACAATGGTTGGGGCATATCCATCCAGCCCCATTTTAATAATTAGTAGTACGAAAGATCTCACCTTCCTGATGGCGACGCATCCGGCGGTGTTGTCCTCGATCTGGACGACCTCGACCGCGCATTTCTTGTTGGTTTCCTTGATCTCCTTCTTCTCCTCCTTGACTTTCTTGTTCTTCTCCTCCGTCTTGTTGTCGTTGCCGTGTTGGTCTTCCCCGGAATCGAAGGCCTCCTCGACGGAGTAGGCGTGCGACCATGGCTCGAGCCAGCCCTTGCCCTTGACCTCCTTGGCCCACTTGACCTTCCTTGTGCCAACGGCGGATCCCTTGGACTCCCACTTCCACTTGCGGTCGAATCCGTCGTCGTGGGGGGTCTTGAGCTCGGCCTCCCACTTGAGGATCCTCTCGCCCGCCGGCTTCTCCTCGGCGGTCCACTTGACCTTCCTGTCGCCGGCCTCGGCGGCGTAGGTGTACTTGCGGCGGGAGGTGGGGGCGGGCGGCGAAAGGGCGAGCTCGAGCGCGGAGAGGCGGTGGCCGAGGGCGTGGAGGGCGGGGCTAATGGTAGGAGGGTGGGACGGGAGGCAGAGGTCGAGGTCGAGATCGAAGGTGTCGTACGGCGAGGGGGAGGTGGTGAAGCCGAGGGGGCATGACGGGGAGGAAGGGAAGAGCAGGGGGTGGTGGTCGAGGAGGAAGCGGTGGTGGGTGGCGGAGAGGAGGGGTGAGGAGGGGGAGGCAAAGAAGGGGCAGGAGGAGGAGGGGAAGAGCAAGGGGTCGTCGTCAGCGTGGAGGTCGAGGAGGCGGAGGAGGTTACGACTCATGGTGGTGGCGGTGGTCACTGATGGCGAGGAGTTCGTCGATGGCAGGTGATGAGAATGAGATGCTCTGCCCCTCCTCTCAGCAGCACTAGGTAGGCAGTAAGACGAAGGGAGTAAAATGGAAATATTATTGTTTCTTTTAGAACGCCAATGCGGTGAATAAAAGAAAAGAAGGCTCTGCAACTTTCGCCGCATCCATTATTCCATTCCCATCCTCCGCCTATCGAAGCTGCACCGCCGCTGTCCTCCATCGGCCGCAGCCGCGCCGTCGGCCTCCTCCCGCCACGAGCGGGCGGCGGAGCCAGGATTTATAGATTTTTCATGCGAACCTAAGTAACAAACAATTCTACTCACTCGTAACTAACTTAGTACTAATTGTTCTACTTCTACGTAATACATAATTTATATAATCTAACACTTATATATAATCACAAGTGCCATTGGCACAGCCAAAATTAATTACATGTGTATATATGCACTATATATAACATGTATTTTCTACAAAAAAAAAAGAAGTAGAGGTACAGCTATACCTAGGGGTGAATACGGATAAAAAATGATTCTGCTATATTTGTTTTTCCGGATATGAATACCAATTTAAATAATATCGAATACAATTACAGAGCAAATGCGAATTGAAACGAATCCGGCCACGAATATTTATCGAAACAGGAAAACCTCTTAAATTGTTCGCACTGCAGTAACTGAAACAAGAAATTAGCTTATACGATCAAAATATTTGTGAATTCAATATATATGCACATATTTACATCCGCTTCTTAACATGTTTTAAATGTAAAATAACTCGGCATGCTCTCCCTTATATGCTTTATTTACCCCCTTATATGCTTTATTTACCATTTTTGCATACTTGATATCTATTGTCTACCTCATAAACATTGCATAAATCATTATAAAATGATGTTTTATTAATATTTATTTATTTATATGCATAATGATTGTGTTTCGCGGCTCCCAGGAAAAAAGAATGATGAAGGAATCATGTTTTGGCAAAATCCAAAAAAATATCGTGTATTGAAAATACTATTCATACATTTGGACATATTTTCTTGGATATTAAATAGACTCAAATGAAAGTATTCACAAATACGAAGTTGTCGATCTCATCGAGAGCTACAATTTAGCCTACTCACTTGCCTAATTTGGATTTGGAACGAAACTGTTACGGTTTTCAGAAGACAATGCACATTAGCCTAAAACAGTATATCTGAATTCGTATTTGTTTTAGAAAAAAATGTATTCATTTTTGATCCGGCTTTATCCGATAAATATCCGAGCCGATAGCATCTGTATTCGAAAAATGACCCAGATCAATCGGAAGCTATCCAAACCCCTAGTTGTACCCCCATGCTCCTATAGTAACTCTGTCACGAGCCCACGTCGGTTCCGCCTCCTCCACATCGGAGCTCGTGAAGACACTATCCTATCTACTCTCACTCTCCTCTCCACCATGGCAGCGACAGAGCTTGACAAGAAGACGGTGTCCCTTCTTCTTCTTCTTCTCTCTCTCCTCTTCACCACGGTAGCAACAAAGCTCGTCAAGAAGACACCAAGGTGGAGAGGGACCGGATCCGGTAGATCTAGTTCGCCATCGACATCATCGCACCGATGGTCTTCTCCGCTGCCGTTGTCCTTTGGTTCGGCGAGGTGGGGCGGTCAGCGGCGGATGCCATCCAAGAGAGAGGTGTGAGAGGGCGATGCTTTTGCCTGCTCAAGAAAATTATTATTATTTGAGCGTGTGCACCAATCTCAAAGACCATCCAGGAGCACTTGCGGTTTCTGGAGAAATTTTATGTGAAAATCCTATGAAATTATTGGGTTTCAAACGAGGCCGGAGCAGTGATACTTTAGTAATACGCATCATCGTAGACATGATGACAATCGCCTCGGAGTTTAATCTGCCGGCACGGTCAACAAGATCCGACCGTGGGTGGGTCACGCCACGCATTACCATCATGATCATGCCTAGCACATGGAGTAGGAAAATTTTCTACATTAATCTCAGAACTTGGTTACATAGGAATAGGACACCTAAGTGCCTAGTCATCTAAGTCAAGAAGCATCCGAATTTTGGAGTATTGAGTATACCGTGATGTATTCACGATGGGTGTCTTGAAGTCGGTTCAAACTAATTTGACAAGAAGAAAACACCTGAACCAAACGCACATTGATGCATTACACCACCCAGGCAGTACGTACCGTACCGTACCTACCTGATCGATTGTTTGGACTGAGACCTGAGTTTCATGTCTGAAAAAATTGGTATCTGGATAGCCTAGAAAGTAGATGATTTTATTAAAAGAATTAGGGGCTGATCGAGCTGCTTGGGAGGCAGGCTCCCAAGCGCTCATTTTTTGCGTCTGGAATCAGCGGCCTGGCAGACAGGAAACCAAACAAGTTTCAAGCGGCATGCAGGTTCGGTCCTGGCCAGGCACTTTGCCGCCAAGACCAAAACGAAATAGGCGCTAAGAGTGTGTTTGGATGAAAACCTGAGGAAGAGTTACCTGGCCAGAGACCTTCCCTGGTAGCTGCCGTAGCTTTGTTTGGTTTGGAGCTTGGGTGAGTTTGCCTGGCAGGCAAGAAGCCAGGCCCAGGCACTGAATTTAGCCGCCTGGCTCCAGGCTTGCGCAAAAAAGTGATTAGCTAATTGAGATTAGAGTAGCTAATTGAGATTAGAAGTTAGTTAATGAACCGTTTTCATGCTATTTATTTTCAAACCATCTCAAGATGTTATTTTTTAACTTTATATTTTCTCCAGGTCTTTAACCAAACACCACATCTCCAGACTTGCCTGACCAGCCAAAAATTATCTACTCTCCAGGCTACTTTCAGACACCAATTTTTTTCCAGGCATAGAGCCCAGGTCTCAATCCAAACAAACCCTAAAGCCGGAGAGAACACCATTCTTATATGTTTGGCCCAAGCCCGACCCACACACGCATCGCGTTGGCGTTGGCCTGCTCGTGCGTGTGGTCGCGTCTGACTCGCTCTGCTCCGGATGACTTTAGTGAAAATATTCATTAAAGGTGGTACAAAGTGAAACCATAGTAAGATTACATGATGCAAAGTAAAATTTACTCGAATATAGATCTCATTTTGTTTTGAAGCACCAAAAAGGGATGACTACAGCTGAAGCAATTCACTAGTAAGAGCAAATTACTGCCAGTATCACAAGATTACAGGTACAATCGCGCGCGTGTAGGCAAGTAGGCATGCAGGTCGGTAGGAGCCGGAGAGGATCCTTGAAATGTTCGTCTTAAAGGTACGTACTATGAGTACGTGCAAATGATTAATAGCGTCGTAATTAAGCAGCTAGCTAGCACACGATGATAGTAACAAATAATAGTATGCATTTTTCTTAGCAAGAAGAAGGATTAGAGGCCGAGGAGCTGGCAGTTCTCCCAGAGCGTCTTCGCGGAGCGCCGGAGCCTCCTGGCCTCCTCCTCGGTGAGCTCCATCTCCGCGACGCCGAGGACGCCGGCGCGGCCGAGGCGGGCGGGGAGGCTGAGGAAGACCTCGTGGTCGTCGGAGATGCCGTGGAAGCCCCTGGCGAGCACAGACACAGGGTGGATGCGGCGCTGGTCGCGGAGGAGGGAGGAGACGAGGCTGGCGACGGAGTAGCCGATGGCCCAGGAGGTGTAGCCCTTGAGGCTGATGACCTCGTAGGCGCTGTCGACGACGGCGCGCCGGATGCCCTCCAGGGCCTCCTCATCGAAGCACCGGTGGCTCTCCTGCAGCGACTTGAGCACCGGCATCCCGCCCACGCTGATGCTCGACCAGATCGCCACCGAGCTGTCGCCGTGCTCACCAACCATGTACGCCTGCATGCATTTCCATTTCCTGGGTCAGAGAATCAGATTAAATTAAGCTGGCCGGCCGGCCGGTAACTTGGACACAAAATGTCACCACTCTTGAAATGTCAAAAGCTGCTAGCTCGTGATGGTGAACACACGACGCCAAATCTTACCTATGGGCGTGAAGGACAGCAAGCATACAAAGGTATTACCATTTTTTGGGTAAGATTTGCTCTGTGATTGGACCAAGCAACCCGGACCACTAGTTAGGTCTCGTTGAGGCACCAACCACTAATTTGACTCCGTGAATGCGTTATGCTTACTGCTAGAGACCTAGAGTAGAGGCAAAGGCAGGACAGGAGGAGCATACAGGTAAATATTTCTTTTGAAGAATGCATACAAGTAAATTTGGATCAGATCGTCGTGGATTTTAGCACCTAGTACATCATTAGTAACTAAATGTTCATATGGAGTAATTTTGTTTGTTAAACTAATCCTACAGCCTTCTCCATGGCTTCCTCTGCTACTCTCCGTGGGTCACTCGGTACAGAGAGGCTATGCATTGCAAACAAGCCAGGCAGATATGAATCTCTTTCTGTTTTTCTAATGTCTATTTTCGACCATATATTTTATGGGCAAATCACAATAATATTATAAAATATTCAACATAACGTCATCATATTATTTTTTATAAGGTAGATTGTGCCGCCATTTGAAATTACGACAATGCCATGCGAGATCCTTGTCGTCATTTGAAATGATGGTTTTTTAAAATTTTAAAATTTTTCTAAAATTTTAATATTAAAAAAATTATAAACATGTGAAATCACTGTCACCAGTTGAAATAGCGATAAAAACCTATTGCCATTTATAATGACGGTAGATGTCTATCGCTATTTCAAATGACGGATAGAGACATCTTTGCACTGTTCAGATCCTTATCGTTATTCTCTAAGCTACCGTTTGAAATAGTGATAGAAATATTTTACTATTTTTGAATGACAACAGTAGACTAATTTTGTAAAAAAAAATTATCTATTTATTTTTATAAATATTTTTAAAATAATATTATTTTTTAAAAATCGGTTTTTGCCCAATAAAGAAGCGGCATGACGAGAGGACATCCACAGGGTATCTGGACACTAGTTAGTCCTATGGCTAGCCTGTATCTGTATGGTGGGTCATCCTCGGTCGGAGTCAGAGAGAGTCAGACAAGCACATGCTCGCACGACGCCTCTACGGCAAAAGGCATCGATCCTAGGGCCCCACGTGTCATGAGACAGGAGGTTCTCCTCTCCGCTCCGCTCCGCTCCACTCCACTCCACTAGGAGGAGGAGAGAGAGAAAGATACCTGTACGTCCTGCGCGTTGACGTCGAGGTGCTCGGCGAGGAGGAAGCGGAACCTGGAGGAGTCCAGGTTGGTGCCGGAGCCGATGACGCGGTTGGCCGGGAACCCCGACAGCTTCCACGCCACGTAGGTGAGCACGTCCACGGGGTTGGACACGATCAGCAGCAGCGCCTCCGGGGAGTGCTCCGCCAGCGCCGGCACGATCTTCCGGAACAGCGCCACGTTCCTCTGCAGCAGGTTCAGCCTCGCCTCCCCCGGGATCTGCCGCGCGTCCGCCGTCACGATGGCCAGGTCCGACCCCTTGGTCACCGCCAGGTCCGTGTCCGCCACCAGCCGCACGCGCGGGAGGAACGCCGCCGCGTGCTGCAGGTCCAGCATCTCGCCGCGCAGCTTGTCCGGGAGCGCGCCCACCAGCGCGATCTCGTCCGCCAGGTCGCGGGTCAGGATGGTCTGCGCGATGGCCATGCCCACGTTGCCCGCACCGATCACCGAGATCTGGTCAGGCGCCGCTGGTGGGACGTCGGCGTGCAGGGGCAGTCGGCCACCGACCGGAAGAAGCCCGAAGACGCGCTGGACGCGTCGAACCCAAGCTCCGACAGCGACGAAGCCTTCTTCATCTCCTCCCCCTTCTTCTGCAAATGGAGATGGAACGCAGCCGGATCGGTTCGATTTGGGACTTTGGGTGCGAGCTTGGATTTGTGGATTTGGGATTTGGGGAGGGAGACGGACGGGGTTTGCTATTTATAATTAAAAAAGAAAGAAAGGGAAACCGCTTACCGGTTACCATTTACCACCGGTAATCCAACTTTCGACGGCAGCCAGCGGCGGTGCATGCAACGCAGTACGAGAGAAATCTACTTGCTTACTCTGTAATCTGTCTACAAGGGACACTAATACAATTTTGTGAAGCACAAGACTTGCAAGTAAATATACGAATGTGAGTTTTGGTGTTTGGATGAGTGATACAGGAAATACATGGATTTAGGAGAATTTTCATCAAGCTGCACTTCATGCTTATTTTTCTTCAAGTTCCTGTAGAATGAGCTTCTCCGTGCGAATCTCGTTGGGATTGTAATGGCCCAGTTAATCCTACAAAGTGAACAAATTTTCCCAGCATTCCAAGAAACAATTTTCTTCGACAATTGGTACCAGTAAATTACAATCGATCTTACAGTACCCAACTATAGCATCACGCAGGTAGACGACAAGCGTCAACAATGCGTCGACCAAACCGACCACAACAAATTTTCCCAGCATTCCAAGAAACAATTTTCTTCGACAATTGGTACCAGTAAATTAGTAAATTACAATCGATCTTACAGTACCCAACTATAGCATCACGCAGGTAGACGACAAGCGTCAACAATGCGTCGACCAAACCGACCACTTCCCAACTTGCAACGATGCAATTACAGTGCTACAATAATTTTCAGTTGACAAAAAAGAAATTACTTTGAGCAGATTCCAGTCTGTTAGGCATGTATTCATGTGTAATCACCGGCTTCGATGAGAAGAAAGGAACAGATGCCTTTATAGGCAGCCACCTTTTCTTCACATACGCCAGCTCCAAATTGCAGATATTCCACGACATATGGACGACCCAAAACAAAACACAGTGAAGAGCCAGCCACACCACACATCCGTAAACCATTCCAAGCATGAATGCATGTACAACTATTAAAAACAATGTATGTATCATCTCGTTTAAAGTTTCCATGTAAAAAACAGAGTTCCTCCCAAGATCGACTATTTATTGCGACCAATTTCTGAGCCCCTTGGTTAAGCTATGCATAGAGAAGGCAAATCCTATACTGCAGAGTTCCTCCTGGGAGTGAACTTCTCGTGCCATCACACTTTCCAGTGTAACTTTGGGAAGAACCAAAAGGGGAAAGCGAACAGAAAAGATTTTAATCCAAAAAAATCAGGTCATCCCGTGTTGGCTCTGTGCTCTTGGTTTCCAGGTCCTCCTCGAAACCGTGCCGAGATTATACAAAATGAGACAGCACCGTTCTGTGCGTTATTATTCAAGAACTTGGACAAGAATAGTTTTCATCATCCTAACTTCACAGCAACATAGAGGTTGGGTTCTCAATATATCCCTTGAATGCTTTCAGAAACTCCGCACCAATTGCACCTACAGAAAAAATATCCATCAACAAAATGTTATTTTCACACCCACGGTCCACAAAGCCGCATTGATTCAGATAAGATTAAGAGTGTACCATCAATAACCCTGTGATCACAGCTTAGTGTTGCTGACATGTAGGAACCGAACTCATACTGACCAACGGCACCGCCTGGTATCACCCTCTTCTCAGCTGCTCGATAAAAAGAAAGTGATTAGCTAAGCAATGAAACCGAATGGACCTTCCCTGTATCGTTCCAATTTTATCGGATGTCTCCCAAGAGACCAAACTGAATGGACCTTTGTAGCACAAGTTAGACCTATCTATCCTAGAAAGTAGGATACAGAAAAAAAACACTACACCTTAAATTATGTGTTCATAGTCCTACAAAATTAACTAAACGTTACTAGGCAGTCAGCACTGAATAGAACCTAGAATGCAGAGTCAAGATCATGCAGGATTTCTGAGTCGAAGTACCGGGGTTTCCATAGCAGATTGCAATACCAGGTTGGTACAACTCAGAAAATATGCTTTTAAAAAAAATGCTGATAAATGCAGAAGGCGGTACTTTTACTTAGTGTAAGCTAAGGAGCAACATATTTGCGGAAACATAGCAAAAGTGCTACACAACTTATTACCAGAACCAATGGCCAATATTGCCGACTGAGGAGGATTTATGATGGCGCAGAATTGTTTAATTCCAAAAGGACCTCCCAAGTTCGATACGGTGAATGTGCCACCCTGAAAACACAGCACCAAACTTGTCAAGGACAAATGATGTTGATTCATACTTATCAGCTACTATGCAATCCATACCTCATAATCCTCTGGTTTTAAGCTGTTATCCCTTGCTCTTTGAGCCAACTGCTTCACCTCCTCAGCAATCGTACCAAGTCCCTTCTTGTCTGCATCCTGCAACATAAATACAAGCTAGAAAACAGGGGGAAAATTTTCACAAATTGGACAAGTTTAGACTAACTTACCCTAACTACTGGAACAAACAGTCCATGCTCAGTTTGTACAGCGACATTTATGTTCACATTGTGGTATCTGCATGAAAAATACATTTGTCATATATCACATTTCTTGCCTATAGAATTGAAGCCCTCAGTAAATGCTCGTCGGAACTTACTGGCGAATAAAATCATTCATCCAAGAACTGTTACACTGAGGGACCTTTTGAAGAGCTAAAGCTGCAGCCTGCACATCAAACAAAGATAAATTCAAAGCTGGAGATCACAAAAGAAATTAACAGTCTATATGGAATCCGATATGAACCTATCCAGATAAGGGGGGGAAATCAAACATGAACGCAAAAACCCAATAGGAGACATGAAAAGACGCCATAAAAGAAGGAACCAGCAATTACCTTTATAACAAGATCATTAATAGATATCTTCTTTCCACCAGCCGCATCCTGCAATGGATTCAGTTCCCCTCGCAGTCTGGATCAGAAAGAAATTAAGAACCCTTTATTAGATAGAAGTTACAAAAGCAGCTACAAAGGTGATCCATTACATGTTTTTCCACGAATGAAAATAGTGCTCCAGATTACAAAATTTGGCCAGAAACATACTTGATAAGTTTGTCGACACGTGTGTCAACTGTCAAGTAGTAATGTGGGATTGTTTGTTTAGAGGTAAGCAGGCGATTCGCGGTAACCTGCAAAGAATAAAAGCTAAAACACTATCAGCCTGATAACATCGACTAAAAAAATACTCACAGGATTCCGTGCCATTGAAATTTACCTTTCTTATCTGTGTATTTGGAATATCAATGTAACTTAATCCTGGAGCTGCAAGAGGCTCCCTCTTGCCACCCTTGGCTACAGAAGCTTTGTTAAGCCAAAAATAATTAAAAAAATCATTAGAAGCTGGTTGAGTTCCATTTGATTCACACAAATACACTAATAGCACAAGTCAAATCATGCATAGCATAATGAGCTGGGGACACAAGCTTCATGATTCATTTAAACCGTGGCAGGCTCAAGCGCATTGTGGTTCTCTGTAATATCCCGTTTAACCTTGGAGAACTATATGAATTAGAAAGGAAATAATATGGAATCAATACTGAAATTTCAGAATTTGGAGGGGGAAAGAGAACATGGGCCGAAGGCCCATGGCCCCCTTGGCCCATGTGGGGTCAACCGGCCATTTTAGAGCGAAGGGGAAGGGCCTAACCCTAGCCGCCCCTGCCCTCCCCCTTGCAGCCGCCAGCCCCAGCCCCAGCCCCTGCACCACCCCCCTGCTGCCCCTCCCAAGGCCGGTGCTTCCTTGGCCGGCTTCCCCCAGCTGCCTCCCCTGGCCGAACCCCTCCCTGCCAGTGCCATTGCTGGTGGCAGTGGTGCTGCCGTGGAGGAAGAAGGAAGAGGAAGGATGGAGCCAGCAAAGGGAAGGAGGAAGAGAGGAGAAGGGAAGGGAAGAGAAGAGAAGAGAAGGGGAAAGGAGAAGGATCTCACGGGATTTTGCGATCTTCATCGTGATCTCTTAGGGTAATGATCTGGAACTCTTTAGTTCTCCCAAAGATAGCCGTGGTTCAGTTTGTAGAACGATAGATCAATAGGAAGAGTAGATGAATTTCTGTCCAGGTTCGTCAGGTTTAAGACAGAACGTTGCAGGGACGATTAGGGGTATTTAGGTTCGGATTTAGAGTTCGATCTAATTAGAGAAAAGTTAGGTTATCACGTTAGCTTTACAGGAATGTATGGATCATTAAAAACGGAGTAGCGAGTGAAAAGATACAGCCTCCGGAAGGTTGCTGTCCAGATTCCGGGAGTATTTTGGCAGCACGATCTGTAGATTAAAAATAGAAGATAGAATAATTTGGGGTTTTGGTCTTCTTGAAAAGGGTAGGTAATTTCATGAGGATTCCAGAGAGTCCAAGAATATGATTTTTAGACGAGTAAAACAAAGGTAATGAATTTTGGGAAACTGCAGTCCAGAACCGAGTTACTGCTAGACGCAGTCATGGGAAAAACATTAATTTAATTGAGTTAATGGCAAAATAAAATTTTGAGCATAACTAGGAAGTGGTAGATAATTCTCTGTAGTTTCTAAAAATTCATAATTCAATATATTTTCTTGTGTGGATTAAAAGATATGAAAAATGTTAAGTTTGTTGTCCAGAAGATGACAGATATGTCTTCTGGATTAAAAACGGGGGTTTAGAAGATTTAATCTGGACATTTGATCACCTGAGAAGTTGTAGGAAATTTTGTATAGATTCCAGAAATGGTATGGTTTACCATATTTCGATGTGGGAGTTGAAAGTTATGACAATTTTAGTGCCGGGGCAGCAGGGGGACTGTCCGGTAAAGGGAGAAGGTTGTGGAATTGGAGAGCGCATAGGAGCGTTGTCGATTAAGTGTTGTTTTATATTGTTGTAGCTTGTAATGAGTTTGGGTGTTTACTGTAGGCAGAGTGGCTTCGGGATTGTTACTACCTTCAAATCATCCCAGTCGTCGCAACTAGAAAGACAAGTACATGGTAGAATGGCATTTGAGTGTTTGAAATTATTATTTGGATAAGTAAATACTTGCCATGGTTATTCATATGAATTATACCTGTTTCACATTGCTCACATGCTTTTGATATCTTGATGATGATTATGGAAGGATGGTGTTTATATCAATTGCTAATGAAGAAAGATAATAATCATTGCATTGCATGTTGAGTATTCATGATGGAAAGATATGATCCACGGGAGTGGAATGATGTTCCCATATGTGAGATACGGCAATGAGGTCCCCGTATGAAAAAGGACGAGCAATTGGTCCCCGCATTAAAGAATGCAGGCATAAGTGAACATCAACGGGTGTTACACTCAGATATACCGGTATAAGCAAAAGATGAGTTGAGACTTGAGCATGAGCATTGCATTGCATTTGTGAAAAGAGAAAAGTAATTTGAGATAATGACACATGAATGGAAATTGATGAGAATGAATATGAGAAACTGAGATAATGAAAAATGGAACGAATTGTTACTAAGTTGATGTCTCATTTATTATTCTGCTCTGTACTTGGTGTGTCGTGGACCCACCCTTGTTTTACTGTTGTTTTTATGTGATCGTTGACGACGCTTCTTAGGAAGGGATAGCAATTGGAACACAATTATTTGATCACTTGTCATGAGAAAAATTTATCTTAGCGTGATAGTTTATTCTATTAGGACATGATAGACATTGAATAATTCTAGATGATCGATTGGAACTCGTTTATTTATTCAATAGTCTATATTTGATTGGTTTGCTTAATTCTTAGACTATTATTCTGTTATGCTATCTAGATTTTAAATAACTATGCTTGCCATGTCGTTATTCTTATGTTGTTGTGACCCGTGGACGGGTTTTAATATTGAATTGCTTGCTGTAATTTTATTGTTAATTGATGTAAATCTAATTGTTAGGGTAGTTTAGTGGCATTTCAAGCTAAGTGTTGGACTGGGGTGTTACATTCTCTTTACCTGGATAGCTAGAATGCTAGTAAAAAACCTAGTTATTATGTAATTCAGGCACAAATTTCGGGGAAATAAGAAAACTAACACAATGAACACAAATAAACAAAATAGAATCAAGAATAACACATAGGGATGTGGAGTTAGTTTTATGAGAACTTGTATACAGGTCCGGAAAGGATATTCAATGTATATGATCAAAAAACATAAGAAGTATAAAGCATACGTAATTACATATCTGATCACCTTATTGAACGGCAGCAGACTACAAAAGATTTTGAGTGATACAGCTTGAACATCAACCAAGAGAACTCAGATCAATCACAAGTAGACAAGAGTTTTCTTAATATTGACCTTTATGGATTGCTACTGTGCATGGATACAAGCAAAAAAGGGCAAAAAAAGGAGTTTAGACAGCAGCAGCTGATAGATTTATACATGGGGATGGATATGATACGTACAACTTTTAATTACAATTTTTTTTTAAAAAAAAAAACTTTTTCCTCGCATTTTTCCTACTCAGCCACTCCCCACCAGGGTTCCAAAAACCGGTACCGGGGTGTTTCCCGTTGGATGGCCGGGAACGGTAACCGGCCGGTTACCGGAAATCCCGTTTTTTTTTCGGCTGAAATTCGATCAAATTCGCTTGAAATTCGTCCAAAATTCGAATTTTGAATTTTGAAATTGCTAAACCGGATGTTTTAGTTCCGGTTTTGCTTTTCCCGAAGAGGGGCCGGTAACCGGCCGGGAATTTTTTCCCTGCTCCCCACTACTCCCACTTGTAGGGTTAGTGGATGGTGGGAGAAGTGTGCGTAAGATGCATAAATTACATATGCATGTATTATAGCCACTCTCTTTATACATAGTTTTTTTGGAGAAAAATAACCAGCTCTAAGGGATTTCTAAGCGCACATGAAATGAAATATACTGGTTGTGTTGCAGATACATTATCAAGGCTAAAGTGAAAGTAACATGGCTGTAAATAGCAGTGTAGCATGGAAGCATCAGAATGTCCGCTGTACAACCAAAATAACCTAGCTGTGCATGCAAACAGAAACATAAGATCTCAGAACATACGCATGTGCAATGTGTCTAACATCAATTCTCAAGAGCTCTAGAATATCCTACCGAACTACAAAACACCATTAAACAGCAAGTTAACAACCAATGACAGGTATTTGCATGGGGAAGACATACAAATCAAAATTCACAATGAGAATAGAATGTGGTTCAAAACCAGCATGAGATGATAAGGATGTACATGCATAGCCAGGAAGAGATCTAGTTGAAAACCAGTTAGTCTAATGGTCAATACTGAATATTTACTCAATTAGTCAGTATTAAATTTCTACACACAGGAAAGTGAGATTACATCAAACAGCCTTTCATCAATATCAGGGATGCAACTACAGGAGAAAATAGCATACCCAGGTAATCTTCAATGTCTGCCTTCAAAATACGCCCATCAGGACCAGTTCCTTTTACACTTGACAGTGGGACCTGTTTTGAGGGAAAACAATCCTTGGGTTCATTAATTACATTCCCTATAACGACTATCTAGACGCTCAAATAAGAAGCTTACATTGTTGTCTTCTGCTAATTTTCTTGCAAGAGGGCTGGAGAATATTCGATCTCCTGATCGAGATGCTTCTTCGGTCTTTGGAGCCTTCGGCTCAGGAGCCTTGGCAGGCTCTTTCTCCTCCACCTTTGGCTCTGTAGATCCAGATTCAACTTTCGATTCGGAAGGAGCTACAGGTGCAGCTGAAGATGAAGGCTTATAATCCTTAAACTTCTCGATGTCACCCTCTTCTTCCACAGTTACAGCGATGATCTAAGGGGCCAAAATAATTCAACCAAGATTATGTCAGCAACATATATAGGGATCAATAATAGCTATATTAATAAATAGTGGATCAAAGATTATTTGTTTTTTGGTCAGTAAATATGTACCTCACCAACTTTAATCTCTTTGGCGCCATCTCCAAGAATAATCTTAGCAAGATAGCCCTCTTCCATGCACTCCATCTCTACGGTGGCTTTATCCTAATCAGCAGAAATGCATTCAAAGGTTATTTGGTTTTTGCTGCAGTTTAACTAAAAGAAAGTACTAAATAAAATATGTCATGTAGCCTTACAGATTAGAAAACTTACCGTCTCCACCTCGCAGAGAACTTCACCAGGTGAGACTTTGTCCCCTTCCTTCTTCAGCCACCTGGCAATGTTTCCCTACAGACAATACAAGTAATATATGCAATTTAAGGAATACAGATAAGGTGCATCCCTGATGTCAATTCAGCTACTAATAATCTTTGGGTAACAAATACCTCAGTCATTGTAGGAGAGAGTGATGGCATCCCAATTTCCTGATGTGGTGGCAGGTCTAGAAAAGGCACATTATATTAAGACTTAAGACAATTAACCTAGGAACTTGAGGAGTTTTTATAGGCAATTTTGACATAGGAACCAAAACAACGGAGGAGATGTGGGGCCCAAGATTCAAAGATACTAAAACTTTTGTAGCAACATAATGCAAACGAACTAAAGGCTTAGATATAGCGCACAAGAAAATTGTCCTGAAAATTAACAGAGAATGAGAGAAATAAAAGTGGAGAAAAATACTACTATCTCGTAATTGGAGTAGCGGGGTACAACTTGACGTGTGGTGCACACAATAACTAATGAATAGTCGGGAAGACAGGATACAAAGTGGAGCGAACAAATAGCGAAAAAAGAAAGCAACAAGAATGCCAGCAGACGATGTTCTATGTAAGCATCTGCAAGAATTAAGCTGATAGCTTGTATTTTAATGAATTAAAGAGCATAAATGACATCAAGGGAAGTACCTGCGCTACTTGAGAAAGATCTTGCTGAAGCTACCTGTCCACTGACAATAAGCAACAAAAAGGCCAAAAAAAACCTTTAGTGTGTTACCAATACAGCATGGGGAACAGTACAGCATGGTGCATCTCTGGTAGGAACCACCCTTAAAATAGGACAACAAGAATTCCAATCTCATCCATTGGATTAGATTTTTTTCATAAAGCAAAGTAGATTATCATTTGCAAATATCAACAAAAGGTGGAAAGGCATGAGTAGAGTGGAATAATTCAGAGGCCTTTTGAAAGATGTCAGTTGTTTTTTCATGGTTTATCTTAGCCGTCGAGATGAGATTCAATGGCCAAGTATTGCTAATTCTCATTCTCCTTTTATAGGGTGGTTCCCATTCGATACATCCCCACAAAGCAACATAATTTAACAATAGCATGACAGAATAAAACGCATACCATGACAATGAACCATTGATCCCAGTAACAGCATTTGGGATACGGTTGTTGGGTGCTCTTCTGCAAGTGTAGCTTCTGTTTGCTCCTCCTAGTGACACCTGAAAAGATAATAGAACAAACTAGAAAATCAGGACAAGATACCGGGGATTCCAACTAAGGAGGAGTTTTTACGAGCACATAACCTTGAAGGACTCAAGCTCTTTCGGTTGCTTGTACTGAGAAAATCTGGTGCCTCTAATTCTTTTTTCAACACCTGCAAACACCAGAAACATTAAATCCGCAATAGTGATAATGAGGGCCATCCAATCAAGAAGGCGAACTTCTCACTGCACACATAAAGTCCCACAGGAATAAAAATAACTGCTACCTGCACTAGACGACAGTGGCGCATCTAAACCAAGTACATGACAAACCACACCGTAATATAAAAAATGACAGGGTCAACTCAGTAAGCTGAAACATGTTTGGTGGGAGCACAAAGAATAGTGAAGAGGGTAATATGCCAGGAAATGAAGATGTCACATCTAGTTATACGTCCATTGCCATCTTTTGTTTGTAAAAATGTAAGTGTAAACAATCAATGACCTGTCCATATTAGATGTACATCCAGTACATTAAATGTACTAGACACCAGTACATTATCAATTAATGCTTCATGTTCTTGTTACTACCCAGGCTGACCGAAAAAAGGTCATCTAGAGGATCCAGGATAACCAATATCTATGAGCCTGAAACATAAACCTTGTATACCTAAATACGTAATTGGCTATACAAGGTGTTGTAGCGGTTGCATTATGATAGTGATACAGGACTGAGCAGCAACCACAACCATAACAGAATTTCATCATTATTAAACACAGCAATAAGCCACTTATATTCTTGAGTAATAAATAGTTTTCACAATAGTAAGTCATTTGAAAGGGCAGCTCCAATTTTTTGAGTTCAACAAATGGATTACAGGCACCTATCAATCACCTAAGAAATGCAGATCATGGAAATAAAATGGCGAAAGAAAGGGCAGAAAGACAATGCATACCATTTTCCTTTACGACAAAGGAGCCAGAACTAGTAGAGAAGTAGCGTGCAAGGCTAGAACGCTCACAATCCAGAACATTCTGCAAACTCCGCAGCTGTAGAAGCAAAAGCAGACAGCAATGTCATGGAGGGTAATGGAGTATTTCATAACTCAATGAATCAAGTCACAAATAATTAGGTGCATGGAATGTGCCCGCAGTTATATGATGTTACTTGTTAATGTGTGTTTCCCGTAGGATTCCCACACCCTTTATTTATAGTCTAAACATTAAATCCGACTCTAATACGGCTCCTTACTAGATCCTAATACTGACTCACCAACATTAACCAACTCAGCTGGAGCATAGCAGCCCATAAAGGCAATGTGACATGAGGAAAAAATTACACCAACATTGTACATTTGTACCAAGAACAAACAAAAAAAAGGAGCACCATGAGTTCGAAAATACAAGTCATACGGTCATAATTGATACCAAACTCTTTAAACACATTCGCTTCTACAATTAGAAACCAATCCTCCGATCCAACTTGCATAAATAAATAAATAAATAAATAAATAAATAAAAGGAACGGAATCTCCAAATTGTTAGACTTTGTCATGGCACACACAGTACCCCAGCGATATTCACCAACGACTCGTGCCGGCAGGCATTCGATCTTCCTATCGGAATTATACAAACATAGCTGCCGCATGGTACAGCACATCGATCGTGCCTGCCCTACTATCCATTCGCACGAGAACCCAACAAAATCCACGAACGATCAACAGCCAGCCTGGTTGTATTACTATGACTAAATTATTACTTGTATACAGGAAATCCAACAATTACAGCGCGCAGGCTCCATGCACAAGCGTGACGCAACATTAGGCCACGGAAACACCAGATCAGACAGAGGGAGGGAGAGAGGGAGATGGGGGGCGTACCTTGCGGGAGTGACGGAGGAGTTGCGCGGCGGACATGGCGAGGGGAGGTGGGTGGGTCTAGGGTTTGGACTTTTGGGGAGGAGGAGCCGGAGACGGAGATGGAAGCAGAGATGAGCGTCGCGTCGTGCTTTTGTGCTACCAGTATGCGCTAGTGTCGCTTGGCTTGGCCACCTCTAGAGCTAGAGGTGCCCGAACGGGCGGCCCGCCACGGACCGGTCCGTTTGGCCCGTTACTTAAACGGGCTGTGTCGGGTCGGTCTATAGGCTAAGGCACCAATCCAAACACGGCAAATAGCTTTACGGGGGTATTGGCCGGTTAATCCGTCGAGCCGATGTCGGCCCAACCTGTTAGGCTCGGCAAATAGCCTCACGGGTATTGGCCGGTTAATCCGTCGAGCCGATGTGGGCCCAACCTTTTAGGCTCGGCAAATAGCCTCACGGGTATTGGCCGGTTCATCTGTCGAGTCAGACATTTTGCATGAAAATTTAAAGAAAATGTAAAAAATTCTAGAAAATATATATAATTAAAAAATACAAAATAAATTTATATATGCTTATAAAATAAACTAGATAAAATACAAAAACTACAAAATAAAATCATATAAATATTAACAAATCAACGAGCCTAACAAGTTATGTCTGTCTGGCCCGATACTATTCGTGTTGGGCCGAACCGATCCCTAGGCAGAGATCGCGACCTAAGTATGGCACGGTGCATCAGCACAACCCATTTAGGTGGCGGCTTTTAGATGCAAAGATAATTACCTCGAGCATATTGGTTTTTCAAGTTTAGAACATATATATGTTTATTTGAGATCCGTTGCAACATGTGGGTATTCCTGTTCCTCCAAAAGCTTCAGCTAATCCGGGTCGGAGAGAGGTTTTTTTTAAGCTCCTTCAGCCCGATTTGGCACTAAAGATCCTCTAGGTTTTGTCACTCTAATCGGTGATATCTTGTCATGTTACACGTCACGTTATATGGACATGTAAACCAGGTTGTCAAAATCAGAATGGGGTTGTTTTCATGTTGGTTAGATTGAGTTACACAGAATCACGGTAGAATCGCACCTAAAAAATCACTATTCTAAAGATCGTAAGATCTAGTAGACCTGTTATTTCATAATTACAATCCAGGACCGATGGTATGCATCATGCTAGTGTCAGGCAATGCAGAATCGCAGAGCACAGATACAACGGTATCGAATCACATCAACCACGATCGACAAGGTACAACAGGTCAGCATTGAGCTCTTTCATGCGTTTCTAGAGGGTAAAAAATTGATTCATCTCCAAAGAATAATATATCATG
The DNA here is from genome assembly GCA_036346255.1 of Ampelocalamus luodianensis. Lineage (NCBI taxonomy): Eukaryota > Viridiplantae > Streptophyta > Magnoliopsida > Poales > Poaceae > Ampelocalamus > Ampelocalamus luodianensis. The sequence continues at coordinate 95,231,732 of CM070620.1, forward strand.
GTATGGAACAGTACAGTGTAACAACACTCTAGTAGTCACGCTTTCTTACACCTGAATAGATGATCTCTCTTCTATTCTTCTCCAAAGAAAAAAAGAAAAGAAAAAAAAAGGAAGGGGCGAATTTGTTTGAGTCTTCAATGAATGGGGGTAGAGCCGTAGAGGCGGATTATCTGTACAATGGCATCCACATGCTGCTTCTCACATGTAAAAAAAGGACACCCAACTCTTCTCCACCTCTCTAAACATAACCAACATAGCTACAAAATATTCAAAAACCAAGACTGTACGTAGTACAGGTCGGGCGCACCTTGGTTTAGTGCGGATCGCAGAATTTCATGCAAGATCGCAGAGGTCCAATTCAGCCCCGGCATTCCCTTGATTTACTTTAAAATAATTCCTTTGTCTTTTACCCTCGCTAGGGGTTTGCTGGAAGAATTGGGCTTTACCAAGGTCGTGTGGATCAAATCATGACCTAACGGCCATGCTGAGCTGTCACCTGTCAGAGCTCAACCTCATGAAGATCCTCTGTCAAACCGTTGTACTGCACAGATGAGTTGCTGTAGGAACGACTATGAGAGGGTTTGCCAGGCATGAGTGGCGAGGGCATGGTCTGTCTGTCAGGTGATCTAGCGCCTGCCACAGCACTAAATTGCTCAGAGTATGTTCCACTCCATGATGCTGCTCGTGATCTCGAGAACGAGCCGCTGTTACTTCCCGATGACACCCCAGATCCCTGAATGGGAGTAGCGATGTTGTCCATGCTCGGATACCGCTGAATGGTAGATGACATTGGTGCTGAAAATTGTGTTGCGGGTGGGGGTGAAGAAAATGACGTTTCTGCTGGGGGTGAGGATGTACGCTCATCCTGATGGAAGGTTTCACTACGTGTCTCCACTGTTTGGTTAGGTATCTGCTCTGCAGCGACGGCAGCTGCAGTGGGCACAAAGAACTTGGCACCAGCTGGTGGTGTCACAGATGGAGCACCCGGTTTGTTATAAGATGGCACTGCTCCAGTTGCACCAGCCTTATTGAATGTGTCCACATATCTTAAAAGGCAGAAAAGCCACAAGTTCCCCGGTTAATATTTCACATAGCAATATCAGAAAAGAACTGAAAGCAAATGACAGTAGTACTGAATTACCTGGATCGGACACCCATCCGTCCACGAGCAGAAAACTGGTTCTGGCTGGGCGGAATTGGCCGCATCCCCAAACCATGCTCTGAAGAATTTGAAGTTTTCCATTCCGCCATTCCGTTGGGAGTATGACTTACACTCATGGGGCCATTTAAGTTATAGTCTGGCATGCCATTCTGGAATGAGGATTTTGTGGGAGGTGGAGGGAGGGGAGGCTCCTCGGCAGGAATCTCAGCACCTTCCTCCACCCATCGCTTCAGCTTTTCATCATAGTAAAACTTGTTCTGTTGCCCTAATTTTGCCTTCAGAACATAAATAGGATATTAGTGTTAGCGACTTAACGTTGCTATGCAGAAGAGCAAACTGAACAAAGTTTGTCCAATTTCATAACTCATAACTCAGTAAGTACCTGGCGGTGGGGTTTTGAAACAAGCCCCATTGTCTTCTGCAGTGTGGAACCTAACCAACCAAATCGTGAACTACCCGATCCCAATGTACTGCTCGGCGTGCTATCCAATCCAGCACCCTATTAGAATTTTCAAAATGAAGTGAGAGAGAATTACAATATCTTCCTCAGTCCTCACTCAGCATTCACTAAATAGAAACTACTCCTTTTTCTAAGTTTCACTTCCTCAACCAAAGACATAAGTACCTGTTTCGGGGTTCTGCCAAAGTCTGGTTCAGAAACACTTCTGTTGTGTGCAATCTTCCTGCCAGTGACACCACTATTCTCTGACATCTCACTCATAGACTGCACTGATGCAGATGGCATCAATGATGACATGGTCATTACTGATTGGCTATTTACAAATTTTGTAGCTGCGGGTGCAGAGTAGCTCTCTCTATCAATAATAGAACCATGTGGCAATGGTGGAAGTGGTGCGGACGGTGTACCCATCATGCGGGATATAGATTTATCAAGCGAGGTAAAAATCTTTCCAACTAGTTTTGCAGGGGCAAGATTTGTGCCATACCCACCCTAAACAAAAACAAGCAAAGCAAGTGGATTAATGATCAGAGAGAGCAGAGAGAGAGAGTGAGAGGAGCTCAGATACAATGCAAAACAAGATTTGGAGTCCAATAGAACAAAATCAAGGATAGTAACTACTATAAAGTAAGGTTGTACCTGCTGGTGAGTGCGTATCCTGTCCTCCAGGGAGAAAAATAATTGCCTCCACGCTTCTAATTCTGGAGCACGGCCAGAGGCTTTCAGCACCTTCATAGACGCTTGACAATACCTTGAAAAGGTGATTTAATTGGGTCATAATGTACAAGCACAGAGTCTAGGGAAAGCACCGAGTCATTCGCTAATCATGCACAAGCCAACAAGGAAACAACCTACCTCAAAGAATCAACAACCCTTCCCACTTCCGCAAGCATGTATGCATATATCAGCTTATATGGCTGAAAGGGTAGAAGGATATACTGAGAATTACCAAGCACTTTCGCATATTCATAAACCTCTGTCCTCTGTTGTTTGCATTTCAAAGATATTAGTCCAGAGCAGTGAATAGCAAATAAAAACAAACCAAATAATGGATTATGCACAATCCTTCCTATGTGTCTATGTGGTAATTGTTCAAAACATGGTGCAGGATAAGGCTACCCTTCAGTGTACAACAAAAGAAAAGAGCTTCAAAGTAAACTTCCACTAATATTCTAAGTTTTTGCAGGTAATGACAAATAGCAACATACCTGAATGGCTTCAGGGCTGGCAAATGTTCGGGGACATTTCAAGTGGTCTGCACCAATGAGGCATAGCCTTGCAGTTTCAGAGTATGAGTCGATATTTAGTTCAGCAACCAAATAGCATGAATGAGCAGCTGCAACCTGTATCAAACAGTGTGTAAGGTACTTGATCAATATATATATATATATATATATATATATATATATATATATAGGAAAATGGTATATATAAAATCTGCGAATACATCATGCAAACCTCATTTTTCTCTTTCCAAAGGCAATCTCCAAGATGGGTAATTACTAGGTCATCACCTTTTGTCCTATTTGCAGTTATGATAGCCAAATTCTCCTCCCAATCATCCAACATGCCATTAGGACTAGGCTGTCCCACAAAAACACCAAATTATGAACTCAGCCATGAATTAAACAGAAAATCAGGAAAAGTTAAAACTGGAAGAAATGGTACAGCCGCACAATGCATTATCAATGGAGCAAAAAGACAATCATTTCTAAGCAACATCTAAAAGTCATGACACTGCAGTAACCAAGAAATGGTAACAAATTATTACATATTTAGTATTTACATAACAATATCAACATGAGACAGGCAAGGCCTACCAAAACAAAAGGTAAGAGCAATTCTTCCTAGTTCTTATTGCTTCAAACTATAAAATAATCATTAAATGGTCAAGATATTAATGCATCTGGCAAGTGAAGAAATCATTAATCATGTAATTACCTCCACAGGATGCTGGGATGGACCTAGAGTACCATAGTTGCTGCTGATGTTGTTCTCCACATTAAAAACATCTGCAGGTTGTCCAGCAATGAGAAGGCACAATGTTCGCAAAGGAGACCCAGATAAAAAATGGCAGTGAGCCATTTTCTTCACTGTATCTGCGTAGAACTGTGTCACCAGTCAAAGAAAAGAAAGAAAACTTAGGGAAATGGAAACCTGACACACTGACAGGCAAATCAAACAAACTATTAGAGTACAAACAAAAGAAAAAGGTTATATTTAAGTCAAACAAACCTTATCGCCAAGTTGTAAAGCAAGTATGATTGCAGGTCCCCACAGCTGACCTTCCTGGGCACACTGAAGGGCCTCTTTTCTTCTCCCAAAAACTAGAAGATTTTGGACCTCTTGTGCAACAGCCTACAAGAAGGATAGTTGCCTCAACCGGGGGACATTTGGCTAAATATCCTCAACTGGGGGACATTTGGCTAAATATTGCATGACATAGAACATAAATAACAATTACCTGCATCTGACTTTCAGAGGGAATATTTTTTATGCAACGAACATTGGTTCCAAAATCCCCCATATAAACACTACTTCTCTTACAAGATGAAAAGAGCTTAGTTACTGCCATTTCCGGACCATCTGTATCCTATTATTGAGAATTCAAATATGAGTCAGAGATACGCAGGTGAAAGTAGTAGTCAGATTCTCCCACACGGTGATGCTAAAAAATGACCAATCTAATTCAAGTTACCCGACAAAAGAAAGAAAAAACTGAAATCAAGCAAGGTTCCACATGATAATGCTAATAAATGCCAACTTAAACATTCATAACTTCGCATGGTTGAACAATTTGTTCATCAGCGAATTCTAGATCACAATATCAATCTATAGTTCCAAATAGTCCTTGATAAAAGCCAACTCAATTATGCTATTAATCCTTGAAAGAAAAATCATTTTTAATTAATAATTGAACTAAGGATCTCTGGTTTACCACCGTAAAACAACATCAAACCAGTAGGTACAATGGACGGGGAAATGTAGAATCACTAACCTAAGATATGGCCAAGCAATGATACACAAAAGGGAAATGGAATTTATAAAGTTCAAGTCTGCAGCATCTATTATGATCATTCAGATGACCATCCTACTAAAAGTATCAATCTGCTGTTATTATCACGACACAAGGATTGATTAAGTGGAACATGCATATGTCCATATTCCTTCTGATAAAGTTACAAAATCAGTAATGATAGTAAAGGGGAACGGACCACATAACAAACCAGGGGATAGAAAATAACAATACAACTATAACTGCAAGAAAGACAGAAAGTACCTCTTGTGATGGGTCAGACCCAAAAGGTGACCGTAGTTTCCCATAGTGCTGGCATAGTATCTTCAGCAACGAGATAAGCAACTTGCGAGTATCACCTCCCTGGAATTCACTGGTGGAAGATTCATACCATGCAATCATCTCATCAAACCATTTGTTTACATCCTTTGATGCAGCACTTCCACCAACAAGAGGACCAGGAACAGGTTGGCGGCATAAAGCATGGAAGTAGCTAAGTGCACTGCCATTGATGCTTGAAGCATCAGCTTTATTAGCGACAACCTCTGATAAATTAAGAACTGACACTGTGCCAGTAGAATTCCCCTTAAGTTGCAAAAAAAAAAGTTTTAGTTACTTGAAAATAAAATTTGTGATTTTTCTGTATAACTAAAAATACATTAAAAAGGAAACTGTTAGGATACCTGATTTCCACTGTTAAAGTTTGTGGCCATTGAGCTGGTTTCTTTCATAACTATAAGCTTCCCTCCAAACCCAAAAGCAACCAGAGCATGTGGTGGTCGTCCAGCCGATGACCTCTCTTCATGTGGGGAATGACCAAATTGCATGTGTGAAGCATTTGCACCAAGAAATTGTTGATGAGAGAAGTTCATGGAGTTCTCAGTACCAAGATAGCTGTTTGACAAGTGAACTTGGGGGCTCGCATGAGCTTGTTTCTGGCTGTGGTACATGCTCTCCATTGGAACAAAGCCTTGTGCATCCACAACACCATTGACATCACCATAACCACGCTTTGAAGAAGTTTCAAATCCGATGTGATTAGACTGGTGACCTGTAGAAGGTTGGGATCCCATGTAACCAGAATGTTGACCTGAGGAAGGTCCAAATCCCTTGAAACTGGGATCATGGCCTATAGAAGCTTCAAATCCACTATAAACAGTCCGGTGAACTGCGGAAGGATCGAACCCCTTGTAACCACCACCCTGGTGGTGACCCGTTGAAGGTTCAAACCCCTTGTGACCAGCCTGATGACCCGGGGAAGGTTCGAAACCCTTGTAACTGACTTGTTGACCATCAATTGCGTTGTAACCACTCTGTAGACTTGACAATTCTATCTTGTTGCCGCTATAATGACTTGTAGAGGTTTCAGCTGTGTTAAGGCCAACCTGATGATTTGTGAAGGAACTGACAGATTCTGCATTTGCATGCCGATCAGGGCCATAGAAACTGCCTGCCAGACTATCTGTTACATTTTCAGTTTGCATAGTGTTGCCAAATGCATCTGTCTGCCATTGGCTCGGATGACTATAGCTATTTGTCACAGAGTTATGTTGCGCCACCTGATTGTGGACAGCAAGATGCTCAGTTTGCTTGACGTTATAATTTGTCCCACCAGAAGATGCAACAACACCATGGTTTGCACCGTCCTGAACCGCACTAGCTGTCCCGGCCTGCGTGGTGGCCTGCTGGTACGACTCAAGCGATTGCCACTGCTGTGTGTTGGTATCGAAGTACCACCCTGGGTACTCCGCGTAGAACAGCATGTTGGGTGGGTAATCCGACACACCCCCCTGTCCCCAGGTCGATACACTCCCCGTGTTGGTGCCCTCCTCTGCAATCGTCTCCAGCGCTGAATTCTGCAGGTAAGAAACACCAAACTGCTGCTGCTGAACATTGTCAATGCTATTGTCCACCTGGGCAGCGCTCCCAGGCGTATCAAAACTATCAACCTGGTACCACTGCTGTGTTGCATCATCGTACCTCCACCCAGGGTAAATGCTCTCCAGATACTTGGGATCCGTGGAATCCACAGTACCACTGCCGCCCCGTTCCAGCTGCTGCGCATCGGTGTTCTGATTCGAGTTCCCCCCGAAAAAATCCTGATCCGTCACCTCAGTGGCCAAGCTCTGACTACCGCCGAAGAACCCGTGATCCGACGCCCCCACGCTCCCAACCACGGAGCTCTCCAAGCTCTGGTTCCCAGCCATGCTGCCAAAAAACCCCTCGAGAGCGGCACCTCCCGACAGATCACCGAATGGATCAACCCCATCGTCGCCGCCGCCTCCAAAGGAGGCCCATTGCACCTGCTTGACCGTGGTGTGGACGCTGCCCTTCCCCGAATCCGGTGACCCACCCTCCGGAGGCGCCTCTGCGGCGGGAGGCGGCGCCGCGGACGGCTCGGGATCGTCGTAAGCGAGGCTGAGGCTAGAGACGCCTCGAACCAAGGCGGCCTCCGCCACCTGTTCCTGGTCCTCCTTGGCGGGAACGGGGGCGGGGGATAGGTCGTCTTCGTCGTCGACGAGCTTGTCGAAGAAGTCGGCGTCGGTCTGGTCGTCGGCGGCCATCTCCGGTGGAATCGCGACGGGATCGAGGAGATCTCGTCGGATCCGAGCGGGGTTGGATCTAGGGTCTGGTTTGGGTCAAATGGCGGGAGGCGGAGGCGGACCGGTGGGGGCGGCGGGGAGTTGGATCGGGAGAGATTTGCAGGCGGCGGAGGAGGGAGGCGAGACGGTTGCGCTCACGACAGCCGACGTCGCAACGCACCACCCATTCCTTTCTCTTTCCTTTTTTCTTTTCTTTTCCTTTTTTCTTTGTTTTTATTAGGAAGGTTTCTTTTGTTTGTGAACATGGTGGCTAAATCTGGCTGACTAACGAGGTGAGCTAACTCAGAGCCGCGGTGAATTACCTGGTTTGGATAGCATAGCATAGATGTTGTTTAGTTTAAGGCATGTTTGGTACCGCACCTACTCCTAATTTCTTATTCGGATCTTGTGGAGCTATATCAAACACCTAGTTTTTCAAAACAACTAGATTGTGCTTCGCGCGAGATGTCTTGGAAATGAACTAGCAACGAGGAACGACTTTTCCGTGGATTCTCGTGGGAAGCCAGCCTACTAAAAACAAAAATACCTCTTGAAGTTGTCTGTAATTACTCGCAAATGCCACTGACCTAACCCCCTCCCCTCCCACCGTAACTCCGCAAGGCATTCAGCGTACCCCTTTGAAAACTCCCCTCCCACCGCAAGCATCCAGCGTACCAGCTTACCACCTTCGTAAACTCCTCTCCTACCGCGAGGCCTCCTCAACTCCTCTCCCACTGGCGACCGGGAGGGCGTTTTTCGCGTGGAAGCCCTAGACACTTACGAGTAATTCATTACATCTAAGTAATTCCTATTAATTAGCTATGAGTCATTACTTACCAATAAATTAATTATGGCCATATAAAATCAATCGCTTAATTTGCACTAATGCAATTACCAGTAATAAAATACGACTGGAATAATTATGATTTATTAATTACTACTAAATTAATTCTGACAAATTAATTAAGACCAGTAAATTACCGCTAAATTAATTAAGTCTAACTAATTACCACCAAATTACTTATAACTAATGAAAAAAGATTAAACTAATTAATACTAATTACTTACCAGTAATTTATTTGCCACTACAAACCAGTGACAGGAATAGTTACAGCATATTACGTACAAGTAAACAATTAAATATGAGTAATAAAATACGAATAATTAATTAATTATAAATAAATTTATTACTTATCAATAAATTACTTATGAGTAATTAACTACAATTATTTAATTACGACTGCTTCATTATCAATAATTTAATAACCACTTATAAACTACGGGTAAATTACCACTAACTAACTACGACTATAAACTACCACTAATAAATTACGACGGAAACAATTACAACTAAAGCATAGGACCAAATTTTTACCTTGTCTTGATGTTGACCTCATTGTGCTTATACAATCATAAGCACTGCTCTAAACACTACTTAATTCACGGTGTAATCTGAATAAATTTTAAGTTTAATTCTTTGTATTCCCAACGACGAGCGCGAGAACGACAATGAATTCCAGAACGGGAGCGAGAGCGAGCACGACGTCGGTTTTTATAGCCGTGTAAAAGCGTTTCGCACGACCGCGAGGCAACGGGAGAGAATCTCGTGCGCTATCTACTGTGATTACACACGCATGCGGATGAAGGTAGCAAGGTGATGGATGGGATGGGGTGGGAAAGAACGAGGGGACACAGGAGGCTTTCGGCGGAAGAAGAAAACGTGCTCGTGCCCTAGTCGTAGGGCACGATTTGGCAGGTGCCACATGGCACGTCCAGGCGAGGAAGGGCCGGCAGAGGAGGGCGTCTGGGCGAGGGAGGACTAGAATAAGCAGCGTCCAAGAGTCTAGCGAACAGTGGAGCGGCCACGTGGGCACTGGATGACCAGCAGAGGCACGTCCAGGAATTGGCAGCACAGACATGGCCTTGTCTGGGCTAGGGGTGTTCGGTTTTGCCACGTGGTGGGCGTAGAAGAAACTGGGCTAGGGGCGCACGGTTCTTTGCGCATTCGAGCACGCAGCGCACAGACAAAGCCTGTTTGGGCTAAGGGTGAGCGGTGGAGGACATACGACCGAAGGAGGCACATCCGTGTTACCGATTTTAGCAATACGGTACGAGAAGAGCTAGGTTAGTAAAAAATGCCGCAACGGTGCTATTTAGGCCAAAAATTCATCTTGCATGTAGCATGGCCTCCTCTCTCCTCACCCTCTTTTCTCAACATCAGTCAAACTCTAATGTGCCGGATTGTCATGGTCAATCAGAATTCAGAACGGCAACATAAATTTGAGAATTTAGATATAGTTGATCACAAAAAAAAAAGATGAACATTTCATAAATTCGTCCATCATACAAAATGTTAGCATTACTGCCGGAAAAAGCTTAAAAGGGAAGACCATTACAACTGAATTATAGACAACGCTGCTAAGTCTTTCCATAAAATACAACACTTCTGACTCCTCTGGAACAGAGTAGATAACTAAACAACCCACTGCAAATGAGAGTAAATGGACAGAATAATAGCCCCCCAAAACCAAAGCTTCTAATGATGTTCTGCAGTATCCAACAACATCAAATTCGCCTACGGTTGTCAACCCTTGGTTTCTTGGATGCAGCTGCAACATTGGAATTATCACCACCGGGTTGTATCTGGCATTTTGAAAAGGAAACTTTTAGCTCATCCACATAGTCGCTGTATGGCAAATGATAGGCTACGAGGATAATCTTACCTTATCAAGCTTGTCTCTGACTAGTTTTACAGTTGCATTCATCGAGTCAGATGGAAAATAATCCTACAAACAAAAGCATTTTCTTCGCACAGTGGTAAAATAGTGTTTCAATGAAGGAAAGAAAACCATGAGCCACAAAAAGGGCGATTTGTTGGAAACTCCTAAAGAGTGTCAGGTTACATTAAACATGTCGCATACATGACAGGATATCCAAATAAGTCACAGGTTTTGCCTTTACCAGGTACTTTGCTTAAGTGGCTAGTGCACTGATGTTTCTTTTCAAGTATTATCATATCTCAGTTGATCAAAGTTACTTCATAACATTATATAGTCGGTGTAACAAATGCCCAAATTTTCACAATGAATTACTTCTGGGTATTCAGATTAAACATTGTTTTACTACCACATACCTTATTAGAGGGCACATGACTGAAACGAGGATCTTCGATGTGAGAAGCATGCATTGTCTTCATGTATTCCCTGAATATGAATAAAATGAACCTTTGTAGAAGAACAGTTGCATTGGTGTTAACCTTTTTTCTCAGAGAACAGTCAGATTGTATTGTTTTAGCCTAGCAGCATAGTTCCACATCGTCCAACCTAACTTTTAATAGTCAGATAAAAACCCTTCAAAAGAAAGGGAACTGTAGAGATTCACAGCATAATGAGTCCATTCCCTTAAACGAAAAAACACATCTTCGTTGGTACTGCCAAAATGACACACAGAAGCCCCAGACCATGCCCAAACACAAAAGATTGAACTAACTGACTGGAGAAATGGTTTCAATCTTCTAATTAAACCTTGTCGGTTTTGCTTCTAACTTGTTCGTGCCTTATAGATCTTGATATCTTTTGGTTATCTCGCAATGGCTAAGCTAACCATAAAGACTGAGCTTATACATTCAGATCAGAGGTCATGAATCAATCATTATAGAAATATCAGTTATGAAGTGGCAATACAATTTTATATGATGAGCAACTGATGACCAACATTTCATTACCAGTCTTACACTATGAAACCAAATAAAGAACGCGTATGTGAAATGCTAACCTCTTATTGGAGTTTATTTGATGGTGTGAATTACCACCAGATGATCCCTGACCTGGAGAATACTGAGACAGCCCTTCAGGTCTGCCAGCAGATGCTGAAAAAATGTATGCAAATATCTAAATCCAACTATCCAAGTACCAAGGCAAATAAACTAACAATGCTGATAATCCTAGAGAAAAAAATGGTTCCATGCTGTCATCATAATAATAAATGGTAAGCTGCAAAGATTTTTTTTAAAATGAAACCACACATTTTATTCGGCCAAGGGCTTCCTTTCTCCTGACTTCCAGTTTCTCCTTGGTATCCAAAAGACTCTCAAACTGAGGTGCATAAGACACCTGCAGCCGGTTGCCAAGAAATACAGACTCATCCAACTTCCTCTTTGCAAACCTGCAACATCAAAGTGCCAACATCACGCCTTAAATGAAAGGCAGTGATTCTGAATTTTACTGAGAGTAAAGGCACCAGTGGTTGGGGCAACTAATGGCTCCGCATTTGCTGACAGCAACTGGACCGCAAGACCTGAACCAAATCAAGCCATCAAAGAGGTCCAGACCAAATAATACAAACCCTTCTTTAATTCACAACTTGGCAATCTCAAGTCAAACACTCAAACTGAAATCAAAGGAGACAACTTACTCGGTTTTATTTCTGAAAAGGCTACCCAATTTACTTTTGGGTTTTTATAAGCACCTCAGGCACTTCCGCTAATCGTGATGAATAATAAGCTTCGTATTTTCACTCACTTTGAGAAACATGAAAAAACAATTGCCAAACAGGCTACATCCTTCAATAATATCTTTTGAAATGTAAGTGACTAATTTGATGTATGACAGAACACAAGAGAAGCTCGTACACCACACCTAATCCTACAGTTCAAAAGAATACCTATGACGGGAAATATAGCATACCTGACAAACACAGAGATAGATGTGTGCATGTATAAAATTGTAGTCACTAAATGATCGCCAGTTCACCACCAGTGGTGCAAAACTCTACACCGTAGATAGATGTGCGCGTGTACGTATTAATCACCTCGCATTGCTGACCTGTGAGAACTTGATGAAGAAGACATCGGTGTACGGTTCACAGTCCTCGGCATCCATGGGCTTGCACCTGAACCCGAGTAATAGTGTACACAGAACAAAAGGTTGTTGAATACGAAGAAGACGAAGAGGCGAACAGGTCGTGGCTCACTCTTCCCCTGGGCCGTACGTCCCGAACACATTGGCGAGCTCATCGCCGCATCCCAGAGAAGGCACGTTCCGTACGACGAGGTACCTGCGAAATCAGCGAACGAAACACCACAAGAGGCGCGATTTAGGAAGAAATCCATCCCCCAAAACAACGAAATCGGGGTCGCACAAGACAAGAGGAAGAAGAAGACGAAGAGGGGGGATTGGATTGGTAGTGATGAGGAGGAGAGGACGTCTGGGGTAGGGTTGGTGATGGTACTTGGACTCGTCGCAGACCGTGTAGACGCGCACGGCGGCCGGTTCGTCGCGGTCGCGCGGCATCTCGCCGGGCCGGCGGTACTACAAGGGAAGGGAGGAGAACCTTCTGGAGGGTAGGTGGGAAGGTTCCAGAAGATTCCAAGATGGTTTTGGGCGCGGCGGAGTCGTGGAGCTGCTGCCTCCAATGGATCCACGGTGTTATGTATTAGTACGTGATTTCCGCCGTCTGATAAAAAACAAGAAGGCACCGGACTCAGCCGGCAACGTCGCCGGAGGTTCAACATTGCAGGAGGAAGACACAATTTCACGTCACGGGCAAAGCAACGTGGTAGCACCTTCCTTTCTGCGCGTGCGAATAATCCACCGGTGATGCAAACAAACACTCGCATCGTTCAATGGCAGGGCCAGGGGGCGAGCAATACACTGCAAGATGCCATCTGTTACTAAGATACGATCCCAATGCCGCCCCTATCGAAGCATCTACAACAGTTCATACCACTTGTTGTTAAGAGGTTGTCACATCAACATTCAGATGATGTAGAGGAGAGAAAATTGTGATAGAAAATAAGCTTATTTCTAGATGAAGAAATAAGCAAGTTGTTAATACTAAGAATAAGAAACAACCAAATATTCTATTAGAGACTTCTTTGTTACTTAAAAACGAAAGAGAGAGCAAGCAACCTTCTATGAATTCCCGAGCTTGAGTAACAAAGTATCCACATATTAATAAAGGGTATTGAATCATGGCCATCTATGCTTTTGAGATTTGAGCAATCTGTCGCGGAAACGTGTAAAATTATAGCTCATGCACACAGTTTGGGAAGTTGTGCACATTTACAAGTTGCGTGCAGGATCTATCAGCATCAAAAGTACCACAGGATACAGCACAGTTCTCCGAACGTAATTAATTGCTCAATGCATGAGATGTTTGCTCAGTGGTGAAGAGGTAAACAGTGCAGTAAAATGCAAATGGTTGGGAAACAAAAAAAAAGACGTTATTCTCTATTTATGAGATTCTGAGAAGCCCAACAATACAACCAGGCCATATATACCAAGGATACCCTTTTTAAAATGTAGGTTCCACAGAACAAACCAACTCTTGATGTTAATGCAAAATGTAAATGTGGCTTTGATCAGTAGTAGCTTATATCTATCAGGGGTGCACCACAAGTAATTACCACTGAACAGGGATAAAAACAATAAATGAAGGTCCTTGAGGAAGGACTGACACAAATGTGTTAATGTTAACATGGGGAGACAGCTATAGTCAATATCAACAGTACATACACTCGTACAGAGGCAAATGATGCATGCAATTGCAAATGAACATTGTAATGTAAACTTGATTTGCACACTAAACTAATACTGTACACAATACTGTAATGTTATGGTCCAATACCTGTGAAGTACTGTAGCATAAGTGCACTGTAGCATCGCGTGTACCGTAACAGCACGGGTATTAAGCAGGTTTGCTATTTAGGAATCTATTTGTTAGGTGTTTGGTGGTATCTATTAGTTAGGCAAGTTATTATTAGATTAGATTGTTAGAAGTAAATTTTCTTATAGATTATTTTTTAGGGGTCAAGTCGGGTCGTCCCTATAAAAGGGATAGCATGTATCCATTATCAATGAATCAAAGAAATAAACAAAGTTAGTCCATAACCGGTTGGCTAAAGATCAGAGCCTCCTTGTTCGTTGGGAAGAGTCTCGATCGAGCTTGGAGGGCGATCCCTTGCCTCCCTGGCTAATCAGGCCTCAGAGCCTCGCTACCTCAGAGCCTGAACATAACATTATGTTCTGAAGAAAGCGATTAGTGTGCAAGTTTTGGAAAGTAAACATGAATTTCACATAATGAAATACACAATACAGGAAAACATCGCCCCCTTAGACGACTTTGTGGTGCAAGAGAAGGCAGATCATCAGCATGGATAACTGCTGCTTGCCTATGGTGAAGATGGACTCCAGTGTTAGATTGATCTCAGCCGATTAGCCCAACGGCTAATCGGGCCTTGATCCGCGCTCTGATCGGGGGCGCCCAGCCCAACAATTGGCTGATGGGCCCCCGTCGCGCTGCGCAATAAATAGAGGGTGAGGGCCGGCGGCTCGAGATACGAGGTTCACCTGAGCCGCAACCTCCACCCGAAAAAAAAAACCTAGACCGATCTAGAGGCAGCGCAGTCAGCGGCGGGAAGCTCCATCACCGTACCATCACCGGAGCTACGCCGCCGCCACCGTCCTCCTCTTCTCCGACCGTCGCTGCCCGTGCGCAGACTTCATCGACGAAGCCGCGATGGCCAACTCCTCCTCCACGCAATCAGACGGTCGGTACCGGTATCTAACTCGAATCCGAACTAGCCGCTAGATCTACAACTAGATGATCCTAAGGAGATAACATCCAGGTGTATCGTATAATTTCTACATGTATAGATTCAAGGGTATGTAAGTAAACTTCAAACTGGACCTCTACAGCACGATATGAGAAATATAGGGATAAGAATATTGATGCATGTCATATAGAATATTTTGGATGGAAACAGATGAAGTGTTTTATTTAAGCACGTCAGCGTGATACAAGAGAAAGTTTACTTTTTTGTACATCTACATTAACAAATATGGTACAACAGGTTAGCAACCCAAGTTAGCATACATATCTGAAAAATAAAGGCAACCAGATGGAATCATACCCCGCCTCCTAAAAATGCTTCAATCTGAATAGGACCAAGGGTTGTTCCAGGAACAGCAGATTGTATTGGCTTGTATTTCTGAGCTGCAGCTGCCACCGGATCCTTATATGCCATTGTTCCTATAACATTAGAATCTCCGATTATTAGTGTCGTGGAGAAAAGAATGTGCAAAAAAAAAAAAAAGATGAGAAAAATAGTGGTAGTTACAAAAAGGGATACATAACAATAGTAGTCAAGAATGGAAGGGCATACTTAACAAAGCATCAGTAAATGCAGATTTTCCAACATTTGCTGAACCCTGTAAGGATGTATGAAATACGTCAAACATCACTATAGCAGCTGAGCGGCAGACATATTACTCATATTGTTTTAAGTTCTATTATTTCAATCATTCAATGTGCTTAGTAAAAGACAATGGAACTAAACGTGATACACTGCCTAGACTGTTACTAAAAAAAATCAGGGCATCTAATTGATCACTATCAATTCATCATTATGTGCATCAAGCTATCAGCAATGACCTGATTAATATATGAATGCAATTTGTTAAGTTTCCACAAATGGCATCAATTGCGGTGTGGAATAGCATTCGTCAAATAGAAAAATACAATGCCATGTGGATATCGCTCGAGAATTCATAGAATTCAGGAGGGAAAGTGAAGAGTGCGTACCAGTATATATACGTCTCGGCCCTAATAAGAAAGGAAAGAATATTAAAGTCAGACTTGTGAAATGTAGAATAGGCAAGGGAAGTCAAGAGTCAAGACCCAAGAAAATTTTTGTGATGAAATGAGAAAATGATCACAGTTCAAATTTCTACACCTATGTGGGAGGAAATAAGTAGAGTTATGACAGACAGGAAAATATCTATTTAGTTAGGCATGGAAATACGAGAAAACCGCCTTAGAAGGGGCGAAAAGCTGCTTAAAATACCTGGGAAATGAATAGATTACGTACTGACCTTCTTTTCCTGCTGAATCTCTGATATTACCCCAGTGATGCCATCCAATGACTTTGAGCTTGTCAAATGACATTGAGGACACTACAAACACCCAGTAGCACGCTCAATTTTTAATGGACAAAAAAAGTTGATTTTATGGTTTGTGAAAGCAAGGAGCACAAGAAAAAAAAGTCTTACGTAAGCTTCTTCTTGACAACTACCTCCACAACCCAGTCACCAATACAATTCAAGTCTGTGTCTCTAGGAAGGAGATCAACCTGCAAAAGAAGTAGCTTCAGTTGACTGGCAACAATAACAATATTTTAAAAGTGAGTATGTACAAAAAATCACCTTTGTGATCACCAGTACGATAGGGTTAGCACCAGCAAAATCACGTATTCATGCCAGGAAACTTCCATTGATGTCAACTATGTCAACCTGCATACGACAGCTAATATGAATGTCGAAAAAATAAAAGCACCAAGAAGAAATAAAGGATTTCAGCACCCGTTGGGTTCGAGAGGGCGAGCTCTTTACCAGTTTCGCAATTAAGTCTTTCTCATGACGAAGGTACGATACGACAGCGTCTCCCTGAGCTGTTCTGCCGAAACGAACTGCTTGCCCCCAGGATAACCACCATGGCCACCAACAGCAGTCACCATACGTCCATGCGACAAGAGCTTACATCTTCCACGTAGCACGGTTCTGAGTTGATGGTGCCTCTTCTTCTGCTCGCTCACATAGGAATTGGATCAGACCACGCCATATTGTTGTTAATGCTTCGTGCTCAAATAATCATCCAAGAGAGCAGGAAAAGAAAATGTAAACTTGTTTCGTGCATGCGCAAAAACTTTAGTACAAGTTATCACCATACGACCCAAGAGCTATTAATTACACTTATGCACATGGACACAAGGGTATACACACAATTTCATCATGTCACCATCTCAAATTGTCGATTGCGTTAATGAGAGCGCTTACCAGGTCGCACGTGGCGGGCTCGACGTAGCCGGGGGCACCCTCCTCCGCCGTCTGCAGCGGCGCGACGCAGCCGTATCAGCACTCAGCAGGCGACGCTGGAAGGCTTCCGCGCCAGTGCCTGCCGCTTCTTCCAGCGGCGGCGAGCTGCCTCCCCAGGAAGCGGTCGCCTCGGGTCGGCGCGGCGGCGGTGGTGACGGGGGCGAGGCGTTGGAGGCGGCGCGCGCGCGGGAGGAAAGCTTGGGGATGGGGAGGTTTGGTCGGATTTTGGGGAAGGAGAGGAAGAGGAGGTGAGGCGAAGCCATTGGAGCTTCCAGCCTAGGCTGTGCGGTTGCGATGCGGCGGTGGAGGGAGCGTGCGAGCGCGCCGGCGGGGCAAATGCAACGGCTCCGTCTTATCCGCTCGTCTCCTCTCCTGTACTGTGTCACTGTAGACACGGGCATTCCATTTCCATTTCCATTTCCATTTAGAGATATACAATCCTGAATTGCTTTGCACTTTTGTCCCTGGCTCTCCTTCTTGCTTCCCTCTATCGCCCCCATTCTTCCTCCCACCGCTGCTTCTTGCGCTCGGCGGCCAGCGGCGGATGCTGACGGCGGTTGAGGAAGAGGAGCGTACCGGCGGGGAAGAAAGAGCAGCCCAACGTCTTAATAGGAGTACGTACGTATATCCAACACTCCGTGTGTATATACCGGTACCAATACCAATACCAATACCAATACCATATACGATACGTAGGAATATACACTCCGCAAACAGCCAGATGCATGGCATGGCATTAATACGTAGCGGCGGTTCAGCAACTCTAGTGTTTTGTAAGGGCAACTCTAACAATATATTTATTGTCGTCCTTTAGCTATATTACGTCAACAAAATTCTTTGTAGAGAAGGAGGAGAGGAGAGAGATCGTATGTCGTCTCTTCCTGAAGAGACTGTCGTGCACGCGAAATAAGATATGATACATTAATCTACTCTAGTTGACATGTAGACCTGTTTTAAAAAAAAAGATTATAAAATATAAATATTAAAAAATATAGTAAAAACTATCTATTAGAGATGTTACATCTAAATACGACGTGTCACGTGTTAGTGTTGGAGATGCCCTAACGCAGCAGCGGGCGCGTCGCGTACTAACGACGGAGGTGCAGTGGTCACACGTCGACACGAGTAATTAAATGCTACGTACGCCCTGTCGGTGGGGTAGCGTTGCTTTTTGTTTGTTTGGAGCACCTACGTCATCCGCGCTCGCTACACACTTGCACAGTAGCTACCACACATGCATGCATGCAGGAGGATATATATATATATATATATATATATATATATATATATATATATATATATATATATATATATTAATACGCGTGTGTGTCGATCGACGGTCGGGGTCCATGCATCGATCGATCCTGAATTATTGGATCCAATATAAGGTGGTAACAACAGCGCCCGGACGTATCCTCCTTTTCATCGTCCACTCTAATACGAAAAATTTGATCTCAGTTATTCAATCGAGCGTAACAAAAATCGGTGAGGTATGACAATCGATCCAACAAATTTTCAACTCGATGCAGCAAGCACGTATCCTCTGTGCAACAAATAGGTATCCCTGCCGCAACAAAAGTTTACTCCTGCGCATTAAATCATTAAATCAAAACGGTTACATTCTCGTGAAGGAAAAAAATCATTGCAACAAAACAATTGCAACCAAAAAAACTCTTGCGCAATATTGATTCAAGCTAGCGCTTCCTTTTTCAATTGATGCATCGGCTCCAAGGCACTGACAGGCATGCATGCATGTAGTACGTAACAACTAATTAACAAGTAGCAGCAGCATGCATCTTATTCCTATCGAACTAGCTAATACGTAACGTACGATACAAATGAATGATTTGATGCAGGACTCTGCCCCCCAAAAGCTGCAGCTTGGGTCCTGAGCAGTAGAGGAATATATGACTATCATGTGAGTTTAGATGAATGCGCCACACCGCATGCATATTACTTGGTATTGATATGTACAAATAAATATATATATACATGGACAGGAGTGGTCAGGGAAGTTATCTCTAATGAAAGATACAAACCATATCTCTAGAGATATACAACCGTAAATAGCCTGATTACAATCCAATCTAGCTGATACTAACTGATGCTAACAGATATCAGTTATATCATAATACCAAGGAAAGCTAATTAACATACCAATTATAGCTAACATATTATAATAAGCTAGTGATCGATGCATGGGACGAAGGATCGAAAGGTACGTACGAGACGAGAGCTGCCTACACATAATACACTTTTGGAGGCAAAACGATCCATCATTCATATGATGCATGCCATGCACGCATGAACAGAGATCAAAAACGAATTAACGCTAGCTCTGATCGATCAGCTAATTAAGCGTGTAGATTCATGGAGTTTCTTGACGTACGGGGTCCTCTGATGAGTTACGTACGGTGCAGCTAGCGATGCTTGTGTACTACTAGCTAGTACGTTGCTACATATCTATCGTTAATTCCCACGGACGTCATGTTATTTGTAGGCATGCACAATCCATCAGAGAATGACGTACATGCTTTTTCATAAAGACTAATTAAGCACTTAACATATGTGGGTTACTCTATATATATATTTTGCTAGCTTTTCGTTTCTGACATTTTATAAAATGAAAACATGATTAACATATCATGCACTGCTCTGCTACAGAAAATCATTGTTCGAACATCTAGCGTTTTAAGTTTGGGTGAACCGTAGAAAATAATGCAGAAACATTGAAGAATTTCTATAGCGCTTGATTTAGACCGTTCGTTTTGGATCGGACGGTAGAGGCAACGGACTAATGCGTGTCGCTATGCTCATCCGTATTAGCCCATGCTAAAGCACACGACCCGCTTCCATCATGTAGAGGATTCTTCCTTGGAAACGGATATAGATCTAGCCTAGAGAGAGAGAGAGAGAGAGAGAGGAAGGAGCATGTGGTGGTGGTGGTGGTACCGAGAAGAGAAGAGACGAGGAGGAGCAGGACATAGCATGTTTTGGGCTGATTTGTTGCGTTTTTTTATTTGTAATAACAAAAGTAGCTCCTGCTCATACGTAATTGCAAAAATGGCATCACGGAAGGCTAGACACGACCTGCAGCGTTCTCAGAACATGGTAGGAATGCGCTGCAGGTTCCTACCGCGCATTCGGTTCGTGGAGTGAAGGAAATCAGTGATGCATTATAGTGCTTACTAGTGACGCAAAATAGGTGTCTGAATAGTGATACAAACATTGCTAATAGTGATATAAAAAGTGCAAACAGTGCTGAATGGTGATACAAAATAATGCTAAAGTAGGGCGGGCACCAGCGTGGCAGGACACCTACTGCGGACGAGGAGCACGGCAGGAACATGCTGCGGTCTTGGTGCATGGTAGGGGACACGTGTCGCCTTCCTAGCCTACCGCGGTGCCATTTTTTCATTTCGGCGGCAAGGAGGCTATATTTGTTATTTCATTTCAAAAATCTGCCAAATAAGCTAAAAACTCAGACATAGCTAGCAAATAGCAACAACATCCAGGCTAGGTTGACACCCACATAGGCACTCACGCAGGCGATCCAATTCCTCCCATCCCACACATGCACGCACCTAGCTACTATATATAATCTCTCCCAGTATTTTATTTAAAGGACATCTATTTCGCAAGCACCTAAAAATTTGGAAAATCACAGTCACATTTTTTCACCGTTGGATCAAGATCCGATGGCTCACATCTCTCCCTCTCTCACCTATATAATTCACCCAACATCGTAACCCTAACTCACTCCACACCGAGCCGCCGCTGCTGCCTCCCGCGCCGGCGATGCCCACCAGCAAGCTCCTTCCACCCCGCCCCCTCCTCCTAATGCCCCGCCTCCCAGTCTCGCCATCGCAGCCTCCTTTCTTTAACCTCTCCGACGAGATCGCCTACTTCCTCGTCTCCGGTGGCTACTGCCGCCGGATCCGCCGCCACCTCCCACTGTCTCCTAACCACTTCGGTCGTCGCCACCCTCCACCAACCCTTCCTACTGCTCTTCTCCTCGCCTGCGTCCGACGACGCCATCGTTGCCTTGATGCACTGCCGCTGCCGGTCCGCCACCACCCCAGCCTCCCTCTAAGCCTGGGGGGCACTGGCGAACCCGAACCCTAAAAGGGTGTAGGATTAAGGATAACCGACTAGAGGGGGGTGAATAGGAGGTTTCTAAAATTTAATCGATCAAATTAAACTTAGAGCACGATAGTTCTAGCAAATACTTCCTAACACAATATAATGAAGGAACTACCAAGCAACTTACTACAATAAAGAGCTAATATCAAAACTAGATACAATTTTAGCTAAACAATTCAACACGAGACAAATGCTAGAATTGTAAATGCGGAATAAGTAAAGACGAGAAATAACCACAAAAGAGACTAAAGTTTTTCCCGTGGTATCGAAGACTTGCCGGTCTTTACTAGTCCACGTTGAGGAAGCTTGACAACTCAAGCCGGCTCCACGAATTAAGTCTTCCCTCGATCACTAGTGGTTGTTCTTCCTCCGCTCTGGAGATGGTGAACACCAAACCAATCACAATCTTGGCACCGGGTCTCTTTCACAATCTTCTTGAAGAGATCACCGTGCAATCACCGTCAGACCGTCTAGGAGTTCGGCAAAACTCCAAGAGTAACAAATCAATGACCTTCGCTTGACGACACTCAAGTGCAAAAGGATCAACTAAAATGAGTGAATGCACTTGAATGAGCTCAACAACCTCTCAAGGAGTGCACAAGTGTATTTGAGGAGTTGAATGAATGCTCAAGGCTATAACGATGTTAAATGTAGTCTAGCAGCCAGCCCATGAGCAGTTGGGGGGTATTTATACCACCCACCAACAAAAACGACCGTTGGAGAGGCATTCCCCAAAAAATTAGCGAAGTGCGGTATGACCTGCGGGACATGCTCGACACAAAACCAGGACGCGCACGTGGATGCAGACGTAGTGAGTAGAGAGTGGTTTAGACAAATGAGCCATATTGTATTCCGTGTGTAATGTTACGCGAGTTTGTTGCGCTATATTTGTATGTATATTTTATATGTTATGTGTGTATTGTCGGACTATATCTTGTTACGTGACTCTTGTTATTTCATTACAAATACTAAAAATTGAAGAGAGAAAGTCAATTTTTTTCCTGAGTGAGAATGTTCGGTAGCCAAATTTGCTATAATCATAGCCATTAAGCATGACTGTGGAGCTACGTCATTTCAAATTATTTAGAAAAGTTATCGTTATAGAGATATCATAGCATAATTCTACTCGACTAGTTATGGTTGATGGATTGAAAGGCATAAAGCAAAGTATACAGGAAAAGAGTTAGCATATGTTACATGATGCTTGCTTGTCCAACAGCTGAAGGGTGTTCGGCATTACTCTAATAATTCGTTGCTGACCAGACCAATCCTTGAATTAGAAGAGAGACAAAAAAAAAAGAGAAGAAGGGCATAGTACTCCAACATAACATGCAATATGTTGACATAGAGAAAATAACAGTGTTAAGTGGTATTAGAACTGTGCCAAAAAAAACATCTCTGAATTTAGAACTGTAGAGAACAGAGCCTCACAAATCTAAAAACAAAAAGGAGTTGGCATGAAGCAATATGCTTTCTCGCCTGAGCTATCCACACAACGAAACATGGCATCAATTGACATCTTCTACATTGGAATACAGATAAGGCAATATATCACATAGTACAAACACTACTAGGCTCTTAAGTCATGAGTTAAGAAAGTTAAGAAAAATATAAATGCGTACGAAATAGGAGCGTCCGGGCAAACGTGGGACGGAGCCGCGTCGTCGGGGCCACACGGCCTTGTTCGAAGGGGGGGGGGTGGGATAGAAACGCACGCCACGTCGACCTTGTCCGAAGCATGGAGGGACGGATGCGCGCCACGCGGTTTGTCCGTTCCATGGTGGTGCAGACGAGGGGGCATGGGTGCGGACGTGGTTTGTCCGGCCCATTGTGGTGATGACGCGGCTTCTTCGTCCAATGGTGACGCGGACAAAGGTGACATGGCAATACAGGAGCTATCTGTGCCATCTAGAAACGGTGGAGAGCGTCAGTTTTACAATTACGAGTGCGAAGATATCATTTTTGCTAATGTCGATCTAAATAGTGTCATTTAGGCCAATTCCTTTAGCACCATAGAGGAACCATAAAGAGCACCCCAGCTACAAATACGGAGATGCACAAGGACCCCTTCCCAAAACTGCCAAAAGATAAAGCTGGGCAGTGGGCACCTAGAAGCAAAATGGAGACCAAACCTGCCTGCCTACCTATCCCCCCTCGAAACCATTAACCATCTATCCTTCCCCTCTCCTTCCTCTTCCACCACCACCTCTCCACCCGGCCCCCTCGGATTCCAATTTGCAATTTTGCTTGCATTTGCATGCCCAGCTCAAGCTCTCCCTTCCCCTTGCTACCGACATGTGAACCCACTTCCCTTCCCTTCCCAGCTCAGTGAGGACTGGATACTGATGAGGGGTACCAGTAGTAGTTACTGGAGTTGAGAGTTACTAGTTATAGAAGCTAGCTAGTGGAGTGGAGTGGAGTGGAGTTCTCAGCTCTGGCTTGGAGTTGCAAGAGACAGCAAGAGCGAGAAAGAAACCACCCGGCCATTATCACCACCATGCAGTCCGGCTACGGCGGCGTCTCCGAGTTCCAGCAGTTCATGATTGACGGCGGCTTCTCCATGTCCGCGCCGCCGCAGCCGGCCGCGGCTGCAGCCGGGGGGCAGGAGCTGGGCGCGCCGTTCAGGTACGAGCCGCTGCACCACCACGCGCTGCCGCAGCACCACCACGCGCCGCCGCAGATACCGCTTCACTTCGCGCACTTCGGCGGCGGGGGGGCCGCGACCGCCGGAGGGATACCGTTCACGCAGCAGCTGCTGCACCAGGCGGCCGCCGCCGGGCACCACCACCACCACCACCACCACCTCCAGCTCTTCCACGAGCAGCAGCACCACAAGCCCCAGCCGTCGGCGCCTGCGAGGTGGGCCCCGCAGCACCACCACCTCGGCCTCGACGTCGAGGCGGCCGTGCCGGAGAGCCCGGGGGCCGGCGGCGGGAGCGCGGCGTCTGGCGCCGCCGCCCCTCCGGGCGTGCCGCCGTTCCTGGCCGCCGCCATGAGCTTCAAGCTGGCGGTCGACGCCGGCGGCGGCACGGACGACGCCCTGAACGACGGAGGCGGGGGCAGCGGCATGATGCTTCACGGAGGTGGCGGCGACGACGAGGCGGCCACCGAGAGCCGGCTCCGGCGGTGGCCGGGCGACGAGGAAGCGTCCATCAAAGAACCCACCTGGTACCTCCGCTGCCACTAGAATTCACTGAAATCCCGGTCAATTTGCTTGCCGCTCCCAAAGGAAAGGGGAAAGAAAAGTGGGTAAGATCTCGGGGTCAATCTGTTCGCTGCTCTGCTTTGGATGCTCGGGCGCGGGGAGCAGAGGAGGGGACGAGCAATAATAGTGGCATGATTGAGAAAGAGAAGACGGGGGTTGATGGCGATTCCTCCTCGCCTGTCCTTTCTTTTTGGCTCCTGCCCTTTTAGCCTCATCACCCAAAAGCTCCAAGCAACCACGCATGGCCGCCCATCTCTTGCATTGCGTGCAGCGATTCCACCTGCTTCCATCTTTCTACTCGCCGATCCTTTCCTTCCAAATTGTTGCCTTTTTACTTGCCAATTGGCTGCTTTAATACTAACGTGGTCTCTCTTCTTCCTGGTTGCTTTCTGTAGGCGGCCGCTCGACATCGACTACATACACAGAACCAGCAACAGCAAGAGAGCGGCGGGGAAGGAGAAGGCGGCCACGCCGGAATCGCCGGCGCCGGCTGCGGCGGCCAATTACTTCAAGAAGGGCGACGACAATGCCGCTGCCACCTCCGCGGGGGGCGGCAACTACAAGCTCTTCAGCGAGCTGGAGGCCATCTACAAGCCGGGGAGCGGCGGCGCCCAGACGGGCTCCGGCTCCGGCCTCACCGGTGATGACAATGCCATGCTCCCGCCGGCCATGGCGGACCTCCCGGGCGCGGCGCCCGCGGACGCGCCGCAGGTGAACACGTCGGAGACGTCGGCCGGGGAGGACGCGGCCGCGGTCGTGCAGCCCCAGCCCCAGCCGTCGGCGGACGCGGCGCGCCGCAAGCGGAAGCGGCGGCGGCAGGAGCAGCTGAGCGCGTCGGCGTCCTTCTTCGAGCGGCTGGTGCAGCGGCTCATGGAGCTCCAGGAGAGCCTCCACCGCCAGTTCCTCGACAGCATGGAGCGCCGGGAGCGGGAGCGCGCCGCCCGCGACGAGGCTTGGCGCCGGCAGGAGTCCGACAAGTTTGCGCGTGAGGCCGCGGCGCGGGCGCAGGACCGCGCCAGGGCCGCCGCCCGCGAGGCCGCCATCATCGCGTACCTCGAGAAGATCTCCGGCGAGACCATCACCCTCCCGCCCCCAGCCCCCGACCCCACACCTTCCGTGGACGACATGAGCCAAGACGCCGCGGCCGGCATCGGCAAAGAGCTCGTGGCCTACGACGGCGGCGACGCGGCGCTGGGCAGCGGCGAGGGGAGCGCACTGCACTTCAGCACGTCGCGGTGGCCGACGCACGAGGTGGAGGCGCTGATCCGGGTGCGCACGGGGCTGGAGGCGAGGTTCCTGGAGCCCGGGCTGAAGGGCCCGCTCTGGGAGGAGGTGAGCGCGCGCATGGCGGCGGCGGGCTACCGGCGCAGCGCGAAGCGGTGCAAGGAGAAGTGGGAGAACATCAACAAGTATTTCCGCAAGGCCAAGGAGAGCGGCAAGAAGCGGCCGGCGCACGCCAAGACGTGCCCCTACTTCCACGAGCTCGACCGGCTCTACTCCCGCTCCGGCGCCACGCCGTCCTCCGCGGTCGCCGACTCCAATGCCGGCGCGGGCGACGACGCCATGGCGAGCTCGGAGCTGCTCGACGCTGTGGTCAAGTACCCCGACGTGCACTACGGCCCGCCGGGGTTTGTGTTCGACCGGGAACAGAACGAGGCTTGCGGCGCTGGCGGCACTGAAGGCCGGGAGGACGGCGCCGACGATGGCGACGGCGAGGAGGATGACGTTGGCAGATCAGGGAGAGCGACCGATCAGGAGGAGGAAGTGGAGAGCCATGGCCACGATGATCATTAGACGGAGGAGTGAAGTGGACATGGCCATGGCGTGATGCCGCAGTGCAGTGCAGTGCAGCGTAGCTTAAGCTAGTTCGATCGATCGATCCGTCTCTAACCTTGGTTGCCTTGCATGCTCCGGTCGATGCTCAGAAAAAAAAAAGGTTTTTTCTTGTTGCTGCTGCTGTTAGCTATATCTTCCCATGCTTGTTAGTACTACTGCTTATATATGATGATATCATCTACAAGAGATTAGTTCAATCCATTTGTTCGTTACTCCTCCTCCTCCTGTATGTGTTGATCATTACTACGTCCTCTCTCTCTCTTTCTCTCTCTCATGTGAGTGTGCCGTCCAATAGTCAATGTCAGAAAATGTGTCGGTAGTTGCATCCATCATGCATGTTTTTTTTATAATCATTTTGACCTTCTCTAGTCACAGCTTCACTCACAAATTAATAGTAACAAAATTTACAAACACTGGTTGTCATTGACTGTCTGTTTGTGGTTCTCATGATATAATTATGAAAATTATTCTTGGTGCATTATCAAAATAATATTGGTAGATTTTACAACAGTACATTTTTTAAAACATATTATTAGTGTTGAAAAACTCAAGTTTCAATAAGAAGTTTGATCTTACTACAGTAGTGACCAATGCTGAAAATATATTTTGAGTACAGTGAGCACTATATGCGACCTGAATATGCGTATCTATCTAGCTAGGAGTACCTGTTTATCTATTTCCAAGGTTTAGGCATCTTCAGTCAACGCTATACAAATTTAAGGGCTGTTTGGTCCAGGGACCTAATGAGCCAGGTCAAACTTGGGCAAAGCTAAGATTCGGTAAGATGAATGTTGTTTGGCTTACGGTCAAACTAAAATCTAACATTACTAAAATTTTGATGAACGATTTCCTTAACATTGGATTTCGTTAGTGTTATCAATTTTTTGTTAGTATTACTAAATATTGGTAGCAAATTAAACGATAGCTAATTTTCATTAGCGTTACTAAAATTTGGTTTGATTCATGTTGGTAATAAACCAAACAGACTTTTAGATTGGCTAAGCAAATTAAGCAACAACGAGAACTATGAACGTTTGGGTCACTACGTACGAGTCCTCGGCTAAAATGATATATTTTTTAAACGAAATAGTAAAACTATCCTCTCGCGAACGAAATAACAAAAATTACACCTCTATTGTGCGATTTTGCCTTGTAAAAGCCACGTGCCGCTATATAGGAGCGCTGCATGTCGCATGTTGTGATTTGGGATTGCGGCAAGATAGCAAAACTAGCTCCATACGAACGAAATGGCATCCATACCCCTATGGAAACCAATCCTCCCTTCCTCTACTACCACTTGCCAGTACGTATTAATTTGCTTTGCACGGTTCCCCTATGGAAACTTGTGTGGGAGTGGGAGTAAATTATGCGTGCGAGCGTGTGCAGTACAAGTAATAAGGATTCTGTGCACACTAGTACCAGCGCTATTATTAAAAAAATATCAGGCAGTTGCGTCAGAGAAAATAAAGATTTGTCAGGTGGTGGGGATCATGATGCTCATCATTAAGCACTCCGTATCAAATTAGGCGTATCTTATTCGCTGCACACGGACCTGCAGCTAGCTACGCTTACGATATCTTTAATAGTTAGAGATAATTTTATCTTTAATATATATTACGTCATCTTTAGAGACAACATCTTCGATAGACAGTTTTTAGTACATCCTCCAACACTTATATTTTATAATTTTTCTTTAAAACGGGGCTACATGTAAACTAGAGTAAAGTAATGTATCATATCTTGTTTCGCGTGCACGATCGTCTCTTCAGAAAGCTACCCTCCTTCGCGCCTGCCTCCGACCTCCTCATCCTGGTCTAACACGTCGGTGACGGAGTGGCTTTCTCGTCCTTCTCCAAGATCTGAGGGTGACGCGCCTAACTTGTCCTCCACCTCGGTCGACGGCAACGCATCCTCCTAGATCTGCAACGACGGGCGACGATGATCCCGCCGCCGCCTCCTCTCCCTCTCGGTGCGAGCGACGACAGCCACACCGACGACGAGCACTCCCTCTCCTGGCGCGAGTACAACCGTGCGAGTTTTTTTTTTTGCTTGGTGTCGGTATCCAAGAAGAGGTTTTGGCACACGTCGAAACGACCCACGGGTATCGAGGAGAGGACGGGGGTGACTCCAAAAAGTGTGACGTCAGTGAGAGGACGGGGGTGGGCCCCCACCGTTGGACATGTCAGGTCTCTCTCTCTCTCAGCTTTAGACCATCCGCTAGCTTGCTGTGCAATGCTTGCGTCTCATCCATCCTCTCTCTCTCTCGTAAGCTTTTCTTTCTCTTTCTTTCCCCCTTTGGTTGGGACCCGGATCTCCTCCTGCAAAAAATCGAAGAAGCGAGGGGCACTAGCTACAGCGTTTTTGTTGCATAGGTATTTCGCTGTTTCTACCGTATCGCTTTAAAGTACTGTTTACACACTTGCAGAACTGTTCACAGAGTGAGCCTATACGGTAACACAGAGGATTCGGATCCAGCTACTGATGTGGCTCGTGGGACGAGGAATGGCATGAGTGGGGAGACATCAGAGCTGTTGGATTTCAATCCGATGGCAGGAAAATTGGCCTGTTTTTTTTTCTAAGAATAAGATTCGACTAAGAATTAGGCAGACCCTTCATCGTGCCGTCTCAAATTCGATCGAAAACATTATTGTCACAACGAAGGTAGAGCATAGTTAATTCTACCAACCGTCCATCCGATTCTCTCCTCTTTCTTTCTTTTTCTGATTACACTTGGTACTCCAATCAGCACTGAATTTGCATAGATCGAGCAGTACGTACGTAGCTACATGATTAATTCATGGCCTTCTCTACAGTACTTGATTCGATCGATCTGATTCACTACTGGATAATACCCTGTACATATGCAGTAGGTCGGGATTGGCTAGCTAGGGCCGGCTGGGTTGGGGTTCCTTGCCGCCCTCGTCCCAAACAGAAGAGAAGAGAAGAGAAGTTAGGAGAGATGGATCGAGATGAACAAGACGTACAGGGATGCAGCTGGTCTGGTACTGACAAAGACGATGGAGTATTTGGAGGCCAGGGAGGGTCACGCACAAATTGCCAAAATATTAATAGCTCGCTATCGTACAAGAGAGACTTAAACATACATGCTAATCGATCGGTCCATGAGAGAGACAGACATACAGTGGTACCAAGTTAATCAGAATCAGAATCAGAATCAAATAATGGCCGGCCAACAAGGCAGACGAGGAGGAAAAGGCATTGAAACCCCGACAGGTGGAGTACATCCCAACAAATGACATGCCCGCCTCAACCCAGCACATCCATGCATGCAAAAGGCTCTTGTTCAAAGATCTTCAAGTGTTCGATCATATATACTAGCAAACTATCTCCTGGCACGACATCGGCCCTTTGGAGAGAAAAAAGGATTCTCTGGTGACACAATACTTACTCACCGCTAATCCGGCCACTGTACATGTACATATATATGAAGGTAGCAATGCAATCTCACAAGAATTTCGCACATACATATATAATTGGTATTTCCCAATCGATCGATGCATGATACATATACACGGCATGGGGAAGGGATCGATATATCCATCATGGGAATATCGATTGGTGATATGGATATGCCCTTATACATGATAAATCATATCCCCATATATATAGACGGCTATACCTATAGCATACACGCACGTCGGATTATATTCTTGCTGTGCCTGTGCAGTTGAAGCGTACGTACGTTCAGCCTCCAAGTCTCTAATTAACGAGATAATATACAATATATACACTGCAACTCTAGTCTTAAAAAGAAGAAGAAGAACACTGTATATATATATATATATAGTGCAACTCCGACAAGAGAGAGTGACTGATCATTCGTGCGTTGCATTGCATGCATGCGTGAGTAGAGTACCTGGATCAAGCTAGCTAGCTGCCTGCCTGCCTGCCGAGGAGGAAACACTACTAGCCTTCGTCTTATTCCTCTCCAGTTTGCACGTACTTAGTAGTTTAGCTAAGCTTCGACCACCAATCAACCTATCAAGGTTAATTTCTAGGAGGAGAAATTCTCAGCAGCAACAAGTTGATTTGCGACGATCTGACATCAACTGGCCTGGTGTTGATTTGCGTTTGAACAACGTTTGTACGTACGTACGTACTCTTCAGATACTGAGCATCCCGTGCCTTGTAACATTATCGATCTAGGCAGGCCGGGGATGCATGTGTAGGATATAACGTACGAGAGCTTATAAATCGATCGAGATTAGAGACGTACACGTACGTGAAACAATGCGATGGAGACTGACGATAGGCATGGAGGCGAAGCAGCAAGCAGGTGGGGTCCAGGGGAGAATGGAATGGAATGGAATGGAATGGAATGCAAGATCGATGGTACTGGCTAGGATCTCTCGTAATCTCACAGGCGTGGCATGGCTGGTTGTCGCTGTGCCTCGGACGGACGGAGGACGACGTGCCGGGCTACATGGCGTCCACCATTCGATTCCGATTCAGATTCCGATTGCGATGGCGGTCGAATCGAAAGGCAGGTTAATTTGGTGGTGGTGGTGATGATGATCGATCGACATACGGCGGAGGTTAGGGCTCAGGCCCACTGCTGTGCTGCCCTCCCTTGTCCGCGCCCATTCTTGTCTCCTCGCCCCGACGGCGACGGCCACCTTAATTTGCTGTCGTCTCCTTGTGCTAGCCAGTTACACACCACCACGCACGCACACGTATCCCCGCCCGCGAGTGCCAGGGATAGCAGCACCACCACGGATGGAATTGCATGTGATGGCGCCCCCTGCAGGCTGGAGATAGATATCCAAGTCCCAACACACCATCGACAGTTAGACTTCCAAATTCCTATACATTTGCAATCTACAGTGGCTGCCGCGCAGTCAGCCAGCGTCTCAAGTGCATATATAGACTAATATTGGATCAACCTAATTCTACACTAATTGGCACATTAATTACACTTCTATATATTCAGATGAGCATATGCACAAACACAGAGAGAGAGAGAGACGCTAGCTACTCCTATATGTGTATATATAAATGTGCCGGCACCAGAGGACAAGAAACCTAGCTCTCACGAGCGCACAAAAAGCTAAGCTTAGCTAAATTGAAGTAGCTGCCCTCTCGGGTCAGGTAACTACATATGCAGCAGAGCAGAGGGGTCGCTGCCGAAACATGTCCCAGACTGCCAGTCTTCGCTCACAGGCAGCACACAGGGGAGAAGAGGGGAACATCTCACCCAGACAACTTCTAACTGCAACTTAATTCCCCAGCCACACTTGTGTTAAAATTTGTATTCTTTCACTCGCTCCGTGCCCTATATGTTGGAACCGACGACAGTCTTTGTGCGCGAGAACAATAACAATAAGCACACAAGAGACACAAGAATTTGTTTACGAGGTTCGGCACAGCCTACATTATCTCTGGGAGACGAATCACGGCGGCTCCATCTGCTCTCTGATTAGGGTTGCAAGAGGTTGACGATGTATATTTATACTCTGATTATACGCTTGACTCAGACTCTGCCCATTCCTTTCACCTTGTTATATACGAGTATACAGAAAGCAAAGCAACGCGCTGCATACAATTCAGAGATCTTAACGAGACCGAGTACGTACGGTACATCCCAGGAGATCACCTGTGCAAGTAAGCTTCAAACATGCATGATGACATGCTCCGTGCCACCACTATTTATATGGCGACAGCAACCTTAGCAACATCTTCTGAAATTGCGATTCAACGACCTAAGCATACGTTCAGTTAGATTTCAGCGCCCACAGAGCCAAATTCTAGGTGACGGCAGCAATAATTCCGAGAAGCTCTACTCTAGCAGGAAAAATCTATACAAATACAATGGTCCTAAACTAAAAGGAAGCTAGAATACCAGAAAAAAGGCCCCCAGAAAGTCAAAAAGGTTGAACAGTGCCATGCTGCTGATACGTCAAGCACATGTTTTCACAAAGTTGCTAGATTGCCTGGCACTGGCAGGCAGGAAGCTCTGCATGCATTGCAAAAGGAAGACGAAACAGCAAAGTGAACACTATGATTTGAATGCATGCCTGCTGCCTAGAGCCCTAGACTATAGAGAAGAGGATCGTCAGCCAGCCACGGCTAGGAAAATCTCACCGGCTGTTAAAAAGCCAAGTTCAGGTCAGGTGGTGATGATTATGGAATTAGCAACCTTCAAAGCATTTGTCATGTACATTTGGAAGCTAGCATGAAATTAAGCTAGGTACTCCTATATGGAGGATAAAACAGCATTAGCTTTGGCGGCCAAATGGATTGAGAACACATGCATGCAGCCTGTGGATTCCATTATTTGGCAATACGGAACGGAATCTTGGCCAATGATGATGCCAGAGTGACAACAGTAGTAAGAATACTATCTGACTTCGCTAGAATCATAGTACGAAAAACCGGATTCAAAAATACTACAATTTAATATGTTTTGTTGGTTTTAAATTCGAAAGATGTGTGGAGTATATACGAACTTCTAATAGAAATGCACTAATATATGAACTCACTCTACTTCTAGCCTAGGTGGGTGGTAAGACCCTTTCCTATATAGAAGGAGATTGTGGGTTCAATCCCTGTCGAAGGCAGTGCTTAATTTTTATTTTATTTTATTTCACTAGTTTTATACTCAGTCGGTCTATCTTGTGAGCTAGACTGGACCTAGCACCGGTTCCGGTTTTTTACGGTTGAACCACCGGTCCGGCCCGGTTTTTACTATGATGACTAGAATGTTAGCAGAGCCACTGGAGTTAAACAGACTTACGGTACATTCTAATAGGAAAAACAATAGTGTTATTGCAATAGGAAAAGCAATAATGCAAGTTGAAACAAAGGAAAAAA
Source organism: Ampelocalamus luodianensis (assembly GCA_036346255.1). Lineage (NCBI taxonomy): Eukaryota > Viridiplantae > Streptophyta > Magnoliopsida > Poales > Poaceae > Ampelocalamus > Ampelocalamus luodianensis. The sequence goes on from CM070620.1 coordinate 95,264,839, forward strand.
GAAGGAAAAACGATAATGTACTAACCCTATAGTACAGCTCATATCCTTAGCAGACAAACCCCCGCAGGTGTTCAGGAATTTAAAGAAAAAATGTACCTCGAAAGGGCAGGAAATAATTACATACATGGCCATGAGGCCCTGGCTAATAGGCTTCACAAGCATGTTTACCATCAATGACAGTGCCGGGGGATTAACAACTCAATACACCGATTTTCATTACAAACTATGTAAAAGGCTGAACAAAGTTTGTGCAAGACAATGAGAACCGTCCGAGCAATTACAAGTTGTAAATTTTCCTGCTAGAGCCGTGAAAGGGAATCGATATGCAGAAGAAATGGAAGTTTCAGCACTGGGTCTGGAGTCATGCTTATACTTCACAAGAAACAACGATAAGAATGGCCAAAGTTGTTTAGAAGGGACGAAGTTGAAGTGCCTACTTTGCTATTTTACCCACACAACAAAAAAGCACACTCCAATTACGTTGAACTGATTTTTGGTGGCCTGGGACAAACTTTGGCGCTACATTTCCCCCCTAAATCCCTAATAATGTCAATGAACTCAATATAAGTACATAACTAGCAACATATTACACCTCTAATATAGTTGAACAGATATGCTAATTTAATCCCAATCCCTCCTCTCCGGAGATTTAGCCACTCAAGTTCATTCCGCAAATCCCTTGCCTGCATTAATTGATCTGTTCTCAGCTGAACCTAAATGAAGGGGATCGATTATTGAATCGAATCACGCCAGCACCACCCCGGACTGGAGTGACGATCTAATCTGACAAAAAAATGCAGCGGGAGATTTCATCAGACTGAGAAAGAAGAGGCCAAACTCGATAACGATATGAGATGTAGAGGGCTCAGAGTAAGCAACTACCAAAGCAAGACGCCGAGCCGCGCCGCCAAATTCAACCGCAGCCTGCTGCTCCAAGCTAGATTCCCCGCCGCCGCCGCCGCCGCCGCCGTGTTGGTGATGGTGTTTGAAGTTTGAACAAAAATGGAAGGAGTGCGACGACTGAGCCTGTATGTTATGTGTTGCACCTGCCGCGTTAGCTCATGAGTCATGATGCGTGGCAAATTGGCACGGCCCCAATCTTCCACTGGGCTGTATAATAGTCCAATCCTATTTTGGGTCAGATCAATGGTAGGGGGGAGGGGAGCGTGAGGATACCTACTCGACGGAGTTCCTGCTCTTCATTGACAGCTTAGGCCACTGCAAGAAGCTGTCCGCCGATATTGACGTCTCAGTCCATGCTTTGCTAATGCTGGTCACCATCTTCTTTTCTTGCCGAGATGGAGTTGCTGTTTCAGGTGACTTACACCTTTGTGTTTGTTTCAGAGGGGTGAGCTACCGGGGATGCCACACTCTCATGCGTGAAGGTGGGATCAAGTGACCGTCAAAGGGATTTGCCTGAGCGCGAGCCCAATCAACTGGGCGAGTCCAAACTTACAAGCAAAACGATACTGCCAAGTGGAACGAACACGCCGGAAAACATAACCTGGAAACTAACTCCGGACTGGGGTTACTCACCCAGCTTGGCCTATGCCGCACAATTCCTTGGTTCCATATCAACGGAACACAAAAGGATCGTTCGGAAAGCATGCCAACCCAGGTACAAATTCTTCTCATGGATAGCGATTCAAAACCGCTTATGGACTTTTGATCAGCTGCAAGCACGAGGATGGCCAAACCAGCACATCTGCCCTCTATGTAGTAGTTCACCCAAAACAACGTTACACCTCTTCCATGAATGCAGATACACCAGGCGTGTGTGGCACTCAATTGCCCAATGGTTCCGGTTGGCATCCCTGCAACCATCACAGTGGGCTAATAGAACTAGCATCGGGAAATGGTGGATAAACATCAACAACCTGGAGGGACTGCCAAGGAAGGTGATCACCTCGATGGTCATACTAATCAACTAGGAGATTTGGAAAGAGCGTAATACAAGGATCTTCCAAAACAAGCCCTCCATGCCAATAGTGGTTGGAGTTAAAAGATTGTTGAATACATAGGGGAGAAATTGTTGAAGTCATTCATCCCCTCTGACTGCTGTAGCCGATCCTACAGTTTGGTGAAGATGCTTTTATGAATGATCTCCATTCCAGGGATTCTCTAGTTTCCTGTTCGAGAACATATTGTTAGAATTAGGCCCATAAGTGTAAATACCCATTCATTTCTTAAATTTCAAAGTATGCATAGTTTAGTCCAACTTTAATTTTCTAACCGTGCATTTCTCTCTCTTCTTTGATATTGGTCAAACTAAATTGTTCGGAAGACCAGTGTGGTCACTGGTCAGAAGACCAGTGTGCCGACCAGTGTGATCGTTCAGAAGACCAGTGTATCGACCAGTGAGGTTATTCGGAAGACCAATGTGGTCATTCTGAAAACTAGTGTGGTCTCTCGAAAGACCACTGTGGTCATTCTGAAGACAGTGTGGTCATTCGGAAGACCAGTATGGTCACTGGTCAGAGTCATAGGCCAGGGTATAGTCAGGAGTGATAAATATTGCTTAATTACTATTAATTAGTTTTCAATTAGCAGTTACCAGTGGTTCATTATGTGCTTTATTATGTAGTTACTAGAGAGTAATTGTCTCGACCTTAAAAGATTTGAAGACGTCTAGACCAAAGAACGATTGATTCACTTCCATTTCTTCTTCTTCCTCTCTATTCTATTGCGCTAGTGTGTTGTGCTGTCGAACCAAAACCATCCCTTCTCCTCGGCGTGCATCGGGAAGGAGGGTAAGCGGATATCTTTGAACCAATGCCGCAGAGAGTACCTGCACAGGGCGACAATAAAGTTTCTGGGCAGCGCATCTGCATGACCGCTTGTAGCGTTGCTTCATTTACGTTCTGCACTGCATCGAGTGTGTGGTGTTTTCTGTTCTTCATCAAGCCCGACTATAAGTTAGTTGTGCGACCAAACTGCTCTGTTATAATAGTATTATTGTGTATGTTTAGAAGTACAATGAGTTGCTTGCTGCTAGCATTGTTTTATGCATCTTTAGTTATTTACGATCTTTGTCTTATAATAAAATCTATAATTAAAATATTATCCATATTTCCTTTCCAACGCATACAACTGGTGGCCTTAAATCAAATTTTTTTTATTAATTAATCCTTCTTTTAATTTATTTTTATTGTTAACCCCTGCAAACTTTATTTCTAATTCTGACCACTTTAGTCACGCCACCACCCGTGGCGTGACAAAACAACACTGTCACGCCGGTCCGTATCTTATCAAGCTCATATCGTGCCATCACTATTGGCGTGATAGTGTTGTTTGGTTACACCACTACTAATGTCGTGACAAAAAGCGTTACTTAGCGGACTTATCCTATGACATAACAATATTATTTTGTCACGCTACGAGTCCTATGGCCAAAAGGGTCATAATTAGAAATAAAGTTTGCAGAGGGTTAACAATAAAAATAAATTGAAAAAGGGTTAATTAATAAAAAAAAAACTAGCCTTAATTCTTCATCCAAGATATTACTGTTTTCAGAGGAAGGGAAAGGTATACCTTCATTCATTGCTGAGTGAGGACCACCACCTTGGTGAGCAGATGGTGCCCTTCAGCCACAGTAAAGGTGGTGCTTTCCACATGAAACCGGGGACTGGAGAAGAGTGTGGTAACCCAAAATCCCCAGATTCAAGTCGACAAGGTGCTGGCTTTGATGGGAAAGGCTTGGAAATTAAACTACTTGAAGAAGATAATCTGTTTCCAGTGAATGATTCTTTGCATGCTCAAAACACTGATCGTTTGCCATTTGCAGAATGCGCTAGAGCCAAGGGTCTATTGCCAGTAGAAGTAGTTACTGATATCAACTATAGGCTCCAAAATCTCGCGCCTGGTGAATCAGAACACATCCAGGTGCTTGGCCATGATATGTTGGGGTCACATTCTCATGATCGGCGTGATCAGATTGGCCCAAATAATCTTTATCATCTTTTCCAAAGTAAGCCATCTACAGTCTCCTGTAAACAGAGCAAGCACCACGATGGATCATATTGCTGCTACTAAGAATCAACAAGCAGCACTCAACATGCCAGAAGCTATCCACCGTGGCACTCGCTGTTCTTTCCCACAAGATATGGATTACATGTAACATGTTGTTCCTGCTCCTGGTGGCCCTCGTGTTGACCCAGCTGTCCATCATCTTATGCTATAGCACACGTCCATGCCTGGAAGGCTTGCCAAGAGGTGTTCCTCAATCTCAGCCTGTGCATCACATGCCTGCCTGCCTATAGAACTGAGATGAGCAATGTAAATAGTTTCCAGATGCACCCTCGCCAGCCTGGTTATGGAGAATAAGGGACGATGATGGCAGGTAAATTTCCATACAGTAACAACGTGTGTTTAGAACCTGTAGTTTAGTAATTGAGGCTGATTAGGATTTTGAGCTCCAGTTGTGCGACATTTCCAAAATGGCCAGTATTGCATTCCTCAAAATGGCTCAAATAATTCTTATTGCAGTTAACTGCAATTTTATAGAGTTTGAAATGTCTTTATTCTCAACGAATACCAAGAATGACATATTTGTAACCTGTTTTAGTCCTGTAATAAGTAGGTCCACCAGGCCCAGAGGTGGGGGTCAATCAACTTGAAAGGCTGGTTCAAATGGATCTGAGAGCCAGATCGAAGCAGATCCACCCTGCAATGGCTGGTCCTGTTCCAGGTTTCTACGGGCCTGACCTCAACATGAATTTTAGATGCTGATGATCCGCATGGATGTATCCATCCAGGAGAGTGATCTGTCGTGCCTTTGGTGGTGCTGATTGTTTTTCTTTGCCCAAACATTGCTTTAGCATGCATACTTCTGACTTGCGACGAGGTGGTTAATCTGGAGGAATGCTTGAGAGGCTGAGCGTGCGCAACTAGGGTGCATTGTGAAAAACAAGTGGCTTCTGACTAGTTTGTTTTGCAGTTTTGTGACATACGCTATCCTGCAAAATACGATGAATACACTGAATCAGCTGATGGACTTGTTTTTTTAGCATTGGAACGTTCAAGTTCACATACGCTTCTTAGCCTAGCCAAGAGCATGCCCTCCTGTTTGACGCCTCCATATTTGGGTTGGGAGGTTTTCCTTCCAAGTTTGAAGTTGGATGCAGAAAGCTTCGAGTTAAGACCACCTTGTCGGCAAACTGAGCATACTTCGCTTCTGGCCAATGAGCCAGGTTACAACTGGTATTGGACATCTACTCAGGCTTCAGGTTAACAAGACCTATACTGCAACTCAGAAGTTAAAGGTCGATCCAAATCGACCCTCTTTTCTCAAAGCTACGGAGCAACGAAGATTACATCCCCAAGCAGATGATGAAATATGGGACGACGGACCAAATAACATCAGTTTCTGCTGACAAAAAGAGAGGCAACACACATCTAAAAAGGCGTACTAATAGTTCAAATTAGACAAAAGTAATAATCCGAAAAGTAACATACTGAGTACCACACTAATCCAATACAGAATGCTTGCCAAGAAAAGCAGCAGAGAATCAAAATCATATGTTCATTACAGTACCAACGTAAACTGATACAAAATATCCTTTTAGACTCGCGAAAACAGTAAAGAAGATGTTCTATCCAATTCTTTTGATAGCAGATATATTGCAGGCAAAGTAGTCAGCACACCTTTGGTGACTATATACAATACTATGACGTGTATATTTTATATCTCTCTGTAAAGGTTGAGACTGTTGGTGCCACCAAGCATCCTATTAACGACTGTTGCGGCAGCAGCCGCTCCTTGGCTTGGAGAGGTAATTTCTGTTGAATCTTCTCCAATTTGCAATGACGAGACCGCCTGGGCTGCCATGAAACCTGGGCAGGCAACTGACTGATGGAGTGTTCCTTGATAGTACGGTGCTTGAAAGTCCCTCACCTCTCCCCAAGATGGCAACGGCTGACCAATCCCCCAATCAATCCATCTCCCTTTGGGAGCATAAGCATGACTGGTGCACATCAGTCCACCGGGAGGATAAATATCAGTGCCTTGTGTATCGACAGCGAACTCAAAACCATCTGAGTGATCCCAATGGTTGCATCTTCTGTGCTTGTTTAGCATCAAATGGCAGGTTTCATCGGATTCCTCACCTATGAGAACATGAAGAGCAACTGCTTCAGCTATTGCAGCACCTTCCTCATCCAGCCTTTGCTGTTCTTCTTTCTTCTTCTGCTTCTTCTTTTCCAGCTCTGAGATAATGGCGGCAGAGTTTGCCAATGCCTTCTCTAGCCGCCGCCTCTTCTTCTCAGCCTGCTTCTGGCGATCCAATTCATCTTTGGCTTGCTTCTTCTTTCCTTTCTTCAAGACTTTGCCTGCTTGATTGCCCACAGCCTTTTCCATGACAACTGTGCCTGCTATTGACTATCACAGCTAAATTCCTCTACTAACTATAATCAAGGAAAACCAAAATCTTCAAAGTTCATTCTTTGGACTCCTGTCTAGACGCTTTACTCTAATGGTCCGGTAATTTATTTCCAAACCAACTACTGCTAAAACGGTCACTGCAGAACACTACACCCACTCAGGTCTGAATGAGTATCTTATCTTGCGAAAGATGCAATCCCAGAAGGAGACAACGGGAGAGAGCAGGAGCGAGAAATAGTAAGCGCTTGCTATTTCATCTATTGTTAAGTTTGTCCCAAACTTCTCAATGCCCAGCTCCTGACCCATTTTAGTAGCACCAGAATTGAAGTAGAACCACAGCCAACCAGCTCATAAGGATCTTCTACTGCATCAAGAGAAGAAGCTTCAGGTGAGAACGGTAGTCAAATTTAGAAAAATGAGTGTATATATATGTGAATGGTTCCTCTAGCAATTCAAGAAATGTTATACCATGTAACAAAATAGTACAAATCAAATGACTCCACATCATGTACGAAAAAAAAAAAACTTACACCAGATTTCCATGTGCAAATTTATAATGGAAGTGAACCAAGCCAGAAAATACGCATATATTCAGTCACTTCACACACATAATATCCCCTCAACAAAATACCCGTCAGCATCCTTAAGGACTCAATTCCAAGGAAAGTTTGTGCTGCACTCCAATAGGACTGGCAGAAGCTGAGCCATGCTGTTGTGATACAGAGGCGGTGGCTCTGTCCCTTTGTTGGTTTGGAATTTGATATCTTTCGGAGAAGCAAAAGGGCCCGATCTTTATTATCTTGGCAGATGCTTTACCAATCAACATGAATTAATGGATTGTGCATAGTGTTGAACAATCTTTTTTTACTTTCTGTAGCTAAAGGACAAAAGTTCATTTTTTTTAGGGGAGAAAAAAACTGTACCGAAAGATGTACCTCAGGACTCAGGATCCAATGGTCACCTAATAATTAACTTGCATTATTTATGCAAAACAAGGTCATGGCCAATTCACAAGCTGCAAAACAACCTCACTGGAAGAGCGAGTACACAAATGCTCAAAACTACACCATGATGACAAGTCTATCTTGTCCCGTGCATATCCAAGAATTAGCCAAAGAGTCGTACCGCGACAGCAAGAAGGCCGACGAGATCTCGGCTATCAAGCTATCAGAAACCTATCATCACCCAAACAGGGCACAAAAGCTCTGGTAACAGGTTTCTCCTGTTGAGGATTAAAAAAAAGCTGGCAGATACAAGGCAAAGATGTAGACGACATAGCAACCAATTGCACCGCGAAACTAAATTCGCGGCAGGGCAATTAAGCGCCAAGTGCGCATCCTTGCAAGTCAAATTCAATTCACCCTGACGGCACAGTTTCCGAGATCAAATCGGGCAATTGGGCGCCGCTAACTTGGAAAACCGAGAGCCGTAAGGTCTGAAAGACCCACCCTTTCGGACCAATTCCATCAAGTAAGCGCCCATTGGAGACAATTCTCCTAAATCTGTCCTCCAATTAGACGCAACAAATCAACCAGACACTAATAATCCTAGACCCCATCAAATTCCACATCTAGGCGGAAACCACCCTCCAATTGGCATGGGGAAACAGCCAGATCCAAACCGAATTTGAGTAATCAAGGGCAGGAGGATTACCTGCGAGGAAGCCTAGGCGGGGGAGGGATGGGGAATCGCCGAATTGAGGAATCGATCGATCAATCAATCAATTGAGCGCGAGGGGAGTGGGAATTGGGGAGGCAGGTAGGGGATCCGGGGGCGGCGATTCCTTCCTCAGTCCCGAGCAGAGTCTCTCTTGGTCTTGGATCGGATTGGATTGGAGATTGGGAGCGGCGGCGGCGGAGGAATTCGAGGCGGATTTGGAGAGCGAGTCAAGTAGGAGTATTAGTACTAATACTATTTGGGGATTGGGGATTGGTTTTTTTTTTTTGGTTTTAGACGGCACGTGCGCGGCGCGTGATTGGATGGATGGAGGGAAGGCACGTGTGGAAATCGGTAGGTACACTCAGGTGCTGGGTCTCCCCGCACGGGAGCAGAGACTGTGCGCGCGGGCCCACCGTGTTCTGCTGTTCTCGATGACATGTGGCCCTTTCTCTCTCTCTCTCTGTGTGTTTTTTTTTTTCTGCTTTTGTCTTGCAGGAGGAGTAGTGGTCTGAGTGTGGTGGTGGTCCAGTAGCATTTTCTTTTCGTTTACGAGGCAGGTGGCAATTGGCCAAGCAAAACCGTGGCTCGATTTATTGTTACTATTTAGATTAGACTGGCGGAGTGCTCGTGCGTTGCAACGGAAATACAAGCTTTGTACGAGATGGGAGGAGATGGGCGCGGGGGAGTGGGTGGAGCGGCAGCGGCGGAGCCTAGGGCGAGAGCGGGAGGGAGAAGGGAATGTGACGTATGGGGCTTTGCAAGCGCCGACAGACAGCACACAGACAGCCGGTGCGCGAGGGTGGTTCTAGCGACAGCGAGGTCGAAGGCGTGTGAATCAAGGACGACGGAGCCGATGTGGGTGTGAGGCGGGGCAGACCACGGGGAGTAGGGCTCGAAATCGGAGGAAGAAGAACGGGGCGGTGATGGTGCATATACGAGGAGTGGTCGCGTTAGGGGACGCGTCGTGGTTGACACGATAGTCCTAGTGCGCGCGAGGGTTTCGTTGGCTTTTCTACATACGTAGGGAGGGGTGGCACGATCTTACTGTTGCGCGGAGGTAAACTCTTCTTTTATCAGTTAGGAAGAGGTCCATTCTACCCCCTCAAGTATCAACATTCGGACACCTAACCCTCTTAACTAAAAAATCGGTCGTTTGACACCCCTAAGTTGCAAAACCGGACAACCTACCCTCTCCGACTGTTTCGTGCGGTGGTATTGCTGATGTGACATCCGGGGTGCCCGATTTCGCCAGGTCGACTAGGTGAGCTGGCTTCTTTGGCACTTAGGCTCACCTGTAAATGAGCCCACAGCAATTAAAGCATTTTCTCTCTTCTTTATCCATTCACTCAACTAACACAACTCCCTCCCGGCTCATTCTTTTTGCTTCTTCTTCCTCTCTCTTTTCCCCCATTCCTTCTCTCTCGCCATTTCTTCCCTGGCCGAAGCTCGCTCATGACGCTTCCTCCCTCTGACCCACTCTCCATCCCGCCCGATGCCACCTTCCCAACCCGCCTGGGTGCCGCCTCCCGATCCCATCCCGCCCGAGCGCCACCTCCCCATCACGCGACGAACTCCTCCTCCATGAGGAGGTAGTCTTTGACGCGCTCGAGCTTGAGGAGGCGGAGGCGGCACTTACAGAGCGGCGCGACGGTGGGGAGGCACGTGGCCGCCTTGGGGCCCTTCTGGTTGCGCTACTTGCGGCTGACGCGGGAGGGCGCGGTGGGCGACTCGAACTTGCGGTTCTTCTTGTCGCCGTCGCCGCCAAGCTTGCGGTCGCCGAGGGTGCCGCCTTGCTTGCCCATGGCGCCTGGTGTGCCCTGCCCCATGGTCGCCGTCGCCGGTTCGAGGGTCGAGGGATTTTTTCCTTCTTTTTGGTGGATCGAGACGACAACGATAAGAAAAGGAAAAGGGATATGAGCTTGGAATTGATGGAGCTGCAACACTTTCCTCCCCCCTCCCCTCCTAGCAAAACTGGGCAACTCGGACGCCACGTCGGCAATATCACCGCACAAAACAGCCAGAGGGGTATGTTGTCCGATTTTATAACTTAGGAGTGTTAAAGGACCAATTTTTTAGTTAAGATGGTTATGTGTCCGCATGTCGATACTTGAGAGGGTAGAATGAACTTCTTCCTATAAGTTAATATCAAGATAAGAGGAAGCCGAGCGCTTTGCCTGCGCCCGCGGCAACCATAGCACGCTTTTCAGATCTAACCCTGTCTTCCCATAATATTTTCTATTTCTCTGCAGCTCTTTTGAAAAAAGAAATCTGTACCATTTTGGATTCAGCTTAAATGATTTTTTCTTCTTCTCACTCGTTGTGCCTCCGAACGCTTCTCTATCTTTGGCCATTTTGGACGAATCCGATATAATGCTGTTAAGTAGGGATGAACGAACGAGAGGTATTTTTTGCAAACTACCAAAATCACGATTTTGTACGGGGTTAATTTTTTTTTTTCCTAAGTGACCTACCCACGTTTTTAAAGGAGTGATATTAGCGAGAAAGAGAAAAATACTGAAAACCGTTAATAAGGTAAGCCTGAGGGGTTACTCTGCACAATAACAGCCAAGGAAGGCGTCGGGCCCGAATCGACACACGATGACGCCGCGCGAGACGAGCAGAGAGCTTCTTCTTCCCTCAAGACAAGAGAGGTAAAAAGATTTGCTTATCAGTATCTGCTCAATTCCTTTTTCCTCTCCCCCTTTTGGTTTCGAATCATCCAAAGGTTGTGGTGGATCTTGAGGCCAGTCCCAGTCGAGATGCATGTGCAGACTTGAGAGCAGGAAAAATCCCTTGTTTCTCTTCTCCTAGTGAATTGAATTGGTAGATAATGCCGCGGATCCATGCTTGGGATCGATCGATCGATGTGTTCCTGGGCTGCACGGTCGCTCCATCCATCGATTGTTTCCGTCTCACTGGAACCGAAAACATTGTGTGCCTTGAGGCTTGACTTGTTTCTTTTCCCTTCAGGACTCGAATCAAGGAATGACAAAGGACAGCTTGATTGAGCTTCCTAGACTAGTATCCATTGCAAGCACTGCCGCTCTGCTTTTTTCCTTTAAGAACTGCCGTTAAGCCATCGGTATTTGTATTATTAGCCTATCTAAGTGATCCCTGCTAATCTTGATTAGTTATACTATCAGTTGCTTCTTCACACTGCAGATGTTCAAGCTTGGAGTCAAGGCTGTACTTTCTAACCAGATTAACAGCATGATATAATCTTACGTTACTGACTTGCTGTCTGTACATAAACATGTAGCCATACATATTGGGTGCTCATCAGTCAGCTCGCTATCTGCATGCTCTCAAGTGCAGCCAGCATTATTTGCTCCCAAAGAACTAATCACTTTTCATTGTGCAGTTTGGAACGCACATAGCGATTCAATTCCTTGTCGAAATAGTGCTTCTTTACAACTGTCGATCTGATGGTTGGTGAATCTAAAAGTTCCTGTCCGAACTTATCTAAAGAGATATGTATCTATGAATCCGTATGTTCCTCTTTTAAGTGGCCCTTACCAGTTACCAGTTACCTACCACCCAGGTCCGTTCGATCCCGGGGGTGGCAGGATGGTGAACCACCTATTTCGAAAATAAAACACAAGAGCATTCGTCCTCTAGTTATGCGAACACCGGTTTGTCAAACTCTTCAGTCAAGTAAATCAAGTCCTCATCTGCTAATCTGTCTTAGCGTTTTATTCTTGGACACTTGACTGGTAACATGGTCAGTATATCAGCAGAGATTTGTCAAAATCACTGAAAATGGAAATTCAAATTAAACAAAAATAAACGATATGGCAGGATTAAACATCCATGTTGATTTCGAACAAGGTTATTTCTATGCCAAACCATGTTTGTGCAGCAATTGCATATCATCGTACTGTGGTGGCATGAATACTGACGTTACTTCTTGTCATTGTCCATACAGATGAAGCAGGAGCAAAAAGGGAAATCACTGCGGCATCATCAAGTAGATCAGTGGTTCTTATCCTTTTTCAGCGAATATGGTTTGGGGAGGAACCTAATTAATGACACAGGCATCGATCCATCAGGTACTACTATTGGTACGTCTAGGGGATTCAGATGATGTAGCTATAGATGATAGACTTGGCTAGTGAGAAATATTGACAAAAGGATCAGAATGACTTGCAAAACATTAATTGCAGCAGACAGTAGCAAAGCATGAAAGGCAAGTGTGATGTGAGTGAACGATCGATGCGTTGCACAGAAAAGGCAGCGATCTTTCCACATCACCAACATGCGATGAAAATTTACACTGCAGACAAGCTACACAAACACACCTAATTACAGAGTTGGTAGCATTCACAGATTCACTTGTGATCAAGAACGGGAAGCCGCGGCAAAGCCCTGACTAGTGTTGAAGTGATGGAGTGCACCAGGATTCGTGCTATCCTGGACTTGACTTGCCCACGCCGTGGCTGGGAGCGAACCCTCCTTTGCCTGCAGGTGCTCCTGTAAGCTGCAACAAGAAGACGGTCGCCTGCTTTTCCACTCATGGCCATGCTTGTGAAGAAGAAGATGTAGCGGAGAGTTTACTTAATTTCTTGCACTGTGGTGTATGCATCTTTGTATGTGGGAGTAGCCTATTTATAGGCTTTGAGCAGCAGTTCTACTTGTATCAGGATGCTAGACATGACAGCTAATTCTTGCGCTCATTGTCTTGTATAATTGAGTGAGCCATGAGGGCATGAAGTACATTCAGATGCTGCTGTAGTTTTCGTGATCTTCATTCTTTTGTCTTGTTGGTACGACAAGCTTCTGTTTGTCCAGTTGATTTGGGGCATGATTGCATTGACAGACATGTGGACTTGCATCAGATAGGCTTGTCATTATGTGTGCTAAGACTGAGGACTGAAGAGCAAAGTAGTTGGTGCCAACCTGTGGTGTCTCCAGGTCCGTGTGTGGATCAATGGATCACCAGACGGTGGTTATCATTCATGCGTGTTGATTTGGGACATGCATGCATGCTGCTCATAGTCATAGGTAGGTAGGTAATCTAGCTAATCACGCTGCATGAGCATTCTGTCCCCCCATTGTTTTTTTTTTTTTTTTTTTTTAATTTGTTCTTGTGTGGTTGCTGTGTTGTTGTACGTAGTTATGGGCCTTTGGGATGGGAGTTTACATGGGCAGGAAGCCTGGAACTACGGTTTGCATCAGGAAAAGCTTGTGTCAACAAATGTATAATGATTCAGTCAGTCGTTCATGAGGCTGTGTGCCTGTGTCGTCACAAATCTATATATGCATCAAGTAATGATTAATTTGTTCCTCTCCAACAAAAAAAAGTGGAGTAAATTTCAGAAAACTCCAGGTTTTAGGGTATTAGTAACACAAAAACCTATGTTTTAAGATTTTTTTTCCCAGAAAACCCTAGATTTTGAGACATTAGTAACACAAAACCCCATATCGTGGGATTTTTTGAAGCCTGACGTTTTCTGAAAAACCTCAAAACATGAGATTTTGTGTTACTAATACCTCAAAACCTAAGCTTTTCTGAAAAAAATATCAAAACGTAGGGTTTTGTTTTACTAATACCATAAAACCTGGGGTTTTATGAAATTTACACAAAAAAGTACTAATATTTGCCAATCTTAGACCAGGGTTAATTAATTGACCAGTATCCATGAATGTTACATGTCTAAATGGCCGGGTAGCATATAGTACTTGTTTAAATTTGTAACGTATTTTTCCGCATGTTTCTGTATCCGTTTCCCTGTGATCCTGTGATTAACTCGATCTTACACTTTTTGTATTCAAACGTACACCATATGACGGCCATTGCAAACAATTAATTTCCTGCAGAAAAAATATAATTGCGCTTCACATCTCGATCGCCCTAGATCCACTCCAATCGTATATATTCTCCAACCTAGAAACGTAGATCCAAACATATATGCATGTTCTATATATATATATATATATATATATATATATATATATATATATATATATATATATATATATATATATATATATATATATATATATCGTAGACAATTTATATATATGGCAGGATATAGGCATGCCGCATGCATATATATATATATATCAACACAAACTCACTAGAACAGCCAAGCAACGCCGACCAGAAAACACAACGAACTGTAAGCATGCAAAAAAGACAGTAAGCCTTCCTTGATGCACCACATGATCAATCCTTTTCAGAGAGACCTGCAATAACCTGTCATTCATCGCTAGCTAGATTGTATATGGACATATATGTAACCAGAGCAGAAGTGCTATTGATAATCACTTGGCCTTCATCGACATTGATTATATCGATGTTCCCTGCCTTCCAATGACCAACTCCGTCTCCACGTCCATGTGCTCATCATCCTTCTGCTGACCATTCGATTCTTCTCCCCCACCTCTTGCAGGTAGACGAGCATTCAGGTCTAGCAGAGGCAGCGCCTTGTACAGGTATATGGGCGTTGCATGCATCTACCACATATCAGTAATCAGTCGGTTAACAGCACAAAATTTTCGTAATATAAACTTTTGAATTTTTTTAATAATGCATTTTTAAATAGAATTATAGAAATAAATATCCGTTTAATAAAATTACAAAATGAACTTCTGTCGCCGTTTGAATTGAGGACAAGAGCCCTATCGTCCAACAAACAAGAGTTAATGTCTCTGTCACCATTCCAAATAGCGATTGACACGCAAATCACTATTTGGAATGAAAACATGACCCCGCAGCTTCAGGTCGCCATTCCAAATGGCGGTAGAAGCTTGGCTATAAAAGGCCAAAAAAATCAGCCTAAATTCACTTTTAATCCGGAAAAAAAAAAGAAAGTGGGGAGAGGGGAAGAGGAGAGGAGCTAGCGAAGCGCGTGTTGTGTATGTTGTGATAATGAATTGCAAGACGTCTTTAACTTTCAGCTATTGGATTTGTATGAATGTAACATGACAAGACACAATTGCATTGCAGTACCACGATGTGACAAAATCATAAGTCCAAGTCCTAGAATATCATAACATTAGAATACCAAAATGAAATTAGACTATCAAGCAAGGTTCAATTCATATTAAAATAGCAAAACATTACATCCTAACTTCGTTCTAGCCTTTAGTACCTTTTCAAGCCAAATTGACCACACCCTGCCATCCCACATTTTCAGAAAGAAATGACAACATGCTGCCATGCCACTTTTTTAGGCCGAATTGATCACACCCTGCCATACCATGTTTTCAGACCGATAGGACAATCGGGACTAGGTTTTCCTAGTGAGTAGACATCACTCACCATTCATACCACATTTTTAGAAAGAAATGACCACATGTTGCCACGCCACATTTTCAGACCGAATTGACTACAATCTGCTATGCCATGTTTTTAGACCAAAAGGACAATCGGGACAAGCTTTTTTCAGTGAATAGACATCACTCACCAGCCATCCACTTTTAGAAAGAAATGACCACACACTGTCACGCCACCTTTTAGACCGAATTGACCACAACCTGTCATGCCCTGGACAGTTTTTCCCAGTGAGTAAACATCACTCAACAGTCATCTCACCTTTTCAGAAAGAAATGACCACACCCTGTGATGTCACCTTTTCAGACCGAAATGACCACACCCTACAATTCGCCATAATTGACCCCCTCAACACTGCACCCTAGCCGCTTATAAAAAGCGAGGTACAATCCACCACAATCAACACTCTACTCCAACTAGTTTCGCACAAAAGAGAGAAAGGAGGGAGATGCCCACAATACGACTACGGTAACCCAGTGCATAACATTCAGTCCACACACCCGGCGACCACCGTCCGGACGTACTACACGTGCTCTAATATCCGCGTAAGATAATCTCACACACATCAATTTTTCACATTGTACGTTACATTTCACGTATCGCTAACTCCGGAGTAGCGTTGTTTTTTCTTCCAATGGATCGACAGCCCGGACAAATATGATAGAGCATTCATCGAGCAGAAGTACATGCTCAACTACATGCTGCCACCCGAGGTTTTCCAAGCCCGGGTGTCTGATCTCTGTGGTCATTCCAAATGGCGATTTGATCTCTATCGTCGTTCCAAATGGCTACAAAGACATTTAATATTGTTTGTTTGATGGCAGGGCTCTTATCATCAGTTCAAATGGCAACAGAAGCTTAATTTTGTAATTTTATTAAACGAGCATTTATTTCTGTAATTTTATTTTTAAAAAATCCATAAACTTTTCATATTAGTCTGCCACAAACTTCTTTTATTTTGCCCCCACCCTCCAATATAAACTGTCTGATAAGATGAATACTACTATTAGTACGTCTATTATACATATTTACCTGTTCACGGAGTACCGCATTCTCCCTCAAGAGGTTCCTCCCCTGTATATACAATATGGCAAGCAAAAAATTATTTAAGGATATAGTTTCGGACACCAGCTGGCAATACAACTTAGCTTTTAGGTAATGGTGACTAGATCATGCTGATTTTCCTAAATTAAAATTATGAATCTGAGGCATGACATACTATTTATTTTCGTGTTAGTGTTTGTATCTTACTAGGTAGATAACAAGTTTCACATATTTCAACGCGATAATGTCGATGCATATATATACCTGCTCCCTCAACTCCAAAATGTGATCCATCATCTTCTTTTGCTGCTCAAGATCCACGAATAAAAACAAAAACAAAAAACTCAGTCGTTATGTCGTTAACTTGGATGCAATGCAACAGTTGGAAGAAAATAGCCACGCCCCCCCAAAAAAAAAACGCTTGCCTTCTTTTGTCTGATGCTGCTCAGGCTCTTCTCCAGTTGCACCTCCAGCTCTTGTAGCTCCTGCATTGAACACGACCCAAGGCCTTCCCCCAACATCTTCCTGCATGTTCATGTACGATTTATTTGTTTCCCAAGATCAGCTTGCCCTTATTTTTTTCCCTTCACACTTGATAATTAATTAAGCAAACAAGCTAGTCATCTGGTTGTCACCTCTTGTAGGCCTCGATTGCGTCTATCTTCTTTCCCAATGTTGTAGCCTCTGATTTCCACTTCTGCGTATATGTACATTGCATACACAATTTGAAGTGACAATTATATATATGTATGTAGAATGCAATAGTATATATGTTACTACATTATCTGCGATTTCATGCTCAGTCACTGTATTTATATTTGCATTTTCGTGCTATCTATGCATAGGGCTGTAAATAATGAAATAGTTCGATGATGATCAATTAATTAATCACAAGGTAACCCAATATACATGAGATATTTGTGTACTTAGATAAGATAGCATAAAATTTGAACCTGGACGCCGGGTTCATCAGCTTTCTCATTTGCAGGTGTGACTTTTGTGTGGTTCAGGTAGCGATCAATCGTCTTCTGCAAGCTGAAAATTTACAAAATCCAAGAGAAAATTAATCAAACTGTTGAATCAATAAGGGGCACATGCATAGTGTGAGCAGTGATTTTTTTTAGGGCAAATCACAAGAATTTTATTTACGAAAAGCAGGATTACAGTCACTGGTTATCGCATCCGAAAGGAAATCTGGAATGCAATTAACCCAAGTACACATCAAGTTACCCGACAGGCCTTCTTCGCACGGCTTCGGTAGATGAGTAGGCAATGGATTGAAATTGTCACTACTTAAGAAATGCTAAAAATATGTTTTAATTAACAAAATTGCTAAATCAAGGGTTAGAAAAATGGTAAAAAGAGCACTAAAAATGGGATGATTAGACAAATCGCCTAAGCATTTGTTGTTCATTTGCAAAGTGCATGCGTCAGAAATTGTCCTCTACCAAAGCACATTATCTCATATGCTTTTGTAACTGCATATGGTGAGCATGCAGTTAAAGGACATTTATTCTAAATGATGCAAACAAATGAAAGGCTGCTAATTATAATTTAATTTTGGTATCAAAATACAAATTACAAAGCCATTCGTAAACACTAGCCACCTGCTAATTAAACAACTAAACACTGCTGAAAATTCAGGTGAATGTATTGTATACATGTTGTACTTCATAAATAACATATATGATCTTTAAGTCAATTTATTTAATTACAGAAAAAACACTAGCTATTTGTGCAATACTTTTTTTTTGAGAACACACAAAAGCTTTGCGCGTCATTTCATTAAGTAGAGATCAAATCAAATACAAGAGACAAAAACAAGAGGCGCCAAACAAGCCGCAAAGGAAGCTAAAAAGAGAAAAAACGAAGAAAAAACAAACACAAAGAATGAGGGCCAGACCCCCAAACAAAAACGAAATTACTCCTGGAGCGGTAGCACCTCCAAGCAACGGGCTCCCGCCATGCGCCAGTTGACGAGTTCATCCCAGATACGTTGTAGCAAGGAGTAAAAATATGTGTGAGCTTGGTTGAAGATCCTAGAATTCCGTTCTTTCCAAATCATCCAAGCCACTAGAATGATGCAAGAATCCAGACACTTCTTCTGTTTACTTCTAAGCTTGGCACACGCCGCTATCCAAAAATCAGGGATGCTTCCTTGACCGACTGGAACAAATCGACTAAGACCCAAACGCATAAAGAAGCGACCCCAAATCTGTGCCGTAACCGCACAACGTACAATCAGATGGTCAATTGTTTCCTGCGAATGAAGGCAAAAAACACACAGTCCTTGGTTTGGGAGACCGTGGCGCTGAAGCCGGTCGGCCGTCCAACAACGTCGACGAATAGCTAGCCAAAGAAAGATTTTGCACTTGAGCGGCGCCCAAGTCCACCAAAGAGCATCTTTGCAATCAAAGAGAGAGGATCCAATGAAGAAAGCCTTATAAGCCGAACGAGAAGAGTAAAATCCAGAGGCCTCCCATCGCCAAGAAACGACGTCTTGTTGGCCGACTACCGTGTTGCAAGTTTGCAATCTTTCCCACAGTCTCAAGTATTCTGAAATGGCCTGCAGGTCAAGACAGCCAACAATATCCGAAATCCAAGCTCCATTACTCAAACCTTCAGCCACAGATCTTGACCTCTTTATGGAGTAGGGAACCAAAGCCACTAGTGTAGGAGCTAATGAGGGAATGCTACGACCATCCAACCATCTATCGGCCCAAAACAAGCAATCCTCACCGTTGCCCAATCTGATAGAAATGGAGCTCTGAAACAAGTCCTGCTCAGCTTGGTTAGCAATGCAATTAAGACCCTGCCACGGCCTGGAACTCCAAGTCCTCTGGAGCCACAACCAGCGAAGCCACAAAGCGCTGCCTAACAGACTGAGATTGTGTATGCCTAGCCCTCCATACTCCAGCGGCCTGCACACCGACGCCCACGCAACCTGACAATTTCCCCCTGAAACCGATTCGGTGCCTTTCCATAGAAAAGCACGCCGCCGTTTGTCAATTTGTTTTAGAACCCACACCAGTGGTTCAAGAGCCATGATATGGTAGATTGGCATTGCTGTGATAACACTCTTGATCAACACCAACCTCCCTCCTGACGATAGCATGCGTGCTTGCCAGCCTGCCAGCCGACTAATTTTGTCTAGCAAAGGTTGAAAGTCACTCTTGGTGGGTTTCCGCAAAGAGAGGGGAAGCCCCAAATACTTACAAGGAAAATCTTGCCGGGAGCATTGCAGTTCATCCGCAATGAGTTGCAACTGGCATTCCGAGCAGCGGATCGGGGAGACCGAACTTTTGGCTAAATTAGAATGTAGTCTCGAAGCTTCACCGAAGAGGCGCAGGATCACTTTGATTGAAAGTAGGTCGGTGGCAACCGGGGTGAGGAAAAGGGCCGCATCATCCGCATATAGTGACAGACGATGTGGTATACCGCGAGGACCCCCGACTGGAGCTAATAGAGAGGAGTTTTCAGCTCGAAGGAGGACATTGTTGAGAATATCCATTGCCAAAACGAAAAGCATGGACGACAGTGGATCGCCTTGACGCAACCCACGTCCATGCCAAAAGACCTTGCCCGGCTGGCCATTAAGATGAACCCTGGAAGACGCTGTAACCAGTAAGGCGGCTATCCATCTGCACCAATTAGGGCCAAACCCCTTGCGGGTGAGGACCTCCAATAAAAACGGCCATGACAAAGAGTCAAAGGCATGCGCGATGTCCAATTTGAGCAACAGACTAGCCTTCTTTCGTTGGTGTAGGGTCCTAGCCGAAAGCCTGACCAGGTTAAAGTTATCTTGAATGGACCGGCGCTTGATGAAAGCAGATTGATTAGGTGCGACCACTGATGCCAAGAACGGTGCCAATCTCCTGGCGAGAACTTTGGAGACAAGTTTTCCAAAGCTATGCAATAAGCTAATAGGACGATAGTCTTTAGGTTCTTGGGTCGCTGACTTCTTTGGCACAAGGGCGATGAGAGTCTGATTTAGAAGGTGAAAATTATTACCACCCGAGCGACCTAAATGAAGGAAGGCTGCGACAATGTCATCCTTGATGATGCCCCAGCAGGTTTGATAAAATAAAGCAGTGAACACATCCGGTCCCGGCGCCTTATCAGACGGAAGGCTTTTGATAGCCTCCCAAATTTCTTCTTCAGTGAAGTGGGCTTCCAACTCCGACATGTCAGAGGTAGTGACATTGAGGTAATCCAGATCTAGAGTGTGCGAACGAGCCACTGGATGACCAAGGAGCTGTACTAAAAACTCATGAAAAGCTTCCCCCATACCTAATTGTGTCTGCACCCAGCAGCCATCCACTTTAAGCTGAGATATGAAGTTACGCCTCCTGCGGTTGCTTGCGTGGAGATGGAAAAAATGTGTGTTTGCATCACCTTCTCTCAACCAGTGCACACGCGACCGTTGGCGCGCAATCGTGCGTTGAAATGAACAAAGACCAACTAAACAACTCAATTGTTAAATTTATATATATTAAACAAGTAATCTCCACTAACTAAAATCAACGCTATTTCTCTCTTCTCTCGTGCAGCCACATCACCTATATTGTGTTAGAATAGGACCTTTTTCGTATTTTCTTATCTGTATATGGCAACCCCACTGTATTCCCTATATATATTGTCTATTGGACCTTTTCGCCGTTCTTCGCCACCCGTTGTCGGTGCTACCTCTGCTCGGGTCGCCGCCGCCGTAGTCAACCTCACCCGGGCTGCCGCCGCCGCCAGCACAGGGAACCTTAATTCCCCCCGTGCGCGTACTTCCGCCTCTTGCGTTTTTGCGTGGGCTGGTTTTAGTGTGAGTCGGCCCGTCAAAAAAAAAAACCAGTACGTTGATCTAACCACCGCGCCGTCCAGCGTCGCCGGTTAGACTTTGTTGCCTTGGTCGTTGCGCCGTCCAGCGCTGCCTACCAATGGCTTCTGTTCCATCAGCTGCGATCCTATTCTCGGGAACCAAGCTTAATGGGACGAACTGAAGATTGTGGTCTTCACTCATGGAGATCACGCTCGATGGTCTTCGCCTCTAGGGACATGTTACTGGTGCCCGACCTTATCCGCCGTCGCCGGTTCAGTCTCCTCCCAGACAGCCTACTTTGGCACATCCTGTAGAAGATGAGGCCGCCAAGGAAGCAAAGGCCGCTATTGCTGCTGCTGACGCTGCTGATTGGGCCTTTCAGTATGCTATAAACGCTTTTGAGTGCTGGTGTGCTGATGAGGCCGGTGTTCGAGCCATCCTGGTGGCCAGCGTCGACGACTCCATCCAGCCAAGCATTGTTGGTCTGTGTGCCACTCGTCAGATCTGGGAGTACTTGCGCGAGCGATACCAGCAGAGCAGTGATGCTCAGTTCTTTTCACTTCAGCGTGAGTTGGAGACGTTTCTCCAGGAGGACTCCTTCGTCGACGACTTCTTCCGAGCCTTGGCCAGTCTCTGGCGCCAGCTGGACGAGCTGGCTTCTCTGCTCTGCTAGGAGTGTCATAAAGTGCAGAAGGCGGATCGTGATCGCCTTCGCCTTTATGACTTCATCTGCCATCTTCGCCCAGAGTTTGAGCCTGTCAGTGCTCAACTGTTGAGCTACTCACCACGACCGACAGTCACCGAGACTCTTTCGACGCTTAGTGCTGAGGATCTTCGCTGCGGGTTAGCAGCACAGTTTGTTCCGGCAGTGCTTGCTACCCTTTTTCTTCGACTACAACGACGGTTTCTACTTCGACTACAGTCCCTCCTCAGGTGTCTGTTTTCTGCTCTTGTTTTTGCACCTAGTGGGGTTCAGTGTAATTATTGCAAGAACTTCGGGCACGACTATCAGCATTGTGCAGTGTGCAAAAAGCAGAACAAGGCACGTGGGGCTAGGCAATCTAAGGGGGGAGGGTAGGGAGGCCCTTCCTTGACGGGAGGACAGACCAGCATGTTAGGATCTTCTCAGCGAGGTGACTCTGTTCAGTAGTTCTGCCAAGCTCTACTTTAGTAGCTCTCACAGCTCCACAGGTTCTGCTAGTCTAGCTCAGACGTCTCCTCCAAGTACTTCTTGGGTTCTGGATTATGGTGCCTCTTTCCACATGACACCAGACTCCTTTCTATTCCAGCTGTTTCCCATGCTTCCCAGCTTACCATGCAGCTTCTCTCGGTGGGTCAGCTTACCGATCTTGGTTGTAGGGTTGGTTTCGACTCTCACACCTTTTTCATCCAGGATCGACAGACAGAGAGTACTTGGGACTGGCCGACGCCGTAGGGATTGTCAGGGTCTCTACATCCTTGATCGCCTCCGCCTTCTGTTCACTTCAGTTGCCCCTGTCACCTCTACGTCTACTTCCACCGCCACTGCTGCCACCACCTCTGGAGTTTTTGCACAGTGGCATCACCGTTTAGGTCACTTGTGTGGGTTCCGTCTTTCTTCATTAGTTCGTTAGGGTGTTTTTGGACGTGTTACTATTGACACAACCATGTTTTGTTAGGGTTGCAAGCTGGGCAAGCAGCTACAACTTCCTTATCATTCTAGTGAGTCTATGTCTTCTCGTCCTTTTGACTTAGTTCATTCAGATGTATGGGGACCTGCGCCTATTATCTCTAAAAGCAGGCATAAATCTTATGTTATCTTCATTGATGATTATTCTCGTTTTACATGTATTTTTCCTATGTCCAATCGTGGTCAGTTTCTTGCGATCTATCATAGCTTTGCAACGATGGTTTGTACGCAGTTTGATTCTACTATCCATACTTTTCGCTGTGATTCTGCTGGCGCGTACTGTTCTAGCACTTTTCAATAGTTTCTTTCTAAGCATGGCACTCTTTACCAGTCTTCTTGTCCTGGTGCCCATGCTCAGAATGGGGTTGCTAAGCGCAAACATCGTCATTTGATTGAGACTGCCCGCACTCTTCTCCTTGCCTCTCACGTTTCACGAGTGCAGAGGCTAAGTTGAGAGCTATGGCAGCAGTGACAGCAGAGGTTACTTGGTTGAGGTGGCTACTTACAGATTTTGGAGTGCATGTGATAGGACCTACGACTCTTTTGTCTAACAGTACAGGTGCTATCGGTATTACCCTGGACCAGTGAAGCATGAACTCACCAAGCATATTGGTGTGGATGCATACACTCGCTCACAGGTGCAGAAGGGAGTACTTGCTTTACAGTTTGTGCCATGAGAGTTACAGGTTGCTGATTTCTTCACGAAGCCACACACTAGGGCACAACATTTATATTTTCTCTCCAAACTCAGTGTGTATGATCCACCGTGAGTTTGAGGGGGGGGTGTTAGAATATGACTCTTTTTGTATTTCCTTATCTATATATGGCAACCCTCTTGTATTCCCTATATATATTGCCTATTGGGCCTCTTGAATAGATGCACAATATTTATAATATGGTATCACAAACTTTGGATGGCAATTGAGTGTCATAGATGTTCCTTCATTTGTATTATCTTCTAATTGTTTTAGGCTCTGCCATGTTGCACCTTGATTTGTTCAAACATTACAACCAACAAATTGATTTTTACAAATTCCCGTTGCAATGCACAGGGTATCCTTCTAGTTCTCAATTAAAGAAAAGCGCTGAATTATCAAGATTATATATACTTTGGTATTATTATCATTGTTGATAGAAATTATTAAGTTGATTAATTATCGTAACGTTGGTTTTATGACCAACCAACGTGAGAACAAGCATAGCCATACTGAATATCCTTAAAGGATGACCATGTTTAGGTATAAATTCATAAACATGTATGTGTCTAGATATACTATTATGCACCTAAGCGTAGAATATTTATTCTAAGCTCAGGCCAATCCACCGTGTCCGTCCGAGCCGCCCTACAGAGTGCGCGCCCATGTTGAAAGAGTTTGGAGAAGATCACCACATGGCATAGCAGGCCAGTGTGGCATTGATTTATATTGCCGGATATGTGCCGGATAATGAATAGTAACACAACCGGTTACATGGGAGGTTACAACAACTAAATCTATACAAAACAGAAAGAAGAGATTGATATCTCTAAGTGACTTGTACAGGAAGAAAAATATGTGCTAACACCCCCCTCAGTCGAATCGTGAGGCTCTTGAACGTAGAGACTAGAGAAAAAATCCTGAAAAAGCTGCGTCGGGAGACCTTTTGTCATGATTTTGGCAAACTGATGGGAGGATAGCACCTGAAGAGCGCGGACCTGACCAAGAGACACTTTTTCGCGGGTGAAGTGGATGTCGATCTCGATATGCTTGGTCCGGCGGTGTTGTACAGGGTGGGATGATATATAGACCGCATTGACGTTGTTGTAGTAAACAACTGTGGCTAAGCGTGGCGGATGATGAAGGTCCTAAAGAAGCTGACGTAACTAACAACACTTGGCCACGACGTGTGCAACGGCGTGGTACTCAGCTTCAGCACTGGAGTGGGCGACAGTAGCTTGACGTTTGGAGGACCAGGAGACAAGGTTATCACCGAAATAAACGCAATACCCCAAAGTAGAGTGGCGAGAATCGGGACACCTTGCCCAGTCCGCATCCGAATATGCGGCCAGTGTAGTGGCTGGTGAAGTGCAGATGTTGAGTTCGTAGTCCACAGTTCCTTTGACATAGCGAAGGATGTGCTTGACGAGTGCAAGATGAGACTCGCGAGGGTCATGCATGTATAGACACACCTGTTGGATGGCATTAACGAGGTCGGGCCGTGTCAAGGTGAGGTACTGCAACGCACCAGCCACACTCCTGTAGTGTGTCAGATCAGCGACGGGAGGACTGTACGAAGTAGATAGCTTGGCTCGAGTATCAATCGTAGTGGCTGTTGGATGACAGTCGGCCATGCCGGCACGCTGAAGGAGCTCGGAGGCGTACTGACGCTGGGATAGAAAAGGACCGTGAGAGGTCTGTGAGAAAGATATGCCCAAGAAAAAGTGGAGGGTACCAAGATCTGTCATGGCAAACTCAGAGTATAATGTCGACAACGTATAAAAGCAGGTAAGCAAGATGCTCGCCGTCTTTGAAGATGAACAAGGAAGTGTCAGAGGGTGAGGAAAGAAAGTCAAGGGTAAGAATGTAAGTGGCGAAGTGCTGGTACCTTGCACGTGGTGCTTGTTTGAGTTTGTACCAGGATTTGAGTAGACGACAAACATCGTCGGGTCGTGCAGGATCAAAAAAATCAGAAGGTTGTTGACAATAAACTCTCATCGAGGGTGCCATGAAGGAAGGCGTTCTTAACATCGAGTTGATGTATTGGCCAATAGCGAGAGGCAGCAATGGACAAGACAATGCGAATGGTGGATGGTTTGACAACTGGACTGAACCTTTCATCGAAATCAACTCTAGCCTGTTGAGAATAACCATGAACAACCCAACGGGCTTTGTGACGAGCAAGGGAACTGTCAGAGTGAAATTTGTGCTTGAAAATCCATTTGCCAGAAATGATGTTAGCATGTGTGGGACGGGGAACTAGATACCAAGTTTGGTTATTGACAAGTGTCATGTACTCGTCGGACATGGCTTGGCGCCAATGGGGGTCAGCAAGCGCAGTGTGGTGTGTCTTGGGAATTGGTGAAATTGTAGGATGGGTAACCAAAACATTCAATTTCTCTAGAGGAGTAACAATGCCAAACTTTGCTCGAGTGGCCATGTGGTGAGGTCCTGGCGTTGGCTGAGCAACAATCGCAGACGGGGGTGCGGTCGAAGAAGTGCACACTACGATAGGAGATAGACGTGTCGCGGTAGAGGATACACTTGCCACGGCAGAGGATACACCTGCCAAGGCAGAAGAAGTATGTGTTGCGGCAAGGAAAAATTGTGCGGCAACAAGTTGTGGGATGAAGGTTGGTGGCACGGTAGTAGTGCCCACGAGATCAAGAAGGAAGTCAAGCAACGTCAAGACAACGATAGCCTTTGTGAGAGCTAGGGTAGCCAAGAAAGACGCACACGGTGGAAAGAGGATATAGTTTATGTGGGGTTGTGGAGGCAAGGTTAGGATAACAAAGACAACTAAAAACGCAAAGATGAGCGTTTGAGGGTGGACGGTGGTGAAGGAGCTCAAATGGCGTGACAGAGGCTGTCGGTTTGGAGGGCCGACGATTGAGAAGGTATGTGGCCGTGGTGAGCTTCGGCCCAATAAGGCGAAGGCATGTTAGCTTGAAACAATAGGGTACGAATGTTGTTGTTGACAGTGCGAAGAACACACTCGGCTTTCCCATTCTATTGGGACGTATATGGACATGATAGTCGAAGATGTATGCAGTGGTGCTGATAGAAATCAAGGAGAGGTTGTTCACAAATTCTTTGCCATTGTCGGTTTGAATCTACTGAAGTGAACACTGGAATTGAGTGCGAACATAAGCATGAAAAGAAAATTGTTTCGCAAACATCAGATTTTCTCCGAAGAGGAAAGGTCCAACAAAAATGAGAGAAATCATCGAGAATGACAAGGTAATATTGATAGCTAGATGGACTTAAGACAGGAGATGTCCATAGATCACAATGAACTAATTGAACGGGAACAGTGGAAAAAGATTACGAGCTAGTAAACAACAAGCGAGCATGCTTGCTGAGCTGACAAGCGTGGCAAGTAGACCGGTTTATTTCATTGTAGGAGATGGTGGAGGACTTTTGGAGAGCTGTCATGACTTCACGACCAGGGTGGCCAAGTCGATGATGCCAGATAAGCTCAGGGGCAGTCGTAGAGAGGAACACATGAGAGGCGGTTGCATGTGTTGTTGGGCAGGTGGTGTAGAGGTCCCTCGAGCTATTGCAGCGAAGAGTCTCTCGATTGGTGCGCAGGTCCTTAACAGAGAATTCAAAAGGGTCAAACTCAATTGAACAAGAGCTATCTTTGGTGAATTGACATACTGAAATTAGGTTTTTTACAAGAGAGGGAACAACGAGAACGTTGTGGAGGAGAAAGGAGGTAGATGGCGCGGGCAGAATGCCATAGCTAGTGTAAGAGATGGGGACAATGGAGCCGTTCCTGACGGTGACGTGGGGTGGGAAGGGAGGTGCAGTAAAAGAGTGTATCGTCGTCGGAGCTCATGTGGGAGGTGACGCCCGATTCCATGATCCATCCTCTCGGAGCTTGCATTGAGAGGTTGTTCATGGCTGAAATAAGAGCTAACTGATCCCAGGTTGGAGACGACATGGTCGAAGGTGCGAACATGGTGTTGTACGCTTGTGGCGATGGTCGAGGAGGAGCACCGAGAAGACCGGCACCACTGGACAGACGCCATGCAGAGGACCAAGCATGCCCCGGGTTAACCCAGGGGTTGAAACAAACCCATGGACCGGAGGGGGTCGGCTTGGCTGCGCTTGTCGTCGTGTTGTGGCCGCGATCACCACTGTTCTTCCCTTTGTTCTTGTGCTTCTTGGGACCCTTGGGACGACCATTGGAGGAGTTATCTATGGAGCCTCTGTGTTCTCCATGGCAAGACGGGTCGCAGCAAGAGTGGCTGGAGGCAATGCTCGGTGCTGTGGATAGAAGAGCTGTGGTTGCAACAAATTTGCACTTGTTGGCGGTGCACATCTCCTGGAAAAGTAGGGAATGGGCGGTGATGAAGTAGGGGAAGGGAACACGCATGGCGATGATGATGGCGGTGGTGGAGAGCCGTTCGTTGAGACCACACAACATGTTTAGAACGAGGCAGTGGTCCGAAACGGGCTGGCCAACATCGCGCAGTGTGTCGGCCACCATCTTCAGTCGCTGGCAGTAGGCCGTGACACAGAGGTCGCCCTGGACAAGGTTGGAGAATTCGCCTTCAAGGTAGATGGCGCGTGTCTCCTGGTTGTCACGGAAGAGAGCTTCGGCACGAACCCACAGGTCCCGAGTAGTTTGGTTAGGTTCCATGGAAACATAGAGTATCTTGTCGAAGATGGAACCGTACAACCAATTAAGGATGGTGAAGTCCTGTTGTACCCAGTCTTGATCGTCGGGCTGCACCGGTGAGCCGTCAACGTGAGAGAGGAGGCCAAATTTACCAACCATGCCGAGGAAGAAGGTTCGCCATTTGGTGTAATTCAACACCTGAAGATCAAGACTCAAAGGTACGTGAGTGAGGATGCTGGCCACGTTGGTGGTTTGTGATGCCGGTGCCATGACATAGGCAATGATGATGGTGGCGACTGGAGCAGAGGAGTTGACAATGGCGCTGATGGTGGAGGACTGGGCACCTGGGGTTGTCATGATGCGGAAGGGATTGTAGTAGATCAGTTTTAGTCTAATACCATGAAAGAGTTTGGAGAAGATCACCGCATGGCATAATAGGCCGGGGTGGAATACATTTATATTGCCGAATATGTGTCGGATAAGGAATAGTAACACAACCGATTACATGGGAGGTTATAACAACCAAATATATACCAAACAGAAATAAGAGATTGATATCTCTAAGCGACTTGTACAAGATGAAACAATATGCACTAACACGCGTGTCGCCCCTACCCAAGCAAGCCATTCTGGCCCACTAACCCACGATCCCCACGAGTGATGTCACGCATCCAGTACAGGCTATGATGAGGTGTGCCAGTAAACTGTAATGCGACGGTCGAAAGTAACTGTGATAGCAATTTTACTGTCGCATGTATCACCGTGTTTATATTTTTTACGATTTCATACGCGCACGGGCTGTATGTGCTAGTAAACTACATGAATGGAGTCCAGTAAATCATTTTGTAACAGGGCAGTAAAGACATGTGGAAGTTGTAGTAAATCTTTTTTAGCGATACAGTAAATCTTTTTTAGTAGACACACGGAGGGGTTTTATTTTATGAGACTTAAAACATTCTGTTACTCTTGTCGTCAACAAGCTACTGTGAAAACCGTTCATGAATCGGAGCTTCCAATCAAAAGTTATGACAAAAACAAAAAAAGAAACATTCAAGTACTATCAAGGAATTAATTTTTTGGTAGTTGGGTGTCTACATCTCTATACTGCTTCGCTAAGATGGTCGTAAAGTTATGTAGGGGTTACCGTAAATCTCTTTTAGTGATGTAGTAAATCTATTTTAGCAAACGCACAGAGAGGTTTTTATTAGGACTTATATCATTATGTTACTCTCGTCATCACCAACATACTAGTGTAAATTGTTCGTGAATCGGAGTTTCCAACGAAAAGTTATTACTAAAAAAGAAAAGGAACATTAATGTACTAACAAGGAACCGATTTTTTTGCTAGTTGGTTGTCTACGTGTCTGTATTAGTTGGCTAAGATGGCAGTAAATATCTTTTAGCGATGCAGTAAATCTCTTTTACTAAACGCACAGAGATGTTTTTATTTGCAAGACTTATATCATTCAGTTACACTCGCTGTCACCAAGATATCGGTGAAAACCGTTTGTGAATTGGAGCTAACAATCAAAAGTTACTGCTAAAATAAGATAAAACATTCATGTACTAACAAGGAACCGATTTTTTTGCTAGTTGGTTGCCTACGTGCCTGCACTAGTTGGCTAAGATGGTAGTAAAGTGAAGTGGAGGTTGCAGTAAACATCTTTTAGCGATGCAGTAAATCTCTTTTAGTAAACGCACAGAGATTTTTATTTCTGAGACTTATATCATTATGTTACACTCGTCGTCACTAACATACCATTGAAAACTGTTCGTGAATCGGAGCTTCCAATCAAAAGTTGTTGCTAAAACAAGAAAAGAAACATCCGTGTACCAATATGGAACCAATTTTCTGCTAGTTTTTTTGTCTACGTATCTATACTAGTTGGCTAAGATGGCAGTAAAGTCATGTAGATGTTGTAGTAAATCTATTTTAGCAATGCAGTAAATCTCTTGTAGTAAATGAACATAGGTTTTTATTTGCGAGACCTATATCATTATGTTAATCTCGTCGTCACCAAGCTACCGGTGTAAACCATTCGCGAATCAGAGCTTCAAATAAAAAAGATGGCTAAAATAAGAAAAGAAATATTCATGTACTAACAAGGAACCGATTTTTACTAGTTGGGTGTTTATGTGTGTGTACTGGTTGGCTAAGATGGCAGTAAAGTTATTTGGAGGTTGTAGTAAATCCCTTATAGCGATGCAGTAAATATATTTTAGTAAACACACAGAGAGGTTTTATTTTGCGAGACATATATTTATTTGTTACTCTCGTCGTCACCAAGCTATCGGTGAAAACCATTTGTGAATCGATGCTTCCGATTAAAAGTTACAGCTAAAACAAGAAAAGAAACATTTCAGTACTAACAAGGAACCATTTTTTGCTAGTTGGCTTGGTCCCTGATCGACACGGTAGCTCACTTTATTCCGATTAGCACCACATATTGTGGGACTAAGCTCGCTGAACTTTACATGAGCAACATCGTCCGCTTACACAGTGTGCTAAAGACGACAACTTCTGATTGAGGTCCTGAATTCATCTCACGGTTTTGGGATAGTTTGCATAAGCTATTGGGAACCGAGCTATTATTTAGCACGGCTTTTCACTCGCAAACGAGAAGCCAAATACAGAGGACAAATCATATTCTTGAGGATATGTTGAGAGCTTGCGTGCTGCCCTATAGCACGAATTGGGAGATATGCTTGGCGTTCGCCGAGTTTTCTGACAACAATAGCTTCTAGTCAAGTCTCCAAATGTATCCGTTCGAAGCACTTTATGAGAGGAAGTGTATGACACCTCTTTTCTGGTACGAAGTCGGTGAAAATCAATTCTTTGAACCAGCCATCATCCAAGAGGGACGAGAGCACGATGATGCGATAAAGAGTCGATTGAAGGAAGCACAATCGCGTCAAAAGAGCTATGCCGACCGTCGTCGTCGCGAGCTGAGATTCAAGGTGAACGATTATGTTTATCTCAGGGTCTCACCTCACGAGGCGTCCGCCGTTTCCATGTCTATGGAAAATTGGCACCTCGGTACATCGAGTCGTACCGAATCATCGAAAGGAAAGGTGAAGTGGTGTACCAATTGGAATTGCCACCTCTACTTTCAGATGTGCATGACATCTTCCATGTATCTCAACTCAAAAAGTGTCTATGAATTCTTAACAGGCTCACTCAGTTGGAGAAAATCGATTTGCAATCCGATCTTTCTTATTTTGGAGAAAGCTGAGCGACACTCGCAGTCGTGCCATAAAGATGTTAAAAGTCCAGTGGAGTAACCACACCGAAAACGAAGCCACATGGGAACGAAAAGACCGTCTTAGAGTCGAGTTTCCATATTTCTTTACTGAGCCCACCGAATCTTGGGGTCGAGATTATTTGTAAGGGGGTAGGTCTATAACATCCCAAAAATTTTAAACTTGGGATAATTGTATTGCGAATAAATGTGGAAATATTTTGAGCATGTTTTTCAAATTTTCTTAAATCAATTATTGCATTTGCATACAAATAATGGCTTTAAAAGAATTTTCGAGAAAAGATTAATATATATAAAATTATGAAAAAAATTACACAAGCAACTATACTATGTAAGGAGACTCCAGAAAAAATTTCATAATTGTTGGAGCTCGTTTACTATATTTAAAAAAAATTCAAACCATCAGCCTATTAAAGAATACTCAAACTCATTTTCTTTTCCCGCTCGCCTATTTGACCGAAAGCCCAACGGCTGAAGGATCTAGACCCGTCATTATGTGTTAATGAAGTATTTTGGTGATTAATGACAAATGCACTTATGAGACTAACACTCTTATTGTTATATCATGTTTAGTCTCAGCTTGGATATAAAAGCAAAAATCCAAACAGGTATGTATTCATTAATGACAAATCTATTTGTGAGACTAACAATTCTATTGATTATCTATTGCTTAGTCTTGTTTGGATATAAAGATGAAAATACAAGAGGTATGCATTCTACTTCTTCTTATTATATATTGTTGCATTCCTCGGATCCAAAATATAGGTTAAACTCCACCAAAAAGGTTAACTTCGATATGTGCATATGTTTACATTACACATTTGTGTATGCACACATTTAGGGGGAGTTCATTCTATATTTTGTAGTTTTATTAGTATTGATCCAAATTCTTTTTCCACATACCTTAAGGATCTTTACTTTGAAACGTATCCTTGGATATATTTAACTTGCGTAGTTAATATATTCACATGAATATATAAGACTTGTGTAGTCTAAATATACTTATATGTGAGTATAACACAACTTGTGTAGTTCATGTGTACTCACATATCCTTTGAGTATATATAGCTTATGTAGTTATATATATTCATAAGAGTATATCAGACTTGTGTAGTTGATATATACTCATTGTCTCTTTATATTCAATTATTTGCAATTGCGTTGTGGGACTAATGCGTGTGCTAAGATGTGTTCAAGGCTTAGTCCTCAAGTTTGAATGATGACATGAAAAGGAAATGCAAAGGTGATAAAAGATTGACATGGCTCAAGACAAAGGAGTCATGCATTGCATTTCGAAAAGCTTCTGAAAGAAGTTCAGTGAAAATCGGTATGACCGCATTTGGTAAGCGATAGTACCGATGTGCGGTAGTACCGAAGTTCATGTGGCGGAACTACCGCGTAGCGGTATGACCGCAAATATGTTGGCGGAACTACCGCAACCCGGTTGTTCCGTTTGTTATTTGGCGGTATGTAAATTCCGAGAACGTGTTTTTCTCAGATTTCGAGCCTCGAAATCGGTAGTCCGCGATTCGAGAAACGGTACTACGGAGAGCCAGATACGGATGCTAGTTGGCGAATACCGCGCTTTATCGAGAATGGCTTGTTCAGAAACATTTAATGCAGGTATATCTTGGTAATTAATGTTAATCATTATTGGACTAACATTTTCCATGAGTTGGATGAATAGGTTATGTTCCAGGGTGATGAAGATTTTGGATGGCATCATGTGTTGATCGTCATCAAGTCAAGGTTCAAGAAGATAATGCATCATGTGTTGATGCATATCAAGATCTCGAAGAAGAGATGATCATGAGTTGATCATCAAGTTAAGAGAAGACTCATCATGTGTTGATTGAGGTAAGTAAAGGATGCATCATGGGTTGATGCATGTTAAGATGATGACCCAGACTTGAAGTGAAGATGTGCGTCATCAAGCTTCAAGTGAATATGCAAGGCAAAGGTATGACTAGCTAGGGCTAAGGATGTGTTCCTAGTCTTTTACCAGTCTTGGTGTTTGATTGGAAGACCGAATTGCTAGTATAGGTTGCCGTACTATTAAGAGGGGTCTTGTCTAGTAGCTTGAGTCTCATAATGTGTTGATAGCTCAAATCTTGCTTGCTGTAGCTCATCGTGGCATGATGCTATTATTTGCAAATGTGTTTTGCAAATAGCCGAAACTCATGCATTTAATCCTTGTAACATGTGACTATGCTTTGCAAATGTGTTTTGCAAATGATTGAAGTCCATGTACCTACTCCTTGTGGCATGATCTAAGTTTGCAAATGTGTTTTGCAAATGGTTAAGATTCATGTGTATTCCCTTGACATGGTCTAAGATTGCGTGTTGCTATTTCTTTGGACTTAGACCATGGTAGTGGCTCTTTTGAGTTGTGCTTTTTGATTTGATCGAATGTGTTTGAGATCAATCAAATAGGTGGGTTGTGTAGCCCTCTGAATAAGCTTTCAATAGAGTCCAAGATCACTCAATTCCGACATCGGAGTCAAAAGTTATGACCTTTTTACCGAGTGTCGTATGTGCTGAAAATTGGGCTGCGATAGTACCGCCCTTATAACAGTGGTAGTACCGCAGAACGGTAGTACCACCCGTATAACTGCGGTAGTACCGCATCAATGCTGTAACGGCTAGTTTTTGGTTGTTTCGACTCCAAACGGCTAGTTTTCGTTGTGGGGGCTATAAATACCCCCTTGGTCGGTTGAGAGAAATTCTTGGCATCCTATTTCACTTACTTGAGCTAGTGTGAGCTTCTCCATTCAATTGTGCATGTGTTGCACCTTGTGAGCAAAAGGGAGAGGTTCTAGTTGCATGTGTTGCAACTAGAATTGGATTGAGCATCCAATTGTGCGTGTGTTGCACTCGGTGAGAGTCAAGCAAGGGGCTTGGCTTATTACTCTTGGTGTTTGCCGACACCTAGACGGCGTGGAGGCGTCGTGGTCCGGTGATCTTCTCAAGTGAAGCTTGTGAGAAGGCCCGGTGTTTGTGAGTGGCTTGGTGCTCGCCATCTCCGGAGTGGAGTAAGAGCAAACCTAGTGGAGCGAGGTGTTATACCTCGGAGGAAGGCTTAATTCGTGGAGCCGGCCCAATTGGTTTGGGTTTCCCTCAACGTGGATTAGGAGAGACCAAGCAAGTCTCCGAACACCACGGTAAAACATCACCGTGTCATTGTGGTTTGCATTCTATTACTTTACATTGTGCAATTTATATTTCTTGTATTAAATTGCTTATTCATTGTGTACGAATGCTTGTCATGCTTTGTGCTATTTACATTGCTTAAATTGAATTGCTTACAAGTCCATGCTTGATTGATTATTATCAATAGACTTGTATTGTTGGTGCACTTAGTTGAACCTAGTTGATTTAGGCTTTAATTGTGCAAAACCGTATTATTATAAGCTTCCGCATTAGAAATCGGTTTTAGCGCATAGAAGTTTTAAAATGCCTATTCACCCCCCCTCTAGTCGGCCTCCTCGATCTTACAGCGGCCCAGCTCCTTCACGCGCTTGCCAGCCTGCACTATTCCCATGTACCAAGCCACTGACAAATGGACCCCACCTGTTAGACTAAAGAAAATCAGAAGAAAATAGAAAGTACGCTTTCAGTTTTGAGTAAATACGCTTCTTTGTTTGGAAGGCATAAACCTCAGTGTGTCCAGAGGATAATACGTTTTCCTTACTGGAAAGTATAAACCTCAATAGAACATATGCAAGAATACGTTTTCTCTGCTAGAAAATTTAAAATTCGGAAAATGCGCCGTTGACGTCATCTTTTCATTTTTCTAGGATTTTTCAAACCAAGCCAATTTGAAACTGTAATAACATTTGCATACAAACTCCAAATTGAATGATTTTTATCTCTAAATTCATATAAAGTCATGCTCTAGCAGAATATGAAAAAATATTTGAATTTGATTACTGTTGAATTTATTTGCATTATTTAATTCGTTTTCGGCTCTTTTTGAATTAGACATTGATTGCTCGAGCGATTATTTCAATGACCAACCATCCACATATTAAGAACAAGAAGAGCAACGCAAGTACCTCTTTTGATCATGTTGATCCCACTATTTTACTTACTGTAATTTGTTTTGCAAAATCCTATTATTCATCCGTGTATGTTTGTATAAAATGTTATGTTTGGGAAGTCGGTAGTTGTAAATCTTATTTGATGCATATATCTCCTTGAAAAGTTGATGTCTTACTGATGTTGCTATTTGGTTATAGGTTAAACAATATATAATGTCATTTGGGAGTTTTTGAGTTCGGTTATCGCACAACTACCTATTAGAGTGATAGATTTTCCTAAAAAATTATAACAGGTAATAAAAATGCAAAATCTAGTTTTGGACATGGGCGAGTTATATTATATTCTAAGAAGAGTGAGGGGTGTACCTCACTAGTAGATAGAGGGGTTCTCGCCCGAGGTCGATTATGGACCGAACGCCAGCAACTCCAATCTAAGACCTAACATACAACCATATGTACAGGTACGGAACGGCCTTAGCTAATTAAGTCATTGAAAACTAGCCTTACGTATAGGTATGTCGTATAGTGCGAGCATGACCGGTTAGGCATGTTCAAAGGGGCTGGGCTCCCTTCACCGAGGCGTTGGGAACAAAGCCTTCCGACACAATTGTGAATGCCTCACTCGACAAGGGTACTCGGGTGAAGTGAGAATAAACATGTAACAACCCAAGAATCCTAAGTTGGATTAGTTAAGCATATAATGTACAGTTATGAAATTAGGGACTTTTTAAAACATTTTGTTGCAAAACAAATGTGTTAAAATCTGATCTTTCATAAACCTAGAAATACTATACTTTTTCTCCAATTCAAAAGCTTAAGTTGAAATTGAATAAAAACTGAAAAGGTTTCGAATATGGGAGTATCTATTTGGATTTCGGTTTCGAATATGGGAGTATCTATTCGGATTTCAACTTAAAAATAGTAATACCTCAAATGCTTCTAGAATTCTTGAGGTAGTTTTCAAAAGGAATATCAATTTCAAACTTGAAAGTATACTTTCCTTATCTCAGAATTACAAACTAAATTGTATTTTGAAAATACAGTAAGACCCATGGCTAGGAAATGATGTAGTTGAATTTTTATGCTTTTGTATGCTTGTTTGAATTTTTCTGGAAATTTTGAAGACTAATTGTTTTCCAATTGACTTGCATGTTTATATTTCAATTTGAATTTGAAATACAAACAAAACATGTGAACAGTGTCTGGAAATAATTTTCCAAGGTTTGGGAACACCTGAGAAGCTTACCTTTAAAATTTCATAAATTTTAGAACTAATTTTCCATTTTTAAAGAGCCAGTCAAACTTAAGAATCAAAAGTCAAATACCAAAAACAGAAACTTAAAAGAATTATAGAGAAAAATGCAATACATGAAAAATCTAGAACTAGCCTTGCTTACTGGTAGGCCGCAGTAGTACAAGCAATCCAAGAAGTGTTGTTTGAAGGGGATCCCTTCAATGATGCGTTGGGAACAAGGCCTTTCGATACAATGGTGAATGCTTCACTAAAGCGGGAGGAACCCGGGTGAAGTGAGGGTTATCATTCGCCAAGCTAGTGCAAGGTTAGGACTAGGTGATGTAAAGGCTTTGTTATGAATTTTAGACTGCATGCTATAATGTTGTGTGTGGTGGTATCGACGGATATCGAACAAACTAGAGACATCGTATCGTGTGGGTAAAGTTGTATACGTCTGCAGAGTGTAAATCTATTTAAATAGTCGTGCTCGCGGTCATTAGCGTGCTAAGTACAGTCACATCAGGTAGTCTTAATTTTTGCAAAAACGGTTTGTTGAAAAATGTTGGGATGGTTTGGTTGATGTGTGTACCATGTTTATGGCTGAGAATGAATCGATGATTGCAACCGAGAAGGGCTGTGATTTACTATCATTTTACATACTCGTTAATTCATTATATGTCAATTGCTCTTTAAAATTTTCGTTGCAAATTATTACAATCGACATTGCAAATTAAATTTGCTTAATGTTGAAAATAACCTGTAGTGTAGAGCATCATTCTTTCATAGCCTTGCATTTGTATTATGTTGTGATACACTACAAGTCTTGCTGAGTACAAAATGTACTCAATCTTACTTAAATTGTTGTTCAGAGTATGAGGATGAACCGATTCCGGACGACGCGTTCTTTGCATCCGGTACTAGAGGGTACGGTGATGGGTCTTTCTAGGGTTTGTCCTTGTCGGTTGCCTGCGGGTAGGGATGAGGCACACCGCTGGACTCTTTGGTTTTATTACTATGCTTTCGTTGTTTACTATTTGAAACTACAGTTTAATTTAGCCGGTCAGCCGTGTAATGTAAATGGTTAAGTTTAATATCCTATTTGTTTCATGTTGTATGTATAAATTGTGTAGATGTGATTATCAATGTTGTGATTGTGTACTAGCCACTGATCATAGGACTAGTACGGTATACACACAAGGATTTCGGGTATTCAAAACCCGGAGTCCGACATATATATAGGAAAATAGTATGGTACTCCTGGAAGTGCATACTTTCACTTCTTATGTACAACTTAAATCGTGTGATGATATCTCTTTATCTATTTGAGCATACTCTAAAAATGATTAAAAGATACCTCAAAGTGAGTTACTCTCTATGCCGTATCTCACAACGTAGGGAGTATCTTGTACAACTGAGGGTATGTACGTGTAGTATACGACTATATAAGATCACGTAGGTGGTATTTACACTTTTTTAGGGGTGGTATGTACAATTTTTTTAGACATAATCATTTTTATGTGCGAATATGAAGGAATTTACAAAATATGCTGAAACTATGGACTCCCTTGCAATTCTTCTGTGTGGTTCACATTAGAGTATCTTATAATTAGTATATGAGTATACCCAAAGTGATAAATGAGTATATCAAGTTTGTTTAGGTGGTATATTAGAGGTATGTGGGAGTAACTACACCCGGGAGTAGAAGGTATTTTATTTCCCTCTCTCTCTCTATATATATATCATTGATTTCGACATACCTGCAGCTAGCTTTGGTATGCTTTGTCCCTTAATGTATAATTCACCATATGCGAAATTTATGTCTTGTTTTCCATAGCAAAAAAAAAAAGTTTATTGTCTTGTAACATCCCAAAATTCCAATTCATTTTCAAAATGTTAGAAAATGTGAACATTATAAAACTTTTTGATGCATTTTGTCGACATTCGTTTTTCTGGATTTGTATGCAAGACTTTTTGTCTAATTGAGAAATTTAAGAATCGAATTTTGGAAGTACAAACCTAATTGAGAATTAAAATATATTGAAACAAAAGATGATAATTAAAAATACAAACTTTGTGTATTTGTACTGTTAACAAAATTGGGAAATACTTTAAGCATGTTTTGAAACTTTCCTCAAATCAAATAAGACAAATGCATGCAAATAGAAGCTTAAAAGAATTTTGGAGCAAACTATATAACAAACTGTAACATCCCAAGATTTCATTTTTGGTAAAATGGGAAAGTATTTGTTTGAGCTTATTCTGCATAGAAAATTATTTATACATGATTTTTGAATTGTTTGCATAAAACAAATAGAGAAATTTATACAAACAACTATTTGTAAGAATTTTCGGGAAAACAACAGAGCATATAAAATCATGAAAAATTTACATAAACAACTATACTGGGTCAGGAACCCTCTCAAATTTTTTTGTAAATTTCGGACTCCGTTTGCTAAGTACAAAAATCCAGCAAACTCTCGGCCAAAAACTAGAAATTCATAAACTGTTTTTGAATTTCCCTTCCACTCTTGGGCCGAAACTTAGTCAGCCCAAATTAGCTGGCCAGTGCTAGCCCGCACCAGCTCGTGCGCTCGCC